>CM060351.1:153455039-154655039 GCA_030545235.1 Helianthus tuberosus
GAAGGGTATGAAATAAAAATCTTGTTGCAGAAGGGAAGAAACCTTTTTGTAAGGTGTCCTTTTTTACTTCTGCATTATACCCTCTTTCCGGAAAATCATTTTTTAACTCGTTTTAGGAAAAGAAGTTTTACCTTCCTGATCGTCGAGTTGAAAGACCTCCGAGATGGATTGTGGTGTAATCTTGACAGCTTTACCCTTTAGAGTAGAGTTAATGGCTATGATAGTGTCTCCTTGTTTTTCAAGGGTTACATTCTTCCAGAACTCTCGTTGGGTCGTCAAGTAAATTGGTGCATCTGTAGTTAACAAAGTTTTATACTTTGATGCAGATATGGTAGCAATGATGGAGTCGAAAATGTCAGTGGTGCCGGGTTTTGTGAGAAGATCCAGAAGGTTATGAGACGGTTTGTGTGGAATTTCAGTGGGTTTTGCCTTTTGAGAGGCTTCTTTTGAAGATGATTTGGAAGTGGGTTTTGCAGATGGCTTTGATTTTATCATTTTGGAGATGATGATCGAAGAAGGTGTTGAAGGAATTTGAAGAAGAAACTGCATTGAGAAGAGAATTTTTGAGAATTCAATTCGACAGTAAAACCCTGTTTTGGTGTAAAGTGGGGGTTTTATAGAGGAAAAAGTGAATGCTGACGTGGCAGCGGTTACAAAAGGTTTGACCACTATGTACGGCCCACATGCCAACCCCTGAGGAAATGAAGGACAGTACTTTTATGAAAGTTACTGATGAAGGCAGTGGTTACAACGGTAACAAATGGAATCAGTGGAAGATTTTCACTGATTTTCACTATCAGTGGATAGCATATCAGTGGATAAGACACTGCTTTTGAACAACAGTGTTTATCAGGGAAATGAGAGAACAGGGGTTGACTTTCAGTAGTGGACAGACTTTGAAGTAGAGCAGACTTTTGAACAAGCAGTGGTTATGGCAGACTTTTAAGGATTTTAATGAAAACTTCATTTTTAACTATTTTTAAGGATGGATTTTTTATTTTCTGAAAACATTTTAATGCTTTTATTCATAGAAAAACAAGAGTTTTCTTGTTATTCCATGTTTAGCATGCCAATCCTAGAGACCAAGCTTTCAAAGGTGGCAGTATCTAATGCTTTTGTGAGCACATCTGCCAGCTGGTCTTTAGTTGGAACATGATGCAGAGAAATCAAACCTTTTTCATAGCAATCCCTCACAAAGTGATGTCTGATGCCGATGTGTTTGGTGGTAGAGTGGGAGACTGGATTTTTGATGATATTTTCTGCTGCCTGGCTATCCAACATGAGTGGTGTCTTTAAGGCAGTGATACCAAAATCCAGCAGCTGATTTTGAAGCCACAGGAGTTGGGCTGTACAGCTTGCAGCAGCAATGTATTCAGCTTCAGCAGTGGATGTTGAAACAACTGCTTGCTTTTTGCTTTGCCATGAGACTAAGCAATCACCTAGAAACTGGCACCCTCCTGATGTGGACTTCCTTGTTGTGTTACATCCAGCAAAGTCACTGTCTGAAAATCCTGAAAGCTTGATATTCCCATTAGCTGGATACCAGATACCAAGTGTGGGAGCACCTTTTATGTATCTGAAGATCCTTTTTACAGCAATGAGGTTTGATTTTCTGGGAGCTGATTGACTTCTTGCACAGACACATGTTGCAAACATGATGTCTGGTCTAGATGCAGTTAGGTACAATAAAGACACAATCATGCTTCTATAAAGTGTTTGGTCAATCAGCTCATCCTTTTCATCAGACATGACAAGCTTATTTGTTGCCATGGGTGTGCTGCATGGTTTACAATCATTCATATCAAATTTGTTTAAAAGTTCTTTTGCATATTTGCTTTGATGAATGAAAGTACCATTTTGCATTTGCTAAACTTGGAGGCCAAGAAAGCATTGCAGCTCACCCATTGCACTCATTTCAAACTCAGCTATCATGAGTTCCCTAAACTCTTCACACATTTTATTACATGTGCTTCAAAAATAATGTCATCCACATAAATTTGGACAATCATTAAATCCTTTCCTCTCCATTTTAAAAACAGTGTTTTATCAATGGTACCTCTTTTGAAACCATTTAAGAGTAAAAAGGTGGAAAGAGTTTCATACCAGGCCCTTGGTGCTTGTTTCAGGCCATACAAGGCTTTGTTTAACCTGTAGACATGATCTGGATAAAATGGATCCTCAAAACCTGGAGGTTGACAAACATATACCACTTCTTGAATTGTACCATAGAGGAAAGCACTTTTGATATCCATTTGAAACACCTTCATGTTGTGGTTGACAGCAAAGGCCAGGAACGGTCTTATAGCTTCCAATCTTGCTACAGGGGCAAAAGTTTCATCATAGTCAGTCCCCTCTTCCTGTCTCTAACCTTGAACCACAAGCCTGGCTTTATTCTTGACAACAATGCCCCTTTCATCAGTTTTGTTTTTAAAGACCCACTTTGTGCCAATGGGACTTACATCTTCTGGCAGTGGTACAAGCTCCCATACTTGTTGTCTTTTAAACTGTTGGAGCTCTTCTTGCATGGCTTCTACCCAGCTGTTGTCTTTCAGTGCCTCTTGGTACTTGACTGGCTGATGGAGTGATAGAAAACCAGCAAAAAGACAAATGTTTTGGGTTTGGCTTCTTGTGAGCACCCCTTCATTTATGTTGCCAATGATTTGATCAGGTGGATGAGATCTCAAGAAGATTAAATCTCCTTGGTATGGTATGATGTCATTTGTTGGTGAAGGCTGCAAATATGTAGCATCTGAGCTAACCACTGGTGACTTTGATGACCCAGCAGTGGCTTCAAAAGGTGGTGGAATAGGAGGTAATGGTGTGGACACATGCTGACTTTTATCCACTGTTTGGTGACTTTTGTCAACAGTGTTTGATGATGTGGAAGCAGTGGTTGATGGGCTACTTTGGTCAACAACTGTTGAGGTAGCAGTGGTTGAGCTTTGACGGCTGTTTTGAACGTCTGCTGCTCTTCCCATTTTGACAGACTTTTGAGGGATGATGATTTCATACCCATAGTCTGGTGTTGAATCCTCTGATGGACATGCACTGTTACTCTTGACAGCAGTATTTTCAAAAGTGAATTTATCAAGATCAAACAAATCTGCCGGATTTGCTGGGATTTTCATTGATGAAAGTTCATTGAACTTTACATTCAAGGTCTCCTCCACTGCCTTGGTCCGTGTATTAAACACTTTGTAAGCCTTGGCAGTGGTTGAGTATCCCAGATGATAACCACAGTCAATTTTGGCTGCAAATTTTGAAATTGAATCTTTTAAGTTCAAAATAAAGCATAGGCAGCCAAATACCTTGAAGTATGAGATCAGTGGTTTGATTTTATACAGAATTTCATAAGCAGTCTTTTGTGTCTGGGGTTTATTAAAACTCTATTTTGGACATAGCAAGCAGTGTTTACTGCCTCTGCCCAAAAAGTGAATGGCAAACCTGAATCAGCAAGCATGGTTCTGGCAGCCTCAATCAAAGTTCTGTTCTTTCTTTCAACTACCCCGTTTTGCTCTGGTGTTCTAGGGATGCTGTACTGCCTTACAATCCCTTTCTTCACACAGAAGGCATCCAACTCCTTATTTTTGAATTCTATGCCATTGTCACTCCTAAAGACTTTTACTGGAAGGTCAAATTGCTTTTCAACCTGTGTCACAAAGTCTTTCAAAATGCCTGCAGTCTCATCTTTTGAGTGTAAAAAGAAAGTCCATGTAAACCTAGAGAAGTCATCAATAATAACCAAACAATATCTCTTTTTCTTGAGACTCGTGACTTGAACTGGGCCAAACAGATCCATGTGCAGCATTTACAAACACTGGGTTGTTTTGGACTCTTCAATGGACTTAAAAGAGCTTTTATGATGTTTTCCTTTTAAACAGGAAACACAATGCTCAGGACATGAAAACAATTTTTGTGGTAAGCCTCTTACAAGGCCAATTTTTGAAATTTCAGTGATTGTCTTGAGATTTGTGTGCCCCAGTCTCCTGTGCCAAAGTTCTGTCTCTTTGTTAGAGGCAGCTGAGAACAGACATGCATCAGCTCTGGGACACTCTTTTGACATATCAACAACATAAACATTGCCACTTCTTTGAGCAACAAGTTTTGTTTTTCCAGTTTTTATTATTGCTTCGATCTTTTCAACCATTTCTGGTCCAACAATCCTACAACACTCCTTTGTGAAGAATGACCCATACCCTTTGTCACTCATTTGTGAAACACTCAAGAGGTTGAATTTCAGATTGTCTATCAGATTGACATTTTCAAATTTTACATTTCCAGATTGCACTGTACCAGACCCCAGAACTTTCCCTTTACTATTATTCCCAAAGGATATATCACCCCCTCCATGTATTTTGAAATCTTTGAGTAGGGCTTTACATCCTGTCATGTGCCTGGAGCCTCCACTATCTGCATACCAAAGACTATCTAAGCATGCAGAAGCTCCCTGCACATGAAGTAAAAGGATTAGTTCATTAAGGTTTCCAAAGCCAATAAGGCTTTGGATGGGGTCTCAACAGTGTCTGGGATGGATGCAGATTGATGGACAGTGGTTAGGTCAGGGGTTTGGACAGTTTTAGGACTGTTTCTTTCTAACCACTGTTGGGGGTTTTGCCCAATCACCTGTTGGTACCCAAAAGGATGCCTGTTCACTCTGGGTTTAGAGGGCCTTTTGTAGGTCTCATAAATGTGTGGAATCCTTTGGTAAGATGATTATTCCTTGCCTTTTCTGAACTGGTTGGCAGGGAGTGCATCAATAACCTGAACATCTCTTTTGGTAGATGTTTGGTTCAGCTGTTTTGTGACAGCTGTTTGAACTGGCACAAACAGTGGTTGTTTCTTGGTGAATTTGACAGATGATGTTGATGGACTCAAGGATGTTTTAGCTGTGTACTCATTCTTTTTCACATTAAAGTTTTTGAGATACACACATGCTTGAGTTTTGTGGTTCGTTTTACCACAGATGGTGCAGCTTTCAGCAGGAACAATGACACTTGTTTTGTTTAAATCATAAGCTTTTAAATGGAAACAATATTTTGTTAGATGATTCCTTTTTTCACAAAATTCACAAAACAAGTTATTTATCTTTTCTCTCTTCTTTCTCTTTTCAGACTACTTTGCAGCAGAGTTTTTAACCTCTGCTGGGATGTCCTTGAGAGGAATGACTTTTGCTTTTGGAGCTTTGACACCATCAGTGGTTGTGAAATCCATGGGTTTAAAATTTTCAAGAATGTCACACTCATCAGACCAAGTGGGTTTAAACTGGTATTTCTCAATCTCCTCAAAAGTAGAGGATCCCATTGGTCTGTCAAGTGTGATTTTGTTCCCAAGTTTATCAGTGATTTTCACTTATTGGCCATCCTTGTTTGTGGGGATGAACTCAGTGGTTACATCAGTGGTTTGAAAAGATTTTTCAAAAGCAGTGTTTTCATCATCATATTTTCTATAACCAACACCAAATTTCACATTGCTTTTAATCTGTTTTTCAAGCAGTACCTCATATCCTTTACAGAATTCCACCCATTTTTCACATGTGATTTGGGTGGACTCTAACTCCTTTTTGCAAACTTGGTATTTTTCTACCATAGTTTGGAGTTGAGTTTTGGTTATGCTTTGCTCCTCTTTGAGACTTCTGATTTCTTTATCCTTTTCAGCCAATTTGTTTCTAAGTTCTTTTAATGACTTTTCAAATTTGACTTCATCAGACAAGACTTTATCCCTAAGGTTTTCATTTACCTCTTTGATGTTAGCAAATGCAATAATGCATTGGTCTGAACACAGTTTTTCAAGACCTTGAGGTGTTACCTTAGCAGCAGCCATCATGGCACAATCACATTTAAAATCACCTTCTTCATCAACTCTATCTTCTTTCTCACCTGCTTTCTTCTCTTCTTTGTCATCTTTGGACTAGGGGTCAAACAGTGGTTCAATCAGGGTTCCTGAATTTTCTCCCAGCAGTAGTTCACCAGCAACTGCAGTAACCACTGCTTCAGCTACTTTATCCACTGTTTCATCACTTAGCTGTTCACCTTCAGTTTCTATCCCCTCTGGTATTGACTCTAATGCCACTAAACATAATTCATCATTAGAAGGTTCATTAAAAGCATAGAGTGCAAAATTTTCATCACCAAGCTCATCTGGCATGCTGCTCCAGTCAACAAAGCCTTGAGTGAAAAAGCTTTGCTGATCTGGTTGTACCACTGCTGGAACAGCTGTTTGAGGTGCGACAGGTTGCACTTGTGCCTGAGGGACAGGGGTTTGAACATACTGAATTTGTGGAACAGTGGCTTGAATATAATGCACAGTCACAGGGGTTGCAGCATAGTGAGCAGTGTTAACATGGGCAGTAGGGGTATATTGGGTATAATTCACAGTGCTTTGCTGTTGTGGTCTATGGTTTGAGCTGGGATGAGTGATTATTGGACCAGTGGTTTGACTCCTGCATTCCCTAGCAAAATGACCTAGCCTATTGCATTTATAGCACTTGATTTTTTACTTATCCAACCCCACTTTTAAATTCCCATGCAACCCTGGGAATTTTCTCCCTGTTTTTTTATAGAATTTTCTTGTTCTTACACTAAGCAAAGCCAATTGATGCAAAATGTCCATTTCTTCTAAGTCAGTGGGATCAAAGTGTTGCAAATCATTGAGTTCAAAGCACAAGTTATCTGACAGCTGGTTTTCACAATTTGCAGTAAAAGCATAATTGGCAGAGTGAGAATCAGGGTTGTTGAAATTTTCACCAGCAATTATATCAATAAAATGATCATAACCCTGATCCTTACTACTGCTACCAGATTCTTCCTGGCCAAACAGAGTTGTGCTGCCAAATGAATAATCATCAGCAACTTTGCCAGACTCTTGCAACTTCTTTTTCTGGTTTAACTCCCTTTCATAGGTCAGGAGTCTACCATGAAGTTGGGTCAGAGTCAGATCTTTGAACTCAACAGAGTTTCTAGTCACAAATGCAATTGTGTCCCATTTATCAGGTAGTGATCTAAGAAACCTATTATTTTGTGTTGATTTTGGAATTTCAACATTAACAAGTCTTAGCTCACTGATGAGACAACTGAACCGTTCAAACTGTTGGGTCAATGATTCACCCTTAATGTGACAAAATGTTTCATACTGCTGATTCAGAATTTCCCTGTTGTTTTCAATGACTTCTTCTGTTCCCCCAAACTGTTCCTTCAATGCATCCCATAGCTCTTTGGCACTGTTACAATATAACAGTCCAGCATAGATCTCATTGGGTAATGCAGATGCTATTATGCTAAATGCTTTGGCATCGAGTTCGAACTTTTGAAAATCAGTTCCAGTATAGTTTTCAGATGGTTTAGGTACGAACTTCTTTGCATCCTCAGCACTTGGCACCATAGGAACATGGGGACCAAAAACAACAGACCTCCAACATCCAGTATTCTGTTGAGCAAGGATGTGACCCATCCTTGATGTTGTATTCATTACGTTTAAGCATGAGTGGTTTGAAAAGAGAACCAATGTTATTCTTATCATCTTGTGATTGTGACATCATTCTGGTTGTTTTACAGGCACTGATTAATCAACTTTAATGGTGATTAAACCTTGCTCTGTTTTTCAACAATCCGAACAAACTATCGATATCAAAGATTATGAGCTGAACTATTTATGTCAAAATGATTGTTAAATCAAATTTGACTGTCCAAGCTCTGATACCAATTGTTGGATCTGAGTTTGGTTTTGATTGTGTTTTTACGTTTGAATTAGATGAAGATGGATGAGTTGTGCAACGGACTTAATATGGAAACAAACTTTACACACAATTAAACGAGAGAATTGCTTTGATCAAACATTTTTCACAAATAACCGAAGGATTGAATTTATTTCAATTACGATTACAATGCAATGCTGAATAAAAACTCCCCCTCGGCCAGAGCTCAGTGTATGTTCGTGCAGGAAGAGAATTTTGCAAAGAGCTTATAGAACAGTACAGAGCACTGTTCTATTTATAGGCACTAGCAAACCACTGAAGCATCTAAGCTGACGTCACCATGAAAGTGACATCTAACCTCCTAACAAACTCTAACCTCTGATCAATACAAACACTGCTATGCTAACTACTGTTATTACATTTCATTACATAAAAGACATCTAAATAACTGCTGCATCCTTCCACTGTTGTGAACCCAGCAGTACTTGTCCGGATCAGCAGTGCTTGACTCAAGGCAGTAGATTGAACAGCAGAGCTTTAGTCTTTTATCAGGCCTTTACTTGATCAGCAGTTTGTAGGTCAGCAGTTTGCACGATCAGTAGATAGGAGGTCAGCAGATGTTGCAAACCTGTTGGATCGTGTTTGTGACCCTAAACAGTCAGTAAAGGCAGTTCATCATTGTTTACAGAGGCGGAATCAAAGTAAACAACGTCACACAGCTTGTTCCTTTTAACTTTCTTTCTATTACTGATTTGTAGAGATTTTACATTCAAATCTTGACAAGAATCCGGCAGCACCTCAGCTCACACACAATCAGATCCATTTCAAATGAAACTAGCACAACCCTATTTATAGATGTAGGTGATCCGTTTGAGGGTGACACAACCATGTTCAAACGGACAGCCATGTTCAAACGGATAGCCACCTTCAAACGGACAGCCATGTTCAAACACTGTTGTGCACTCGATTAACCTATCATACATTCATAAGTAACAACATTTTAAACTTCCAGTAACAGTAACCTGGCAATTCAATCGTCTCTAAATCACTTCTCATGAATTTGGCAGTTTCATCGAATCAGATCGGAAACTAGCTCTATAACAATATAAGCATCCAAATCCCCCACAGTTAATCATCCAAGTCCAACTTAAAGACCTTGGAGATATCACAAACTGTTTTGATTTTTTATTTTAATTCAAGTTTCAATTTAATGAACTTGTTTTATTTTCAGAAACACAATCAGCTTACTTAGATTTTGAAACTTGGCACTCAGACATCGGTTGTCGGAAATAAAGCAGAATCAAAAATCTTTTTGTATTTTCTGAAAAAAATAAAGCAATAACGAAATATGTACAAACATATTCACATACACTATTTTTGTTTGAGTTTGCGTTAGAGGATCATATCAATTTTTTACAAATCACAAGTACCGTTGAGCTTATTTACACATTAAGAATTAAACAATTCACTTAGATTGTCGATATACTGATACACTTAAATTTTCACACAAAGTTCAACTGATTCAAGATACAAATTAGATGTATTAAGAACTTAAACTCATTCATGTGTCCCACCTCTTGAATATACTCCCGTATCCAGATCCCAATATTTAGTCTTACAGGTGAGTATACCTATATGATATCTGTAAGTGGAATAAATTATAGTACGAAACCGTGAGAGCTCAGGTCAGAACTTCCGTTCAGCAGAGAGATGACGGCTCGACTTTTGGTGTGTCCCCTTTAGAGGATCTTTTGTATTACAACAGCAATGACTATCAATTTTATTGTTTCATCAATTTGCTGAGGGCGGCGCTATATTTCAAGCAATGCAGAAAGTATTCTCCGGGGACTAGGCCATTGCTTCCGCAAAATCAGAAGTCCTGGGATAATACCCCATATATCACTAAGCATAAAGACCTAGTATCTCAGAAAGAGGGGTCCTTCAAACGAGATTTTAGGGGTTACCTATATATCCAAGTAGTGTTCCCCACGAAATAAGCAAGTTTGAATTTAAGTTTATATCCCGAAAAAGTTTACTAAATGTATAAAAATCTATCGGCATATCATCAGTGAGACTGTTTAACGCTATTTAATCATTACATTTCTTTAGCATACTGTAACTGTCTACTGATGTACTATCATTTCCTCTTTTTACGCAAAAACTCAATTTTTGAATTTTATCATGTTTTTAGCTTTTTCAAATTTTCAAATGTTTTTGTATTTTCTGACAACAATATATCTCCCCCTAAAATACAAAATCATATAAAGAAAATTTGACAACCAATACTGATAGCTTTGTCTCGCCATCCATTTTCTGCTTAAAGTGCTCTGATTTGCAGAAAATATATACCCCCATGATTTACAACTCTTTGATTTTCGACAGTTTGAAAACTGTTTTTCAATCTTGTGAAATTGATCATGTTTGTTCAGTCGTGAGGGTTTCGGCGTATTCAATCAACACATATTTTTGAAATTTTCTATTTTTGACAAAAATTAAAAACAAACATATTTTTGGTTTTTAAGTTTTTCAAATTTTTAGAGTTTTTGAAAATATTGTTTATTTATGTACAGAAAATGTTAAACTCCCTGTACAACCAAACTAGGGTTCAGCAGCCTTCTCCTCCTGTAGTGCCAGGCTGCTCCAACTTCCATTCTCACAATCTTTGATTTTGTTGAGCACCTGCACATTCAGACTACTTGATTACTTGAACAATTTAGCCTAGGTCTGTTGGACCTTAGGCATTTCAACACAATATGTATCATGCAGTTTCGGAAAATCTTTATCATCAAAGACTTTTTCAACTTTAACTTCAACTTTTTCATCTTTTACCAAAATTACTTGTTTCTTAGCACTCCATTTTTGACCTTTAGGAGTACCTCTTTTGTAAAAATGTGATTCTTTTTGAACCTTTTGTTTTTGAACAGCTTTTGGTTTCCAAAACTCTTTGTGTTTTGTCATATCAACGGATTTTTGCCAACTTTGCGTTGTTCTAAATCTGGGTGTGTGAAAAATCTGTGTTTGTCTTTAATCAGACCTAGTCTGTTTTGGTTTCCAAATTTGATTCGAAGCAAACTTGTTTGTGTTGTACCTCCAAGTTTGTTTTGAATCAAATCTGGCTGACCTTTGTTTCACACCCTCAGATTTTTGTTTCTCAATATTTGCAGGCTTCTTTTTGTCAACATCCACAGGTTTCAGATTCGGACACTTTCGTGCAAGATGTCCAATTTGATCACACTTGAAACATGTTCTCTTGGACACATCTTTGACCTGTGGTTGTTGCTTTTTCTTTTGAGCACAAAACTCTTCAATAGACTGTTGTCTAAATTTGAGTTTTTCCTCTTCTTCAAAACTTTTTCCTTGAACAAAACTCATTTTTGCCTGATAATTTGGCAT
Source organism: Helianthus tuberosus (assembly GCA_030545235.1). Taxonomy (NCBI): domain Eukaryota; kingdom Viridiplantae; phylum Streptophyta; class Magnoliopsida; order Asterales; family Asteraceae; genus Helianthus; species Helianthus tuberosus. The sequence goes on from CM060351.1 coordinate 153,466,123, forward strand.
TTCATTTCTTTTCCAACTTTGTTTCTTCTTATAACCCAACCCAGCCTTCATGTTTTTCTTTTTAAAACTAGGTTTGTTATAAAAAGTTTTACGACCTTTACCAGCAAACTTTGAAATTTCTGACTTTTCAATCTCAACCATCTTAAAAACTTTATCAATTTTCTCTGAAATCACATTCTGAATCGGGAATACAATATCTAAGAATAGTTTGTCCGATCCAATCATGGTATATACCAATCCTTTTGAATCATCATTCACAACTTTCTCAGATTTTATGTTTTTCAAATACTCATCATGAAAATTACCTTCATTTTCATCCTGTGATTCAGACTTACCTTTTGTAGACTCATCTTTTAGAACGCAATCAACAACCTTACTTACCACCTCTGAATCATCAGCTTCATCAGATTTGGTGTAAGTCACATTGATACTTTCAGGTAATTGGTCAACTATGTTCAGACCTTTTGCCACCTTTTCCTCATCATAAAAAGTATAATTGTTTCTCAATGGTGGTGGTACCTGATGAAATTCTGAACCAATACCCTTTTTGTTCTTGTCAGTATCTTTGTCATCTGGTGTGATGTTGAAAATGCGTTCGAGAATGTACGAAGAGTTATGATAACTTTGAAGTTTGGTAAAAATCTTTTCTTTTTCAGCCAAAATATGTTTAAGATTAGCAATTTCATCAACACACTTGTTTAATTCAAGTTGCTTTTCTTTAAACTTTCTCTCATGCATTTCTTTAGTTACCAAAGTTTCAGACAATCTTTGATCAAAACATTTGACTTGGCTCTTCAAAGTATCATAAACTTCTTGTACTCTCTGACTCGACCACTTTAAAACATCATACTCTTTTTGAAAATCTTGAAACTTATTTTCTTTTTCAACACAACCAACACATTTTGCTGTACACATTTGTTTATACACATCATTTTCTTTTTCAAAATTTTGACACTTCTGTGTCAATTTTTCAACTTTTAGTTTCAAAATTTCTTCTTTTTCAATCATTTCTTTACATTTTATTTTGAAAATATTTTCAAGTTTGCTTGTTTCAATATCTTTTGTTTTGATTGTTTCATCTTTTTCAATACAGGCTTTGCACATTTCTATGCAATTCCTGCATTTGTTCTCATTTTTATCAACAATTTCAACACTCGATAGATCAGAAGATTCATTTACCTCTGTCTCTTTCAGCACCGGTTCTTTTGTCTGATCTTCCTCTTTGTTCTCTTCTTTTTCTTCTTTCTGTTCTTCTTCAATCTTCTGCTCTTTCTTAGCAGCAAGCTTTGCAGTAATCTTTACTTCCTCTACCATCTTTTTCAACTCTTCTTCTTTTCTCTTCTTCATTTCTACCACCTTTGGTAGACTCGCTTCGCAAACTTCTTTGATTTTGTTCACCAAATCTGGCCAATATTCTTTTTCAAATAACCTTCTTCTGTTGAAAGTAGCCTGACTTGGAAGCAAATTTGTTCCACCTTCAAAAGCCAACTGGATTACCCCGTGGATCCATGTAACATTCCAAATCATCATTCCATCTTTTGGCTCTCTGGGCTTCTTTGAATGATTCTCTGAATTTTTCAATTTCCCATCTCACATAATATATTTCCCACCATCTATCAGGATCAACCTCAGCTACAAATGCATATCCAACTGCATCTTCTTCAGGTAAAACTTGACTCCAGTCATAACCTTCATCGTCATGAATAACTGCCAAAGCTCTTGATTTTTCTTCAAACTGCTTCAATCTGGGAGGTTCAGACTTGTTCTGATGATAGATTGCTTTCTTGTAGTAATCTTCCTTGAACGGATTAGCAGTATCGTCAGCATAAGCATTTCTGCACTCACGTTTAAAATGACCTTTCTGTTTGCATTTAAAGCATGTCACTTTGGATTTGCCAAAGCCTAACTTGGTAGACGGTCCACCAATAGACTGCCTTCCGGTAATTTCCATAAAACGTTGTGCCCTCCTCACTGCACTGGCCATACACCATCGTATATCGATCAATTCCATCTCCTCAGGATCTATTTGATCATAGTCTTCCTTCGTCAGATTGGTGTTGCCTATCTTGCTTGCCACAAGGCTCTCATACGATTCAAGCACAGATGCTAAGAAGACCATCTGTTGCTTTGCAGACTCCTCATTGAAATTTTGAGTATTCTTCAAATCTACTGCAATGTAGCGTTGTAATACATTCTTTGATGCAGATTGGCTCGATGTTGTTGAAAAAGATCCACTGTGAGGACTTTCATTGTTCACAGAGTTTGAACTTTCTGCAGAAAACGTTGTTCTTGGAGACCCAGCCTGTGGTAGATTTCCTCGGTAGTACAACTCCACATTCTGCTGATGAGCTGAGTTGTTGACTTTAGATCTCTTTATCTCCAACTCGTGACTTTCAAGTCTTTCGATCAGTAAATCCACTGTTAACTCTTCAGGCTTGATTGTGTTTTTCAACATTAAAGCAAAGTATTGCCAATCTTGATCATTTGGCAATGAATCAAACAATTTATCAACCAGCTCCTCTTAAGTGTATGTGATTTTGTGTCTGGCCAACTCCATCTTCAGATGTCTAAATCTCTCAATCATTTTACAAACCGATTCATTTTTCATACAGCCAAAAAGATCAAACTCTTTACGCAACAATTTCTTTTTGTTTTTCACAATCTCATTACTTCCTACACACTTTCTCTCTAACGCTTCCCATAAACTCTTCGACGTTTTCTCTTGCTCAAGTAGTGAAATGATATCTTCTCTCACTGATTGTTTTATCAATGTAATCATTTTTTATTCAGCCACAACATTTTTTATATCTATTTCTGTAAACTCTTTTTCATCTAATAACTCTCATCCTGCTTTTACTGGTTCTGTATATCCATTTTTCAATTTTAACCAACTTTCAGGAGCGAATGCTTTTACCCAACCCTCAAATCGATTTTTCCACCAGTTATAATCTTCAATCTTCATTAGCTTCGGTGGTTTCTGTTGGCTTCCATACATATTCTCATACTTCAAATTCTCTGAAATCTCCTTTGAATATTCTCTCATATCAGATCTTCTTTCTGTCGATTCTGAAGTGAACGCATTGTAGAATGTGTTATAAAATTCTTCACCACTGCTCGACATCTTCAAACAGTTTCTTGAAATTCACAATTTGTATCTCCTCAATCACCTAGAACAAAACAAACAAATACTTAGAAAGTTCTTGGTTTTTTTTAAATGACAGATTCAAACGGAATCTGTTCAAGCGAAATTGTTCAAACGGTATAGTGTATTTCAAACGAAATAGTTCTTTTCAAACGGAATCTGTTATTCTGTTTGAAACAACAATAATCAAGTTTCAAACGAAACCCCTTTCAAACGTGAACTCTCAAATGAACAGTTTCAAACGTGAACTTTCAAATGAACCTCTTTCAAACGGAAGTTTCAAACTTATCACTTTTCAAACGAAACACTTTTCAAACGGAAACCACTTTCAAACGAACAGTTCAAATGAATGTGACTTTCAAACGATAGTGATCAATTTCAAACGAAGTGTCAGTTTCAACCGGAAACCAGACTTCGTTCAAACGGATGATGTCAGCATTTTACGAACAATTTCAAACGGTATAGCAATTTTATATCAGTTTTAGGTCGAATTTTAGTCTCAAATTTTCAAGGATTAGTTAACACAGTATTTCGTTTGATATGTGAGAGTTTTAGACCATTTTAACCGTGACAACTAGTTCAAATCAGAAAAGAAAGGTAGAAGTGAGAAAATCCGGTAAAATCAAGCTGCAATGGTATGAACTCCTCGTCCTGAGCTCTGATACCACTTGTTGGATCGTGTTTGTGACCCTAAACAGTCAGTAAAGGCAGTTCATCATTGTTTACAGAGGCGGAATCAAAGTAAACAACGTCACACAGCTTGTTCCTTTTAACTTTCTTTCTATACTGATTTGTAGAGCTTTTACATTCAAATCTTGACAAGAATCCGGCAGCACCTCAGCTCACACACAATCAGATCCGTTTCAAATGAAACTAGCACAACCCTATTTATAGATGTAGGTGATCCGTTTGAGGGTGACACAGCCATGTTCAAACGGATAGCCATGTTCAAACGGACAGCCACCTTCAAACGGACAGCCACCTTCAAACGGACAGCCATGTTCAAACACTGTTGTGCACTCGATTAACCTATCTAGACATAAGACTCGATTAAGACGTAGTAAGCAAACACATGATGCACCAACAAAACCACTTTCAAGGGGAGAGACTTGTATGTAACATCTGCTTATTCTGGATCCACTGCTCTGATCCAGTTTTGGCTTTAATTATCTGTTCCTTTGATAGGGTTCAATCCCAACAATGACTTTAATAAGTAGTTTCTTATGTTGAAGGTGAAACTTCCTTATCATTTGTCCGTGGTGTCTTGGCGTTATTTTACTGTCTATATAAAATAAAAGATTTACACCATTCATATCTCTATGGTCTATATAGAGATATGTTGGCTACCTGGTCGGGGGTTAAGGGAATGGTTTGGTAAGGTTCTTGCCTTGTTCAGTGTATAGATCCTGCAAGGACCTAGGTCAAGCTTACTAGGACCTCCTTCAATACCCACTGGTATTGGATGGCGGGGGTGCGAATGGCTTGATCCCCTCATATGTAAACTACCATTAATACATTAACTCAGCTACTTGGGATTGTGTCCCTGCTGACTCAAACCACTTAGCCGAGGGTAACGTCACCTTCAAAAGAGGGGCCTACCACATTACGCATTAATAACTTAATTAATTATCTTTCAAATATTCCGACCCTTTAGGATTGTATCCTTGCTGACTTAAACTACTGGGTTGAGGGTAACGTCACCTTCAAAAGAGGGGCCTACTACTATAACTAAGATAATCTCTTAAAAAGTGCAGGAATCATCAAAGGTTACACTAAAGGCGAGTCAGATCCAAGTGATTCATCTTGTCTATCTATTTTTATTTTATTTTTATTTTCAGCATTTTTAGTTTTTATTTTCATGTTTAAAACTTTTTCTAAACTTTTGATTTGATTAGATGTTGAGGATAAACCGGTACTAAAAGCTCTTGTGTCCTTGGATGACCTCGGTATCTTACCAACGCTATACTACGCTCACGATGGGTGCACTTGCCCATATGTGTGTTTAGTGTTAGTAAAATATCGTGTTTTATAAATTTAAAACTTGACTAAAGTGTTAAAAAGGGCTTAAAATATAACTAAAAATATATTCACACCGACACACATCAATGGCCCCCATATTAATGCCACACCTAGAGGAGCACGAGGTACAAAGGCTTCCTCTCAACATCTCAGCTATCATAGCCGGGCACAAGGTGGCCAGAATACATGTGGACGGAGGGAGTGGAGTAGAGGTAATATATGAACACTGTTTTCTGAGGTTCGATAGGGATGTTAGGGACAGATTGGAAGAAGACTCGATCCTTCTGGTCGGTTTCAACAACAGCGTATCCCATCCCCTGGGGAAGATTAGGCTCCCATTCACAGTTGTAGTAGGAGATCGGGTCCGGACCATAACCCTCACTTTCACTGTGGTCCAAGCACCCTCCAAATACAATGTAATCCTAGGCAGGCCAGGGATCAGGGATCTACAAGCACAGGCCTCAACCCCTCACGGAGCTTTGGTATTTTAAACACCCAAAGGTTTGGCTTGGGTGAAGTCTTCCTACGAGGTAATATCCTCAGTCTCAGAGGGAGAGGTGGCCGAGAAATCCCAAAAATAAGGAATCGAAGAATGGGCCCTCTGCGACAGGTTTCCGGAGCAGATGGTAAAGGTGGGCAGCCACCTCAGTGACAAATGGAAAAGTGCTCTCAAAGAATTACTCCTCCTCAACATAGACGTCTTCGCGTTCCAACATGAAGACATAACCGGAATCCCGAGGAGTCTGACTGAGCATAGGCTCAACACTTACACCTGGGTACAACCAGTCAAGCAAAAGAAATGAAGCATGGGTCCCAGCAAAAAAAGGTTGCATGCGAATAAACAAGGAAGCTGCTCAGGCCCGAAATAGTAATGGAGGAGGTCAAGTACCCTTCCTGGATCGCCAACCCCGTCATGGTCAAAAAGAAAGACGGGGGATGGAGGATGTGCATAGACTTCCAGGATCTGAATAAAGTGTATCCTAAGGACTGCTACCCTCTCCTGTAGATAGACGTCCAGGTGGACTCCCTGTCGCAGTATCCTTTGAAGTGCTTCCTTGACGCGTACAAGGGGTACCACCGGATTCAAATGTCGCTAGAGGACGAGGAGAAAACTACATTCATCACAGACGAGGGCACCTTTTGCTACACCAAAATGCCCTTCGGACTAAAAAACGCAGGAGCCACATACCAACGGTTCATGAACACCCTCTTTAGAGAAAAGCGGGGATGAAACTTGGAAGTGTATGTTGATAATATTGTCATAAAAAGCCTCACTGAAATGGCCATGATAGAGGATATAGCCGAAACCATACATACCATGCAAGATGTAAACATGAAGTTAAAATCGAGGAAATGTTGCTTCGAGGTAGAAGAAGGGAAATTCTTGGGGGTAGTAGTCACCAAGGGCGGGATCAAGGCAAACCCAAAGAAAACCCAGGCAGTAGCTGAAATGCGGTCCCCTAGGTCCATAAAAGATATTCAACAACTGAACGGGAGGCTGATAGCCCATAATCGTTTCTTGTCTAAAATAGCTGACAGAACTCTTCCCTTCATGAAAGTCCTGAAGGACTGTCTCCAGACAAACAAATTCAAGTGGACCCCAGAAGCGGAAGCAGCCTTTCGAGAGATGAAAGACTACATCTGCAAGCTCCCAACCTTAGCCACCCCAGTCCCCGGGGAGGATCTACTCTTATACTTGTATACATCCAAGACAACGATCAGTGCAATAATGATGGTGGAAAGGGAAGAAAAACAAATTTCCATATACTTCATCAGCAGAACCCTCAAAGGCCCTGAGGAGCATTTCATGCCCCTAGAGAAACTAACCCTAGCACTTGTCTTCACCTCCCGGAGGCTCCGGAGATATTTCCAAGCACACAAGATCACGCTGTTAACATACCAACCTCTTCAAAAGGTCCTTAGGAGACCAGAACTATCGGGCAAATTGGCTAAATGGGTCGTTGAGTTAGGGGAACATTCCCTAGAATACAAGGTAAGGACTGCAACGAAAGGACAGATACTGGCAGAATTCTTGGTAGAAGTCCCCGAGGATGAGGAAAAGGAACTCCTCAAATGGAAAAGCCTGGATGAGGAAGAAAAGAAGAAGGAAGACGAGGCAGTATGGAAGTTGTTCACAGATGGGGCTTCAAGCGAGGAAGGAAGCGGGGCAGGGATCACACTGATCAGCCCTGAAGGAGTCGAACTAACATACGCCATCAGATTGGATTTCGAAAACACCAATAACACGGCAGAATATGAGGCCCTTCTAGCTGGGCTGAGGCTAGCCAAAAAGATGAAAGCAAGGCACGTCGAAGCTAACACTGATTCACAGCTAGTAGTCAAGTAATACCACGGTGAGTACGAAATGAAGGACAACTCCATGGCCTAATATGTAGACAGGGTGAAAAAATTAGCTAACACCTTTAACACTGTTGGTGCAGTTGGCTGTCGACTTCATCTTTGTTCGAGTCTTAGATTAGAACTGATTGATTAGAACTTGTTATATGAGAAAATGTCATGATTTAGTGTGTTTAGAGGTTGATTTCGCTTCAAGGGATGTTTATAGAAGATTTCGCTTCAAGCAAGTTCAAGCGAAATCCACATAACATGATTTCGCTTGAACAGTGCTCAAGCGAAACCTTCATGCCTATAAATACCCTGAAGCGTAATCAGTTATATAGTTCAGTTCAGTTGTTAGTTTCCGACACCAAGGTGCTGTCGAGGTGTCTCCAAGTCTGTAATCTTTCAGAGATCAATACAAGAGACAGTAAATAGTATTTCTAGTGTGTTACAAGCTAAACAAAGACAGAATCAATGAATTCCGCCTCTGATTCTGTCTGAGTACTCTTCTGGTTGACTCGTTAGATCGTTTCACGATCCTACATGTGGTATCAGAGCTCAGGAGGAAGAGTTCTTACTGTTTAGCTCGTTTTCGCTGGAAAATTCTGACTTCTACACCTTCTTTTAAAAATTAATCAAGTTTTCATGGTTAAAATGGACTGATTTTCGTATATAGTGTGCGAAACATTGAATTAACAAATCCTTGAAAGATTCAGACCTAAATTCGACCTAGAACTTGATCAATTTTGCAAAAATCAGATCGACTTGATGATGTCAGCATGATTCAAGCGAAATTGAGAGGTTGATTTCGCTTGAAATCTTGGTCTCGCTTGAGAAATTAATCAGATTCTGTTTGATTTCGCTTGAAGATTGACCAGATTTCGCTTCAAGAGTTTCAGGATTGAATTGTATTTCAAGCGAAATCATTGTTTTCGCTTGAAAGGGTTTCGCTTGAGGCATTCTGTTTTATCAAGACTATTTCGCTTGAGAAGGTTATTGAGTGGTTGAAGCGAAATAGTGTTTTCGCTTGAGTTGATTATACATTTGATTTCGCTTGAAATCAAATATCTGATTTCGCTTCAAGTGAAGATTTCGCTTGAACTGATATTGTAGTTAATCTTTTGTTTTCGCTTGAAGTTTGTTTGCAGGTATTTCGCTTGAAGGTTGTTTGAGTGCAAATTGTTTTAGAAAAATGACAATGATTTTTGATGAGAAGGAAAACAATGATCTTGAAAGTTTTAATAATTGGTATATTAGAACTGTGGATACCAATTACAGGAATGTAGATGTGGATGTTTGGGTAAAAAGTTATGAATATTTCATGTGCCAAAAGAATGAAACTTTAGATGAGTTGGAAAAACGATTTAAAGTTCTAACGGAGAATTTGTGGAGAAAGGGTATTAGAATGTCAACTGATGAACATATATTAAAATTAACAACTGCATTACCTGCTAAATGGGATGAATTCATGGTTGAGCTAAAAAGAAAAGATTTTTTCCAAGAGCTTAATCCACATCAGTTCTTTAATGAGGTTCATGCAGAGTGTCGTAAGGAAGAAAAGAAAAAAAGGGAGTTTTTGAATGAAATGGAAAAGAATTTACTAAAATTGGAATTGAATGTAATTGCTGAAATAGATAGAAGAATTCGTGTGTGTCTTGCAACAAAGAATATTTTGAAATATGATATTAAAAGGAAATATTATATTGATGAAAATATGAATCCTTTTGATTTCGTTAAACTCTTTTGTGCAGGAACATACAAGATGGAGACAGAACAAGTTCAAAAGAATGAAGAATCTGTGAAGCTTGGATCTTCAAATTTTGCATCAGTATGCTCAAAATGTGACAACTTTAAGATTGACAATGACAAACTCTTGAAGAATGCGGAAAGTTTGACACTGGAAGTCGAGAAGTTGAGAAATGAGAAGCAAGCTGATGATAAGCAGATTCTTATTCTGAAGGAAAATTGTGAGAAGTTGAAAACTGAAAATGACAAATTGTTGGGTAATTTGAACAGTTTGACATCAGAAAACAAAGTTTTGAAAGAAAAAGAAAAAGAGTTTAAAAGCAAACAGAAATCTTCAGAAGATGAAGATTTCTGGATCAAGCTGGAGAACAAAAATCTGAAAGCAAATGAAACAAAACTTCAAGAACAGATAAAAGTTTTTGAAAATGAAAAGTCTGTTCTTGAAAACATGAAAAACGAGAATGAGAACTCAATCAAGTCTCATCTTGATAGAATCTCTCGGCTTGAAAATGAAGCTGAGAATTCGAGAAACAAGATTGATGAACTTGAAAAGAAATTGAAAGGTTTTGTGACTTCATCTGAGTTCCCCTGTCCAAAACCAATCAATTCTGTTCCAATAAGTGACAATGTCACAAACTTTGACAATGTCAAAGTTGAAGATTGCGATGAAAAATCTGATGATGAAAAAGTAAAAATTGACAAAAAGAATTTATTTTTGAAATTAAAAGAAAAGTTTCAAGAAACTGTTCCACAATCAACCGAAAAGGGAGAATGCTCTAAGCAAAAACCTTTGAAGAAGACAGTGGAACAGAAACAAAAAATTAAAAATGTGAAAAATGTTAAAAAAGAGAATAAAAGTTCATCAGATCAATCATCCAATCGCAATCAAAAATTACAAAAAGTAAAAAATGAAAATTCAAAAATAGTTGGTGAAAAGTGGTGCAGGACGGACCACAGTGCTTCAAGGCCAAATCAAGCTTACAGGAGGAGAGAGGATTATCACCAAGCCAAACAGTGCTTTGATCTAAATGTTTGGGCTGAAAATGGTGATTGGTACGATAACAGAGTGTGTTACCGATGCGGTTATCAAGGACACATTGCTGTTAACTGCCAGAGTTGGAGATATGAGACGAGAAGATGTTATAACTGCCATATCAAAGGTCACATTGCCAGAGATTGCCCAAGGAGATCAAATGACAGATCGAGGGTTAAATCTCAGAAATTGGTAAAGATTCCAGTCTCTGTCAAGCCCAAAGAACAGAAAGTTCAAGAACGTAAAGTTCAAGAACCGAAAGTTCAAGAATCGAAAGTAAAGCTTTCTCAGGGGCAAAAAGACAGACTGAGGAAGAAGAGGAAGAAGGCCAGAGAGTATCTGGAAAGGATTTTGTCCTCGGATACAACTGGTAAAACAGATAAAAGTTCTGATAAATCGTCTTGCTCACCAAAGAATGACAATTCAAGCAAAACGCATTCATCAGATACAAATCTGAGGACGAAAGAGGAAAAGAAGAAGAAAGTTTGTGGCAATGAATCTGTTTCTTTGGAAACAAAGGAGCCACATGTCGGCGATGAATCTGGCTCATCAAAGTTAGACAAGCCACATTCAGGCAATGAATCTGGTGTGGTAAAGCCAGAAGAGCCAGTTGTTGAGGTAAAGACTGAGAATTCTAGTTTAACAATGGATGATGAAAATTTTCCATCGCTGTTGAACAAGAATTCAAAATCACCCAAGAACGGTCAGGCTTGGGTGAATCTGTTTAAATGAAAAACCTGACTTGCCGGAACTCCCAGGTTGGTAAGTGTGGAGTAGGAATCGGCACATTTCTTGAGAAATTCACTTCGGTGATATTTCGACTTAAAAGTGGTAAATCAGGGACATTAAGTTGTACTTGATTTTCTACAGGTGATGTTTGTGGATTGATCTTACAAATGTTAAAATTTTTACAAGTGGTTGAAGAAAACAATGTGATGAATTTAACCCCTAACCCACAAGTGGTAAAAGACACACAAAACTAATTTTCCGGAACAATCATTTTGATTAAAACAAACTTAAGTGTTTTGAAATCTAAATGAGAAAATAGTTTGTTGTGATGGGGAGTTCTGATTGTTTATGCCAAGTGGATGGCGAATTGAAGCGATTTGATATCGGTTGTCACTTTATTGTACAGTTTGTTTTCAAATTTCCTAAAATGTGTTTGCATTTTAGGGGGAGTAAAATTTTTAGAAAATCCAAAAACATTTGAAAATTTAAAAAAAAAGACAAAAACATTATAAAATGCAAAAATGAGTTTTGTTGTCAAAAAGAGGAAATGATAGTACATCAGTGGACTATCACAACACGCTAAAGAAATGGAGAGTTAAAATGTGATAAACGGTCTCACTAAAGATGTGACGGTAGGCTCAGCTAGACTAGTAGATTTGCGATAATGATACAAACCTAAAATGAAAAAGCCTAGTTCTAGTGGGAAACATGGTCGAAAGCATAGTACTTAGTTTTGTCCTTCTTGATTGTGTACCTACTCAGTAATCGCTGATTGTCGAAAGACATAAAACTGGTTAAGTTTGTGAACATTCACAACTTTGCTGAAAAGTCGCTGTGATTGTGCATTTCATTTTGCAAAGATTTAAACTTGTTTTATTTCTTTATTTTGTTTAAGCATCGGACATCCTCTGCGTATACGTGAGTATCGACCTGGATGTTGTTGCCTAAACGTTCTACTTTATTTTCTTTGGTGTTTCGTTTAAGCTTTGGATCACTTCTGCGTATACGGGAGTATCGACCTGGTGGTTAAAGCCTAAACAACTTCAACTTATTTTTATTTTTCTTATTTTGTTTAAACATTGGACTTTCTCTGCGTATACGGAAGTATCGACCTGATTGTTAATGTTTAAACATTCTGCTTTGTTTTCGCACAAATCACAGTCGATAAAAGTTTAAAGGCATTACTTGAGTTAGTGTATTGCATGATGAGGGGATATGCTGAGATCGTGGGGTCTATAAGAACTTAGTGCTATTTTAATATATCTTAAAATATCGGTAAGCAGATTGAAAGTTTTTAGATTGAGTTTAAGTGGACAACAATATCGTCAATCAACGTGAATCGTTTAGAACTGAAAATGTTTAAAGCTTAACGGTGCTAGTGATTGGTCACAAAAACTGATATGATCCTCTTTCGCAAACTCACAAAAATATGTTTGTACATATTTTATTTCTGCAGTTAATTTCTATTATTGCATTTATGTTTCATATTTTGAAAAATCCAAAAAGATTTTCGACAACTGATGTTGAAGAGCTGATTTTCAAAATTCCAAGTGCTAAACAAGATGAACTGGTTTGGGAGTATATGCTTGAACTGAAAAATTTGTTTTAAGAAAGAAATTGAGATTAGTTAATCAGGGTCATTAATTTGAACTTAATGTAACTATTGTTTGTAAGTTTTTCTTATTGATTTAAGTGAAAACTTATGTTTTGGTAGAGAGATGTGTGTAGGGAAAGGAAGGTTTCTGATCCTGTTGCTACGAGAAGCCAGGAGATGCATCAGAACCTGTGGAGAGCTTAATCTAAGGAAAAGCCAGGATTTAATTTCAAAGGCGATAGCTAATTCCAGACTGAAAATCCCAGCTTGATGAAAGGGGGAGTCTGACGAAGTTAGAGCTAGAGAAAAGATCCAGGTACATGATTCTAGGAGAATTTCCGGAAGAAGATCGATCAAGATTGAAGAGTCATTATGATGAAGACTCTCACTAAAGATTCCGTCAACATTCAAGGGGGAGTCTGTTGGTGCAGTTGTCTGTCGACTTCATCTTTGTTCGAGTCTTAGATTAGAACTGATTGATTAGAGCTTGTTATATGAGAAAATGTCATGATTTAGTGTGTTTAGAGGTTGATTTCGCTTCAAGGGATGTTTATAGAAGATTTCGCTTCAAGCAAGTTCAAGCGAAATCCACATAACATGATTTCGCTTGAACAGTGCTCAAGCGAAACCTTCATGCCTATAAATACCCGGAAGCGTAATCAGTTATATAGTTCAGTTCAGTTGTTAGTTTCCGACACCAAGGTGCTGTCGAGGTGTCTCCAAGTCTGTAATCTTTCAGAGATCAATACAAGAGACAGTAAATAGTATTTCTAGTGTGTTACAAGCTAAACAAAGACAGAATCAATGAATTCCGCCTCTGATTCTGTCTGAGTACTCTTCTGATTGACTCGTTAGATCGTTTCACGATCCTACAAACACTTTCAAGTTGGAATACATCCCCCGACGAAGAAACAGGAAGTCTGATGCCCTTAGCAAGCTAGCCTCCGTAGCTTTCGACCACTTGGCAAGGGAAGTCAAAGTGGAGGTCCTGACCTCCCCCTCCATCGCAACGGAGGAGGTAGCAATGGTCGATAACGTTCAAGAAACATGGATGACACCGATTCTAAAGATCCTGAAGGACGGGACACTACCAGTGTAACAATGTAGGTCCCTGAATCCCGTTGGATCTTAACAAGACTGTTAATCTATCAAGGGTGCGGAATCCCCTTGATTGATCTTCGAACACAGAAACAAGATTATGTGGAAGAACAAGAACTCGAACACACAAACACGCAAACTTTCAAACTGATCTTCTGTGATTATCAAACTCTTAGAATCGTTTTACAATCACTAAGATCTACAAGAACCTAACAGCCGATTTCTGTTTTGTTCTTAAGCTCTCAAACTTGAATGCTCTCTCACAAGTTGTCTAAAGTGTCTTACCCTAAAACTCAAGACTAAGGCTATTTATATACACACAGCCAAGATCTCGAATTGGGCTTTGCCCATATTACATTTGTTACATAAACTTGGGCCTAATAGACTTAGTACAAACTTGGACTGATTGGGCTTCATAGAACTCGTTTTTCTTTAAGTCTTCATGATCCAATCTTCTGTTTAATATCCAAAGACCAATCCAAAGCTGTTGTCATATAACATGCACCAACAAACTCCCCCTTGACAATAGCTTGCAAAGGAAGCTTTAGTCTTCAGAATCTCACAATCTTTGGTCTTTGGATAGCGTCAGCTTCAACATGAATTCTGTCTTTGTCAGCAACATCTTTGTCAGCAACAGACTCCCCCTAAGCTGATGCATCCAATCACCAAATCTTCCAAGTTTTGAGTCAGCATTCCAAGTAAGTCTTCACAGCATCCACTCTGCATTGTAGAAGGAGGATTCTACCAAGCAGCAACAAACTCATCCTCTCTTCACAGCAACTTCTCATCAACAACTGCTTCAATCTGTATACTATAAAACAAACATCTCGAGAAACCATAAGAATTTTTCAACATAGTTAAAGAATTATTATTATACTAGAGATAGTTTAACTGTATCAGATTAAGCATTTTCAATTAAGCACTAACACGCACAAATTTTAACAAACACCTTATAACCTGCATGATTTAAAAAAAAATTGAACCCACTTTCTAACACAGTCTCCCCCTTTCGGTAAACAACTCCTCCAAGAATAACTGTTTTCCGTACATTAAGAATTTTAACAGAAAAAGACACTATTTTTGGATTTTTATATTTTCAAATGTAAAGACTGAAAGCAGTAAATAAAAATTTACAGACATTCTTTTTGCGAGTTTCGAGGGTAAGAGAATCATATCAGTGTACGGTCATGTCAAAACGCTCTTGTTGTTCTTTTAGTTATCATTTAGATAAGCATCCTATAATGATTATCGGTATTGTTGTCCACATAAGCTCAACTTATCATATGTAATCATGGCGAGGGGATACGTTAAGGTATGATTTATACTTACCGACCGGTGTTCATCCACATCACGACACATTCCCGTATCAAGGTATGCACGAGGGTTCATCTTACCGGTGAGTATACCGATTATCACCTGTTTGACCGTATATGATGTGAGAAACTCACTTATTTTGATTGAAAACAAGCCCTATGTGTTAGAATCACTTATTGATGAGGAACTTGATTTTCAGATGCATGAGGGCACAGGAGCAAGTCCGTGAACAGGTCAGTACTTTCGTACAGCAGAGAGACGAACTTGACTCTCGGATAAATGTGATATATTATCACTTATTTTGGGGACATGTGATTGTTGATCACTTATTGAGGTCGAATGCAATATGTACACGTATGTATGATATCATGGAAGATCTAGACTTGCGTCCCCGTTATTTTTCGGTAAAAGATACAACCATGATACCCAGATGATAAGCAGCATAAAGACCGAATATCTCAGAACCTCGGCAATCTCTCAAACGAAATTTCGGTACTAAGACCATATGCCAATGAATGGTTCCCACCTGGTCTTCAGTCGATTTAAGTTTATATCACCCTGCACACTTTAAAATGATTGTGAGCCTACCGATACATCTTATATAGAGCTGCTTAGCATATTTCATTTAAGGTTTAAAGAGGTTTAGACAGACCACTGATGTACAATCATTTTCTCTTTTGCTCGCCAGGAAACTCATTTTTGCTTTTCTATTGTTTTTGTGTTTTTGAAAATTTTCGATGTTTTTGTATTTTTGATTTTTAAGAAAAATAGTAAACTATTTACAAAAATTCTTATGAAAAACCAGTTATTCAGGATTCCTCATCCCATTGAGTTCGACTAAGTGTTCAAAGCGAGCTCGATCAAAAGTTTTTGTGTAAAGATCAGCAAGGTTATCTTCTGTGTCGACTCGGTGCAATTCAATTAATCGTTTTTCAGCACAATCCCGTATAAAGTGATGACGTATGTCAATGTGTTTAGTTCTACTGTGCTTTACGGGATTGTTGGTGATTGATATAGTGGCATTATTATCTATCATAATAGGAGTACGAGTGAAATCCAAACCGTAATCGCGCATCTGCTGTTGAATCCAGAGAACCTGAGAGCAACAGCTACCCGCAGCAATATATTCAGCTTCACACGTAGAGGTAGACACACAGGATTGCTTCTTGCATTGCCAAGACACGATCCTGCCTCCTAAGAACTGACAACCACCTGTTGTAGACTTTCTGTTTGATTTGCATCCTCCAAAGTCTGAATCAGTGTAAGCAACGAACCTCAAATCACTATCAGCTGGATACCACAACCCAAGTTTAGGTTTCCCCTTCAAGTAACGAAGAATACGCTTCACTGCTTTCATGTGTGACTCTTTTGGATTCGCCTGATATCTGGCACCCAAGCATACGGCAAACATGATGTCAGGTCTTGAAGCAGTTAAGTACATTAGAGAACCAATCATCGCCCTGTATTGAGTTGGATCAACATCTTCAGTGCTTTCATGATCTGGGCCGAGATTGTGGTTTTCACAAATGGGTGTGTTGAAAGTAGAGCAATCATTCATTTTGAATCGAGCCAAAATGTCATACACATACTTTGTTTGATGTATAAACATCCCATCCTCCTTCTGTTCAACTTGTAATCCCAGAAAGTAAGACAGCTCGCCCATAGCACTCATTTCAAACTTGCTCTTCATCACCTGTTCAAATTCCTTACACATGTTTTCGTCAGATGACCCAAAGATGATGTCATCCACATATACCTGTACCAGCAGAAAATCTTCCTTCTTTCTCTTAATGAACAGTGTACCGTCAATCTGACCTCTTTCAAAACCATTCTTGACCAGATGTGTAGACAGTGTCTCGTACCACGCCCTGGGAGCTTGATGTAACCCATACAAAGCCTTATCAAGTTTGTACACTCGATCTGGATAGTCTGGATCAATGAACCCATCTGGTTGTGAGAAATACACCACTTCTTGGACTTTACCGTAAAGAAATGCACTCTTCACGTCTAGTTGGTAAACTTTGAAGCCCTTGTATGAAGCAAAAGCCAGAAACAAACGAATTGCCTCCAACCTCGCCACTGGTGCAAACACCTCATTGTAATCAATCCCTTCTTGCTGATTGAAACCTTTCACCACTAACCGAGCCTTGTTGCGCGTGACAATTCCTCTTTCATCTTTCTTGCACCTAAATACCCATTTAGTGCCAATCTCTCTCTCACCTTTTGGAAGGTCCACCAATTCCCAAACCTTCAACTTAGCAAACTGGGCCAATTCCTCTTGCATAGCTTCAACCCATGAATTGTCTTTAAGAGCCATATGAATGTTCTTCGGCTCCTCTTGGGAAATAAAACAACTATACAAGCACTCGTTCACTATCCCAGTCTTCTCAATCGAAACAAATAACCCAGAATTTTCTGCTATGCTTCTTCTCGTCTGAACACCTACAGTAGGATCTCCCAGTATCATATCAACCGGATGATCTCTATTTGCTCGTGTAGTAGCAACAGCATCGACTTCTAGATTATCACCCAGGTTTGATCCAACCTCCCCCTGAATATTTTGATTTGCAAACGGATTAATGAAATCCTCCCCCTGAAAGGGTTCAGAGTCACTATCGCTTGAATCATGATCAGCAGCACTTTGGGAAGTTCCCGGAGCATCTGACATATCTACATTCGATCTAGGCATAAATTCACCTTCATCGTCTTCACCAATCACTGTTTGAATCAGCTGAGAAGCATCTGCATCAGAAACCTCAGGAATATTAAATGATTTAAACACACTATCATAATCATATAATATAGCAGGACCACTCGTTGATTGTTGAGGTTTGTAAGAAGTAATTTCTACATTGAAAACAACCTCAATTTTACCAGTTTTTAGATTAAAAACCCTTTTATTCGGTGTGCCAGGCACGTAGCCTAGAACGTAGCCTTCATCTGCCACCTCACCGAATTTTTGTTTATCTTTGTTTCGCACAATGGTGCAGGGTAATCCAAATGGTTCAAAGCCTGTTAAGTTTGGTTTCTCGTTAAACATAAGTTCATGACATGTTTTGTTAAAACGTTTAACGGTCAAAACTTTGTTTAGGACGTAGCAAGCTGTATTCACAGCTTCTCCCCAGAAAAGAACTGGTAGCTTTGAATCTGAAAGCATCGTCCTAGCGGCTTCAATCAACGTCATGTTTTTCCTCTCAGCGACTCCATTTTGCTGAGGAGTATAAGGAGCAGAATATTGATGTTCAATTCCCTTTCGAAGACAGTAGAGATCCAGAATCCGATTCTTGAACTCCGTGCCATTATCACTCCTTATCCTCTTGATCCTTGCATCATGGACGTTTTCCAATTTTGTAAAAAGATCTATCAGCATCTCCGCCGTCTCATCTTTTGTACCTAAAAAGAAAACCCATGAATATCGTGAATAATCATCAGTGACAACTAAACAATAGTACTTTCCACCTATGCTCCTTACGTTCACTGGACCGAATAAATCCATGTGAAGTAATTCATAAGGGGCATCTATGGAATTTACTGTTTTAGACTTATGAGGTTTCTTGTGTTGTTTTCCCTTTTGACATGGAAGACATTTATCTTCCACTTGAAACCTCTGCATTGGAACCCCTTTCACTAGCTCATTTTTAACAAGGTAATTCATTTTTCGATAGTGAATATGGGCCATGCGTCTGTGCCACAACATCGATTCAGCTTCAGATGCTTTTGATAGTAAGCACGCCACCACAGCAGTTGGATCCTTAGCACCCATGTCCATGACATAAGTGTCATTTCTCCTTGGCGCTCGCATCACTATCCAATCGTCCGGAATCTTCAAACCTGGTTTCAACACTAATGCTTCATTCTTGGTAAAATGGACCGAGTGACCCTTGTCGCAGACTTGTGACACGCTCATCAGATTGTGTTTTAGCTGCTCAACATAGTTCACTTTGTCCAATGTGATCTTCCCATTCGTCACTTTTCCTCGTCCAGTAATTTTTCTACCTTTAGCACCAGCAAAATTTACATGTCCACCATCAAATTCTTCAAATTCAGAAAACAACCTCGCATCCCCCGTCATGTGCCTGGAGCAGCCACTATCAACATACCATAAGTTGATAATCCTCCTTAGCAGCTCCTGCACACACCAACCGAAAGATTAGTTAGATTGGGGGACCCAAGCCTTAATGGTCTTGGGTCGTCCAAATTCACCTACTACTTGAACATCCATCCAAGATCCATCACCCCTAATTGGAGTCTTGGATCTCGGACCTGTTGATGGAAATGGGGTATGATTTCCATAAGGTCTTTGGTTTTGAGGGTACCTATTTGTGTTTGGACAATGTGACCTTTGAAAATTTTGATTTTGATTCCAAGAACCTTGATTGTAATTTCTAAAGCCATTGTTATAAAAAGTTCGACCACCATTATTTTGGTATCGATTTTGATATTGACCTTGACTTCTGAAATTATTTGAATTTTGATTATTCACTCTTGGTGAGTTACTTCTAGGTCTTTCATATCTGCCTGATGTAGATTCAGGCTGAAATCTTGGTTGATTTCTTTGGAAACGAGGAACTTGTGGAGTTCCTTTTTCAGCCTTATCTACACCACCAGCAACACCCGGTTGTTGCTTTGGAGCAGATTTCTTTGGAGAATTTGAGACTTTCTCCTCATTATCACCTTGCTTCTCGGGTGATTTCCCCTTTTGTTTCTCACTAATTTGTGCTTCAACCTTCTTGTTAGGACAACAGCTAGCTACATGTCCCTTTGTGTGACATTTGAAGCACGATCTCTTTTTCGAAGACTTCTTAGCTGAAGCCTTTGAACTAGACTCTGGTTTTGATGATGATGCCTTGGAAGGATTTTGTTCAGTTTGCTTAATTTCAGATTTTTCTATGTTTTTGTTTTTAGCAAACTCTACATTTGATTCCTTTTCGATAACAGCTGTTTCGGTTTTCATATCACTTCCTTGAACAAAATTAACCTTTTTAACAAAAGTTTGATTATTGTTTTTAGAAGGTGTATTTTTCTTTTTCAAAACAGATTTGCTGTTATTTTCCTTCTTAGCATCATTATCTTCAAACACATCACTTTGACTTGATGTGGAACTACTTGGTGATGTTGACAGAAAGTCAGTAAGCTCATCCTCACCAGGTAGGAAAGAGTAGTCATGACTAAGAGGAGGTGGGACTTCATTAAAGCCTTGGAATCCCACACTTGTCTTGTCATTACTCTTCTTTAACCCACCCATCAAATGTTTCATAACAAAAGTAGAATCTCTGAATTGACCTAACTTCTTTTCAAGATCAACAATTTTAAGTTGTGCAACCGACAACTCTTTGTTTTTATCAGAAATCTCTTTTGTTTTCTCAGCCATCATGTCATGAGCTAAGTCTATGACTTGAAGTTTTTCGTTTAGTTTGCTGGTTAAAACTTCAATTTCAGCTTCATAGCCTTTTATCTTTTTTAAATATGATGACTCGTTTCTTTTAGCAAAGAAATTTGATTCTTGTACGTTAGACATTTCGCTCACAAGACTTTTGTTTTGAGTTGACAATTTTTCAACTTCACCCTGTAGTTCACGACACTTTAAGCAAACAGAAGTGGCAGAGTTACTTACCTCTCCTGTTGATTTGTCTGAGTTGACCATAAGAGCAGCAAGTTGAGCTTCCATTCTGTTGATGATTTCATCTTTCTCATCAGCTTCCATTTCATGCTCAGACTCTGGCTTTTCCTCTTCAGCATCTGGTGTCTTATCAGCCTTATCTTCCCCAGCTTCACCCTTCTTCTCAACTTTAGCCTCATCTACTGTAGCTTCACCATCATCGACTGGAGTGATCTCTACCATGAATGCTTGAGTCACATTTTCATCATTTTCTAAGTGAATGCTCCAGTCATATGAGCCTTCTCTTGAAGTAGATATCAACGCCCTTGAGTTAGAGTTAGAGTTGTTTGATGCATTCCGATTGTTTGAACTTTGATTCGTATTCTCATGCTTTTGTTTTTGACATTCCCTAGCGAAATGACCATAACTCTGACAGTTAAAGCACCTGACTTTGGTCTTGTCAAAACCTACGCTCTTTCCTACAAACTTCCTTCCAGTTCTGTTCATGAACCTCTTCACACGTCTCGAAATCATGGCCATCTGCCATTGCAGATCCATCTCTTCTAGATCATCAGGGTCAATCTGATCATAATCTTCATCTAAAGTGGCAGGATCAGATATTTTCCCTTGAATGTAGTTCTCATAAGACGCAACAAAAGAAGCAAGTAGAGCAAGATGTCCTTCAGCAGACTTCACACTCATAGGCATTGACTTTGCACTACTACTTTGCTTTGAAGTTGATGTTCTCTTGACTCCCGTTGATCCTCCTGCAGCAGCTACAAAACACACATCACCATCCTCATTCACTGTGACCTGCTCCTTATCACACGAAAGAAATGCAGTTGCAGAGTCGCTAGAAGCATCATGAGGTGAAGAAGATGTAAGCCCATTGTATATCCCTGGATCTTGAACCTGATCATAACCAGTGTCCTTTTTCTTCATACTAAGCTCATAAGCTCTAAGCTTTCCAACTACTTCTTCCAATTCCTTCGTGTCATAGTCTGCTTCTCCCTTAATCATGAGAGTGTAGATATCCCATTTAGCAGGTAGAGCATCCAGTAGCTTGTCATTTTTCTCTATGTCAGTATAGCAATCTATATCATAATTATCCAGTTCTGACATCAGATGGTAGTATCGAGTGATGACGTCTTCAAGTGACTCATTCTTCATGTACTTGAACACAGCAAACTGCTTCTTCAGTAGATCGACCTTGTTCTTCTTGACATCAGGATTTCCTTCATATCTCTTCTCTAGTGCATCCCACATTTCCTTTGAAGTAGTGTACTTCTTAAAGGTATGCTTGATGCCATCAGGTAAAGACATTTTAATGGCTGCCAAGGCTCTCTTTTCAGCCTCATACATTTTCTTTTGTTCGGCATCCATATCAACATAAGCAGTTATACGTTGTCTTCCCTCAAACTCATGAGTTGGGTTCACATACCCATCGTCTATGCATATCCACATACGCGTGTCCTGGTACTCAACAAAAGATTGAAACCTATCCTTCCATGTCAAGTAGCTCTCCACCTTCATCATCTTAGGTGGTTTGTTCGTCGTGCCTACCTCATGTTCCATCCTTAAGAGTTCGTTCAATTTTGACATGTTCGACATTTCAACGTAACAGACTGGTAAAACCGTACAAAATTTTTCTAAAACAGTGGTTACCAAATTACACCGTTAGAATCGCCTCGAAAAGACGAATCCAATGATATCTAATGTCGAAAACTGATATCTAATGTCAAAAAAAAAAAATTTGTCCTAAAAAACAGTTTCTTCAGACGAGCTACGGATCAATTTCTATTTGCAAAACTCTGAAATATTTTCGACGCTTGCCAACTGAAATTCCACCCCTTAATTTCTCTCCTAATTTCGCTGAGATCTGTTATTTTCACTGGTCCAACTGGTTAATTTCGCTGATCTGTTACTTTCGCTGGTCAGGTTCGTTGCTTAATTTCGCTATAACGGCAACTGTAAATTCGCCGAAAACCGTGATAATTTCGCTGTGGAAAATTATACGGTTACCAAAGTCGCCTTTGGATTTTAACTTCGCCGGTCACCGAGATATCTGTTAAAATCGCTCAAGAGCTGATTGGGCCACCCAGCCACCCAATCCTGAAACATGCAGCAGCTGACAACAGCAGCAGCTGACAATCAGCACTTCTTTCCTACAAACACGAAAACAGTCAAAACAATAATCAAAACAGATTAAAGTACACGAATTTAAACTGTTCTTCAAGTGTTCTTCGTGTTCTTCGCAAAAACCCAGAACTTGAACTCGAAATTTTCAAACAACCAACTACCAAAACAGATCAAAACTCAGAATTTTGAACTGTTCTTCCTTGTTCTTGCTGTTCTTCACGAAAATTTTGAATGAGACACCAAAACTCCTTCAACCGAAACACAACTTGAATCCAGTCTTCAGTCTTGAACCATGCACAAGAGCAAATGCTCTGATACCAATTGTAGGTCCCTGAATCCCGTTGGATCTTAACAAGACTGTTAATCTATCAAGGGTGCGGAATCCCCTTGATTGATCTTCGAACACAGAAACAAGATTATGTAGAAGAACAAGAACTCGAACACACAAACACGCAAACTTTCAAACTGATCTTCTGTGATTATAAAACTCTTAGAATCGTTTTACAATCACTAAGATCTACAAGAACCTAACAGCCGATTTCTGTTTTGTTCTTAAGCTCTCAAACTTGAATGCTCTCTCACAAGTTGTCTAAAGTGTCTTACCCTAAAACTCAAGACTAAGGCTGTTTATATACACACAGCCAAGATCTCGAATTGGGCTTTGCCCATATTACATTTGTTACATAAACATGGGCCTAATAGACTTAGTACAAACTTGGACTGATTGGGCTTCATAGAACTCGTTTTTCTTTAAGTCTTCATGATCCAATCTTCTGTTTAATATCCAAAGACCAATCCAAAGCTGTTGTCATATAACATGCACCAACAAACAACCCACACGTTTGTGCGTTGTTACTACTCGTTACACTCGTTACGCCTAGCACCAAGAGATTCGGATCATAATGTAACAACATATCCTACTACGCTATTTCACAATGTTATCGCATATTACGCATACTTTATCGCTATATAGCATCGCACACCACAACGCAATGCAGACTCGAATGCGCACTCACAATCACGCATAACTCGATTATCACATCACAAACTTGGAAATGTGGATACTTATATACGACATTTGATGGCTAATTATAATAAATATATATATATATATAAAAATGTATGGATATGTGTGAACAAACTATTGCAACGCTCAACGAACGGAACGAAAAGTCAGAAACCACCTGCCAAAGCCCTTCGATCGTATGACCATTCGATCGAATGGTCATCCGAACAGATGACCATCCGATCTGATGTCCATCTGATCGAAAGGCCATCCGATCCGTTACACTGCACCGCCCTTCCTCTTTCGGGCACCTATAAATAGCACCTGTCACATCACAAACAGTGATGTGACAGCTCTTGTGCGACCAGCTTTCTCCAGCCCTATTTTCTCTCGATTTCTCATGATTTTTGTAAGTTTTCAACTCAAATCTTGTACATCTATCATCTACACACACTTCTACGTCATTTTCACCTTTGAATCTTAACTTTTAACCGTGAAATCAGCGGATTTGAGGTGTTCTAGGATGATGTCATCATGGAGTTCTTATGAACTTCAAGATTTGGCTTCATTCCACCAAGAACAACTCAGATCTAAGTGATTTCCACATGTGTTAACACTGTTTTCGCATAGATCTAAACATTTTCATGATTAGAAGGATTTAAAGATGGTTTCATAATTTTCTTTCGACTCTTTTACCGATAGAATCGGAGCTCGTTCAGGCCTTCCACTCGTTCCTAGTGAAGAGTCGGTCTGAGATCTGATTCCTATCAACGAGATAACCGACTTAACGGGTTGAACATGAAGAACCGTCAAGAACAGTTAACGGGTTAAACGGGGTGATTCCCATCCGATCAGATAACTTGGGCTTGGTTGGGTTTCCGTTGTTTAGCACGTTTCCATACCGTCTTGATCAAACCACAAACTTTTCAAACTTAGCAAAATATTCAAGTTTTCAAAACGACCAGATTGTTGGACGGATTGCCGTCCGATCGGATTTCCATCCGATCGAACAAAAATCCGATCGGATTGCACTTGGTCATCAACACTTAAACATTTTCAAAATTTTCAAACGATCTGAATGTCGAACGGATTGCCATCCGATCGGATTGCCATCCGATCGAACGACAATCCGATCGAATGACATTTGGGGTCTCCAACACTTAAACTTTTCAACTTTCAATATATAGTCAGTTCTAGCGAATGGCCATCCGATCGGATTGCCATCCGATCGAATGACCCTTCTGCTGTGAACTTGTTCTCGGAGAAATATCTCGCTGGACAGATCGACATCCGATCGAACGATCGTTCGATCGAACGACCTAAAAGGTAGAGATACTTCTCTGATTTTAAAATGCTACAACGAAAACTTCAAAGCCATACACAAACACATCCATCCCAAACGAATGTCAATCCGACCGAATGGCCATCCGACCGGAGACCATCCGAGCGGATTGTCATTCGATCGAATGACCATCTGTTCGGATTGTCATCCGATCGGATGACCATTCGTCACTCAGTCACTCATCACCGTTTAGCGCACTGTTCATCGCTTATGCTATCATCCTGTAATCAGGCTAACTTTCTAGCGCTCCATTCAATCCAAGACGGTGTTTATTTATTTAAACGCTAGCTGTGAGTATACTCGAACCCTTTTTATCTCACTTTTGGGTGTAACGTACGTTTCTATCAAACCAAACTAATCGAATGCTTAAACTATTTATCACTTGCGAATGACTGAATTACATATTAACACGTGATGCTAGTTACATATGTGCTAGGACTTTTACTCGCGACGTCCCGCCTTAACTAGTATAGTACTGTAGTACCCGACAGGCTCTAGTTAGGATGAATATATAGCAATCGAAATCGCAGCTCGAGTGACTTAGCTGGTAGTAACTGTCTTGTGTATATGTTGCGTATCTCGTTTATGTATATGGTAATTCGCAGCCTTTTTATCTATTATGCTACTCTATCAAAACTTGTATACTCGCCAATACTTTTGTATTGACGTTGTTTTAACTTATGTTGCAGGATTAGTCGCAGTTCACATCGAATCAAGCTAGGAAGTCTAGAAACACACCTAACATCTAGGTTGTCGGATTTGTATTGTTTGAGAGAACATGAAATTCGTGACAGCTTATGTGATATTATTTATTTATTAGTATGGGATAATGAACGCATTAAATATTGTCACAATTTAGTTGTTATGGATTCTCTTGAGCAATCTGATTTACCTATTGCCGCGCCCCGATGATTCCGCCATCGGTTGGGGTGTGATAGATTGGTATCAGAGCCATAACTATAGAGAATTAAGTGAGACATCAGACCTAGTCCTGGTCGAATTCTTAGAATTGACCTAGTCTGTAGTCTAAGTACCAACAGGCTATCTCGTGCGAGCCCTGTGGGGTTTGTGCGGACCTACTTGATACTTTCATTTCGAACTCGCTAAAACCACCTCTCTGTGCGAACACCGCATACTATAGCTTCGCACGAGGAAAGCCTTTCCTAAGGCTTAATACTATTTGCCTTTCCTAAGGCTAACACAATGCGCACGTTTTCGAAAATACTCGCATAACACAACCGAGTGGTCAAGTCGAGATTAGGTGTGAAAACTAGGAACTCTCGATAAGATTGCTTACTCAGCGTATTATTCTAGCATGAGAAAATTTCGTTGAGCTAGGAGTGTCATCCATATCTCAACGGAAATCTCCATTTCAATCTAGTGGAACTCCCGAGGTTACTCGGTGAACACAACCACAGCTAGGGACGAAGTTGTTAAGTCAGGGGTGAGACCCATACCTTAATGACCCGTCCCATTCCCTAAAATGGTTTACAAAAGCTCTCAGCAAAGCCACGATTATATCAATAACTCGAGTCACGAGCTGACATGAAGGATGAATGTCGTAGCTGCATTCCAGTGGAGGCATAGTCTAGTAGGCCAGAGCGCGTGCACGAACTTGTTGAAAATAGTCAAGTTACTTTGGGTGGTCAACGCCTAAAACGCCCACGACACTCTGTCCATCTATCTTCTAGCCTACGATCGCCGATTTTACATTTTACCGAACTTATTTACGCTTATGTGATGACAATTTCAATTTTACGTTTTAACAATTTATCGATTTTCGCTCCCCGCTTTACGAACGCACAACTCGCACAGCCACCGCAATCTAAAACGAAAGCCGAATATTCACAACAAAACTAAAAGCTAACGACTCGCTCGCTCTCTCATCATCGCGCCCTCGCGCTATCTACACAGCTATATGTGTATAAGTATACACTACCTATATATATATACACACAAACAAATCGCTTATGTGAAAACGTGAGAACTTAGGAATCTTGTGACTCCTATGTGGCTCCTATATGATTACGCATTACTATACAACAAGCTTTAAGCGCGCTCAATCGCATCGGTAACTCAAAATCATTATGATCGAATCTCACTCCCAAATCTCTCTCTGTCTAGATGTCTTCGAACGATTCTACCTCGAGGCGAACAACTAGGAAAAGGGCCCAACGAAGCGCCGATAAGAGGATCGCATCACTCGTGGCCCGGGTGATCCCTTAAATTGTCACTCAGGTTCAATCCCTCAGCAACTCTCGAACCGTGGAAGACTCTAAGACCGAAGCGCCGCAATCTGCTTTCCTCTACAAGCACTTCAGAGCCTGTGACCCGATGGTTTTCACGGGTGAAGGAGGTGTATCTCAGTTACTCCAGTGGTTTAATGCCATCAAGGTAAACCTCCGTCAGAGTGGATGCCCCGAGCATTTTTGTACCACATGCGCTACCGGAGTTTTTCAATCGCGAGCACTCGACTAGTGGACAGCCGAACGAAACAAACGTGGGATCCACGCAGCTTACGCCTTCTCTTGGGATGAGCTGAAGGAGCTCATGAAGAAAGAGTACTGCCCTCCCCATGAGGTCCAGAAACTGGAAGACGAATTTTGGGAAATCAAGCAAATCGATGGCGACAACGCAGGCCTCACAGCAAGGTTCAAACAGCTTAGCATTATCTGCCCAAGTCAAGTTGACACTCCAGAAAAGGCTATCAAGAAGTACATCCGTGCCTTGCCTGAGTGTGTGGGCGATTTTGTCGAAGCTGCGAGACCCGCTACCATCGAAGAAACCTACCGCTTGGCTGTAGAAATCAACGACAAACGAATCATGGAAGGATTCTTCTCCAAGAATCCTGTCAAACAGGCTCATCAAGCAATCCTCATCGAATCTTTTGACGATTCTACTAACGATTCTCCCGGCGATTCCTCCGACGATTCTTGCAACGGATCCTCAGAAGAATCCTCCGACGACACCTCACCGCCTCAAGAAGCTCAGCCCAGCCACAAATGAAAGACCTCGAGCCCAAACTCTTCAGCAACCGAACTATCGCAACCAGAATCTCTCCAAGCAGTTCCAGTTCACTCGAAGCGCGCCTACACCAGAACTCATCCCTAGTGTTTCAAATGTACCTGCCACCACCAGGCATAAACCGATTGTCTCTATTGCGCAAACTGCAACTGTCTTGGTCACCTTACCCAACACTGTCGCACAGGGCAACGAACTTGAGGAATGCCAGTAACAATCGCAGTCTCCTCAGAAGTCTTCTACCGCAATATCAACTATGCTCTTAACGATGTTGTAATAATACGATTTTCGATGTTAAATATTCATGTGTGGACCTTATACTACTTCCCAATGCAAGGTTGACTCTGTTACTCTCTTCCCCTCGCACTCGCGCACAAACTATATACTAGCACTATATACTATATGATGTGTTTTGCCCCCCCCCCCCACTATGCGTTCTTGAAATAAGGTACGATAAACGTGTAAGGATTAAAATAATCACGGGTGCACACGGGGTTATTGTGGTCAGTGCACAGAGATCGTAGTAAGTTTTAATAATGCCATAACGTTAAAAGCATGGTTAAGCGTGGTGGATACGCTGCTGGTACTTCTTATATATAAGCGTCTTAACCATGTCAACACAATGTAACACCTATTTACAGGATAGAGGCGTGTGGTTGCAGCATGGTGGATACGCCGCTGGTACTTCCTATATATAAATGCTTTGCCATGCCAACCAATTTCTTGTGAAGAAAGTGCCATGCCACGTTGAATGTTATTAGACCAAGTATACTATTGAAACTACTTTCGACACACTAAACTATATCGCAAGGCGTAACAATCTCATCGCAACTCAAGCGTGTCATCGCTAGACTTTTCGTAAGTCAACACGTTCGAAATTGCACCATCGCTGGAATCTATCTCGCACTCGCTATTGTTTTACACTTAACACTTCAACGCTTTTGACACTTACCACTCTAACGCTTATCGTGTATCGCTTGACGTTTATCGCTTATCGCTAGTTGTTTTTCGCTTTAACGCTCATCGCCACTGTCTCCACTTATTGTATTTGTTTTCGTTTATCGCTCATTGCTTACCGCTTACCGATTATCGCGCTCGCTCGTATCGCTAAACTGAGTTCGTAAACGGATTCATCACTCAGTTTATTCCACCCTGCTCCTAAACTTGGTCCAACCATTCATCGTTTGGGCCAAGGGATCGAAAAATCTATCTATACTATGTCGACACACACGACACTGCTTCACGGGGACGAAGGACATATGGCTAAAGCATGGTGGATACGCCGCTGGTACTTCCTATATATAAGTGATTTAGCCATATTGCCGAACTTTTATGGAAAGGTGCCATGCGGGGCCGACTTTAAATTTATATTTTTGGTATTATTAAAACTTTTCGTGAGAACAAAACTTTTCCCTAGAAAATTTTTAAGAAACCAAGGGAGAAATCCCTAAATTTTTAAACAAAACCCTTGAACAAAACAAGATTTTCTTGTGACGTTGGTGTGACAATCGATTCAGATTAACGCCGCGCAATGAGAAAATTTCGTTTTACTACCTTGAGATCTTTTAATTAACTTAACAAAACCATTCTTATAGCGCTGGTGTGGACATCGATACAGTTCCACACCGCACTATGAGAAAAAATTTTATAAACAAGTTTTCTTCAAACTTCTTCGAATTAATCAACTTATCAAAATTCAAGACGCTTTTGGATCGCCATCCTATGTTATACGAATCGCCTTATTCGTTGCTTTCGCCTAGTCTTTGCAACGCTCTCCTTTGTCAATCGAACACTCGCTCATCTTGACGCTTCTTATCACTCTCTCAATCGCATCAATCCTCGTGACCCTCCTTGTGGAGTAATTTCGGGACGAAATTTCCTAAACCAGGGAGACTGTAACAACCCACACGTTTGTGCGTTGTTACTAATCGTTACACTCGTTACGCCTAGCATCAAGAGATTCGGATCATAATGTAACTACATCGCCTACTACGCTATTACGCAATGTTATTGCATATTACGCATACTTTATCGCTATATCGCATCGCACACCACAACGCAACGCAACGCAGACTCAAACGCGCACTCGCAATCACGCGCAACTCGATTATCACGTCACAAACTTGGAAATGTGGATACTTATATACGACCTTTGATGACTAATTATAATAAATATATATATAAATGTATGGATATGTGTGAACAAACTATCGCAACGCTCAATGAACGGAACGAAAAGTCGGAAACCACCTGCCAAAGCCCTTCGATCGAATGGCCATTCGATCCGTTACACTGCACCGCCCTTCCTCTTTTGGGCACCTATAAATAGCACATGTCACATCACAAACAGTGATGTGACAGCTCTTGTGCGACCAGCTCGCTCCAGCCCTATTTCTCTCGATTTCTCACGATTCTTGTAAGTTATCAACTCAAATCTTGTACATCTATCATCTACACATACTTCTTCATCATTTTCACCTTTGAATCTTAACTTTTAACCGTCAAATCAGCGGATTTGAGGTGTTCTAGGATGATGTCATCATGGAGTTCTTATGAACTTCAAGATTTGGCTTCATTCCACCAAGAACAACTTAGATCTAAGTGATTTCCACATGTGTTAACACTGTTTTCGCATAGATCTAAACATTTTCATGATTAGAAGGATTGAAAGATGGTTTCATAATTTTCTTTCGACTCTTTTACCGATAGAATCGGAGCTCGTTCAGGCCTTCCACTCGTTCCTAGTGAAGAGTCGGTCTGAGATCTGATTCCTATCAACGAGATAACCGACTTAACGGGTTGAACATGAAGAACGGTCAAGAACAGTTAACGGGTCAAACGGGGTGATTCCCATCCGATCAGATAACTTGGGCTTGGTTGGGTTTCCGTTGTTTAGCACGTTGCCATACCGTCTTGATCAAACCACAAACTTTTCAAACTTAGCAAAATATTCAAGTTTTCAAAACGACCAGATTGTTGGACGGATTGCCGTCCGATCGGATTATCATCCGATCAGATTTCCATCCGATCGAACGATAATCCGATCGGATTGTACTTGGTCATCAACACTTAAACATTTTCAAATTTTCAAATGATCAGAATATCGAAGGGATTGCCGTCCGATCGGATTGCCATCCGATCGAACAACAATCCAATCGAATGACATTTGGGGTCTCCAACACTTAAACTTTTCAACTTTCAATATATAGTCAGTTCCTGCGAATGGCCATCCGATCGGATTGCCATCCGATCGAAGACCATTCTGATGTGAACTTGTTCTCGGAGAAATGTCTCGCTGGACGGATCGACATCCGATCGAACGATCGTTCGATCGAACGAACGACCTGATAGGTAGAGATACTTCTCTGATTTTAAAATGCTACAACAAAAACTTCAAAGCCATACACAAATACATCCATCCCAAACGAATGTCAATCCGACCGAATGGCCATCCGTTCAGATTGTCATCCGATCGGATGACCATTCATCACTCAGTCACTCATCACCGTTTAGCGCACTGTTCATCGCTTATGCTATCATCCTGTAATCAGGCTAACTTTCCAGCGCTCCCTTCAATCCAAGACGGTGTTTATTTATTTAAACGCTATATATGAGTCTACTCGAACCCTTTTTATCGCATTTTTGGATGTTACATACGTTTCTATCAAACCAAACTAATCGAATGCTTAAACTATTTATCACTTGTGAATAACTGAATTACATATTAACGCGTGATGCTAGTTACATATGTGCTAGGACTTTTACTCGCGACGTCCCGCCTTAACTAGTGTAGTACTATAGTACCCGGCGAGGTCTAGTTAGGATGAATAGCAATCGAAATCGCAGCTCGAGTGACTTAGCTGGTTGTAATTGTCTTGTGTATATGTTGCGTATCTCGTTTATGTATGTGGTAATTCGTCGCCTTTTTATCTACTATGCTACTCTATCAAAACTTGTATACTCGCCAATACTTTTGTATTGACGTTGTTTTAATGTATGTTGCAGGATTAGTCGCAGTTCACGTCGAATCAAGCTAGGAAGTCTAGAAACACACCTAACATCAAGGTTTTCGGATTTGTATTGTTTGAGTGAACATGAAATTCGCGACAGCTTATGTGACTGTATTTGTTTATTAGTATGGGATAATGAACGCATTAAATATTGTCGCAATTTAGTTGTTATGGATTCTCTTGAGCAATCTGATTCGCCTAGTGCCGCGCCCCGATGATTCCGCCATCGGTTGGGGTGTGACAACCAGAGGGGGATTGGGCAGCCCGCAAAATAAGAGTAAGGGCACTACCATACGAACTGATAGATGGGGAGCTCTACCGAAGGTCATACCTGGGTCCATCGTTAAAATGTGTTGACAATGAGGAAGCCAAATACGTGGTGCGGGAAATACATGAGGGAATTTCCAGTATGCATTCTGGACCAAGAACAATTGCAGCCAAGGCAATGAACGCGAGGTTCTATTGGCCCAGAATGTACGAGACAGCATCGGAGGAAATCAAGAAATGTGATAATTGTCAAGTGCATGCTCCCATGACACACCGCCACAAGCACCCAATGGTACCTGTATCAACGTCTTAGCCATTCCAGAAGTGGGCTATAGACATTCTTGGGCCATTCCCAGAGGGTCCAGGAGGGTTCAAGTATGTGGTGGTTGCAATTGATTACTTCACCAAATGGGTCGAAGCGAGGCCCCTGGCCAAAATTACGGGAGAGCAAATGAAGCGGTTCGTACTAGACAACATCATATGCAGGTTCGGAGTACCAATGGAACTAGTGAGTGACAACGGGGTGCAATTTGTAGGGAAGCTTTTCAAGCCATGGTGTGAACAAATGCACATACGCCAAGTTTTTACCTCAGTCATTCATGCTCAGAGTAATGGTTTGGTGGAAAGAGCAAACAGAGTATAATCAAAGGAATGAAAGGAAGGCTAGGAAGGAAGCAAAAGGGATGGATGGAGGAGCTTCCCTTCGTCCTATGGGCATACAGGACCACTCCCAAGGTTTGCAACAGGGAAACCCCCTTTAGCCTAACTTACGGGACCGAGGCCGTCATCTCTTCCGAGATCGGGTCACCCACAGCAAGGATGAAGCTGCGAGAGGCCGAGAATGAGCAAGACCTCCGGATGAAGCTCCACCTCCTTGAAGAAAGGAGGGAGATAGCTGTGGTGAGGGAGGCCAAATTCAAGAAGCAGCTGGAGAGCTACTATAATTCCAGAATGAAGAAGCTCAATCTGGTACCCGGAGACCTGGTTCTAAGGGAAAACGAAGCCAGCCTGTAGGAAAACACCAGAAAATTGGGACCCAACTGGGAGGGACCCTATAGAGTCACCTGGGCCAATGGCAAGGGAGCTTGTAAATTGGAAACACTCCAAGGGAAGGAAGTTCTAAGAACCTGGAACCTTATGCAGCTCCGGAAGTATTATGTGTAAAATGCAAGCTTATCTTCAAGAAGGGACTAATGAAAACGGCTTAGAAGCCACTTTTGTAAAAGCTAACCATTAACTAAGGTCTGTCCCAAGAAAGCATATTTTGTATAATCATGTACTGGAGGCCTAGGCCCCCAAACACATATGGAAATGAACAATCTACTTGTTCCTTTTTGATAAATTACGGGTAATGCATTAAGGCAGATGTGCCTAAAAAACTGCAAACCCAATAACAACCTGCACACATGTAAATAAGTGTATTAAACACACTAAATGCCCGGCTGTGGGGCAAGACAGGGCCAAGCTAGCCCGGGGGAGCGGACAAACAAGTTAAGAAGCATAATCATCGATTATAGACTTGTCCAAGGATCACTTTCTCATAAACAATCCTGGTTTACAACTAAACCACAAAAACAAGTGTACAATTACACACTAGAAAATTTTTGTAATTAAGCTAGAAAAAACAAGTGTACAATTACACACTAGAAAATTTTTGTAATTAAGCTACAAAAAACAAATGTACTGTAACACCCCGCGTTTCGAAAGTCAAAGTCAAGATTGAAGTCAAAGGGAGACAAGATTGCTAATTGCGATCTGTCACTCCTTGCTCCATTCCTGTTTTCACTTCTTTGACTTGTAGATAGACTTTTTATGCTTTTAAATTAGTTGTATTATGTGGAGTATTTGTTAATAATCGAGGTTTAATCGCTATTTATCGCATGTCTTATCGCAATCGCACTCGCAACTCGAATTACGCGTCTGGTTATGGTTCTTATGTGTGTGTGCCCTTTATGTGTTACTTGTGCATGTTATTTATGTTTTATGATGTGGTGATCAATCGAAACGCAATCGCAACTCAATCGCAATCGAATCGCAAACGCTAAACGAACGATAAATTAGGATGATTGTATGTTAATATAGTAGTTGGGATTAAAAGTAATTTGAATAGGAAACTCTATCTCATCGCAACGCTCAGCACTTGAATCGAAACTGCAAAATTCATCGCGTCGAGCACTCGAATCGAGTGGCCAGCAGACCGAGTTGCCACCCGATCGGGCTGCCACCCGATCGAAGTGCCACTCGATCGAGCTGCCACCCGATCGAGCTGCCACCCGATCGAGGTGCCACCCGATCGAAGTGCCACTCGATCGACCAACCTTTTTCCTCCTTTCCATTTATGGAAACCCTATAAATACCCCCTATATGTCAACATCACTTGATGTTGACAGCTCTCTCCCTCTCCACTCGCTCCAGCCGCTATTTCTTCAGATCTCTCGCGATTCTTTAAGTTTTCCACCTAAATCTTGTACTTTCTTGATCTACACGCACTCCTACACCTTTCTATCTTTTGAATCTTAACTTTTAACCATGAAATCACTAGATTTGAGGTGTTCTAGGATGTTGTCATCATGGTGTTCATAAGAACTTCATGTTTTGGCTTCAATCCTTCAAAAACAACTTAGATCTGAATGATTTCCACATAAATAAACAAGGATCTTGCATAGATCTGAACATATTCATGGTGAAGAGGATTGAAAGATGGTTTTCCAACTTTCTTTTAACTCTTTTACACTCAATGCACTCAAAACCGATGGAATCGGAGCTTGTTCTAATCTTCTACTCTTTTTTGTGGATGTGTTGGTTCAAGATCTGGATTCTATCCATGAGGTTACTGATTTTGGGTTAAACATGAAACACCATCTCGAACAGTTAACTGGTCAGACTAGGGTGGTTCCTGTCCGATCGGGTCACTAAGTCTTAACGAGGTTTCTGTTGTTTAGCACGTAATCAAACAGTCTCGGGAAAACTTCAAACTGTCAAAACAACCAAGGAAGAAGATGATCAGGTCAACGTGGACGGATTGTCGTCCGATCGGATTGTCGTCCGACTGGACTGCCACCCAATCGGATTGCACCTTGGGTCCCACACTTAACTTTTATTTCAACATTTGAGGTTTTGAACATTGAACGGATTGCAGTCTAATCGGATTGCCACCCGATCGGATTACCACCCGACCATGTAATGTTTGACTTCAAACACTCAAGCCATTTTTCAACATGTTCAATCTGAACGGATTGCCAGCCGATCGGATAGCCATCTGATCGAGTGACCGTCCTGGGGTGAACTTGTTCTCAACCTGAGAAGCCTCGCCAATTGGATTACTGTTCGATCGAACGACTGTTCGATCGACCGACCTGAAAGGCAGAGATACTTCTCTGTTTTCAAAATGCTACAATGAAAACTTCAAAAGACAAGCCATCATACACAAACACATCCATCCCAAATGAGATGACAATCCAATCGAGTGGCCACCCGATCGGGCAACCACCCGAACGGATTGTCATCCGATCGATCGACCGGCCACCCGATCGGATTACCGTCCGATCCATTGACACCTTGCACTATTTTACGCGCCGCTTATCATTTATGTTATCGTTCTGATCAAGCTAACCTTACTCTCTAACGCTCCCTTCAATCCATCATCGCTGTGAGTATACTCGAACCCTTTTTCCTTTACGCACTTTTGGGTGTTACATACGTTACTTATTCTAAATCACATCACTACACAATACTTTAACGCTAACCGTTACCGCATGTTATACGTGACTTAATGAATGCTTGTTTGTTATGTTTACACATGGAATGATGTCTACCTGCCTTAGCAACGATAGTACTATAGTTTGGACTCAGCACTTGTTCACTCAGGGGTTGTTAAGGACAATTTGTTACATGGCTCACAGTGGTGAGTGTGCATTACGAATTGCCTTGGGCAGTCAACCCGCAGTCATTGGTATCGATAGGTTCATGTCGATAACTAACGTGCTTCATTTCACACTATGTACGTGCTAGTTATGCGTAAACGATTTCGAACTCTATTATATCTATTAAACTTGTATGCTCACCTTTACACTATGTGTATTGAATTTTACTTTAATGTATGTGGCAGGTGCTTAAGATGTTTATATGCTTGGTTTGCTGTGAAATCGAGGCTAGGAAAGGTCTAGAAACAAATAAATGAATCGTCTGTATTTGAAATCTGAGTTGTCGGAACAGAACAATTTGACTAGATTTTGTCTGTAATAATTATGTTACTTTTTATGTCATGGTATGGGACTTGATGCTTAAATAATTGGTAATTATAGTTGTTATGGAAACTTCTGGACAATCTGTTTCGCTCAGTGCCACGCCCCGTGTTTCCGCCATCGGTTGGGGTGTGACAGATTGGTATCAGAGCCATAACTATAGGGAATTAGGCAAGACTCGACCTAGTCCGGGTCGATGTCTTAGAAACTACCTAGTCTATAGTTAGGTACCAATAGACCGACTTGTGCACACCCTGTAGGGGTTATGTACTAGCTTACTTGCTATTTCTCGCTATTTCTCGCTATTCTCGCCTACGCTACACCATCACTGCACTCTGGTTTTCAAAAAAAATGAACGAGCAATTAGGTCGAGATTAGGTGTGAAAACCGCAAGCTCTCAACTAAACTTGCTTGTTCGACCCACATTTTATCTACAAATAGGAGAATTTGCGCCAAATCAGGAGTGAAATCCATACTTTGACGCATAATTTCTCCTTATTTTTTTCAAAAACAGGAACGAAGTCGTTAAGTCAGGGGTGAAATCCGAACCTCGACGACTTGTTCCGATCTCTATTTTGTTTTACAAAACTCTCACCAAAGTCTCGACGGACTCCAATGACTTGAAGTCACGCTGAAACTGGAAGGATGTGTGCCATTTGCCCAGATTCAAGGCAAGAGCACAGTCCCGAAGGCCAAGTGTGTACAAAAAAGTCCTTGTGAATAGTCAAACCACTTTGGTTAGTCGACGTCTAAATAGCCGCAGACAATCTATTCTCGATTTTTATGTGTTTCGATTCTGAGCTCGCTACTGTCGACTCTGATATATGTCGTTTTACGTGGATTTTATGTGCTTTATGTGATTTTATCTGTTTATGTGTTATGATTTTTGGTGATTTATTCGCTTTTCGCTTCGATCAACACACCCGACTCGCACTGCACATCTACCACAAAACGCTGATAAATCGCTACTACATGAGGAACGACTTTACGCCATGTTGCTTGCTATATTATTCGCTTATGTTGTACTACTCGCTATGTTATTCGCGATCGCTATTCTTGAATGCTCGCGGACTTTGAATGATAGGTTTCTATATTCTGACTGCCTCTTGTGCTTATGTGCTTCTGTGATTCTGTGCCTTACGTGCTTATGTGCTCCTGTGCTTATGTGAATCTGTGATTATGTGCCTACGTGTTTACATGATCGTATTCCTGAGCTTTAGTAGTATTAGACGTGTGAGGTGAGATTCAATTATATTGTGTCTGAGTCCAATGACGATGTCTGTTGCAGACAATGTCGTCATCTGGACCCTCATCTGGACCCCGTCACCCACGAGTTACTCGTCAAGAACAGAGAGACAAACGCTTTGCTGCTCTCGTCGCTAAGCAAGTAGCAAAGGCGGTTCCTCAGATCGTGAGTGAACTATACGAGAATGTGAGCAAATCGTCTGAAGAGTCCAGGACCGAAGCTCCTAAAGCTACTCCCAAAGCTGCTTTTAGCTTCAAACAGTTCAAAGCTTGCGGACCGAAAGAGTTCACTGGCGAAGATGGCCCTACGGATTTGTTTCAATGGTTTGACTCAATCGAAGTCACCCTGCGTCAGAATGGATGTCCTGACAATCTCCGCACTCTGAATGCTACCGACGTCTTCCAGTCCCGTGCCTTAGACTGGTGGACGGCCGAGAGGAACAAACGCGGAAATGACGCAGCTTATGGTCTGTCATGGGATGAGTTGAAGAATGTCATGCTAGAAGAGTTTTGCCCTCCCCATGAGCGCCTTGGGCAGTCAACCCACAGTCATTGGTATTGATAGGTTCATGTCGATAACTAACGTGCTTCATTTCACACTGTGTACGTGCTGGTTATGCGTAAACGATTTCGAACTCTATTATATCTATTAAACTTATATGCTCACCTTTACACTATGTGTATTGACTTTTACTTTAACGTATGTGTCAGGTGCTTAAGATGTTTATATGCTTGGCTTGCTGTGAAATCGAGGCTAGGAAAGGTCTAGAAACAAATAAATGAATCGTTTGTATTTGAAATCTGAGTTGTCGGAACAGAACAATTTGACTAGATTTTGTCTGTAATAATTATGTTACTTTTTATGTCATGGTATGGGACGTGATGCTTAAATAATTGGTAATTATAGTTGTTATGGAAACTTCTGGACAATCTGTTTCGCTCGACATGTACAATTACACACCAGAAAATTTTGTAATTAAGCTACAAAAAAAGTGTGCAGAGACACACTAGGAAATTTCGTAATCAAGCTACAGAAATAAAATATACAAATACACATGGGAACATTTACAAGCAAGCTGCAACCCAGGGATGCCTAGATGAACCCAAAACTAACTCCTATGCCTTAACAAATCACTGAAGAAAAGAAGCAACCCCGGGAAAAGACACAAAGAGCCCCCAAGCTACTGGTAATAGCACCTGCAAATAACAACAAAGCAAAACCAGCAAACAGGAGCATCCCAGTAACATACACTTATAAAATAACTACATAATACGGTTAGATACTGAGAAGACCCCAACATAAAGGTCTTCCCAAAAGCAAAAGTCAACAATATCCAAGGTGTATGAGTATTAGGTTACAACCATATCGAATAAACCATTGTTTTAAAACTAATGGGAAGCATCCCCAGACAAAGACTTGGGTGAAGAGGGTCCATCGGGAGTAAGCATGGCCTTGAGTTCATCAATAGACATCAGGGGTCGCCCAAGAATTCTCTCGAGAAGGGCAGGGGTCTTTTCTTCAAACTCTTTGTCCAGCTTGAACAACTGTTTCTTAGCCTTGGAATTATAAAGAGGAGTTTCTTTCCTCCCCAAACCCTGGGCAGAATAAGCATACCCATCCTTTAGACCCGCCTGGTACCCCCACATCTCGGTAAGCCCTGTAAATTCTCTCAAGACTGCCCTTTAACTCCCCGGACTGGGAAACAGCCGTAAGGAAGGACCCAAACCCCTAAGTAATAAGCCAATATCTCTCCTTAGCTAGCTTCTGATTGTCGTCCACAGCAATCCCCCACTCAGCATACATGGTATTTAGATCTCCCTGGGAAACAGAATCCACCGCCTTCTGATGCTTTAGTTCAGCGAGTAGCTCCTCCTTCTCCTCAGCCCAAGCTGTCCTCTCCCTTTCCTAGGCCTGCTCCTTTTGCTCCAACATAGCTCCAGCACCCTGAAGGGAAAGAACAACACAAAAAGCATGAAGAAGTTATATATATATATATATATAAAGAGGGGAGAGAAGAAGGGTTTGGCACCTTCTCCTCCAACAACTTTCGCTCAGCATCAGTCACACAGCACCGGAGCTCAGCAGCAACGGTTTGGGAAGTTCTTAGCTTAATCTTCAGCTCCTCATTTTCCCTCCTCAGCTCATCCATCCGCTGCAACATACCAGTTCCTCTGAAGAACCCCTCACAAAGAGACATGCTGTACTGATCATCAAAGAGATCAGACCTTAAAGCAGAATTCATAAATTTGTGAAAGGGAGGAACAACATGAGTCAAGAAGTCCCGAGCGGTCTCAGGAGTCTCCACAACAGTGGATGAAGTTATCTTTCATTTAGGAACATACGGGACCGGAAGACCCTCAGCAAACAAGGGGGCTAAAGGGGACTGAGAAACAAGCCCCACAGGTTGAGAAGGCTTGCTAGTCCCGGTGGCATAAAGAGGAGAGACATCAAAGGCAGGAGTAATGCGAGCAGCACTAATCTCAGGAGTTTTATCCCTGACCCGAGAAGACGAAGGGGCAGGAGGAATTTCAATTGGAACCTTGGAGCTTCCCTGTTTCAGATAAGAAAAAAAGTGAAATTAGCAAGAAACCAAAAAGCAACCGCATCAAAAAAGGAGGTATAACATAAAGGAAGAACTCACCAGTAGATGTTCACTAATAAGGCTAGAGGACCTTAAGTGCTTGGATAGAGAACCCTTGGCTCCAACAGGAGGAAGTTCAGAGGCAGCCTTGGTAAAAGGAAAGGTCTTCTGACCACTAGCACTTCGGAGCCTCAGCCGAATGTTTCGAGGGGCAGGGGCCACCCTGGGGCTACTGGTCTGGGCTGCTTTTCGTTTACGGATCAGACGGGTCTCCAGATCCTCATCATCTTCATCGTTGCTAGAACTTTTAATCCGAAGGGAACCCTGGGAATCCTCCTTTCCGTCAGAAGAGCCTTCTTCATCTTTTCCTTCAACAGCAGAATCCCCGGCTTGAACAGAACTCTCAGGGACCTTCTTCTCCACACCACGGCTCATGTTTGGTTCAACCTTATCACCCACCATAAATTTAACATCTCTGCAATCCCCCTGGAGTAAGCCCCACAAGGTCATCTCTGTACAAAAACAACACTAGAGATAACTACCCAAATCCACAAACTTCCAAAAAGAAAGAAAAGGAGAGAAAAACAAACATAACAAGTCAAAGGGCAGAGGAATACTTTTCTTTCCGAAGAAGGCTTTTGGCCGGACTTAATAAAAGGGGCTCAAGCCCCCCATGGCCAACACTCCTTCGGGGAATGTGAAAGCCCTTGTGGGATTCTCATACATCCTTTTCCATTGAACGATCTCATTCGCAGATAAGACCGGGATATTATCTTCAATAGTCGCTTTTGGATCCCTCAGGGGCGGCGATTCCGGTATCATAGCAGCAGAAACAAAGATAAATCGGCTCTTCCACTCCTTCGGGTAAGTAGAAGTGGGCATAAATGAGTAGCAAGGGGAAGAAACACTATCTTTTCGCTTGGAAAAGGTGAACCAGTCACCATCAGAGATCAACTTGTAAAACATGCAGAAAAGAGGAACCAACGTTTCACCGGAAACCGCCACACACGATAGTTCAAAATGAACAACCCTCATGAACCCAAGAGGGTGCAATTGTGAGAAGTGAACACCGAAATGCCTCAGAAGGTTTACCTTGAAAACCGATAGGGGGTAACGGACACCACAAGAAGAGAAGGATAAAGTATAGATGACGGTTCTGTCAGGGGTGCAATCCGCCGGTTCATCCGAGCCGGGCAAAGTCGGAGAAAAACGCTCCGGGATCTTGTAAGTGTCGACAAAGACCTCAAGGTCCTTTGCCGTCAAGACAGAACGGATCGAAGAGTGTCCGGTACGGCTCATTGCAGACTGAAGCGGTGATCGGAAAAAAGTAATGGAATGGGGAAAGAGAATTGTGAAGAAATTTGATAGAAGTTAGAGGAAAAAGAAGAGGCAATGAGGGTTTTAAAGGAAATAACTGACACAAGGAGGAAACCGTCACATCACCATATTTCAAAATTAAAACCAATCTGAACACGTGCATCATGAAGGCTATCCCTAGCCGTTAATTTTTTATACTCAATGGCCCTCGGGAAACGAGGGAGGCGTATAATAATTAAGGAAAGTTGGGCCCACACTCGTAGCCCATGAGCACCAACCTCACCAGCGATTATGATACAGCCCCTGATCATGAGACTCGAGTCTCAGAACCAGGGACTAGAGATGACTTGACGACGGGCCAGTTGGTAGCCCAACGTGACCCGTCTTGGGCTCTTATCGTCTTGGCCCAATTGCTAAAGCCCAAGGCTAACATCTTTTTCTGATAAAAGTCTTGTACATATGAAATGAGCGGGAAACAGAGAAGAAAGGATCCAAGGGTGTTGCAGGGCATTAAATGCTTGACTGATAGGAGGAAAGAGATCGCCGGAAACATTGTACAATCAAGCTGGCCTCATTAAATGAAGCCTCTCATCTTACTGTTGGGGCTCAGACATGTGTCTGAGTCCTCCAAAGACAATAAGAAATTGTTAGATCATCTCGGTATCATTTTCCAAAGGAGATAAGCGATCTCCTTTATATAAGGATGGTAAGTATCTATTCAAAAAGGACAAGAAAAACTCTCACTAAATGCTCTGGATTCTCATTTACTCCGACCATCATATACCCTCATTAATTCCGACATAATAACTCACTTATTAAAATCCACACCAAGGAGAATATTCCGGCGATCATACTGTCGGAATAAACT
Organism: Helianthus tuberosus; assembly: GCA_030545235.1. NCBI lineage: Eukaryota > Viridiplantae > Streptophyta > Magnoliopsida > Asterales > Asteraceae > Helianthus > Helianthus tuberosus. The sequence continues at coordinate 153,508,778 of CM060351.1, forward strand.
TCTCATTTATCTCTGGCAAGTTTACTTATTCTCACGCCGGAGCTTGGTCACGGATCCCCCTCCCGGGGCCCTCCGTGACAAGGCTAACGGTTTTCTTTTTTGTAGAAGACGGAAACAAGGGCATAGCAACGTCAGCGAGATTCTTTGGACGTCATCAGTGACCTTGAGGACTCGACATTGTGTAATGCTGTGTTCTGCAAGATATGTGTGAAAGTAATCACTGTACATGTAAGGAAGAAGAAGAAGAAGAAGAAGAAGATGTAATTGGTTGTATGCTTCGACTTTAGGTATGAGAAACAGTCTGATCAGCATTCAGTTTTTGAAAAGGAATTCTCAAGTTTGCAGGTTTTTTGGCGTTTATTTTGTGTTTTTGTGCCCTAGTTAGATTTAGTTGACGTGTGTTAGGTTTTATTGGTTTGAATTCGTGTAATCGGTATTGTCTTGATCAGTTATGCAACATAATATCGTGTTTTGGTGCTCTATTTAGGACAGATGGACTATAGAGTCCTCTTTTTGTTTGCTTCACGGTTGACTATGAAGATTGTGTGTGAGTGCGTAATAACTGGGTTGACTATGACGGTGTGCTGGTTCCGGTGGTCCAGATGTTCATGGCTTTGTTTTGTGTTGTTTTATTTGGTTTGGGTGTTCTTTTCTGGGGGTTAAAATCTGATCGGGTCTAATGAATTCTGATCATCATTAAATCATTATCTGCAGCTATTTTTGAGAAACCTAAGCGTTAAATTATCGGAATACATCAGTTGGGGTTATATAAAAACGGTGGGGTCTGGGATACCATATTTGGTGTGTGAACGTTTGGTGTTCAGGCTTGGCACAAGAAGTGGGTTTGGACGTGTGCGCGTTTTGGCGTGTGTATTTTATGGGATTAAGCTGGGGAAGAAGAGTAGATTTAGATAACTTCTTGTGGCCTAGCCCCGGTTCTTTTTGTGTTAAACTTCCTTTGTGGGTGTGAGTTTTCAGTTCGTGTAGTCTACCAGTTGTTATCTAAAAAGGGGGCTGGGTGATATGAGGGTTGGATTGGTAAAGTTTACGAAGATCAGCAATGAAACTCTAAACGGGTAAAAATGGTTGAGGAATTAAAAGAATCTGTTTTGGAAGCTTGGTTGGTCCATTAGTCCTAGGTGATGGTGGTCGAAAATTTTATTTCGAGGTGCCTTGTCGCCTATAGGTTAGTGCGGACTGTTGTTCTTGTTCCGTTTTTTCTTGTTTTTAATTTCCCATCTGCTCTGTTGTATTGCTCCCAGTGTCTTTGCTGGGTTGGTTTTTGGTTTTGGATGTAAATTAAGAATGTGGGTGATGGCTTAGTTCTCATTACAACATTTTTGCCCGACACGCTTTTATGCTATAAAAAATGTTAGTCCATTTTGCTGTGTAACCCAAAAATGCCCCAAAATAACCCAAATGGGTTTTTATTGCCAGGCCTAGTAATTTCTTTACAGTATCATCCGTGATTTGTAGTACCAGAGTTTTGTATATTATATCTCTAAATTTTTAGGATCATATGTTATATTTTAAGCTGCAGGATATGTTCAACATTCTTAAGTTGGTTAATGCTTGAAATTCTACTATAGTTGACTGCTTGATGTTGTTTAAAATTGCAGTTTGCAAATGCTTGAGATGCAATTAGGGTCGGGATGGCTATAATTTTGATGGTTGCCGCCTGAGGGTAACAATACATTTTGATTCTTCATTGCTACAACTTATGACATGTTTTTAATTTTATACATATTCTACAGCTTAAAAAATTGATATGCTTTTCTTGTGCAGGTTGAGCTTGCTCAAGGTGGTTGTGGTAGCTAGGTGACGGTCGTGGTAGCTATTTGGGCTCTGCTAGAGGTAGGCACAACTACACAGGTGCAAAAGAATAATAATGTTGTTTTTTACTTATGTTGTGCTATATGTAATCTATCATAGTTGCTACATTTGAGGTGGTGAACGTGGCCGAGGTGGTGGGAGTTTTGGCATTTCACAACATTCCGAGTATTGAGGTCAGAACTGAGATATACATCTATAACATAATTATTAACTTAGAGGTGGCAAAACGGGTGGGTTGGGTAATCGACAAAAATGGGTTCGAGTCAAAGTAGATCTTAAGGTAACATTATCTTTTAATGCTTGTAGCTTTTTATTTATCCATTGCCTTGATAACTGGAATAGAAAATATACAGGAAGGCAAGGTCAGAAAGCATTACATGTATAGAACCCAATTATCTTTAAGTATTAAAATCCAGCTAAAAGTGGAAACTTTTATCAGCATGTATATAAATTTTGGCTGCAGAGGTGAATGAGTATGATATCACATAAAGCTGCCTATTTTTTTTCAAATCACATAACTAAACATATACCCTAGGGTAGGTTGTTCCTCCTGGCATGACCTAAACACGACACGGAAATACTCATGTTTGTTTTGGGTTGGCAAAACTTGACCCGTTTAAAAAAAAGTGTGGTGTTCGAGTTGACTTGCTTCATTAACGGGCCGTGTTCGAATTGACATGTTTAAAAACGGGCTAACCCATTGATCTCTTTCATTTAAGCGTTTTAAAATAAAAATTAAATTTAATGTTCCTAACGAAAAATTGTTAGATGCTTAATTTACATTCGTAATAAACTAAAATTGATCGTGTTATAATTCCCGAATTCTAGATAAAATTCTAGCAAAATGAGTTAAACGATCGTGTTCGGAATGACCCGGATTCTATGTATCCGGAATAGGGTTGAAATCTTTGACACGAATAAAAAAATGGGTTGTGTTTGGGTTCCATTATTCAACCTGGTAAGATTGACACTCCTAACATACGCATGTTACTATTCATCTTCCCCAATTAGATTTAGGGTTACAAACGGCAAACTATATCTCAAATCACCAACTCAAAATTTCAGCTTCTATTGACAAATGAAAATGTGTGTAGTGAAATAAAGGTTTGAGTATGTACAAAATAGAATATAAATTCTTGGCACCTGTGATATAACAATATTATTCTCCCAAGTCCCAATGTGTGTTGTCATGCCCCTGGTAAATATAATAGAGCATTTGACCCAAAAGCTTCGGCTGTACGATAATACACCAACAAAGTTAAGAAACTAATTTTGAATAGCAGTGGTGTAGACATTATATAAAAGAATCACACTTGTAACTGAGTGTTTCTTAGTTCATATTATTCTAAAGAACATATGAAATCAAACATCTTTTAATATTCATATAGAGCAATAAATGAGTTCAGCAATTATATATGGATCAATATGATAATCTAACATAATAACTACAACCCTTGTTCAGCGACAAATATTATCATCCAAAACTCAAGCAATTTACCTTTCCTAACTCACACAGTGGCGGACATACAATACAATGTACTAAGGGGTAGCCCCCGCTACCCCTTAACCGCTCGTCGGTAGTGTAAAATAATTATTTTTTGACGTATTTTTCGATTTCGTTACCCCTTAAAAAAATTATGTTACCCCTCTTTAATGACTTGTGATTTTTGCGTTACTTCCTTTTTTTAGATCATTGTACTTTACTAATTTCATTAGTACTTGAATGTTTATTTATTTCAAAGGATTATTTCAGCAATTTTAAGTTGTGTATTTGTGTGTTAGTCCACCTGCGAAGTTCGCGGGTTCTTAAACAAGTCTATATGTCAGTTTAGTAGTGTTTTGATACTTGTGTGATCATAAAGATTGGTAATAGGAAGAAGGCATTTGGTCATAGAATTCAGTGGAACTAAAATCTTAATGTTTGGTTGGAGAACAAATGATATTAGAATTAGAGTGAACTCCCAAAAACTCCATTTACTAAAGAAATTCAACATTCTTCCAAACTGAAAAGAACTCAACCAAAGGAACTGAAATCTCTCACTCCCCTATCTTTGGGGCAAACATTCTCATCGCTGCCACCACCATCGCCCCCATAGTAGTGGCCACCACCATAGCCGATACCGTCGTGACCAAACATGAATCTCGACCGTCCACTCCTCCACTTTGTAATCATGTACACAAAATGGTTGTTAAATGCTGTTTCTTAAAGGATACATTGCTAGTGACTAAATTGTTGAATTCTATGTTATAAATTATGGCTCGTATTTTGTTCAAGGGCATACATTTAATTTGTATAATGATCAAATAGATTTCCACATAATTTGTATACGCAAGGTCACGGATTACTAAGTTTCGGAAAGGAACATCCATCTACCCCCCCCCCCCCCCCTTATGATCATATGAGGCTATCCGTAGTCATAAAGCCCCCGGGTGGGCACGTGCCACGTCACACAGGGGCTTTATGGGACGTTATATCACTAGAGCCCGTAGTCATAAAGTCCGTACCCATCATTACCTAATTATTAATTTTCATTTTTATTAATTAATTAAAAAAAAAACATTAACTATTTTTTATTGGTGAAAGATTTGAAACTCCCCTCCATACCGGCGCTATCACCATATCGCCCCCGCCATTTTCTTCCCCCATAAAGCCCCTCATCGTGGTGTTCCAAGCGCCATTGGACGCTATGTTTGGATTTTTGGGGCATATAGCGCCCCACAGTGGCGGATCTAGGATTCCGACCAAGCGGTAACGTTTTATAAATAAGCGGTAACAAAATCGAAAAAAACATCAAATTTTTCCAAAATTTACACTAATTTTTCCAAATTTTTTCCGACCAAGGGGTGGCGGACGCCACCCCTTAACTACCTATAGGTCCGCCCCTGGCGCCCCACTACATGTGCTCTGATGATATGAATACAGCCATACAGGGCACAAGAACAAATTCATTATAGAGTATTATTTGTTTGTCTTTTGAACTATTGTCACTAAAAACAATATAGTCTGCATAACTAGTTATCTATCTGAGTTGCAACAATTTATTTTCAATGTTTTCGTAAACGTATTATGATTTTGTTTATTTAATTATTTTGCTGTTAATAATCGGTTGCATACCACCTCCAACAAAAGTGATTCAGAAAGTAGAATCATCATCATCATCATCGTACTCAGTATATCCCACCTATAGCAAAGCTAAGGTAGGGTCTGAGGAGGGTGGGATGTAGACAGCCTTACCTCTACCCCGTAGAAATAGAGAGGCTGCTTCCAATGAGACCCCCGGCTCGATTGTGGTTTTGCATCAAGCCTTGGACATAAGGCACATAACACTCAGCAATTGAGACAAACGCCAATTGGTGCATGTACCCCCTTGTCTTTCGGCTATCAACGCCACCACATGATGCCTGATTCAGAAAGTAGAATAAAAGTAGCTAATTACCATTTCTTACCACCTTTAACTGAGGTCACATGTTCGAATCCAGCTAAGACCATGTGTAGTGGTAAATGCCCCTACCCTTGGTCGTTTTGCGCCATATGACAGCCCAGTCAGCAATGGGACGTTATGGGGCGTTTTCTAAAATGAGTGTAGTGGGGATGTGGGCATTATGTTAAAAGCGGTGTAAAAAATTAAATTAAAAAAAAAACCATCAAAAAAAATGGTATTGGCCAACCAAAAAGAAAAAAACCTGTGATTGGCCAAAGATCTTGAACATGGGCGTGGAATATAGGACGCCATTTGCATTTTTTTTGAAAAAAAAACCCCCCGGGGTGGTAAATGGGCGTTTTAGGGCGTTTTTTAGGGGGGAAACGCCCAAAAAACCCCACTACGCATGGTCTAACCCTTTGACGACCACATAACAACGCAAGCTACCTTTTAATTGATCACATTGGTTAGATCGATATTGGTGGGGCCTGCTAATTTTCTGTTAAAGGATTTCTCACAGTTACCAAAAGACAAAAAAAGTTATAGTTTTAGAACTTGTAAATCACTCATGTAACTGATAGTTTAGTTGTTACAATATCATCTGATGAAAGATAAGGTCACCAATGCTCAAAACTGGCAAGTTTTTCCTATCTAGTTGTAAACACTATAGCATCCTTCTGCATTTGAAGTTCACCAAAACTATAATCTAGTTGAGGTTATATAACTAAAGTATGCTTCTAGCAGGGGTGTTTATTGTTTATATTTGGGTTTTATTCATAATCATAATTATATTATAAGATGTAACAAAATTATATTGTAGAAGATAGTGTTTTGATGTGTTCCTGTTGTTTGAAATTTTAATAAAATAATCAGCGTGTTTGGTAATTCTGTTTTTCATAAGAATTAATGGCTAAAATGACAAGAAATTCCATTCTTATATTTGATACTTGAATTTAATGTGTCACAATCTATTTGTTGTGTAGTCATTATATCCTTATTAGAGAAAGGATAAAGATGGGTGAAAAGTCTTTAAAACATTCTTTTTATCATTTTATCGTCTAATACACATCGTGCGTTCTCACCTACCATGTTCCTAAACTATACCTTGCACATGATAAACATGAGTAGTCCCAAGCTACCAATAGAGTCATTTTTTTATCGACTTTCCCTCTTACTACTGAGCTATAATCCAATTCGGTTACCTTTTTATGGTATGTGAGTACGAAATTACCAATATACCCTTAATAATAACAAATCAAACTATTAACATTTTAGATTTTATCTAACTTATAATAAATGACTCCAAATAATGCCACATGGCATTCTCTCATTCACCCTCAAAAATTTTATTTATATTTATTTAATAAATTTCTTTTAATATTAATATTAATTAATAACCAATATACAAATATTACTTATTTTTATCCTTATCTTTACCTAAAATTAATAAATAACTTCAATTTTGAAATTTGGACCCTTTGTTTTTTACTTTTAACCCAAAGTTTTTTCATCTTTTGCAATTTAATCCCAACTCTTTTTTATTTTCCATTTTGGTTCACCATACTTTTCATCTTTCTCAAATTTTTCGTTTCGTTCTAAATTTTGTGAGTTAACACACCGCAACGTGCGTGTGGTGTTTAACATTTTTTCGTATATTTTTCCCGTTTGATTGGCCCGTCGCGTCACATCTATTTTTCTGCGTTTGACAAATTCGTCCAACATGCGGGTCCTGGATGAACTTAGTTATTTTTTTCTATGTTTTACGTTTCGGTTTAATTTCTCAGCAACGAGCGTGCGTGATTCAAAGATTTTATGCCTGCTTTTCGCTCGGCGTTATTTTTTTCCGTTTTTATCTATTTTGTTTTTATAAGCTTTTCCGGTGTTGGTGGTCGCTGACAATGGTATAATATTGCTACTACTTAACATAGTTTTATTACTACCGCTGCAACGCAGGGGCTTAATACTAGCAATCATAATAAAGATCGGCCCACTAATTAGTAATTAGACTAAAGGGTATGGGGGCCGGCTAGGCCCGGCTAGGACCGGCGCCGGTCCCCCACACCGCCCCCTGAGGGTCGGCTCAGCCCAATCGACTCCCCTCAGCCGACTTAGACGGGGCCCCACATTCAAAAACTAGCCGTTTACAAACGGCACTTTTCTTTAAAAAAAAAATCATTTTCCAATTTAAATACCCTATATCTCATCCATTTTTATACAATTCAACCCCATTCTTCTCCAATTCTCTTCCTTTTTTATAAAAAAACACTCCATATTTTTTATACCTTTTTCTCTAAATCATGAATCCTTTCAACCCAAACAACCCCAACCCGAACAACCCCAACCCGAATAATTACAACCCGAACCAACCTAATTTTTTTTCGACCCCCGCTTACACTCCGAGTATGGATCAATCGTGGGGGGCTCCGCAATTTCCTTTTTCGGGTTTCCAACAAACACCCAACGCATTCTCACAAATGTCTCAAGTTCAACAACTCCAACAATACCAAGCGCTATAACAAATCATGCAACGGCATTAAATTTTTTATTTTTACTAATGCATTATTTTTTAAAATTTAGGATAATGAGGTTGGATCTCGACTCGGTTCCGGAGGAGGAACGAGAGGTGTATCGAAGGATGAAGGAAGAGGTGAAGAAAAAGTGGACGTCGTAGGTTTTTTTTCATTTTTAGGAAATGTAATTTTTTTTTTATTTTTCGGTAATTTTTTTTAGGAAATGTAATTTTTTTTTATGTTATGAAATGAAATTATTTATGTTGTTTTATGTTGTATTTTTTAATTTTTATAAAGTTTTTATTAACTTATTAAATTAAAACTTAGGAAATTATAAAATAATGAGGTGGGGCCCCATTCCCCTCAAATTTCATGGAGGCCCATCCCCCACGAGCCGCCTACGTGGCGCCTACGTGGAGGCTCATCCCCGTGGGGATGGGCCAAACCATACCCTTTAGACCGAGGGGAGTGGGGCGACTCCCACCCCCAGATCGCCACTTATCGCCTGGAACACCGCCCCCGGAGGCAACTTGGGGGGCGACCCCCTCCTGCCCGTCTCAACCTCATCGCCCAACTTTACACTTTTGACTTCAATATATCCGTTGCCAACGGATAGTTTGGCCAAGTTTTTTTTTTTTTTTTAATAATCCAACCTTTATAAATAATACCCCATATCAAACACATTTTTACCACAATCTTCTCTCAACTCATCAAAATTTATACCAATCTTCTATCAACTCATCAAAATGTATCCCCACAACATCCCTCCTTTCAACCAAAATACACAATCTTCCAATCCACAACCCGATATGTCGGACCCAAACGTTTTAAATAGCCCCGCTTTTTACGCCTATTTCAATAATATGCACGTTGCTAGCCCTACACCGCAAGTATACTACAACAATACGACGATACCGCAACATATGGGGTTCACCACTTGGAACACACAACAACCCGGTGGTTTTCAAAACGTTGGAGGATCGAGACAACAAAATGGTATAAATTTTTTAGATATTTTTTTTGTAAAGAATATGTTTTTTTTAACTTTGTTTGTATTCCATCTAGTGGTTGATTTAGATGACGAAGAAGTTCCGGAGACCCAGTTCGATGTCGGTCAAAATGATGTTGAACCTCAAAAAAAGAAACGTTCACACAAGAGGAAAACACCGGGTGAAGAACGCTTGAAAACCAAACCGATACCATGGACTTCCAACGAGGAAATGAGCTTGTCCAAGGCTTGGCTAGAAATAACCGAAGACCCGAGATGTAGTAACTATCAAAAGGAAAAAACATATTGGTCTCGTATTTACAACGTTTTCCTCAAGTTGGAAGATCAAGAAGATGGATACCGTGATCCCGATGGTATCGGCGCGAAGTGGCGTAAAATGCGTCCTTTGATTCAAAGTTTCAACCAAATATACACTCGCCTAAGTAACTCGCGTGTGCGCCAAAGTGGTTCCGACGATGCGATGCTCCAAGCAAACGCCCAAAATGAATTCCGAGTCGAACACAAGAAGGCGTTTCCTTATCTTGCTATTTGGCAATTTTTAAGAAGGAGTTCGAAATTTCACACAGTCATCGCCTTCGATCCATTTAAAACTCGTGGCCAACCGTCGGATAAGCGGTCAAAAACCTCATCCTCAAACGACCATCAAAGTACCGGGTCGGACGCTCGGTGTCAAATAAATCTCAACGACATTGAGGAAGATTTCGAAGAGCCACATGAAGAGGCCGAAGCGTTTCAACCACCACAACGGCCGGCTGGCCGAGATAGGGCTAAAAAAGCCGCCCAACCGTAATCTAGCGGTGTACGAATCGACTACACCGAAACGTTCGAAAAAGTGACCAATAAGTTAGACGGCTTGTTGCAAACGAGCCAACAACGGATCAACTTAAAAAAAGAACACGGGGACCGAAAGCTAAAGCTGAAAGAAAGTCGTCAAAAAGCACTTGATTTGCAAATATTAACAACCGACGCGACAAACCTTACTGGAGCCGAGCTCGCTTTAGCCGAACAAATGAAGCAAGAAATTCGAGAAAAATATAACCTTTGTTGAAGTAATTTTTTTATTTTGGTTGAAGTAATTTTTTTTTTAGTTGATGTATTTTTTTATTTTGGTTGAAGTAATTTTTTTTTTAGTTGATGTATTTTTTTTTTAGTTGATGTATTTTTTTATTTTGGTTGAAGTAATTTTTTTTTATTGAAGTATTAGTTTTTATTTACTTTGATCAATACTTTTATAAAAAATAGGATTTTTTTTATATCTTTTACATAAAAAAGACAAAATAAATCAATCCACGTGTCGCAAGACGCCCCACCCAGCAAGGTTGCCCCACTCCCCCTTTTTTGGTTAAAATCCTCTTATGTGACGTGGCGCCACGTGTCGCAAGACGCCCACGGTTGCCCCACTACACTCAGTCTTAGTCTTACTCCTCCCTATTCTGTTCTGGCCAAACACAGACCAAAGTTGTCGGTCACCCCATGATCACTAGCCACATCACTGCAACACCCTATTCAATCCTGTAAATCAGTTCAATCGATGTCAATCTGGACCTGCAAACTAAACCGATCTCAATTGATCTCTCGCTTTCTCTTTCTCGCCAACATCAACCTTTTCGCCGAAAAACGAATAAGCTTTACTAGATCTGCGAAAAACCACCCCTACGGGCTACGTCTCGATGCCTCACACCACATGTTAGATTAACAAAAAAAATGAAAAACAAAAATAAAAAATCAAAGGTGTTAGTTACAAACAATCCTACATGAGAAATGATCACACCCATCCACGTGGCAACAATCCAAGCAATCAATAGCGACCTAGCATTAAAGGAAACAAACCTAACCACCATCTATTCAAAACGTTAAACCACTTTTTTCCTTTTTCATTCTCTGTCCATCTCCCCAACGCTCAAAACTCAAATCACAAGAAATAATAATAAAATAAAAATAATAATAAATGCTGGAATTATTCTTCGCCGTCGCGTTCTCGGCGGTGCCGCTAACGCTGTACATACCGCCGGTAAGGAGCCTCAGCCTCTTCGCCGGATCGTTCCAGCAACTCCTCCGTCACATCACCGTCTATGTTCTCCACATATGTCCTCGCTTGCGGTTAGCATTCTCCCGGATCTTCACTCCGATTCTTCGATCTCAGTTTCGCGCCAGGTAGGTAATTAACCTAACGGATTTACATTCTGTTGTTTTGTGTTACTCGATCGAAGCTGATTTAAGTGATTTCTGTTATTTGTTGTTGTGGTAACGTTTTGTGAATTGAATTGTTTGTACGAATTTGCGAATGAATGAAGTAATAAGTTATTGGAGTTGTTGTGCTGATTCAGTGTGATTTAGTCGCGTTGTACGATTATGATTGAGATTTTACATAAAGAGTTTATGGATTATTGTTAGTATTCTGATGATTGATGTTGTGTTTGTTAGGTTATTGATTGAATTTAGTGTGATTTCGTCTGCGAAAGCGTTATACGAGTATGATTTGATTATATATGAGATTTTACATAAAGAGTTTATGAATTATTGCAAGTTTCTGATGATTGATGTCTGTGTTTTCTAGGTTATTGATTGAATTTAGGGTGATTTCGTCTGCACAAGCGTTATGATTTTGAGTTTATATGGAATTATACAGAAAGAGTTTGCGGATGATATGTAAGTTTGTGATGATTGATGCTGTATTTGTTAGGTTATTGATTGAGTTTAAATGAGATTAACATAGAATAGTGTATGTATTCCTTTTCCTATTAGTTTCTGATCGATAGTTAGGGTTTGATGTAGATGATACAGCTAAACTAAAAACACACTCTGTTGTTCTGTATCAGTGGATTGAAGCTGATCTAAGTGATCTCTGATGTTTATTGTTTTTGCACCGTTTCGTGAATTGCTTGTATGAATGTGTAAATGAATGAACTAGTAAGTGATCAGATTAGTTGTGCTAATTCAGTGTGATTTCGTCTGCGCAAGCGTTGTATGAATATGATAGTTTATATGAGATTTTACATAACTAGTTTGTGGATTATTGTTAGTTTATGATGATTGACGTCATATTTGTTACGTTATTGATTAAATTTAGTATGATTTCGTCTGGGCTAGCGTTGTACTAATATGATTTGCGTTTATATGAGATTTTACATAGAGTCTGTGGATTATTGTTAGTTTTTGATGATTGATGTTGTGTTTGTTAGGTTATTAATTGAACTTTGTGTGATTTCGTCTGAGCAAGTGTTATACTAATATGATTTGAGTTTATATGAGCTTTTACAAAAGTAGTTTGTGGATTATTGTTAGTTTCTGATGAGTGATGATTGATATCATATTTGTTAGTTATAGATGAACATACACACAGCTTATGGATCCCTTTTTCTGTTAGTTTCTGATGATAGCTAGTTAGAACTAATAAGTGATCGAAGTAGTTTTGTTAATTCAATGTGATTTATCATTTAGTCTGCCCAAGCGTTGTACAATCATGATTCGAGTTTATATGAGATTTTACATAAAAAGTTTGTGGATTATTGTTAGTTTTTAATGATGGATATCGTATTTGTTAGGTTATTGATTGAATTCAGATAGATAGTTTATGGATTCCAGTTAGTTTCTGATGATCTAGGGTTCAATTTGATTGATGCAGGTAACCTAACGAAAACACACTCCGTCATTCTGTACCATTCGGTCGAAGCTGATCTTAGTGATCTCTGATATTTACTGTTTTTGTACCATTACGTGAATTGCTTGTACGAATTTGTAAATGAACAAACTAATAAGTGATGTGCTAATTCAGTGTAATTTCGTCTGCGCAAGCGTTGTGCGATTATGATTGAGTTTATATGAGGTTTTATATAAATAGTTTGTGGATAACTGAAAGTTTCTATGATTGATATCGTATTTGTTAGGTTATTGATTGAATTTAGGTGAGATTTAACATACACAGTTTATGGATTCCTTTTCAGTTTTCCTGTTAAAATCTGATTATCGATAGTTAGGCTTTGAGTTTAGAACTTTAGATCATACAGGTAACCTAACGAAAACATACTCCGTCATTCTGTACCATTCGATCAAAGCTGATCCAGTTGCTTGTACGGACGGATAAGTGATCGGAGTAATTTTGCTAATTCAGTGTGATTTCGTCTGCGCAAGCATTGTACGATTATGCTTTAAGTTCATATGAGATTTTAGATGAAGAGTTTATGGATTATTGTTAGTTTCTGATTATCCATATCATGTTTGTTAGGTTGTTGATTGAATTCTGATGAGATTAGTATACACAATTCCACATAGCTTATGGATTCTTTTTCCCGCTAGTTTCCGATGATCGATAGTTAGTGGTCGATTTAGTTGATACATACAGGGTTTATGTGGATCTTAGAAGTTAGATGCAGCACTGAACTTGTGAATCATATCACAATAATGCTGTACGTAAGCAGTGATCGAGATGATTCCCCGTGATCAAATCTGTTTGGATTTTATTTTTCTTTGAGTGGTGAAATGAAATTAATAAACAAAACTCAAAAACAACCACCCAGGTCTGAATTTTATGGACAATGAAACGTTATGAAATTAAATTACATCAAGAATTCCATTATAACAATTGACATTTCGCCCAATGCTTAAGCCGTAGGGGGGGGGGGGGGGGTTATTGCACGGACCTCCCGGCCGCTGGAGTGATCCCACTCCACAAGCTAGCACCGTCCCAATGCTGCCTGGCGGTGAATACCCTGTCCCAAGTTGATTCCGTTTCCTCTGGGAAGAGGCGTGTGGCTTGTGACCATCACTGGAGTCGAACCCAGGTCTCTTGGGAGAGATAGGGTGGGACTGGCCAACTGGGCTACCCCGGTTGGTTCCAATGCTTAAGCCGTAGATATGGACTTGAGTTCATTTTCTCCAAAACCACTTGTATCAAACTAGCCTTAATCGTGAAAATTTACCCGTTCCGTGCAAAACCAGAGTGCCCGTATTGTAGCTAAATAGATGTGAATATTTGTTTGGATGTTGTAGAAAACTTGAAAACCAAATCGGTAATTCGAAACTAAAGAAGTTTCTTCTTTTCATGATATCAAGACTAATGAAGATAGTGAATGGTTTGTGCATTGTGGTGCATACGCAAAACCAGAGTGCCCGTATTGTATAGCTAAATAGATGTGAATATCTGTTTGGATGTTGTAGAAAACTTGAAAACCAAATCGGCAATTCGAAACTAAAGAAGTTTCTTCTTTTCATGATATCAAGACTAATGAAGATAGTGAATGGTTTGTGCATTGTGGAGCATATGATTAGTGGTCATATTTTTCATTCAATATCACACAAATAGAAAAGTTAGCTGAGAAACTCATCCAAATCGATGGAAGTTATTATTAGCCTAAGTTTTTTTTTTCTTTTTTCTTTTTTTAATGAAAGGCATACAATTTTAGTCCCAAAAAAGAACAATAGCAAGGTGCTATTGAACATGATAGCAGACCCCAGAACAAAATAAAAGACAGAACAACCCTAAAGAAATGTTACAGTTTACACTGGAATCTTACTAAAACCAATGTAAATTCACCAAGCCTGCTCTGTTATCCATAACTCACGAAGGGACTTGACATTTTCTAAGATTTCGCCTACTGATGGCCAAATGTCGGAGAAGGCTTTCTCGTTCCTTGACTTCCACAAAACCCATCATGTAATGAGGATTACCGCCTGTGTTTGCTTCTTTCTCTTTTGATCACCATTTAGGTTCGAATGGTAGTTCAACCGGTAGGTAGTGTTATAAGGTGTTCAAACTTTTGAATTAACGGGGTTAGGTTTCGTGGAATCCAGTAGAATTGGAACATGAATTTCAATATTAACATTCGTCGAATTCGTTGTTAATGGAATGTGAGTTCAGATATTAACATGTTTGATAGGAATTGAATGAATCTGACATTGGGATGAACGACCTCAAAACCCCCATGCCGACATCGCACTTCTTGTTGCCATCAGCAAACCCGTGGTCGTTGTGATGTCGTCGAGGCGCTAATGCCACCATTTGTGTTGGCGTTGTTGCCTGCATCTCCATCGCCGGCACCACCACCACCATCACTCCATTCCAACTTCATTAACAACTTAACAAACCAAACATGACTGATTGTTTTGTTACAAAATAAATAATAAATTAAAATCCAATCATAAAATATTTAAAAAAATTGAATAGTACATTATTCAAACTCGGGTCCGATATAATTTTAATTGATCTTATTATCCGAAAACCTACAAGATCGGTTAACTTTCAGCGTTATAATTATTATAAGAAAAAACTTTAGGTCCGTCCATCGGGCTTATCTTTTGAAACGGTCTGGGTTTTTTAAAAGACAAAAAAACAATATGAAAATTTACAGTAAACACGACAACTAACATTACAAAATATAGAAAAATGTTATCGATATCTAACATTACAAAATATAGAAAGATGGTATGGGTCCAATTATCATTTATGTTACACATACCTGGGCGGCGTGAGTACAAATACATTTAATTAGAAATTAAATAAAAAACATAAAGGTAGATGAGTTTGGATCACATTATAATTATAATTGTTAAAAAAGAAAAAATAAATTCCTCATAATACGTTTTATGTTATATATTTGTTTGTTGATTTATTATTCACTTTTTTTATAAATATCTATGCGAAGGTCGGCCTGTTGGGTTTATCAATCTAGATTAAGGTCTAGGGCCACTGAAAAACAAGAGACTCTAATTTTTTTTTCTTTTCATATATTAAACTTGTTTTGGTCCATTTAAACAACGTTTCTAGGCCCAAGATTTAGGATTTTACTTCAGGATTTCACACTATCCGCGCATGCTTCATTCCATAATCCAAAAGCAACGCCGCAACACACCAACCCTCGTTAATTGCGGTGTCTTTTAAGTAACCAATGTGAAACTGATTGCGGATTGGGCGAAATTAAGCCCAACGTTAGGAAATATCATCGCTATGGTTATTCAATGTCTCAAATCTCAATTTCAAGTGTTGATTTTCTTTATACCAATTTAATAAGGCCCCGACATTGTAGTTTGCTTAAAGTCTTCAAAAACATTGAACGGAGGTAGACTAAATTCATATGTTTATGATGAATCGATCATAATGATGTTGTTTGAAAATGAAGTGAGATAAAGTTGACATAGCAATGTGTTTATTGTGGCTTTTAACTATTGGTTATTACATTTTAATCACTACTAATTAGTTATTAAATCTAATAAAAATATTTAAATATTTGTGATATTCTCTTAAACATTGACATCAACCTTAATTTAGGTGAGTTAAAAAACATGAACGTAGATTCAAACAACAATCTCACCTAGTTTTAGGATCATCCATTGCAAAAGGCAATCTTATCCACCCACCAACCAACCACCCAAAATCACTTATTTATAGTACATATCAATACCAAATTCATGTTAATGTCAAACACAATCAAAATCTGTTGTGTTGTACTGTTGTGTACTTTTTAATAAATAGCTTGTAAAGATGATTTTAACATTAGGTTACATAAGTATCTATAATTCAGTTTGTCATAGTTATGTAAATAGGGAGAGGATCATAAGAAAACTAGATATAAATGAGAAAACTAGAAAACTAACTAAAAACACCTAAAAAGGAGGGGAGGACTTTTAATGAAGGAGAGGGAGACTTTTAATGAAGGAGGGGTAAAATTGGAAAAAAAATATATAACTTTTCAAACATTTCTCATTTCTCCATACGTTATCATTTTAAAACAAAAATGGCACCATAAGATCACAAATTTTTGTATGTTTCATTCAAGTATATTCGAGCATATTTTTTATGACATAAAAAAATATTTATGGTGTCGTCTTGTTTTCAATACTATTATTATAGTAGTGCACATGTGCAATATAACATGTAATACAATTGCATTAGATGCTTAAAATTAGCTTTTTGAGTCTAGTTTAGCTTTTAGGGTTGGTTTTTTTTTTAGGTTTAGGATTAGGATTAGGTTTTTTGGTGTGGGGGGAGGGGGGGTTTAGGTTTTTGGGGGGTGGGGGGTTTAGGTTTTTTTCGGGTTTATGTTTAGGGTTTAGTTTTAGGTTTTCGGGTGTGGGGGGAGGGGGTTTAGGTTTTTGGGGGGTGGGGGTGGGGGGTTTAGGATTAGGTTTTTGGGTGTGGGGGGGGAGGGGGGTTTAGGTTTTTGGGGGGGGGGGGGGGGGTGGGGGGTTTAGGTTTTTTTCGGGTTTATGTTTAGGGTTTAGTTTTAGGTTTTCGGGAGGGTGGGGGTGAGGGGGTCTAGGTTTTTGGGGGGTGGGGGGGTTAGGCTTTTGGTGGGATGGTGAATTTAGGTTTTTGGGGGGTGGGGGTGGGGGGTTTAGGTTTTTGGGGGGTGTCGGTGGGGTGGGTTAAGTGGTTTAAGCTTTATGTATCAGTGCATATGTGCAGTACAACCAAAAATAATTTTTTTTTTTTTTGAAATTTTTTTTCCATACATAAAAAGTAACGATTTATATATAAAAAATTGTAAAAAAAAATTGGCATGTTTTTAGGCTTTTTTAATTAGTTTTTTTTGTTTTCTCATTTAAACTAGTTTTCTCATGATCCATCCCCTATGTAAATATATCACTATATTTAGAATAAAAACATAAACGTCAGTAGTGGATTCATGATTTTTTGTTAGCAGGTGCAAAAAAAGACCAACTATCAAAGCACTAAAGTTGTTAAATACAAACAATATTAATTAAAAAAGCGTATATATATTAAAAACAACAATTAATCAAAGATATATAAAACATAAACAGATTAAAAATTTTGTAGATTCAAAACATAACATAAAATCAAAGAGTATAATCATAAAAATGGAAAATCCAAGAATCTAAATATTTAAAGATATGCCTTGGGACTTGTAAGCTATGGATGAGTATTTGGTACTGGTACCGAATTTCATGTAACAAATTATTTTCGGTACCCACTTTTTAGCATTTTTTGTACCAGTACTTTCGGATCGATACCGGTGCGGTATGGTACCGATAAAATACCAATTTTTACCCTCAAATACTGGTGCCGACACCCAATTTTGGTTATTTTCGGTAACAGTACCGGCACCACACTCATCTATTGTAGACTGTTGAAACTTTGGAGACCGTTGTATACCACAACATGAAAATGCAGGAGTTAAAAGTGTCAAGATTGGAAGTCTGCAGATCAAGACCTAGTTGATCAGGCGACAATCACTAGCGACACACTCAGTGTCGACAGGAAGGTGTCAAGATTGTAGATTCCAGATCAAGACCTAGTCAATTAGTCAACAGTCACTGGCGACACTCGTGAGATATTTGATCTTTGTTTAGTATTTTGGTTATATCGATGACATATGAGTGTCATCGGTGCACACATCCTGGTGACATCTTAGTGTCGCCGGTGCAACTACAATTGAGCACCAGATCTAACAAAGAATGGTGATCGACGACTCTCATCAAAGACACAAGTGTCGTCAGGAATACTGATCAAGTATCAACTGGCGACATTGCCTATGATTGTTCAAGAGTTTTCGAGTCAAAGTCAATTGAGTCGTAATCAACGTGCAAGTCAAGACGAGTCGACTGGGAGAATGATTGACGAGTGAAGATCAAAGATTGATAGTGAACATTGTTTCGATTAAATAAATATATTTTGTTAGATTAAATATATTTATCATTTTTGACAAATAGTTTTCTTGTTGAGTGATAGTTTGACGAGTTATTGAGTATAGAGGCTTATTAGTATTTAGCTAAATTTGAGGACTTACATGTAATTAGACTAATTTCATTAGATTATAAATAGCTAGGGTTTTAGGGTTTATAATTAACACATACATTAAGGTGAATTTGAAGGTTTTCTTGTAAACACCATTTGCAAACCATTATGGGGTTTCAAAGATCAAAAGGAGTTCATCATAATATTCATCATGCTCTTCGTGTTATTCAAATTTTTGGGTCTAAACCATCAAATCGATTGATGTTTTAGATCTAGATCTCGTTTTGAATCCTCATTAGCATTAGAGTTCCGAGTTTGAGACTTACATAAACAACATTTCTCTACAACTAAGAGACAAAATTACATGCATTCAATGTTTTAACATCCATTATTTAGAAAACCATTCAAAACTCAAAATAAAGAAAACTAATTATAGTGAAGACAATGAGTCATCTTCTTCATGGTTCTTTTTCACGCAACACTCTCTGGTAGGGTTGTTTATTTGGTATCGGGTATTTTCGATACCGGTATCTATTTTCCTCGTTTTTGATACCGGTAAATTCAGTAAAGGTACCGGTTGTAGGATCGGTTTTGATTCCCGAACGATTGCGAACGACACGTACGACGTGCGGAATCCATGTACGTTTGTGGACCGAACACAAGAACGTAATTATAATGTGTTTCTATTGATGATTTGACAAATACAAGCACCTTGAAACACATGGAGATAATTTCTCTCTCTAGATCTCCAAAATGGCAAAAGTCTTTAATCTCTAACCTAATCCTTCTATTTATAGGCAAAGGCATAAGGAATGTCACCTTATTTACAAGTTTGCCACTCCTCATTAAAAACTAGACTTTTCCCTAAATTTAACAATATAAAATCTAGTTTTGTTCCATTTCTTGCTACGATTCGGATTGACGTAGGCGATAGACATTAGTGCACTCACAGACTCCCCCTGGAATATTGTCGCAGTCAATATCGTAGCTTTCTGTCTTTTCTCTCTCTCTCTCTCTCTCTCTCTCTCTCTCTCTCTCTGAGTCTTTACGAAGCTTTGACATCTTCAGCAACCACAGACTCCCTCTTCAAGCTTTTCTTGATTCTGCGTTCTGAATCAGCTCCCCCTTTCGGTTGACTCTATCTTCAGGCCCCCCCTTTCGTAAAGCTTCCGTGCTTAAGGATAAACACCTGGTCCTACAAGCTCCCCCTTGCGATGAGCTTGTCTTCAGACTCCCCCTTAGTCTCAGCTATCGGGATCGTAATCTGGCACTATCATCTGCAACATCTCAAACATTTATAAGAAATATGACAATTTAAGATTGAAAACCTAACTCTCAGCATAAGCTGGAGCATTTCAAATATGTGACAGTGAAAGTTTTTTAGGTTTTTCCAGGAATAATGACCTGGTTCTAAAAATATTTTGGATCGAGAATCTGGCTCTACTGCACAAATGTAACAATATGAATTTATCCAGGATTACCCGACTCCACTCCCCCTATCAAATGAATTTATAAATTTGACAGTTTTAAGAATCCAAAACTTTTCACAAATAATCTTCCAAGTCCAACTTAATAACCTTGGAGATTTCACAAACTGTTTTTGATTTTTCGATTTAAAACTTCAAGGTTCAAATTAATGAACTTGTTTTATTTTCAGAAACACGATCAACATACTAAGATTTTGAAACTCAACTTTCAAACATTGGTTGTCGAAAATAAAGTAGAAACAAAATCTTTTTGTATTTTTCTGAAACATAAAGCAGTAAAGAAATATTTACAGACAATATTTTTGTTTGAGTTCGTGTTAGAGGATCATGTCAGTTTATGACAAATCACTAGCACCGTTGAGCTATTAACACTTCAAGTTCTAAACGATTCACTTAGATTGTCAGTATACTGATCCACTTAAATTTTCACACAAAGTTCAACTGATTCGAGATACGAGATTAGTGTCTTAAGCACTTAAACTTATTCGCGTGTCCCACCTCAGAATATACTCTCGTATCAAGATTCCCTAGATTCAGTCTTACTGGTGAATATACCATATTGATCTCTGTACTCTGGGTTAGTGCGAGACCTTGAGAGCTCAGGTATGAACTATCGTTCTGTCAAAGAGATGAAGACTCGACTTTGAGGTGTGTCCCACTTAGGGATCTTCTTTTCAACTGCACTTAATTCATATCTTTCGATATTTTTTCAATTTTTATGGAGAGTGTAAGCTTTTAAAGCGCGTAAAGTATTATACGAAGTCTAGGCCATTGCTTCCGCAATATCAGATGACCAGGTATAATACCTCAGATATCAAACAGTATAAAGACCTAATATCTCAGAATCTGGCAATCTCTCGAACAAGATTTCGGGGGTTACCCATATATCCGAGAGATGTTCTCCACGAGATAAGTAAGTATTGATATTTAGGTTTATATCTCGAAAACAATCTACTAAATGTGTAAAAACCTACTGGCACATCATCAGTGAGACCGTTTATCACATTTGACTTTCCATTTCTTTAGCGTACTGTGATTGTCTACTAATGTATTATCATTTCCTCTTTTTACACAAAACTCATTTTTACTTTTCTATTGTTTTTGCTTTTTCAAATTTTCAAACGTTTTTGTATTTTCTGAAGTTTTTACTCCCCCTAAAATTCAAAACATTTAAAGAAAATTTGATAACCCAATGCAAATAGCTGTGTCTCGCCATCAACTCTCTGCTTCACATCAACTGATTTGCAGAAAATATAACATGTAACGCATAAAGTACCCCCCATGATTTGCAACCCATTGATTTTTAACAATGTTAAAACCATTTAATCATTTGTGAAATAATCATGTTTGTTCAGCCGTGAGGATTTCGGCATATTCAATCAACCTATTTTTGAAATTTTTTTATTTTTGACAGAAATTTAAAAACACAAACAATTTTTTTCATTTTTCATTTTTGAAAAAAATAAAAACATATTTTGGTTTTTAAATTTTCTATTTTTAGGATTTTAAAATATGGTTTATTTATGTACAGAAACAAACAAACTCCCTGTTTAACAGTCGCAGGGTTCAGCAACCGTCTCTCCTTGTGCCAAGCTGCTCCTCTGTTCCTTTTGACATTCAACCATCTTCGAGAGCACCTGCACATACAAATAATTCAATCATTTAAACATTGCCACCTAAGCCTGTTTAGACTCATTTTCCCCATCTTTTGGTACCCGTTCAATATTGAACCGGTACCATGTTCATCCCTAGTCTCCAGTAAGGTGACTCTTAATAAAACGGAGAGTGCCTGATTATTTTCTTGTTTAATTTCCAAAGTATATCAAGTTAGTTGACAAATTTTAAGGGGGTGCCTTGACACCCCTGAACATTCATTAAATCCGCCCCTGAATTAAATATAGTAATTTTTAGTATATGTGATAAACGTTTTATATTCTTTAGTAATAAATCATATGAATACACGGGCCATCTTTAATTTTTTTGAAAGGTGTGAATTATTCGCGAATGTCGGGAGGTCTAGTATACGTTGTCTTAACCGGGTCCGCGCTAGAGAGCCCCATCGCATAAGAAATCCCCAATTTAAACCCCTGAATGATAAACCTCTATCACCCAAACTCGAACTTGAGACCTAAAGAGGAAAACTTATCCGGACCCACCATAGATGAGACTTAAATACCCGTGACCACAACTAAAAGTTGGGCCATCTTTAATATATAGCCAATTTGAAGTAGTCAAACCACTATAATTATAATAAGCATTTTTAAATAGTGCTAATTAATTGTAGTGCAAGAAAGAAGGTGATAGTTAGAAAATTAAATAACCTCTTTATGTATCATGACTATAGCAATTGTTACAGTTGTATTGTACATGGGTCGAAGTTTCTATTTAAAATCTGATATATGGCACATTTTTTTGTCTTTATTCCACTTTTTAGAGTTGTTTGTGCATTTACCTATCTATATTGTTGAGTAAACTCTATTTTCTTGATGGGGACAAGTTTTGGCATTTGTAATATATATTTTATGATCATATCTAAAAATTTTCATTTTATGATTTTATTTTATATATTTTAACATAATAATATTTGCCACAAGATATCTAACATTACGAATCAATATGAATTTCTAGGCATACTTGTTTTAACATAATACTTGTTTTTTCCAAGGTAGTGTGATTTTATATTTATTAGTGGGGATCAAAGATCTAGAATTGTCAGTTAGATAAAATGATAATAATATTAAGAGGGTATGCGAATGTATGCGATATTGAACGTGATGAATATTACCTCCTCAAAAGGAATATATCTATTTTTTCTTGAATAACTTTTAATAATATTCTTATTAACACAAATTTAAAGTTTGATTCGTTTATTCAAATCAATATTATAATAACCTAGAATAATATATGTAAATTAAAAAAAAGGATGTGTTGTAAATCAACGGTCTATTAGCAACCAATATATAACTCTAATAAATATGAGAGAACAAGACTATAAAGATCATGTAGAGAACAAGAATATGGAGAATAAGAGAACATGAATTCTTCTTCATTAAGATATCATCATGCAATACAAAGAAACCTATATATATATATATGGTTCTTACATTAATACAAAGGAAATGAAGAGATGAGAGTTAGGATGTGGATAGTCACATTAATACAAAGGAATTCTTCTTCAAGGAATGATGTAAACCAACCAAGTTTCATGGTTCGGACAAACGGATATGAAATCGTTTCAAAGTTGTTATCCTTGTTACATAATATTGCTACTTTAGCATATTTGAGAACGACAAATGAAAATTGTTTTATCCGATTCTACCTTGTAAAGAATCTTCTCTTTGCATTACACCATAGAGAAGTAATTACATGTCCGAATCATATAAGGTCTAACATCTTATGACCTTCTACAAACTCAATATGAGATTTAGGGAGTATGACATCTCGGGTGTCATGTCTAAACTTTTAATTCCCTTTCATGAGAGATATTAAATCAATTTAGATGATCGATTGAATACTACAAATGAGTATATGATAACATATGAAATACACAATATAAAATAAAGTCGAATTATATAATACATGGTATCATAATATAATATGTGACCACATAAAACAATTTATTATTATCACAATATGTGACCACATGAAAAGTTGGTATGAAAAGTTTATGAAATATGCGTTTTCATCACACTTAAAAGCAAATATTTAAATCATATGTATTACCTGTAACCAATTAAAATTTTCACTTTTGATAACATTATTTAAGATAGAAAATTCATTAATTCTATTGTATCCATGGTTCAATCATCTCCATCGAAATCGGCCACAAGACCAAAAACGTTTGTACAAAATAGTATTTGTATAAAATACAAATTCATATGTTGAATCAAAATATTAATAACACTACTTGTTAATCTTGATCTTGTAGTAATACCGTATTTTTAAAGCACTACACCATAAAAACCTTTTGTATTTCTTAAATTTTGTGTAGTATTTATAATCATACAAATCACACGTTGGAGCACGTATCTAAGATACTTCATAATATTCTTTGGAACATAAATGCATATTTATATAATTCAGGTAGAAACATAAAAAGTATTTTAGCACTACATTAAACAACTAAAAATTTCACGGTAACGATTAGTATTTCATGATCCCTTAAATAGCATTTGAATTTCAATTTCATTATTTATCAAGACTTATAAATCTTTAAAATGATGTAAAAACAATAATTATCATTTAAGAAATATAACTTTCTTGAAAATTATTTACTAACATTTCAAACCCATTTGTAAGGATTATAAAACTAAATTGAAAACAAACTTGCGTTTGATGACTAAATTAATTTATATTAATAAGATAACTAATTTGATTCCCTCGTATCTTCTCATCTAGTAGTTGTCTAATTAAGAGATGGGCGGATCAAACGTCATCACCCACAAATTATCTTTCCCCAAGATTATTAGGGTATTAAAGAAAACATAACAATTGACATTTAGTGATAAACTAGAAACGGTCGGGAAGTATTAAAACTTATAGCCCTTTTATATTTCAAACAATTAATCAAAATATGAAATTAATACACATTAAGGAAGTTACAAATATGAAATTAGTAGTTATTATTTATTTATTTAAAAGTCATCTATATCTATTTGTGTAAAAGTCTTTTGGCATGCTATATATTAACAATGACTAATGAAAACAATTAATTATGATCAACATTAATATTTTATTTTCTTTTCTTTTACAGCCAACAAGCAAGCAAATTCAGTTAAAGAAATAAAAGGGACTTCACCTAGGGTTTAACAGAAAAAGTGTATATATTATGTCCTTGATCGAGTATCAAATCAAAGAAACTTTACATATAACAAAAGAGAGAAAATACTTACACCCGGATTCAATTAATTTTCAATCTTCTTCGTATATGTCACTCGATTCATGAACACCAGTAAATAAAAAGTTAAAATAACAATTGTTACAGTAAGATAAAATAAAACCGATTCATGAACACCGATAAACATAAAAGTTAAAATAACAATGGTTACAGTAAGATCAAATAAAACAAAATTGTTAAAGATGATTACAATATATGTGGAAAATCTCTTTTCATGATTCTTATTAATAATATTAAGTATATTTGGACATATTAATAATTTTTAACTTGTATATTCACAAATAACACCAAAATAATGACTCTATCCAAATCATTAAAAACAATAAATATTAAAATTATAGTGTGCAACTTTGATAACCGTAGTACAAGGTGTGGATCGTCAAATTTATGTAATATTTTAAAGAGAGTTAAATGCCATTTTAGTCCCTGTGGTTTGGGCCATTTTGCCAGTTTAGTCCAAAGGTTTCATTTTTAACCTGTGGGTCCAAAAAGGTTTCACAGTTGCCATTTTAGTCCACTTGGTTAACTTCATCCATTTTTCTGTTAACGAGAAGGCCAATTTGATCATTTTGTATGTAATTCTGTTAACTAAAAGGGCATTTCAGCCATATAAAATGACCGAATTGGTCTTCTCGTTAACAGAAAAAATGGATGAAGTTAACCCAGTGGACTAAAATGGCAACTGTGAAACCTTTTTGGACCCACATGTTAAAAATGAAACCTTTGGACTAAACTGGCAAAATGGCTCAAACCATAGGGACTAAAATGGCATTTAACTCTATTTTAAAATTCATTTACCAAACATAAATATTCAAACTAATCATGACAGATCTCTAAACAGCCTAACATGAAATATTATGTTAAATTAACATGAATGAATTATAAAAAGAATCATATGCCATTCTTTTGAATAAATAGAGTTGATTTGTGGGACACCATACCACATGAAGTATAACTCAAATCAAAATATGATTTTATGATTTTCTTTTTTAACCACTAGAGTAGATAAATCAATTGACTTTAATTTCTAGACAATACATTCTTTCTTTTATTACTTACCTTTTTAAATGTCGTCGGATATATACATATAAAAATGCAATGCAAAATTTCAAATAGTGGCATGCACATGTTTAATATATCATAATCTAAGAGGATTTTTATAAGGTTACCTTTTTTTCTCAAATGAGAATCCTTTTGCAAGGTGTGGATTTCACATCATCCAGAAAAAATGACCACCGTATTTACAATCCTTACAGGTGATTCGGGTTTGTGTGATGTCGCTAGCGGCTACAAAAACAAGGCTTTCGGAAAAAAACACCGCCGTGCTGATAACGTGTTGTAAATCAACGGTCTATTAGCAACCAATATATAACTCTAATAAATATGAGAGAACAAGATTATAAAGATCATGTAGAGAACAAGAATATGGAGAATAAGAGAACATGAATTCTTCTTCATTAAGATATCATCATGCAATACAAAGAAACCTATATATATTTATGGTTCTTACATTAATACAAAGGAAATGAAGAGATCGGAGTTAGGATGTGGATAGTCACTTTAATATAGTTTATTTATAACAGGATGAGCATATCAATGAAAATGCGTAGTATTGATGAGTTATAATAACAACAAAAGATTTAAGAGTTAAAAAAAGGATGAACATATCAATGAAAATGTGTAGTATTGATGATTTGATGAGTTATAATGACAACAAAAGTTGAAAATGTGTAGTATTGACGAGTTATAACAACAAACGATTTAAGAGAAAAAAAAAACCTAACTAAATTACAAGTTTTGTCCTTTATGTTTTTACTAAATTGCAGGTGGTGTCCTTTGCCTTTAAATTTGACGAGTTTTGTCCTTAACGTTTCAAAAGCATGCACGTTATGTCCTTTAGCCCTAACTCAGTTAGATTTTTTGGTTAAATCTGGTCATGTGCCTTGCACATGAGGGCATTCTTGTCATTTCACCTTCCAAGGGGCTATTTTGTAAAGTACTTTTATTAAGGGGCCATTTTGTGAATTTGACCAAACAGAAAATTCAGATCTATAATTGTTGATAAGTACTGTACCAAAATCAATCCAATCCAATCGAAATAAATGAATCCGGATCTCCTCACTCACTGCTTGCATAGGGTGTGTGTGTGTGAGAGAGAGGATTGAATGTTAATGTATGTGACTTGAATGAAATATAATGTTTCGGCTGTTGTGTAATTGCAAACATAGAAGAAGACCCAATTATAAGTAAAACACTTAAAATAATCCGAAGACTCGTCCGGTACAGTTTCAGTTTGCCGGAATTCAAGACCTCGTCGGAGAACATCATACATCATCGATATAACGCGAAACGTAAGCTCTAATCCATGTCTTTCTGTTCGTCTTTCTCATATAATCAAAACCCCTATCTTATAGACCTATAAAAGAACCGAACGTTCATGACCTGTTCGTGAACTTGTTCGGCGGGAAGTTCGTTTATGTTCGTTTATTTAATAAACGAACGAACACGAACAAAAATTTTTGTTCTTTTAATTAAATGAAGGAACATGAACACACATTGTGTTCGTTCATTTATGTTCGTGAACATTCGTTTATGTTCGTTTACGTTCGCTTAAATTTTAGTAAATACATAAATAGTTATATTTACATAAATATTAGGTTTTCTAACTAATTATATAAATACGACTAACTAGTAATTGAGTTTTCTAGTAATAAAAATAAAATTTTAAAATTTTTCTTATAGCGTAACTGATCACTTAATATTTATATAAAAACTACTTAATTTCAGTATCTATGAACCCTAATTTAGATGTGTTTTCGGGTGAACTGTAATATATTAGACTTGTTTATTTGTGTCCACTAATGTTATATTATGTTTGTCTATATTTGTTCAATTACGTTAATTTGTGTTCATTTATGTTTTGTTCAATCATGTTAATTTATGTTTATTCAAATATGTTCAGTTAATTTTTTTTTTTGTTTATGTTCATTTGTGTTCGTTTATGTTTGTGAACTGTTCATTTAAGCTTTAAACGAACGAACATAAACGAAGACGAACATGCCTGATTTCTTAATAAACGAACATAAACATAAAAATGCGTTCGATTATATGTTCATGTTCGTGTTCGGTTAAAGTTAAATGAATGAACACGAACATGCCTATGTTCATGTTTGTTCGGTTCGTTTACAGGCCGCTATCTTTATTTCTGTGAATGACCTTTATGAGGAATGAATTGGAAGGTTAAAAGGGGGTTAAGGTTCGTATTGTATTGTTTGAAGAAGAGGTATGACAGTGGAGGTGGTCGGCAGCAGGTGGGGATGGGAAGTAGCGGCAGTAGTGGTGGTGGTGGCGGTGGCAGGATGAGGTATGACAGTGGAGGTTGATAGTGGAGGTTGATGTTGGATGAAGGTGCAGGGTCTTACCCTTTAATCATTTTACACATTTAGTCCCTTGATATAAGTTATTTACTCAGTAGTCCCTAAAGAAGTAAAATGACAAGAATACACTCATGTGCAAGGCACATGACCATATTTAACAAAAAAAATCTGACTGGGTTAGGGGTAAAGGACATAACGTCCAGGATTTTGAAACGTTAAGGACAAAACTCGTCAAATTTAAAGGCAAATGATACGGCCTGCAATTTGGTGCAAACATAAAGGACAAAACTTAATTTACTCTATTTAAAATAAACTGACAATGATTAGGGTGGAGGGAGTGGTCAATCACTGGTGAGTGTTTAAGTTATTTTCTAGCCAATAATATCATGTCATGTCAAGTCCCCACTCCACTCCCCATTTTGCACTCAATCACTGGCAATGGTCAAACACATGGAGAGTGGTAAAAAATTAAAAAAAAGAGTAAAATGCACTGATAGTCCCTGTGATTTGGTAAAATAACACCTATAGTCCCCAACTTTTGGAAATTACACCGGCGGTCCCTGTGGTTTGACAGTTTGTTACTCGGATAGTCCCTAGAGTGGAGGTCCGTTAGTTTTCACCGTTAACTCCATGTAAAATGACCAAAATGCCCTTAGTATTAAATTAAAACACTAAAAGCAGATATATTAAAATTAAAGATGGGACCCACTAACCTTCTAATTCACCTTTTAAGCTCTGTATCTCTATCTCTCTCAAACACGAACTCACACACCACCACCTGACTCCACCACTTACCACCAGCCGCCACCACCTGCCACTCCACCAACATCAACATCAACATCTCTGCCACTGTAATTCCTTCCTCCATCCCAGAAAAGGTCGATTAGAGACACAGAAAAGGTCCCAGAAAAGGTCACTCACCACCACTTGATTCCGCCACTGTAACTCCTCCATCTCCGCCACTGTAACTCACTCACCACCACTGCAACTCCGCCATTGAAACTCCCTTCTCCATCAACATTAGTCGATTAAGGTACATATCGCCTCTTAGGGTTTTGAGTTGAATTTGTAGATTTAGAACATATTTAGGGTTTTATTGGTTGTGTTTTTATGATGGTGGTTGATGATGTGTGAAGTGTCGTATAGTTTTTAATGTATATTTTAAGCCCTTTAACACTTTTTAGCCAAGTTTTAAATTTATAAAACATGATATTTACTAACACTAAACACACATATGGGCAAGTGCACTCATCGTGAGCGTAGTATAGTGTTGGTAAGATACCGAGGTCGTCCAAGAACACAAGAGCTTTTAATACCGATTTATCCTCAACGTCTAATCAAATCAAAAGTTTAGAAAAATGGTTTAAACTAGAAAAAAAATAAAACTAACTAAAATGCTGAAAAATAAAATAAAATAAAAACAGATAGACAAGATGAATCACTTGGATCCGACTCGTGTTTAGTGTAACCTTTGATTATTTCCGCACTTTTGCACTTTTTAAGAGATTATCTTAGTTATTGTATGTCACACCCCAACCGATGGCGGAATCATCGGGGCGCGACACTAGGCGAATCAGATTGCTCAAGAGAATCCATAACAATTATAAAGCGACAATATTGATTACATTTGTTATCCCATACTAACAAACAATACAATCACATAAGTTATCACAGATTTCTTGTCCTCTCGAAAAATACAAATCCGACAACCTAGATTTTAGGTGAGTTTCTAGACTTCCTAGCTTGATTTGATGTAGACTGCGACTAAACCTGCAACATACGTTAAAATAATGTCAATTCAAAAGTATTGGCGAGTATACAGGTTTGATATGTAATAGTGTAATAGATAAAAGTTGCGAATTTCCACATACATAAACGTAATACATGACATATATACTCACAAAACTGATACTACCAGCTAAGTCCTCGAGCTGCGATTGCAATTGCTAAACTAGACCCCGTCGGGCGCAATAGTACTATACTAGTCATGGTGGGACGTCGTGAGTATAAGTCCTAGCACATATGTAACTAGCATCACGTATAACTAAGCACGTAAGTCATTCGCAAGTGATAAGTAGTTTAAGCATTTGATGTAATTCGATTTGATAGCAACGTATGTTACACCCAAAAGTGCAAAAGCAAAAAGGGTTTAAGTATACTCACGGTCGGTGTTCGGTAAGCAAACACAACTTGATTGGATTGATGGGAGCGCGTCTGAGATTAGCCTAGTTACAGTTTGATAGCGTAAGCGTCGAACAGTGCGTTAAACGGTGGCGAGTGAACCAAGTGTCGAATGGTAATCCGATCGGATGGCAATCCGATTGGATGGCCAGTCAATCGGGTGGCAATCCGTTCGGATGGTCATCCGATCGGATGACCATTCGATTGAATTGTCGCCTTGGTTGGTGATGAGGTGTTTGTGTATGATGGTTTCCCTTTTGAAGTTTTCATTGTAGCATTTTGAAAACAGGGAAGTATCTCTACCTTTTAGGTCGGTCGATCGAACGGTAATCCGGTCGGCAAGACACTTTGGTTGATGATAAGGTCATAGCAGACTGGTCGCTCGATCGTGTGGTAGTCCGATCGGGCGACAACGTCATCCTAGAACACCTTGAATCTTGGTGATTTCACGGTTAAAAGTTAAGATTTAAAAGATAGAAAGGTGTAGGAGTGCATGTAGATCAAGAAAGTACAAGATTTAGAGTGAGATCTTACCGGAATTGAGAGAAATCGAAGAAAAGGTGAGGAGCACGAGCTGGTCGGTCAGAGAGTTCCCAAAAGTAGAAAGAATGAAAGTGACAGGGGTATTTATAGAGTTACCCAAAGAGGAAAGGGCCGGCCGATCGGCCAGGCAGCTCGATCGGTCAGCCTGTCCAATCGGACGGCAGTCCGAACGGTCGGCTGGTCGATCGACTGGTTGCCTGATCGATCGGTCGCCTGATTCGAGCATTCGGTGTGACGAGTTTTGCTGTTTCGATTGCGATTGTGAGCGTTGCGATGCGATAGAGTTTCCTAGTCAAATTACTTTTAATCCCAACTACTCATATCTTGCACTATCTCTTCTCCACTAATTATAATACCATTTCGATTGCGATTGGGTTCGATTGCGTTTCGATTGATTACCACAACATAACATAAATAAACATGCACAAGTAACGCATAAGGCACACACACGTAAAACAATTACCAAGATGAGTATTTCGAGTTGCGATTCGTGTCGATTGATTATCATTAGGTTGATTACCGATTAGTTAGCTTTATCGCATTGTTACTTCCTGTCGTTCACAGTCGTAAGTCGATTAAATAGTGAATAATACACATCGATTTCTGCAATTTGACACTTACTCCACATAATACAACTAAAATAAACACATAAAACTAATTCACTATAAGTCAAGTCGCGCAATCGGTCGTTGACTTTGACCTTGACTTTGACTTCAGAAACACGGGGTGTTACAGCCTCCCCTAGTTGAGGGAATTTCGTCCCGAAATTAGGCTAAAGCCGTAACAAACAACTGCGGGTACTTCGCCTTCATGTCTCTTTCGAGTTCCCAAGTGAACTCTGCGCCTCGCTTGCCTTCCCATCGGACTTTCACAATAGGAATGCGAGAGCGTCTGAGCTGCTTGGTTTGGTGATCCATGATTTCGACAGGCTTCTCCACGAAGTGTAGTGTTTCGTTTACTTGAAGGTCATCGAGGGGCAATTAAATCATGCTCAGCCAGGCACTTTCAGATGTTCGACACATGCAAAGTCGGGTGGACGTTACTAAGTTCCTCCGGTAGTTCGAGTCTGTAGGCAACTTTTTCGATCATTTCCAGAATCTTAAAAGGTCCAACATATCGAGGCGCTAGTTTCCCTTTCTTGCCGAATCTGACCGCACCCTTCCAAGGTGATACCTTTAGGAGTACTTAGTCGCCAACGTCAAATTCAAGGGGCTTGTGTCGTCTATCGGCGTAACTTTTCTGTCGACTTCGAGCTTTCAACAAGTTGTCTCGAATTTGGAGGACTTTGTCAGTCGTTTCTTGCAATAGCTCAGGACCGGTTAGTTGCGAGTGATCGATCTCGTGCCACACAATAGGCGATCGACATTTTCTTCCGTATAAAGCCTCGAATGGTGCCATTTGAATGCTGGAGTGATAACTGTTGTTATACGAGAATTCGACTAATGGCAGGTATGTATCCCAATTACCACCGAAATCTATGACGCACGAACGGAGTATGTCTTCAAGAGTACGAATCGTTCTTTCAGTCTGGCCGTCGGTTTGAGGGTGGAAAGCGGTACTTAGATTAAGCGATGTACCGAGAGCCGTTTGAAACGTCTCCCACAGTCGCGAGGTAAACCGAGCATTACGGCCAGAGATGATGTCGCGAGGCGTCCCATGATTACAAATGATCTCGTTGGTGTAGATTCGGGCTATTCGTTCTACCTTGTAGTCTTCCCGTATTGGCAAAAAGTGAGCAGATTTGGTTAAACGGTCGACAACAACCCATACGCTGTCGTGACCTGATGACGTGTGCGGAAGCTTTGTTATGAAGTCCATAGCTATACTCTCCCACTTCCACATAGGGATCAGCGGTTGTTCAAGTAAGCCAGAGGGTCTTTGGTGTTCAGCCTTAACTCTTGCACAAGTTAGGCACTTCCCAACATAGAGAGCAATATCCCTTTTCATGCCCGGCCACCAGTACTTGTAGCGAAGATCCTGGTACATTTTGTCGGCACCGGGATGAATAGAATACTGGGATTTGTGGGCTTTGTCCATCAAAATCTGTCGCACATTGGTCCGTTTAGGGATCCAAATTCGGTCCAGAAAGTGGAATATCCCATTCGACTTATTCACAAGTTGGGCTCCATCGTGATAGATTCGTTCCTTCTTCAGTGTGAGTTTGTTAAAACATGAATGCTGAGCTTCGCAGATGAGAGCTTCGAGATCGTATTGGGCTTGGACATCACGAATGCTGAGCAAATAACTCCGTCTGCTGAGATGTAACACCCCGAAAACGGGTTTGGTAATCAAACCACGTTAATACTACAGGACGGGTAAAATACACTTAGTGGTAAAACTTACCCGGTAAATTTTAGGATTTAAATAAATAAATCTAATATTTATTAAAAGGATGAGAAATACTTTGAGAAAGCAAAGTATATAAAAGGCCCGAGATTTAACGGGACTTAAAATGGAACGGGTTATAACTCCCGGGACCCACCAAGTAACTAGGAATATTAACCTAGTTAGTTAGTATCTTGACATAATAGAACAAGTATGGTTAAAATACCCTTTAAATAACTTGTGTGAAGTAGAGGGACTAAAGTTGATAAACTAGAAACTAGTTTTAATTTAATAAAAATGCCAACACCAAAACACACACTCTAAGTGTGTGTTCTGGTCGATACAATCACAGGAGCCAAGAGCTCTCCTACTCAACCCTAAACTTCAAGAAATTCGTCAAATTGAAGGGGAAAATCAAGTCCAAAACGAAAATCGAGCATAGATTAATGATCCCCATTGCAAGGAGATCATAAGGTATGTAAAATTTGACAAAAATTCTCTACTTGAAATTCTCATGAATTTAGAGAACTTGAAATCTGATGATGCATGTATGAATTGTAGATGAAATAGGAACATTAAAATGTCTAGGAGTAAACCCTAGACAAGTACATGTTGAAATTTTGCTAGATTCTAGTGAAATCCATGGTCACCATTGTAGGTGACTAGTGGGTTATGTAGAACTTGATAAACACTAGGAAATTTGGGGTTGTTCTAGTGTAATTTGACATATGTGAAGTGATTTCAGAATTTTAAAGGCAAGTATTTGTGTTAAATAGTTTGATTTATGAAAATTCAGGTTATATGACAAGTTATGAGCTTGTTAATGAATTATATGAAATCATGCACATTAGGTGTTTGTTAAAATGCCTAAATGAGAAGTAAAGTGTTGGAATTCAAGTGAAACGCGTAATTGGAAAGCTTGACTAATTACATGAGACATGGGATAAAACGGGTTCTAATCATAATGTTGATTTGCCTTAATTGTGCATATCATATGATTAAAGGTAGTTGACTTTAGAAAGTCAAACTAACTAGTGATGAAGTCGAATAGTAGTTTCGACAAAGAAAATAAGTAAGGTGGAATAGTCGTGATTGTTCATGACTAATCTAACCACCTTGTAAATGTTGATAATAGTTGACGCTTAACGAGCTAGGTGAAAGCTTGAGGAAGGAAGCGGGTCAAACGAATCAAGAATGAAGGAAAAAGCATATTTCGGATGCAAGGTAAGTATAGCTTACACTAATCTTATATTTTAGAATATTCTCTTATCGTATTAGTTACGAATAAGATAAATACATAATTGAGGTATGATGTTCCGGCGTGTAAACGTACGGAACAAGATAGTCGAGCATGACAAGAAACCATGTTGATGGTTTAAAAGGAGTTAAATCGGTAATTCGATCATTTTATGACAAATGGAAAATGAACTTTGGAATGGTTACCTTATAGGGTAAACCAAAACAAATAATAAGGGTAAAACGGTAAATTGGTCATGCGTCAACCATAACTATTGGTTTTAAAAGACACTTATGAAGTAAGCCTTAATAGGCCGAAAAGTGTTAAGAAATGAATTATAAGTAAAACGACCGCACGATGTAAATCGGAGCGAGTCATATAGTCGAGATGAAAACACATGTCATCTCGCCAATATAATTGGTCATTTAGACCAAACGGGTCAAAGGGTGAAGATACCACCTTTTGATAATAGCGACTAATGATTCTTGTCGAGTTATATGATTTCAGGAATAAATGTAGAAATGATATTTGCATCGCTATTATTTAGCGAATATTATAGCAAGGCATTAAAACAGGTCAATACATTGACCCGAGCCAGGTATGAGTAATAGAGTAATTATTCATTTAGAACGTAAGGTTCAATGAGTATTAAATGAAGTCTTAGATAGACAATGGGTTACTTAAATGGGTAAACCGAATGTTTTAAAAGAGGGCCGTGGCGTTCGAAAAGCATAATGACTTTTCGAACAAGATCATAACTCAAAAGAAGAATTATGGGTCAAACATGCTCTCAAAAGACCTTGTCGTAATTGAAAGACTAAAAAGGACCAAAACGCCCTTGTTAGCTAATTCGAACAAACAACCTTTAAAGGTTGTTTTGAAACGATTTTTATGATTAGATAAATACTTAGAATAAGTATAGAAGCTGAAAGAGGTATTATATTAG
Source organism: Helianthus tuberosus (assembly GCA_030545235.1). NCBI lineage: Eukaryota > Viridiplantae > Streptophyta > Magnoliopsida > Asterales > Asteraceae > Helianthus > Helianthus tuberosus. The sequence continues at coordinate 153,544,236 of CM060351.1, forward strand.
TCAAATGGCACTATTTGAGTTTTTGCCGTAAAATAATGACTCGAGAGGTAAAATTTGATTTTTATAGATCACCACATTAAACCCACCATAAATACAGTTGTGGTGGGAGATTATAGGATAAGAAATGTGGTGATGGAATGCTAGAAGCAATCGAAAGCGATTTTAGGCTCGAAAGTGCTTAAATACCCTTAACGGGTCAAAATAGAAGTATTAGCGAAACGGGTTAAGAATGTGTAATAACCCGTGATTTGAACCTTGTGCAATAGGAAATAATCATAATAATATGTTTACAAAAGAAACAAGGGCCACAAACAAGTTTGTTAGATGAAATCACGAACGGGTCAAAATTTGGTAAAAAGGGTAATAAGCCGAAGACTTAAAATTCTTAAATTTTGTTAATCCGGATGTTGGATTCTAACTCCATATGATGGGGGATCAAATTACAAACACGTATGAAGAAACGGTAGGTCAAACGGACGAGCGGATTGAAAGATACGAAAGTTTTCGTGTCAATAAACGGCAAAATGGAAAGATTGAATGCAGGGACCACCGTAACTTACGGTGCCACCGTAAGTTACGGTGGGGTGGATTTTGTTACGGCGGATACCTACTGAAGTACGGTAGGAACACATTAAATCAGGGGCCACCGTAACTTACGGTGACCACCGTAAGTTACGGTGGAGGCCAGGTTGAAAATTTTGTTTTGAGATCAAGAGATTAACGTTGGGATTTTTTTTCTTCCATTATCGTTACCGAACTCGTTTAGATACGTTTTAAACCCCGTATGACTAAAGCATTTCATGTTTATGAAATGTAGGTACTCTTTGGATGCCGGAAGACGATCAAGCTCAACGAAGAACCGAACACGATATAGATACATGCTTCCGCACATTGCATCGTCTTAATTTTTAAACGACGAATCTGATCACGTTATGTCGAATAACTTTTGATTTGCGAAAAGTTTTAATAAATCCATATTTTTATAGTATGTGTAGTCTTAACTACACATCTAATTGTTGGTATTTACATGTAAAACCGTTAAATAGAAACTAGGGTGTTACATGAGAGCGTCGGCAACGACGTTTGCCTTGCCAGGGTGATAACGAATCTCACAGTCGTAATCGTTGAGTTGTTCTACCCATCGGTGTTGACGCATATTAAGTTCTTTCTGATTAAAGATATGTTGTAGGCTCCTATGATCGGTGAAGATCGTACACTTGGTACCATACAGGTAGTGTCGCCAAATATTTAACGCAAAAACAACCATGCCTAGCTCGAGATCGTGGGTTGTATAGTTCTTCTCGTGGATTTTGAGCTGACGAGATGCGTAAGCTATAACCTTGTCTCATTGCATAAGAACACAACTGAAACCAAGGTTGGAAGCATCACAATAGACAATGAAATCATCGTTTCCGTCGGGTAGAGTGAGAACAGGAGCATTGCAAAGCATGTGCTTGAGGGTTCGAAAGGCAGTCTCTTGTTCAGTTCCCCAAACAAAAGGCTTGTCTTTATGCGTAAGAGCAGTAAGCGACACAGCGATCTTTGAGAATCCTTCGATGAATCGTTGATAATAGCCCGCTAATCCGAGAAAAGAACGGACTTCAGACGGGTTCTTAGGTGTAATCCAACTCTTAACGGCTTCAATCTTCGTGGGATCGACGTGAATACCTTGACTATTTATGATGTGACCCAGAAACTGAACTTCCTCCGGCCAAAATTCACACTTGGAGAACTTGGCATAGAGTTGATTCCCCTGGAGTAGCTCGAGAACCAAACGTAGATGTTGCGCGTGTTCGGCTTTTGATTTGGAATAGATCAAGACATCGTCGATGAATACGATGACGAAACGGTCGAGATATGGTTTGCACTGTCTCTTCTCAACTAATTATAATACCATTTCGATTGCGATTGAGTTCGATTGCGTTTCGATTGATTACTACAACATAACATAAATAAACATGCACAAGTAACACATAACGCACACACACACGTATAACAATTACCAAGATGTGTATTTCGAGTTGCGATTCATGTTGATTGATTATCATTAGGGTGATTACCGATTATTTAGCTTTATCGCATTGTTACTTCCTATCGTTCACATTCGTAAGTCGATTAAATAGTGAATAATACACATCGATTTCTGCAATTTGACACTTACTCCACATAATACAACTAAAATAAATAAAATTAATTCACTATAAGTCGAGTCGCGCAATCGGTCGTTGACTTTGACCTCGACTTTGACTTCAGAAACACGGGGTGTTACATGAGTGCTCTTCATGCGGCTTGGATTGTAGTTGCCTTTTCCTATTTGCGCCCACGCAACCTGGCGTTGGTTTTCTGGTATTTCACGTAAACCTCCGGTGTTTTCTTCATCCCCGCATCTTCCTCCGCATACATCCCAACTATCGACCCAAACTGTGCTATAGAGATTGAGTACTTAGTCCCTCCACACCGGAATTCTACCCCATCATTATCGAATGGATCGGCTCTCGTTTTGAAAGCTAGTGTGCTGTAGAATTCAAGGTTATATTCATGGACTGAACGAAGTCGAGTGCACAGGGCGGATCTTAGTGGGCCGGTGACTAGGTTGTTGAATCGGTCAAGCTGGTTCACTGCTCCTAGAAGATCCATGCATACTGTTCGTGGGTATTCCTCCGGCCTGGTTCGAAGCATGTCGTATCTTGCTCTAGCATCCAACTCATTTGCATTGAACCGCGTGAATTTCTTGGACATCTGAAAGGAAACACCAAACAATTAGCACGAAACAGTGAAATTTTTGGAGAAAACTGAAAACAGTTGGCTGAACACGTTCCCGTGTTCAGCGAACATGCCTCGAGTTGGTCTGAAATTGGTTGGACACGCCCCCGTGCTCAGCGGGCACGACCTCGTGTCCAGACGTCTGTTTCCCAAAAATCCCATTTTTCGATCCGGTCCCGAAAACTTGAAAATTTTTGGTCCAGTAGGGGCGGTTTTCCCTGAAAATGAAACCCCAAGTCTCGTTTTTTTTCTTCCCAAAACAAACCGTTTACCCCTTCAATTTTATCTTTTTCGGTTCAAAAACAAGGGTTTGGGGTTTTTGTGAGAAATCGGGCAAATCTACAAATAATACAAGTTGATTTACTTCCTATAACGCGTATCTATACTAATACTAACAGATCTAGTCAAAAATTTGAGGTTCGATCCGGATGAAGTTCAAGAACCCTAGATTTTTCCCCAAATTTTTGGTGTTTTAACTACATGCAAATGCTTAATCTAACTACTAAAGATGATAGAATCATACCTTGATGTTGTTAGAAGTAAAGGAGACGTCGGAATCTTGCAGAAAAATCGCCTGAACCAGAGAGTTTTCGGGGAAACGGGGCGTGTGGAATGAAGAAACTGTTATGAAAAAGGGGTTTTATCCCGACAGTTGCGCGGACACGGCCCCGTGGGCGGGCAGTTTTAAATTTTATTTATTTATTTATTTATTTATTTTAGTGCTCGTGTGAGTGCCCTGTTTCCCTAAAAACTTGGTTAAAAGACTTACCGATTTAGATGTCAACCCGCTTGTCCGTAACTTACCAGGTATGATGTTGATGCTTTCGTTCTTTGATCGTTTGAAACGAGATTTCTTCCTCCTCATCCTCAATGAATACTTGATAGAGCTTCAGTCGTTGGCCATTGACTTTGAATGGATTTCCATTTCGAGGTTTAATTTCTACTGCACTGTGTGGGAAAATATGGGTGATGGAAAAAGGTCCTGACCACCTAGTCTTTAATTTACCAGGAAATAGCCGAAGTCGTGAATTAAACAATAGAACTTGATCTCCTACTCGAAATTCATTAGGTTTAATGTGTTTATCATGCAAATTTTTCATTCTTTCCTTATAAATTTCGGACTTAGAGTATGCATAATTCCTAAGTTCGTCTAATTCATTTAATTGACAAAATCGGTTTTTACCGGCAAATTCTAAATCTAAGTTTACATTTTTAATTGCCCAGTAGGCCTTGTGTGCAATTTCTACTGGCAAATGACAGCTTTTTCCATAGACGAGCTTATATGGGGTGGTACCTATTGTAGTTTTATAAGCATTTCGAAAAGCCCATAAAGCATCATCTAATTTATCGGCCCATTCCTTCTTATTTAACCCTACGGTTTTTTCGAGTATCCGTTTTTAACCTCTATTAGTCACTTCGGCTTGTCCATTTGTTTGAGGGTGATATGCCGTTGAGACCCGATGATAGACCCCATATCTTGTTAAAAAAAATTCAAGTTGATGGTTACAAAAATGGGTACCTCTAGCACTGATTAAAGCTTTTGGCGTTCCAAAACGAGAGAATAATCTTTTCAGAAATCTTACTACGACTCTTCCATCGTTGGTTGGAAGTGCCTCGGCCTCGGCCCATTTAGACAAGTAATCTACCGCCACAAGTATATATTTGTTTCCTTTTGATGGTGGGAAAGGTCCCATAAAGTCGAGTCCCCACACATCAAAAATTTCACAAACAAGAATGCCATTTTGTGGCATTTCGTTTTTGGAAGAAATATTACATGTTCTTTGGCAAGCATCACATGTCTTGACAAGACTTTGGGCTTCTTTGTAAATGGTTGGCCAATAAAATCCTGAATCAAATACCTTTCGTGCGGTACTAGCGGCACCATGATGTCCTCCGTATGGACCTTCATGACAATGGCGGAGAATTCTTCTTGCTTCACTACCATGTACGCATCGTCGGATGAGCTGATCGGCACACATTTTGAAAAGATAAGGATCTTCAAAAAAAATGCTTCACATCGGCAAATAATTTTTTTCTTTGATGATGTGGCCATCCTTTGGCGACTATACCGCTAGCTAAGTAGTTAGCATAGTCGGCGTACCATGGTTATTCTCTGTATTCCACCATTTCCAAGGACTCCGTTGGAAAAGTTTTCATTGATTTGTTCATCCTTGGTTGCCTCCAAAGCTGGGTCTTCTAGGCGCGAATGATGATCTGCTGCGGTGTTTTCTGCTCCTCTTTTATCTTTGATTTCAATATCAAATTCTTAGAGGAGTAGAATCCACCGAATCAAACGCGGTTTAGCATCATGTTTCTTGAAGAGATATCGAATGGCTGAATGATCTGTATAAACTATTGTTCTAGAAAGAACAAGGTAAGAACGAAATTTATCAAAAGCAAATACCACAACTAGTAACTCTTTTTTTGTTGTTGTGTAATTTTCTTGTGCATCGTTAAGTGTTTTACTAGCATAATAAATTGGGTGAAAATGCTTTTCTTTTCTTTGTCCCAAGACTGCTCCAACTGCAAAGTCACTTGCATCACACATGATTTCGAAAGGTAATTTCCAATCAGGCGCTATCATGATAGGTGCATTGACTAGCATTTCCTTGAGTGCTAGAAATGCTTGATTGCAATCCTTGTCAAAGATGAAAGGGGCATCTTTTTCAAGTAATTTTGTTAGGGGCCTTGAGATTTTAGAAAAGTCTTTGATAAATCTCCTATAGAATCCGGCATGTCCTAAGAAACTTCTGATAACTCTAACGGAGGATGGGGGTGGTAATCGAGAAATAGTGTCTATCTTTGCTCAATCAACCTCCATTCCTTTGCTTGAGATTTTATGACCGAGTACTATTCTCTCCGTTACCATGAAATGGCATTTTTCCCAATTAAGGGCGATGTTGGTTTCCTCACATCGGGATAGTATTCGTTCAAGGTTATCGAGGCATTGGTCGTATGAATCTCCAAAGATAGAAAAGTCGTCCATGAAGACTTCCATTGTCTTTTCTATCATGTCATGGAAGATGTCCACCATGCAACGTTGAAAGGTTGCGGGGGCATTACATAGACCAAAGGGGATGCGTCGATAAGCAAAAGTTCCATAGGGACACGTGAAAGTTGTCTTTTCTTGGTCTTTGGGTGCTATCGGGATTTGAAAGTAACCTGAAAAACCATCCAAGAAACAATAAAATTTATGACCGGATAATCTTTCTAACATTTGATCAATTAAGGGTAAAGGAAAGTGATCTTTCCTTGTTGCTTCATTTAATCGCCTAAAATCTATACATACCCTCCATCCTGTGACGGTTCTCGTTGGTATTAATTCATTCTTTTCGTTAGTTATTACCGTCATACCTCCTTTCTTTGGAACTACTTGGACGGGACTTACCCAAGGACTATTGGAGATAGGATAAATAAGTTCGGCGTCAAGTAATTTGATGACTTCGTTTTTAACCACTTCTTGGACATTTAGATTTACTCTACGTTGTGGTTGTATTACCGATTTGTAGTCATCGTTCATTAAAAATTTGTGCGTGCACATGGAAGGACGTATGCCTTTAATATCTACAAGCTTCCAAGCGATCGCATTTTTGTGTTTTTTCAAAAGTGTAATTAATTTTTCTTTTTCTAAACTAGATAATTTAGATGAAATAATTACAGGTGATTTACCATCTTTGTCGAGAAAAGCATATTCCATACCTTTTGTAAGTTCTTTGAGCTCAAGAGGAGGGTCTTTCGGAGACTCCTTATTTGGTTGCTCATTTTGATCAAGAACTACAAAAGTTTGTTCTATGGCGACCTCTTCTTCAACAAAGTGGTCAGTTTCTTCTCTTGTATCGGGTGGTTCATCTTCATCTTCAATTAGGGGGTCATTATTGCCGAATGGATATTTCATTGAACGCTCAAGATCGACACTCTTTTTAAATTCCCCTAATTGAATAGATAGATTGTTGCGCTTCCGGTTTTTCAAAGCTTCGTGGGTTTTTACAAAAGATCGTCCCAACACTAGAGGAGCGTCATCAAGGATGACAAAGTCGGTTGGGATTACCATTTGATTTGTTTGAACCAAGACATCCTCAACTACACCGATTGATTTTATTACTTTCCTATTGGATAGAAAAATGGGTATTTGAAGTGGAGAAAAGTCACCAATACTTAATTTTTCGAAAATGTAGTTTGCCATTATGTTAACACAAAGATCTTTATCAATTGTGATACTACTAATAAATGAATTTTGAAAAAAACATGGAACCGGTGTAATGTTAATTTCAAATGGATTTTCTTTTATTAGCGAAGTTTAATCATTAGTTAACTTAACGCTTACCGTTTCGTCAATTTTAGTGTTAGTGTTTAACTCTTTTAAAAACTTAGCATGAGTGGGAACTAAACAATGATTTTTGAAAGAAGGTGACAAGAGATTAATTTCTTCAAAATTAGACTCTTCTTGAATTTTAACGTTATCGGACTCGCCTTTTTCGTTGTTTAACTCATGTGTCGGTTTTTCACTTATTTGTTCTTCCATTTTTATATTTTCAACTATCTATTTTTTATTTAATTCTTCTCTTGCGCGAGACTCCTCTTCCCTTGCGCGAGATTCTAATATGCAACGTTCGATAGTTTTAATTTTTTCTATTATCCTATCGGCTATGTCGGTGATAGAGTAAGGATCGGGATCCTCAACGCTCGAATCCGGTTATTCGATCCTTTGTTCCTCATAATACTCATAGGAAGTAGATGGTTCACACCATTGTCCTTCATTGTAACTATATGATGGATAAGGGTCGTAATTTTGTTATTCATAATACTCATACGAGGTGGGTTGTTCACGCCATGGTTCCTCATAATAAGCATATGAAGGTGGTGGCTCATATCTTGGTTCCTCAAAGTATGAGTATGAAGGCTCACACCTTGGTTCATCAAAATATGAGTATGAGGGAGGAGGTTCATACCTTGGGTCTTCATAGGATGTGTATGAAGTTGATGGCTCGTACTTGGGCTCCTCATAGTAGGTGTATGAAGTGGATGGTTGAAATAAGTCACAATATTGAACCGAGTGCGGGTTACCACAAATGGTGCAATAGTCTTCCCTATAATCATCCTCCTCATAGGTGTAGTTGTAACCTCCTGAGTATTGATCCATGAGAATCACTCAGCAGACCACAACAAAGTCTCGAGGCCAGAAAACAAAAATAAAAACGGAAACAGAGGCTGGACACGGCCTCGTGTTCAGTGAGCACGGCCCGTGTTCAGATTCTGTATCTGGGCGTTTTAATTAAAGTTACTGATTTCGTTGAGCACAGGGCGTTTTCAGTGAGCACGGCCCCGTGTTCAGGCTACTGTAAATGCAAAATCTAACTAAAATGCAGAAAAAAATGCGCGCGTTTTAAAAAGGTTTTGAAAAACTGATTAGGCCGTCGATTTTAAGCTTTCTTAAAATCCTTGTGTCCCCGGCAACGGCGCCAAAAACTTGATGATGTGTGAAGTGTCGTATAGTTTTTAATGTATATTTTAAGCCCTTTAACACTTTTTAGCCAAGTTTTAAATTTATAAAACACGATATTTACTAACACTAAACACACATATGGGCAAGTGCACTCATCGTGAGCGTAGTATAGTATTGGTAAGATACCGAGGTCGTCCAAGGACACAAGAGCTTTTAATACCGGTTTATCCTCAACGTCTAATCAAATCAAAAGTTTAGAAAAATGTTTTAAACTAGAAAAAAAAAATAAAACTAACTAAAATGCTGAAAAATAAAAAAAATAAAAACAGATAGATAAGATGAATCACTTGGATCCGACTCGTGTTTAGTGTAACCTTTGATTATTTCCGCACTTTTGCACTTTTTAAGAGATTATCTTAGTTATTGTAGTAGGCCCCTCTTCAGAAGGTGACGTTACCCTCAACCCAGTAGTTTGAGTCAGCAAGGATACAATCCTAAAGGGTTGGATTATTGAAAGATAATTAATTAAGTTATTAATGCATATTGTGGTAGGCCCCTCTTCTGGAGGTGACGTTACCCTCGGCTAAGTAGTCTGAGTCAGCAGGGATACAGTCCTAAGTAGCCGGGTTAAAGTTTTAATAGTAGTTTACATATGAGGGGGTCAAGGAGTTCGGACCCCCGCCATCCAATACCAGTGGGTATTGAAGGAGGTCCTACTAAAGTTGACCCAGGTCCTTGCAGGATCTATACACTGAACAAGGAGTTCGGACCCCCGCCATCCAATACCAAGTGATGTAACAGACTTAGGCAAACATGACCTTTGATTGTCAAGAACTCTTACGATCAATCTTGGATCCTAAGACTACTCTCACACTCTATGATGGATGATGGATGATGGTGGTGGATGTGGGTTGTGATGGTGGTGGTGGGTGGGTGGGTGAAGTGTGAGAGAGGTGGTTTGCCAAGGGATGGTTTGCAAATGAGCCAAGCACCCCTATTTATAGCCTGCACAGAAGCCCGGACACGACCCCGTGTCCACCCGTCTTCTCTTTCTTCATTAAATGCAGTTTGTCAGCATTAGTTGACCACGCCCCCGTGTCCGCTGGGCACGACCCCGTGTGCAGAAGCGTATCTGTACTATCAAGATTTTCCTAGATTCTGCGAATCTTAGAGTTGACCACGGCCCCGTGTCCGCTGGACACGCCCCCGTGGTGGGTGATAGAAGCTTCTACAACTTTGTCTTTTCTGCAGACACTTGGGCACGCCACCGTGCTCATTGAGCACGGGGCGTGTTCAGCCTTCTGTTCTCTTGTTTTTGCTTGGGGAGGTGCTGTCGAGGGGTCGGGCATGCCACGTTTATTCCTTTTCTTGTATTTATGTTAGATTTAGCTGCCTTTTTGCTTCTTTTGTTCATTTGAGCTCATTTAATCCTGAAAATACAAAAGGAAGACAAAAACACACTTTTTTCAACATTAGTACTAAAAAAGGGTTAGTTTTATGCCACATTTGATGTAATTTATATGTTGCATTTTGCACACATCAGTGGTGGCAACGATAGGTGTGTTGACGACGGAGAAAGATGATGATGGTGGTGGTTCAGATGGTGGTTGTGGTGGTTCAGATGGTAGTTGTTGGTGGCTGTTGTTGTGGCGGTGCTGACCGTGGTGGTGTTCTGCGACGGGTTAAGGGTTGGAGGGCTTAGGTTTAGGCGGCGGTGGGTGTGGGTGTGGGTGGCTATGGTGATGGAATCTTGATTTTGGATGTTGATTAACTTACTATTGAGCAACATCTTTTTTATAATTTCTGGACCGTAAAAGATGAATATGTTGTAGTGAAACTGGTGTTGTATGAGTTGGAAATTAGATGTAAAGTAACATATTGACTTGCAGGCTGGTTTGATCAATGACTACAGTTTAGAAAGATTATTTTAAATAATATTTGTTTTGTTGTTAATTAAAAATAATCTTTTAATGTGTTTTAATTTAATACTAAGGGCATTTTGGTCATTTTACATGGATTAACGGTGAAAACTAACGGACATCCACTTCAGGGACTATCCGAGTAACAAACTGTCAAACCACAGGGACCACCGGTGTAATTTTCAAAAGGTGGGGACTATAGGTGTTATTTTACCAAACCACAGGGACTATCCATGCATTTTACTCTAAGAAATGTGATTGGTTGAAAGGGGTTGGGACACTCACCGCCCACACCACTTCTCTCCTCCTCCCCGCTCCTCGATTCCACGCCGGCATCCATTCACCGATCGGTGAATGAGACTCCCCGCCCCACTCCGTCCTCCCTTAGAGAAAATCTTTACCTTTTTCAAGAATCAATTAATGTTGACGAAACAAGTACAGTTAATTCGACCCACCAAATTACATCGATAGATTTGATCGGTTGTAGTAGGAACGGTGCGTGTCAACGATTTGTTTACAAGTTTATGGATCCGACATAAATGAACAATATGTTTTAAGTGAGGATGATGAAAACAATAGCAAACACAATAGGAAATTCAACCACTCTCTCTTCTCTTTGTTAAAGATAGACCAATTTTATGAGCTAAACAGATGGCTGAACCAATATTGCCATTATCTTATAACACATTTTATTGCTACTTATAAATAAATGTAGTTTTTTTTTTTATTTAGCAAGTCGATGCTATACTTGTATGTTTATACGTTTCAAATATATATTTTTTTAATAAATTATACTAAGTGTTTATTGAGATTTGCAGGAGTTATTTGAAATAAATAAGTTGTTTTTAAACGGCGAAAACAATACATTAGAAAAAAAAAATAGCAAGGCGCTCGGAAATATAGTACAAATCTAGAGTTAAAAGTGAAAACTACACCAAGTTCTTTTTGCCCTATAAATGACCCATTTGAAACAAGCAGGTGAATCACAGAACGGCAAAGTATGTTGGTTCAAAGAATCAAAGTAGATTAACGACAAGAGTTATTTGACTATTAAGTCAAAAAAGGGAATTTAGTTATTATGTGACTTTAAAAACCTTTCTTTTTTATATATATTATTATGATATGATATGATTATGATTTATTAACTTTCATTGTCTAGAATTTACTAATATGTTGTTGATCTAGCAATATTTTAGGTGTATTTAAGGTATTTTCTTAAGTGGTTAAAAGACTTCTATCTCAAACTAGGGGTGAGCAAATTATGGTTCTAGAACCTCAGAACCTTGAACCCAAACCGGAACCACAATGATCGGAACCTTTTTGTATTAGAAGGGTCGGTTCGTGGGTCTAAGAGTTTATCAATAAAAGGTTCCGGGTCGGTTCCGGTTCTGACCCATGGGTATTGAATTAGAACCATCGGAACCCTTGATAAACAACCATCTAACTTCTATCTATTCGTAGTTCCTTGTATTTCTTATAAGAAAACAAAAATCATTAAAAACATCCAAATTCCTTACATATAAGTAATCCTTCCAAGATCAAACCTTCGGATAATGAAAAGTTCGAACTTCAGACATGGAAATCATCAGCCATCGAAACCTTCGAAGATCAATCCTTCCAAGATCAAAACATTAAGCCTTCTGCAGTTCCGTTTCTTAGGGTTGAATCTACTACTATGATGGAACACTTTTTAGTTTAATGCAACTCAGTTCATATGCCCAAATTAAATGAAGGTTTTGGCCCACCAAACTCTTTACCCGACCATCAGACCCTTTTGGACCCGGAGACCCTTTTGGACCCGGAACTGAATAAACAAAAAAGGGTTGGTTCGTGGTTCTCATTTCACAGGTTAAAGGGTAAAGGTGCGAGTCGGGTCTGGGTCCAAAAGGGTCGGATCCGACCCTTTGCACAGCCCAGGGACCATTCGGGAACGAAATTGAAAAAGTTGGGGACTATAGCTGTAATTTTAGAAAGTTAGGAACTAAAGGTGAAAAAGGCCAAACCACAGGGACTATCCGGACATTTAACTCTATGATTATGGGTTAACATTTTTGATCCATTAGTCCATAAGGTTCATGCTTAATTTGTTAAATCGTTTTATATGTTTATGTAAATTATATGATTACGATTTGATATGATATGATTATGATGTATAATAAAGTGTATCGCGTTACGTTACATGGCACAAAAAATAAGTATGACTAAAGTAAAATTCTAAACAATAAATATATATTAGAGTAAACTGCAATTTTACCCCCTGGGGTTTAAGCCAATTGGCACCCTTACCCCCCCTCCCTAACGAAATAATTATAATTTTACCCCCCAATGTTCGATGTTATGTCGCAAGTTTACCCCTGGCATCAAATTTGTGGACTGATCTGTTGACTTGGCGGTGAAATGACTATTTTACCCTTTTTATTTTACCCCCAACATTCCTGTTATGTTGCATAATTACCCCCCACAGGTAAATTACTAAAATGCCCTTTCTTATTACCCCCTATACTTTGTGTTACGAAGCAATATTACCCCATGCAACTTCCAAAACCCTTCCCGCCACCATCCATATTCGAATATTATAAACCCCTGCTCTTAATAATCAACCCATTGATAACTTATGATGCATCATCATATTGATTTAAAAGTTGTAACATAAAGGTTTCTGTAATTAGCACTAAAACCAGTGTTGTAAAAGTCGGATTCCAAGGCCGAGTACTCGGCGAGTACTCGGTCCTCGGAACCCCTCCGAGGCGACTTCCTCCTAGGCGGACTCAAATAGTTGGCCTCGGTCAAACTCGGTTAAACTCGGCGCCTAGTCGGCCTAGTCGGCGCCTAGTCGGACGTAGTCGGAAAGAGTCGGCCTAGTCGGTCTAGGCGGTCAACGTGGTTTGTTGACTTTTAATTAGTCAAAATCGGCCTACTCGGCCTTGTACTCGGACTACCCGACCTTGTACTCAGACTAGTCGGACTTGTATTCAGAATATTTGAACTTTAAACATGTTTCATTTTAAATTATACTCAGTTGACATGAATTATGCTTATTTTAACATATATATATAATATAACAATTAATTTTCTTTATAGTTACCATGTCCGCGTACTCCCCGAGTACTCTCCGAGTACTCCGATTACTCCCAACTCCCCAATCGGCCGACTAGGGACCGCCTAGCGACTTTTACAACACTGACTAAAACCAACCCAAAACCAACATAAAATCTTTAAAGTAATTGAAACAAACTCACTAATCATAGATGCAAATATGTTCAAGAAGAGACACATTAACAGTCAGTATCATTGTCAACAATATCATCGTATACTTTGTCAGTATACTTTTTTACACATGGTGTATACGGGCCGTATACTTTTATACGGCCCGTATGGAATAAAAAAAACTGACAAAGTCTGCTGGCACAGACTTTGTCAGTTTTTTTATTCTATGCGGGCCGTATAATAGTATACGGCCCGTATACACCATGTGTAAATAAGTTTGCCTGGTCGTATACAATGTATACGAACTTGTATACGGGCCGTATACTATTATACGGTCCGTATGGAACCAAAAATTGATTTTTCAAGTATTTAAGGGATTTAAGGTGTAAATCACACTAGATATTTTACATTCGTGAGGTGCTAAAACCTATCTAAAAGTAGAAAAAAATAAAACATTAACAAGTAACAAAGATTGAAGAACAAGAAAACGTGTCGTATGACTGTAATAAAACGGAAGCTATCAACGCGGGATTACGGACATGGTGTTATTCTTTATTTAACATTTATAGAATAAAAGGAAGGGTGTGGCATTTGACGAGAGTTGTAAGGAGTCTGAATAAAACGGAAGCTATCAACGCGGGATTACGGACATGCGTTTAATTCCCACCATATTTGTTTTGTCACGTACATTTCGTAAGAAACTTTTCGTTGTGACAACCCTCACTAAACCAGGTATCCGTACGACTTAATTAATAATTAATTACTGCTTAATTACTGTGCTTGTTTGAAATTACTGATGAACTGCTACTTGATTTCTGATACATGCATATACCTGCATCATACTTTACTTACCGTCACTACATTATTTACATGCTGAACCTTAGTGACAAACATGATGCACAAAAAGCACAGTAGCACTATAACGGATAACCTATTGAACATGCTGATAAGCCAGCATCAGGCAGACACTGCCTCTAAGGCCTGTATGAGCCAGAAATATTTTACTACACTAGTGGTGAGTGTAGGGATACAAGGGTTGTAGAACTGCGTCTCTAGGAATAAGTTACAATGACTGGATGTGCCTAAAACGTGCTCTATGCACAAAATTCAGCACTTTACATAATAATTCAGTTTTTAGCTAACTAATAAAGTGCCAAAACATGAGAAAAATGTTACTAGACACTTTCCAAAGCGTCAGAAATGAGTTGTGTCACTAAAAAGGGTATTAACGACACTTTAAAGCTTTGTTAAGCACTTTAACGGATTACTGTCCAACCGAACAACCAGACTTTACCCGAAACATGAAAATATTGTCATTTTCATTGTTTATCTTTTTCTGAGCCAGTTAGGGTCCCTGAATACCCTAACACCCGTCATAACACACTACACACTAGTAACCGGGTTAATCACTTAACTTAACTAGATTAACCTAACTATATACTTAACCTTTGGTTGAAATCGAACTAGTACCCCCCCCCCTTTACGAATTCGGTCCCCAATGGGGACACCTCATGTCCTTTGATGATTATTATAATCTAACATGTTTAATATCTAGATAGCATATGATCCATTGGATAATTATCATAAGAATTGTCTATAAGTTGCAAGATTAACACAACATCACATTTCCATCTCACAACACAACTCACACACACTCTCTCTCTCTCTCTAAGGCTTCGGCCGAACACCCCCTTGAGCATCCATCACATTTTCGGTCTTGATCAACCAATTCCAAGCTCATACAAGTGTTAAGGATCTCACATAAGGAAGCTTGGTGCAATCGGAAGGCGAAGGACCTCGTTACATTGCTTTTATCCACTCTTTTTGCGCTTAGATTCTTCCCTAGCCTCGAGCTAGTAGTAAGTTGCTTAAATCACCTTCTCGAACTATTTTAAAGTGGTTAAAATGATTTGTAACGGTTAAAAGTCATGAACATACAAGTTGAAAAGTCTTCTAAAAATGCTTTAAGTGATGGTTAAAAGCTCATATGTTGTGTAAATCATGTAGTATTTGATTTGTGTGATTATTTGGACCCGATCTATGTTGTGGTAGTTCGGATCATCGTTTAACCCGGATTGGTCATGATCATGGATCATGACATAAGGTTGTTTTGGAAGTAACAAGGGTTAAAGGATGAACTCTACCACACATAAATCATGAACTTGTGTAAAAGCGATTTTGTTTGTGAAATAGTGTTTAAAACTAGTAGATCTATGTATCTACAAGCGGTATTTTCAAAGGACCACGTGTCAAGAGAAAACATACTTTTAAAGACGGATCTTACACTAACGCGAATGGTTTTTAGAACACACAAGTGTGTAAAAACTTGTGTAACACAAAGTTTCGACAAAATAACTATTTTTGAAAAAGATGACGAGAAGTTGTAAAGACGGAACTTCCCTAAAAACGAGGTTTTTACAAAATCGGATTGTTTTATATAAAGATCCACTAAAAGTAATGGGATTTACTTCATAGTTTGGATAAATCACAAGTTCATGAAATATATGCGGTTTATATATATATTTTGACTAGTTTGTGATTTGAACATTGTTTTGATTGAATGATAAAAAAGGGATGGTTTGATTTATAAAAGAAAATGATACGCTTGAAAGCGTGGCCACCTCCAGTTACAGAGGAAACTCTGGCGAAATTTTTCTAAAAACCCAACACTTAGAATTATTTTCACTATAAGTGTTAGAGATACTTTTCGACTTGTTTTCGAAATATAAGTTTCGCCACGACTATATTTATAGAACATCGGAGGTGGGATTTCACAAAATAAAACGTGATATATATATATAATTGGTATATATTTTTCACAACATCACTTGTATAAGTGTTTATGATTATTTTGTGAACTACGTAAATATTATTTTTAGAGTAAAAATAATATTACTAAGTATTATTTTGGGAGAACCACATGTATTAAAATATAATATTTTTGGGAAGAATATTTATATTTTGGAGTTAGGAATAAAATATATTAAGTGAGACTTAATAGTGTAATCCGAATTTTACGAACACGCATGTATTAAACCCCCCCATCCTTGGGAAGGAAAATGACTACCAAGTATATACAGAATGTAAACACGAAATAGTTGCCTAACTATTTCCCAAAAACTTAAACCTTAAAGCTAAGGCACGGCCGTCCGTCTAATAGAATTAGTACGTGTAGGTCGTCACACAGCTGCTTGATTTGGAGGCATACTTGGTAGAGACGCACCACTGTGAGTTCATGACCCCCTTTTCTCTTAACTGTTTTCAGTTTTCTAAACTGCGGGGGTGAAATACATGTTACTTTGATT
The DNA here is from genome assembly GCA_030545235.1 of Helianthus tuberosus. Classification (NCBI taxonomy): domain Eukaryota; kingdom Viridiplantae; phylum Streptophyta; class Magnoliopsida; order Asterales; family Asteraceae; genus Helianthus; species Helianthus tuberosus. The sequence goes on from CM060351.1 coordinate 153,560,873, forward strand.
ACAAGTACCTTATACATGGTATGGTTAGCGTAAGGAGGTTTACTACTTAGATCATGTGAGTGGGTAGGCGGGAACTGGAGACCATTAATCCTCAATGTAGGACCAAGGGACGTAAGCGGTAGATCTATCTGGGTGTAGCGAGCCCAACTCCAGGTCCAACAATGCGGACCTCGGGGTGACTTTGTACCCAACGCAAAATCTGCTAGGTTTGAGTCTTCCTACTTGCACTTCACACGTATCAATGGCCTTGCAAACCATTGGTGATCTCTTTTTCCTTATTTGCTACATACCAGGATTTTTATATATACAAAGGTTTATTTACTCACTTATGTCACACCCCGATTTTCCACGTGTCACCGGTGGGCCCGGTGGGGGAGTATCGTGACGTGGTTGGCAACATCATGGTCAAACAACACAATATAATAATGCACAGCGGAAGCAAAAGATAAATATATTACATTCCGAATATAAGTAATGTCAAAGTATTACAACGGAAGGTAAAGGATCCACAGGCGGATCGATAAAAGAAAACTGTTCAACAGACTTTAGGCATCTAGAACTTGCAAGATTCCCTAGTGACGCCCTGAGCTCCCAGCCAATTACGCATAGTACCTGTCACTTAACCTTTTGGAAAATACGTCAGTTTACACTGGTAAATACAATTAACTGACTCATTTTGGAAAAAGAGTTTGAAAAGTGATTCGAGTGCAAACGGCACAAAATATCTTGACACATTGATTAAAATGCACAGAGGCAAAATTAATCTTTTATACTTGGGACAATTTTATTAATAAAAATCTTGTATCCGATTTACATGGTTGTCCAACATTTAGGGCCGGTGATTATACAATACAAGCCGGACAAGATTAATCGACACACCACAAATATAATCTCACAAGAAGATACCCTTACGAGTGAGTATACGTTATACATATGCAACAGGAGGTGTTTTGCCTACACCTTGTGCTTACGTCGTGGCCATTCACTTTTTAAAATGAGCCAAGGATATCCAGGACACGGTCATTAACCCCCAATGTTATTTGTTATCAATCAATACAGATTAAAACGGGATTATGCAATTTAATCATCTCCGATTAAAAGGTTTCTACACCCGACCAAGCGGTATTTTTATAATACCGTATCCCAAGCCCGTATAAGGGAAAATAAGTTAAAAGTATTTACCTGAGCTAGCAATGCAATTTACACTCAGCCGTATATCTTAATCAGCAAGCACAAGTACTTCTACTGGGGCTCTTAATCTGGAACGAAGGTTTTATTAACCTATTAAATTCCTAACGGGTCTTATTTAAGTCGTAACTTAGACCGGTTAGTTTTTAAGGAAAGGTTTACGGTTCAAAACGCATGATCAAGCGAAGACCGGAATAGAATGTGATTTACACCCGACAAGTCTGGAGACTTGTATAATATGGGTAAACTAAACACATTCTGGATTTTGAGATTAAACCGATATGGTTTGACCCGTTTCGGCTACTTTATGTAAACTTGTTACATAAACCAGACCGAACGCGTAATAAGCATAACGGGTATCCGTAAGAGCCATATACAGGTTTCCTAAGTTAATATGCTTCAAATATGTTGGGACATCGGTAGGATGTCTTTCATTATGCCCCGAACTAATTTAAACACAAACTATGCCCCGTAGGGGTAGTTTGGTCATTTTAAAGTTTGTAAAAGCGTTTAGATGTTTAACTGAGTTACAGGTCTGATGTAAACAATAAACATACTCAATTTGATGAGTTATAACAGTAGGCTAGAGCATATATGTGAAATTTATCATTTTTAACCAAACTATGCCCCGTAGGGGTATTTTGGTAATTTCACATAAGCCGAAAAGCTCAAAAACAAAGTCTGAGTTAATCAACTTTTTCTTACTGTTAAAATATCATAATTTGCCTTATATATCAGTAGGTATCAACCCGGGTATGTTCAATATGATTTTAAAACATACTATGCGTTAAAAACGCTAAATAAGGCGATTAAAGGCCATTTCCGGGTTCGATGCTTAAATCTGATATTTTTATATTTCCAGAAGGCTTAAAATAATTTATTTAACATATGTGATCAGTAGCAAAAGGTTTGGAGTCATTTAGATAAGTAAAACTCATTTTATGGCCCGTAAGGGCAAAATCGACAATTACCGGATTAAGCCTACGACTATGAGTTATGCTCAGCCTAAAATTAATTAAAAATCTTTAAAAATCCCTAAATAATATATTACATCAGTGGGTAAAAGATTTGATATCAAAAAGTATGTTTAAGTAGGCTATATGCTAATTACGCCGTCTTATTAACATAATGCATTAATTTTGCGATAATGAGCATAACCCTTAATCTATAAGTCAAACTGATGTCAAACTTGGTATATAAGTTTATATATCTGTATTTAAGGTTTCTACACTTTTACATTTTCATAAATCATGTTTTAAGGTAATAAGGGCATAACGGTCAACATATGAGCAATTAACGGAAACAAGCATATTAATTGGATAACTAATGAACCAAGGTGTGTAATCACAGAGGGTTGTTCTAACAAGTAACCTAATCCAATTAAGGCTCCGAGGCATTTCTAAAACATGCCTAAACGGGTCAGAACTGAAAGTCAAAGTGAAAGTCAAACTATGTGACTTTCGGTTCCGAACCGGGTCTAAACAGGAAATAGTCGGGTTGAACATGTTTGGACACGTTCTCACACTAATTACTAAGTTATAACTATGATCAAACAGGTTATATATGTTCTAGATAGCTAATTATGCATAAATGACATTTTAAGCATCCTGTTGACTTTTTACTTAAAGGTTTGACCCGACTTTTGACCTGGTTAGAGTGGTGATCAGGGGAAACCCTTTTGAGGTTTTATTACCCACCTAAATACCAATCTATAACTACTTTTAATTCGAGATATGACTGAGCCATTAATGACTAATCTCGAAGTCAAACCGTAATTACGACGGTTTGACTTTTAGCTAATTAAACAAGCTAAACTCAACTAAAGAAGGATTAGAACACTTACAAGAGTCCTATGCACGACTTATGATCAGTTGGATCTGCTTGGAAGCTCCAGAATTGATCAGTTATGCACTTGAAGGTGTGAAGAACAATGGTTGCATAACATGCCTTTATATAGTGTTTAATCCACCATAAATCCTTGACATGTGTGTCTACAACTCACCACAACTGATCAACACCTGTTCCTAGTGTTTAGGGGTTGTTTTAGGGGCCAAGAGATGTGGAGAATCGAGTTGGAATCGCGTACAAAGGAAAGGGCAGCAAAAAAAATGACTTCAGGATCTGGCACCCCCTCGCGTGACGCGAGGGGCTCCTCGCGTGGCGCGAGGCCCACCTGCAGCAGATCTTCATTCTTTTGATTTTGCTATTTGATCCTTGCCCCTTCAAACTCCGGTTAGACACTTGATTCTTGTATGGTAAACCCTTATAATTGTTATAGTTAGGCTTTAAAACATATACCCACTTTGCCAAGTCCCCGGGTAACTTTATTATCACCCGAAAAGTCCTAACTTCCAACGTTTACGCTTTAACACTTCGCACACGAATTTGATCATAACTTTCTCACACGTTAACGAAACTTTATGAAATTTTTATGGTGCATTCTCATGAGCATAATTAATATTTACAAAGCTTCGGGTTTGTCAAAAGGTCACTCAGAGGTATAAATTAAACATGTTGACACATTTGGTCCCTGTAGTTTGTAATCTCTCACTTTTAGCTTCGTATGATCCATGATTTATTCGTTTGAAGGTATGAGCATCGTGTAGGGTTAATGTACATTATATTTATTCACAGTTGACACTTAGAATACGTAAATTCACATACTTTCCATGTTTGTCAACTTTAGTCCTTTCATAACATTCTTTCACACGTTCAGAATTTATGACACGTGTCAACACCTTATAGGACGTGAATTTTCGAGGTGTTACATCCTCACCCCCTTAAAATAAATCTCGACCCGAGATTTACTGAAATAAATAAGGGTACTTTTCTTTCATTGTGGATTCAACCTCCTTCGTGAATTCGGGACCTCTACGGGCACCCCATTTGACCTTTACAATAGGTACACGCTTCCTTCGAAGCTTCTTTACCTGTCGATCTTCAATCGACAAAGGTTTTTCCACAAACTCTAAGCTCTCATCTATATGCGCATCTGTATGCGGTATAACCAGTGATTCATCAGCGAAGCACTTCTTCCGATTGCAGATGTGGAACACATGGTGAATTCCACTGAGCTCTTCTGGTAAGTTTAACGTATAGGCAACTGACCCGATACATTCGATAACCTCGAAAGGTCCTATGTATCTCGGGCTTAGCTTGCCTTTCTTACCAAATCGCATCACTCCTTTCCAGGGTGATTTCTACTGTTGAACCTTATTCCTTAACAAGAATTTAGGAGGTTTGCTATTTTCATAATCCTTAATTTTCTGCCGAATACTGGCATCTTACTGATGATTATGAATTTGCGTGATCTTATTGATTGTCTATAATGCAACTTTCAAATCTTAATGTTTGGACTTACCAAACTATTGTCCTATCAATGGACGTTTATCATTTCATCTATACAAGGTCTTCAAGGGAGTAGCCTTGATACTTATATATCAAATATTATAGAGAAGCTTATCTTAAGGTGAGATGGTTATTCCAACCACTACTTAACAAATTTTAAGGATTAGTTGATCCTTGAAGTTAGCTGAACAAATCGACGATTTAGAACAGCTGATGGCAAATTTCTTAACTATTGCCCAATTAGGGTTGCGGCATGCATGCATAAGCAATATGAACCGTCTTTCTTATTTAATAATATAACACCCTCAGAATACTGATTCTGGCTATATGAGCCTATGTCTGAAAACCTACGTACTCAAGGTTTCGTTTATTCCATAATTAATATGGAGTTTTCACAATACTCCAGCCCACGACGGGCGACGAATCTTAATTCTACCTGCCTTCCAGGAGGTAAGCAGGGACATCTTTTGAGAAGATAACTAAGATACAAGGAGGCTACAGAGATTTTCCATATCTCAGGCTCCAGTTCATCCATCATTGTTCGTGTCAAATGAGTGACACCTTTATGTTATAAGTCCTCGATTCCCTTAATCGGAAACATTTACTTTGGAAGAAAGAATTTTTTTTTTCCATTTTTGGATATCTTCTTTGAATACTACTAGTCGACTTTAGTACAATATGATCATTGGGATATCTTAGGGTTCCATGTATTAAACCTCCATGCTGATCAGACATGGAAATAATCTATGGGACACACTAGGATGCGCCAATCCTCATATGACACTTTTATCAAACATAGTTTGGCATTCGCAGGCGATAGAAAACAATGAGAAAAATAATTAAAATAACATATGTTGTCGTACTCTATGCAAAGAAAGAGTGCTCTTAGATTTTCGGAAGGTTTCCTTGCCGATACTTAGAAGAATCGGTTACTACGGTTTCCTTGGTAGCTATACCTTGTGGATGATAAAAAGAATTTTGCTAAGTTTATGGTTCATGAAGATTTATTATTGCCTGTATTAAAAACAGGACACTTAGCAGAAATTATCATTGATAAATGATAAGGAAGTTTATTGTACAAGTGCTTATATTTAATTAATAATGGAAGTTTCACAAACTAGGCACCTAGCTCAGTTGGCTAGGCGCGCGAAAGGGTGCGGCCTAGACCCAGGTTCGATTCCGGGGACGGCCAATTCCACCATTTTTTTTAACTTGTTAAACTTATAGTTTATGAAGGATTTACTGGTATCCGAACCAAAATAAAACTCTTGGCATTTAAATTACTGATAAAATGCCAAGGAATGTACCTGATGCCATTATTTATGGACCAGCTCAGGCATTTTAGGCGCTTTCAATTTTTGGCTTTACTTCCTCCGCCGCATTTCCTTTGACATATTTAGGGCACGTAGTCTTGATATGGCCTTTCTCATTACAGCCGAAACAGACTGCATTCTTCATGTCCTTACAGTCCATCGTTTTATGTCCCTTAAACTTGCAGATCCCACAAGCCCTGGGCTGCGATTTGGATTTTGGTTCGAACCTGCATTTCCCATAATGGCGCTTCATGCAGGTCTCACATACAGGTTTCTGGTCCAATTTTTGTTTGTTCTTTTTCTTAGAACTCTGGGAGTTATCTACCTCCCTTTTTCTTTTTAGTTCATCCTTTGTATCAGAGGCATGAACGAGATCCTTCTTAAGAGTGAGGAAATGTGGTCCTAGATAAAATTTGGACCGATCAGCATGGGGCTCCTTTAACTTTTTCACAGCTCTCTTCACAGCTTTTCCAACGGCTGCGTCTATCATAGTTTGAAGAATATCTTTGGAAATTCTAAGGTTTACAATTTCAGCATCATTAGCATGCGTCGCGTCATCAATGGCGCGATTGACTGTTGTCTTATCCGAGTTTGCCATACTCGATATTGGTTCCTAATGCCAATAAAACAATTTCTTAGTTGAAATCCAACAACTGCTATTTTTTGTTCTGATGGCCTTAATATATACTGACCATGGTGTCAATAACCTATACAGGCTATTATAGCACTAACATTCTTAATGAACGTTATTTAAAATATATTAATATTACTTAGCCTAGGTCGCAAAAGACCATCAATGGCATTAAAGATTTGGACCTAGTCCATCACTTTTCTGACAGAGGATCAAAACGTCACATCTGTCTTTATTATATTAAAGAATTTAGGTAGCTTGAAAGCTTGCCATAGGAATATCAGAAAAGAGTGATTCCTATTAGATATAAAATATCCATCTAAGGTTTGTTGGAGCATTTTCTAAAGTATCATCGGCCAATTTCTACTTCGTATAAAATGACCGAAGTCCTATTTAGACGGAGACAACAGTTCTCAACAGTCACCGTTCATTATTGAATCACATGTGCCAGCATCAAATAAATTTCTGCATAAACTGCTTGATAAGGAAAAGTACCTGCTATATAGTTATCCTTCTGCACCATCTCCTGGCGTTCATCCGGAAGACTCATGCATTTGTTTTCCTGGCCTCTCCAGGCTTCTTTATAAGCTTTGGACAGTTGGTTTTGATGTGCCCTTCCCCGTTACAATTGTAACATGTGGCGTTCTTCATCCCCTTGCAATCTAAGGTTTTGTGACCCTTGGTCTTGCAAATTCCACACAATTTAGCACGTGGGTCTATTGTACATTTTCCATAATGTTGCTTTTTGCAGTTACTGCATTTGGGTCTGTTATCAGGCTGACTCGAGTTCTTCCTAACCTCGGAATCCTTCCCGCGCTCCGAGCTTCCCTTCTTCTTCTTGTTAGTTTTATGAGAGTTTTCCTCCTCTCTTCCACTTCTTCTCTCGCCAGAAGCCTTAACAGACTTAATTCTGATTGCGTCTAAGGTGAGAGATAAGGATAAGTCCACCGCGGACCTATATGTGGTTGGCCTAGATGCTTTAACATTCCCTTTTATCTCTGGTGCTAGGCCTCCAATGAAACGCGCTATGCGTTTAGGTTCAGGGGTGACTAGATAAGGAACCAGGCGGGACATAGTGTTGAAACTTGTCACATATGTCTGACAATCCAAATTCTCCATGACCAGAGTCAAGAAGTCTGATTCTATCTTTTCTACTTCATGCTGGGGGCAATAGTTTTCCTTGACTAATGCAACAAATTGCTCCCAAGATAAGTTGTAGAGTAGAACCTTTCCCGTGGCTTGGAGCAATGATCTCCACCATGCCAACGCTTCCCCTTTGAATGATTGTGAAACAAATTTCACAACATCTTGCTCCGCACAACCGCTGATGTCGACAACAGCGTCCATCTCATCGAGCCATGTCATGCAATCGATGGCTCCTTCTTCTCCTGTAAAGTCTCTGGGCTTGCAGGAGACGAAATATTTACATGAACAGGTCTTAACTGGTGCCTCTTGATGAAACACAACTTGTCTAGACGGAATACTCCTTTGATTTGACAAGTCATGAACATCGTCCTCCTTTGACTCATGCGTTTTAAGAGGGGGCTTACAACTAGCCGCAGATAGAGTCTTAGAGTGGGTATCATTCGACTCATCATACTGCCGATCAAGTGCTCGAGCAACAGCATAATCTATTATTGCCTGTAGTTCTGCTCCAGTTACATTAATTCTGGTAGTATCATTGCTCTCCTTCAAGTGACTGTTAACTTCATCTAATCCAGCCATGTAGCTTGATTGCTACATAAATATTAACAATGATTTATTCAGAGATTATTATGGAATCATCATCTTTGACGATTTATCAACCATGGTAATATAAACCATATTGGTTAACTTGTTAGTTATATTTAATTAGTATTTTCCATTATAATTTATCCTAGTTATGAAACATTAAGGATATTAAAGTGGCGCAAAAAGGCCTAGTCTCAAGGACAGTTCTAAATTTATAAGCCATGATTTCAGAGAATCGAGGCATTAGGGTTTGAATCACGTTCATTACCTTGACAGGGAGTTGTAGACTTCAACTGTCTTTTGTCTTTTAGGACAATAGATATAGCCCGTGGGCATTTCCCTTCTGAGGGATGGTTATAATATGTTCATCTTCTTAGATGCTATTAGTCGAGGTCGCATGGATCCTACCGACTATTATGCTTGGACCTGGTCCAACATTTTTGGACAGGAGGTCAAAGACCACCACTGTCGTTGCCTTATCGGACAACAAGTTTAGCCCGTAGGCACTTCATCACTACTGGATGTTTATAATGTGATCATCTTATAGGATGACACAAGCCATGATTTCTAAATCAATAGGCTAGATAAGAAAATTGGAAGAATCTAATAATAGGATGACTGTTGTGATTTTCTCGAGTCACATTTGTCAAGAGTGCTAACACGTTCTTAGGTGTTAACAAGGATTTGAATCTTTTGAGTAGGTTTCACCATCTTGGCCGCGTAGGCTAGGTTTCACCTTTAAGATTATCTTTAAAATGCATACTGGCAGGAAAGTAAGGATATTTATTTTATTCAGGATTTTTATCATAAATCCTAATTTATAATTTAATAATAGCACAATTGGCCTAGTCGCGTAGACAAGTTTAATTTATGAGCCAAGATTTCAGAGAATCAGGGCAATTTATGAATTTGTAATGGCACAAAAGGCCTAGTCACGTGGACAAGTTTAATTTATAAGCCATGATCGTCTGGGATCGAGGCATTTAGTAATAGCACAAAAGGCTTAGTCACGTGGACAAGTTTAATTTATAAGCCATGATCGTCTGGGATCGAGGCATTTAGTAATAGCACAAAAGGCTTAGTCGCGTGGACAAGTTTAATTTATAAGCCATGATCGTCTGGGATCGAGGCATTTAGGTGTGAATCAAAGTTCATTACCTTTTCTTGACAGGGAGCTGTAGGCTACCACCGTCTTTAGTCTCAGAGGACGTTAATTATAGCCCGTAGGCACTTCCCTTCTAAGGGATGTTATTTTCCATTCATTTCATATTTCATGTTTAGAATGAAAACTTAATTTAATCAATCCATTATATAAAAATAAAAGTACAGAGTTGCCCTAAGCGGGTCTTTGAAAGGAATAATGTGTCCTCGAAGGGACCGAAAGATAAATATGTCCTTATAAGGACTAATAAGGAAACGATCTTCTGTAAAAGAAGTTTCTTCTTCATTTTATTTCTGAATGCTTTCTCCTTGGATGCCCGTATCATTCTAGTCGTGGTACGAAGCTCAGCATCTCAGGGCTCCGGGTGTGGAGAACTCCTATTACGGCTTCTTCGCTTGGCGACGTATCCAATAAAGATTGGAAGTAAAAATTTATAGATTAGGATTGAAAGTATTCCTATGTTAAGTCTAGACTCAGAAGTTTAGATATGTGCAATTGTGTAACTGAGATTAAACACAAAAGGCTAGTGTTTAATTCACTCAGTGTTGGCTCTGATACCAACCTGTCACACCCCGATTTTCCACGTGTCACCGGTGGGGGAGTATCGTGACGTGGTTGGCAACATCATGGTCAAACAACACAATATAATAATGCACAGCGGAAGCAAAAGATAAATATATCACATTCCGAATATAAGTAATGTCAAAGTATTACAACGGAAGGTAAAGGATCCACAGGCGGATCGATAAAAGAAAACTGTTCAACAGACTTTAGGCATCTAGAACTTGCAAGATTCCCTAGTGACGCCCTGAGCTCCCAGCCAATTACGCATAGTACCTGTCACTTAACCTTTTGGAAAATACGTCAGTTTACACTGGTAAATACAATTAACTGACTCATTTTGGAAAAAGAGTTTGAAAAGTGATTCGAGTGCAAACGGCACAAAATATCTTGACACATTGATTAAAATGCACAGAGGCAAAATTAATCTTTTATACTTGGGACAATTTTATTAATAAAAATCTTGTATCCGATTTACATGGTTGTCCAACATTTAGGGCCGGTGATTATACAATACAAGCCGGACAAGATTAATCGACACACCACAAATATAATCTCACAAGAAGATACCCTTACGAGTGAGTATACGTTATACATATGCAACAGGAGGTGTTTTGCCTACACCTTGTGCTTACGTCGTGGCCATTCACTTTTTAAAATGAGCCAAGGATATCCAGGACACGGTCATTAACCCCCAATGTTATTTGTTATCAATCAATACAGATTAAAACGGGATTATGCAATTTAATCATCTCCGATTAAAAGGTTTCTACACCCGACCAAGCGGTATTTTTATAATACCGTATCCCAAGCCCGTATAAGGGAAAATAAGTTAAAAGTATTTACCTGAGCTAGCAATGCAATTTACACTCAGCCGTATATCTTAATCAGCAAGCACAAGTACTTCTACTGGGGCTCTTAATCTGGAACGAAGGTTTTATTAACCTATTAAATTCCTAACGGGTCTTATTTAAGTCGTAACTTAGACCGGTTAGTTTTTAAGGAAAGGTTTACGGTTCAAAACGCATGATCAAGCGAAGACCGGAATAGAATGTGATTTACACCCGACAAGTCTGGAGACTTGTATAATATGGGTAAACTAAACACATTCTGGATTTTGAGATTAAACCGATATGGTTTGACCCGTTTCGGCTACTTTATGTAAACTTGTTACATAAACCAGACCGAACGCGTAATAAGCATAACGGGTATCCGTAAGAGCCATATACAGGTTTCCTAAGTTAATATGCTTCAAATATGTTGGGACATCGGTAGGATGTCTTTCATTATGCCCCGAACTAATTTAAACACAAACTATGCCCCGTAGGGGTAGTTTGGTCATTTTAAAGTTTGTAAAAGCGTTTAGATGTTTAACTGAGTTACAGGTCTGATGTAAACAATAAACATACTCAATTTGATGAGTTATAACAGTAGGCTAGAGCATATATGTGAAATTTATCATTTTTAACCAAACTATGCCCCGTAGGGGTATTTTGGTAATTTCACATAAGCCGAAAAGCTCAAAAACGAAGTCTGAGTTAATCAACTTTTTCTTACTGTTAAAATATCATAATTTGCCTTATATATCAGTAGGTATCAACCCGGGTATGTTCAATATGATTTTAAAACATACTATGCGTTAAAAACGCTAAATAAGGCGATTAAAGGCCATTTCCGGGTTCGATGCTTAAATCTGATATTTTTATATTTCCAGAAGGCTTAAAATAATTTATTTAACATATGTGATCAGTAGCAAAAGGTTTGGAGTCATTTAGATAAGTAAAACTCATTTTATGGCCCGTAAGGGCAAAATCGACAATTACCGGATTAAGCCTACGACTATGAGTTATGCTCAGCCTAAAATTAATTAAAAATCTTTAAAAATCCCTAAATAATATATTACATCAGTGGGTAAAATATTTGATATCAAAAAGTATGTTTAAGTAGGCTATATGCTAATTACGCCGTCTTATTAACATAATGCATTAATTTTGCGATAATGAGCATAACCCTTAATCTATAAGTCAAACTGATGTCAAACTTGGTATATAAGTTTATATATCTGTATTTAAGGTTTCTACACTTTTACATTTTCATAAATCATGTTTTAAGGTAATAAGGGCATAACGGTCAACATATGAGCAATTAACGGAAACAAGCATATTAATTGGATAACTAATGAACCAAGGTGTGTAATCACAGAGGGTTGTTCTAACAAGTAACCTAATCCAATTAAGGCTCCGAGGCATTTCTAAAACATGCCTAAACGGGTCAGAACTGAAAGTCAAAGTGAAAGTCAAACTATGTGACTTTCGGTTCCGAACCGGGTCTAAACAGGAAATAGTCGGGTTGAACATGTTTGGACACGTTCTCACACTAATTACTAAGTTATAACTATGATCAAACAGGTTATATATGTTCTAGATAGCTAATTATGCATAAATGACATTTTAAGCATCCTGTTGACTTTTTACTTAAAGGTTTGACCCGACTTTTGACCTGGTTAGAGTGGTGATCAGGGGAAACCCTTTTGAGGTTTTATTACCCACCTAAATACCAATCTATAACTACTTTTAATTCGAGATATGACTGAGCCATTAATGACTAATCTCGAAGTCAAACCGTAATTACGACGGTTTGACTTTTAGCTAATTAAACAAGCTAAACTCAACTAAAGAAGGATTAGAACACTTACAAGAGTCCTATGCACGACTTATGATCAGTTGGATCTGCTTGGAAGCTCCAGAATTGATCAGTTATGCACTTGAAGGTGTGAAGAACAATGGTTGCATAACATGCCTGTATATAGTGTTTAATCCACCATAAATCCTTGACATGTGTGTCTACAACTCACCACAACTGATCAACACCTGTTCCTAGTGTTTAGGGGTTGTTTTAGGGGCCAAGAGATGTGGAGAATCGAGTTGGAATCGCGTACAAAGGAAAGGGCAGCAAAAAAAACGACTTCAGGATCTGGCACCCCCTCGCGTGACGCGAGGGGCTCCTCGCGTGGCGCGAGGCCCACCTGCAGCAGATCTTCATTCTTTTGATTTTGCTATTTGATCCTTGCCCCTTCAAACTCCGGTTAGACACTTGATTCTTGTATGGTAAACCCTTATAATTGTTATAGTTAGGCTTTAAAACATATACCCACTTTGCCAAGTCCCCGGGTAACTTTATTATCACCCGAAAAGTCCTAACTTCCAACGTTTACGCTTTAACACTTCGCACACGAATTTGATCATAACTTTCTCACACGTTAACGAAACTTTATGAAATTTTTATGGTGCATTCTCATGAGCATAATTAATATTTACAAAGCTTCGGGTTTGTCAAAAGGTCACTCAGAGGTATAAATTAAACATGTTGACACATTTGGTCCCTGTAGTTTGTAATCTCTCACTTTTAGCTTCGTATGATCCATGATTTATTCGTTTGAAGGTATGAGCATCGTGTAGGGTTAATGTACATTATATTTATTCACAGTTGACACTTAGAATACGTAAATTCACATACTTTCCATGTTTGTCAACTTTAGTCCTTTCATAACATTCTTTCACACGTTCAGAATTTATGACACGTGTCAACACCTTATAGGACGTGAATTTTCGAGGTGTTACATCCTCACCCCCTTAAAATAAATCTCGACCCGAGATTTACTGAAATAAATAAGGGTACTTTTCTTTCATTGTGGATTCAACCTCCTTCGTGAATTCGGGACCTCTACGGGCACCCCATTTGACCTTTACAATAGGTACACGCTTCCTTCGAAGCTTCTTTACCTGTCGATCTTCAATCGACAAAGGTTTTTCCACAAACTCTAAGCTCTCATCTATATGCGCATCTGTATGCGGTATAACCAGTGATTCATCAGCGAAGCACTTCTTCCGATTGCAGATGTGGAACACATGGTGAATTCCACTGAGCTCTTCTGGTAAGTTTAACGTATAGGCAACTGACCCGATACATTCGATAACCTCGAAAGGTCCTATGTATCTCGGGCTTAGCTTGCCTTTCTTACCAAATCGCATCACTCCTTTCCAGGGTGATTTCTACTGTTGAACCTTATTCCTTAACAAGAATTTAGGAGGTTTGCTATTTTCATAATCCTTAATTTTCTGCCGAATACTGGCATCTTACTGATGATTATGAATTTGCGTGATCTTATTGATTGTCTATAATGCAACTTTCAAATCTTAATGTTTGGACTTACCAAACTATTGTCCTATCAATGGACGTTTATCATTTCATCTATACAAGGTCTTCAAGGGAGTAGCCTTGATACTTATATATCAAATATTATAGAGAAGCTTATCTTAAGGTGAGATGGTTATTCCAACCACTACTTAACAAATTTTAAGGATTAGTTGATCCTTGAAGTTAGCTGAACAAATCGACGATTTAGAACAGCTGATGGCAAATTTCTTAACTATTGCCCAATTAGGGTTGCGGCATGCATGCATAAGCAATATGAACCGTCTTTCTTATTTAATAATATAACACCCTCAGAATACTGATTCTGGCTATATGAGCCTATGTCTGAAAACCTACGTACTCAAGGTTTCGTTTATTCCATAATTAATATGGAGTTTTCACAATACTCCAGCCCACGACGGGCGACGAATCTTAATTCTACCTGCCTTCCAGGAGGTAAGCAGGGACATCTTTTGAGAAGATAACTAAGATACAAGGAGGCTACAGAGATTTTCCATATCTCAGGCTCCAGTTCATCCATCATTGTTCGTGTCAAATGAGTGACACCTTTATGTTATAAGTCCTCGATTCCCTTAATCGGAAACATTTACTTTGGAAGAAAGAATTTTTTTTTCCATTTTTGGATATCTTCTTTGAATACTACTAGTCGACTTTAGTACAATATGATCATTGGGATATCTTAGGGTTCCATGTATTAAACCTCCATGCTGATCAGACATGGAAATAATCTATGGGACACACTAGGATGCGCCAATCCTCATATGACACTTTTATCAAACATAGTTTGGCATTCGCAGGCGATAGAAAACAATGAGAAAAATAATTAAAATAACATATGTTGTCGTACTCTATGCAAAGAAAGAGTGCTCTTAGATTTTCGGAAGGTTTCCTTGCCGATACTTAGAAGAATCGGTTACTACGGTTTCCTTGGTAGCTATACCTTGTGGATGATAAAAAGAATTTTGCTAAGTTTATGGTTCATGAAGATTTATTATTGCCTGTATTAAAAACAGGACACTTAGCAGAAATTATCATTGATAAATGATAAGGAAGTTTATTGTACAAGTGCTTATATTTAATTAATAATGGAAGTTTCACAAACTAGGCACCTAGCTCAGTTGGCTAGGCGCGCGAAAGGGTGCGGCCTAGACCCAGGTTCGATTCCGGGGACGGCCAATTCCACCATTTTTTTTTAACTTGTTAAACTTATAGTTTATGAAGGATTTACTGGTATCCGAACCAAAATAAAACTCTTAGCATTTAAATTACTGATAAAATGCCAAGGAATGTACCTGATGCCATTATTTATGGACCAGCTCAGGCATTTTAGGCGCTTTCAATTTTTGGCTTTACTTCCTCCGCCGCATTTCCTTTGACATATTTAGGGCACGTAGTCTTGATATGGCCTTTCTCATTACAGCCGAAACAGACTGCATTCTTCATGTCCTTACAGTCCATCGTTTTATGTCCCTTAAACTTGCAGATCCCACAAGCCCTGGGCTGCGATTTGGATTTTGGTTCGAACCTGCATTTCCCATAATGGCGCTTCATGCAGGTCTCACATACAGGTTTCTGGTCCGATTTTTGTTTGTTCTTTTTCTTAGAACTCTGGGAGTTATCTACCTCCCTTTTTCTTTTTAGTTCATCCTTTGTATCAGAGGCATGAACGAGATCCTTCTTAAGAGTGAGGAAATGTGGTCCTAGATAAAATTTGGACCGATCAGCATGGGGCTCCTTTAACTTTTTCACAGCTCTCTTCACAGCTTTTCCAACGGCTGCGTCTATCATAGTTTGAAGAATATCTTTGGAAATTCTAAGGTTTACAATTTCAGCATCATTAGCATGCGTCGCGTCATCAATGGCGCGATTGACTGTTGTCTTATCCGAGTTTGCCATACTCGATATTGGTTCCTAATGCCAATAAAACAATTTCTTAGTTGAAATCCAACAACTGCTATTTTTTGTTCTGATGGCCTTAATATATACTGACCATGGTGTCAATAACCTATACAGGCTATTATAGCACTAACATTCTTAATGAACGTTATTTAAAATATATTAATATTACTTAGCCTAGGTCGCAAAAGACCATCAATGGCATTAAAGATTTGGACCTAGTCCATCACTTTTCTGACAGAGGATCAAAACGTCACATCTGTCTTTATTATATTAAAGAATTTAGGTAGCTTGAAAGCTTGCCATAGGAATATCAGAAAAGAGTGATTCCTATTAGATATAAAATATCCATCTAAGGTTTGTTGGAGCATTTTCTAAAGTATCATCGGCCAATTTCTACTTCGTATAAAATGACCGAAGTCCTATTTAGACGGAGACAACAGTTCTCAACAGTCACCGTTCATTATTGAATCACATGTGCCAGCATCAAATAAATTTCTGCATAAACTGCTTGATAAGGAAAAGTACCTGCTATATAGTTATCCTTCTGCACCATCTCCTGGCGTTCATCCGGAAGACTCATGCATTTGTTTTCCTGGCCTCTCCAGGCTTCTTTATAAGCTTTGGACAGTTGGTTTTGATGTGCCCTTCCCCGTTACAATTGTAACATGTGGCGTTCTTCATCCCCTTGCAATCTAAGGTTTTGTGACCCTTGGTCTTGCAAATTCCACACAATTTAGCACGTGGGTCTATTGTACATTTTCCATAATGTTGCTTTTTGCAGTTACTGCATTTGGGTCTGTTATCAGGCTGACTCGAGTTCTTCCTAACCTCGGAATCCTTCCCGCGCTCCGAGCTTCCCTTCTTCTTCTTGTTAGTTTGATGAGAGTTTTCCTCCTCTCTTTCACTTCTTCTCTCGCCAGAAGCCTTAACAGACTTAATTCTGATTGCGTCTAAGGTGAGAGATAAGGATAAGTCCACCGCGGACCTATATGTGGTTGGCCTAGATGCTTTAACATTCCCTTTTATCTCTGGTGCTAGGCCTCCAATGAAACGCGCTATGCGTTTAGGTTCAGGGGTGACTAGATAAGGAACCAGGCGGGACATAGTGTTGAAACTTGTCACATATGTCTGACAATCCAAATTCTCCATGACCAGAGTCAAGAAGTCTGATTCTATCTTTTCTACTTCATGCTGGGGGCAATAGTTTTCCTTGACTAATGCAACAAATTGCTCCCAAGATAAGTTGTAGAGTAGAACCTTTCCCGTGGCTTGGAGCAATGATCTCCACCATGCCAACGCTTCCCCTTTGAATGATTGTGAAACAAATTTCACAACATCTTGCTCCGCACAACCGCTGATGTCGACAACAGCGTCCATCTCATCGAGCCATGTCATGCAATCGATGGCTCCTTCTTCTCCTGTAAAGTCTCTGGGCTTGCAGGAGACGAAATATTTACATGAACAGGTCTTAACTGGTGCCTCTTGATGAAACACAACTTGTCTAGACGGAATACTCCTTTGATTTGACAAGTCATGAACATCGTCCTCCTTTGACTCATGCGTTTTAAGAGGGGGCTTACAACTAGCCGCAGATAGAGTCTTAGAGTGGGTATCATTCGACTCATCATACTGCCGATCAAGTGCTCGAGCAACAGCATAATCTATTATTGCCTGTAGTTCTGCTCCAGTTACATTAATTCTGGTAGTATCATTGCTCTCCTTCAAGTGACTGTTAACTTCATCTAATCCAGCCATGTAGCTTGATTGCTACATAAATATTAACAATGATTTATTCAGAGATTATTATGGAATCATCATCTTTGACGATTTATCAACCATGGTAATATAAACCATATTGGTTAACTTGTTAGTTATATTTAATTAGTATTTTCCATTATAATTTATCCTAGTTATGAAACATTAAGGATATTAAAGTGGCGCAAAAAGGCCTAGTCTCAAGGACAGTTCTAAATTTATAAGCCATGATTTCAGAGAATCGAGGCATTAGGGTTTGAATCACGTTCATTACCTTGACAGGGAGTTGTAGACTTCAACTGTCTTTTGTCTTTTAGGACAATAGATATAGCCCGTGGGCATTTCCCTTCTGAGGGATGGTTATAATATGTTCATCTTCTTAGATGCTATTAGTCGAGGTCGCATGGATCCTACCGACTATTATGCTTGGACCTGGTCCAACATTTTTGGACAGGAGGTCAAAAACCACCACTGTCGTTGCCTTATCGGACAACAAGTTTAGCCCGTAGGCACTTCATCACTACTGGATGTTTATAATGTGATCATCTTATAGGATGACACAAGCCATGATTTCTAAATCAATAGGCTAGATAAGAAAATTGGAAGAATCTAATAATAGGATGACTGTTGTGATTTTCTCGAGTCACATTTGTCAAGAGTGCTAACACGTTCTTAGGTGTTAACAAGGATTTGAATCTTTTGAGTAGGTTTCACCATCTTGGCCGCGTAGGCTAGGTTTCACCTTTAAGATTATCTTTAAAATGCATACTGGCAGGAAAGTAAGGATATTTATTTTATTCAGGATTTTTATCATAAATCCTAATTTATAATTTAATAATAGCACAATTGGCCTAGTCGCGTAGACAAGTTTAATTTATGAGCCAAGATTTCAGAGAATCAGGGCAATTTATGAATTTGTAATGGCACAAAAGGCCTAGTCACGTGGACAAGTTTAATTTATAAGCCATGATCATCTGGGATCGAGGCATTTAGTAATAGCACAAAAGGCTTAGTCACGTGGACAAGTTTAATTTATAAGCCATGATCGTCTGGGATCGAGGCATTTAGTAATAGCACAAAAGGCTTAGTCGCGTGGACAAGTTTAATTTATAAGCCATGATCGTCTGGGATCGAGGCATTTAGGTGTGAATCAAAGTTCATTACCTTTTCTTGACAGGGAGCTGTAGGCTACCACCGTCTTTAGTCTCAGAGGACGTTAATTATAGCCCGTAGGCACTTCCCTTCTAAGGGATGTTATTTTCCATTCATTTCATATTTCATGTTTAGAATGAAAACTTAATTTAATCAATCCATTATATAAAAATAAAAGTACAGAGTTGCCCTAAGCGGGTCTTTGAAAGGAATAATGTGTCCTCGAAGGGACCGAAAGATAAATATGTCCTTATAAGGACTAATAAGGAAACGATCTTCTGTAAAAGAAGTTTCTTCTTCATTTTATTTCTGAATGCTTTCTCCTTGGATGCCCGTATCATTCTAGTCGTGGTACGAAGCTCAGCATCTCAGGGCTCCGGGTGTGGAGAACTCCTATTACGGCTTCTTCGCTTGGCGACGTATCCAATAAAGATTGGAAGTAAAAATTTATAGATTAGGATTGAAAGTATTCCTATGTTAAGTCTAGACTCAGAAGTTTAGATATGTGCAATTGTGTAACTGAGATTAAACACAAAAGGCTAGTGTTTAATTCACTCAGTGTTGGCTCTGATACCAACCTGTCACACCCCGATTTTCCACGTGTCACCGGTGGGGGAGTATCGTGACGTGGTTGGCAACATCATGGTCAAACAACACAATATAATAATGCACAGCGGAAGCAAAAGATAAATATATTACATTCCGAATATAAGTAATGTCAAAGTATTACAACGGAAGGTAAAGGATCCACAGGCGGATCGATAAAAGAAAACTGTTCAACAGACTTTAGGCATCTAGAACTTGCAAGATTCCCTAGTGACGCCCTGAGCTCCCAGCCAATTACGCATAGTACCTGTCACTTAACCTTTTGGAAAATACGTCAGTTTACACTGGTAAATACAATTAACTGACTCATTTTGGAAAAAGAGTTTGAAAAGTGATTCGAGTGCAAACGGCACAAAATATCTTGACACATTGATTAAAATGCACAGAGGCAAAATTAATCTTTTATACTTGGGACAATTTTATTAATAAAAATCTTGTATCCGATTTACATGGTTGTCCAACATTTAGGGCCGGTGATTATACAATACAAGCCGGACAAGATTAATCGACACACCACAAATATAATCTCACAAGAAGATACCCTTACGAGTGAGTATACGTTATACATATGCAACAGGAGGTGTTTTGCCTACACCTTGTGCTTACGTCGTGGCCATTCACTTTTTAAAATGAGCCAAGGATATCCAGGACACGGTCATTAACCCCCAATGTTATTTGTTATCAATCAATACAGATTAAAACGGGATTATGCAATTTAATCATCTCCGATTAAAAGGTTTCTACACCCGACCAAGCGGTATTTTTATAATACCGTATCCCAAGCCCGTATAAGGGAAAATAAGTTAAAAGTATTTACCTGAGCTAGCAATGCAATTTACACTCAGCCGTATATCTTAATCAGCAAGCACAAGTACTTCTACTGGGGCTCTTAATCTGGAACGAAGGTTTTATTAACCTATTAAATTCCTAACGGGTCTTATTTAAGTCGTAACTTAGACCGGTTAGTTTTTAAGGAAAGGTTTACGGTTCAAAACGCATGATCAAGCGAAGACCGGAATAGAATGTGATTTACACCCGACAAGTCTGGAGACTTGTATAATATGGGTAAACTAAACACATTCTGGATTTTGAGATTAAACCGATATGGTTTGACCCGTTTCGGCTACTTTATGTAAACTTGTTACATAAACCAGACCGAACGCGTAATAAGCATAACGGGTATCCGTAAGAGCCATATACAGGTTTCCTAAGTTAATATGCTTCAAATATGTTGGGACATCGGTAGGATGTCTTTCATTATGCCCCGAACTAATTTAAACACAAACTATGCCCCGTAGGGGTAGTTTGGTCATTTTAAAGTTTGTAAAAGCGTTTAGATGTTTAACTGAGTTACAGGTCTGATGTAAACAATAAACATACTCAATTTGATGAGTTATAACAGTAGGCTAGAGCATATATGTGAAATTTATCATTTTTAACCAAACTATGCCCCGTAGGGGTATTTTGGTAATTTCACATAAGCCGAAAAGCTCAAAAACGAAGTCTGAGTTAATCAACTTTTTCTTACTGTTAAAATATCATAATTTGCCTTATATATCAGTAGGTATCAACCCGGGTATGTTCAATATGATTTTAAAACATACTATGCGTTAAAAACGCTAAATAAGGCGATTAAAGGCCATTTCCGGGTTCGATGCTTAAATCTGATATTTTTATATTTCCAGAAGGCTTAAAATAATTTATTTAACATATGTGATCAGTAGCAAAAGGTTTGGAGTCATTTAGATAAGTAAAACTCATTTTATGGCCTGTAAGGGCAAAATCGACAATTACCGGATTAAGCCTACGACTATGAGTTATGCTCAGCCTAAAATTAATTAAAAATCTTTAAAAATCCCTAAATAATATATTACATCAGTGGGTAAAAGATTTGATATCAAAAAGTATGTTTAAGTAGGCTATATGCTAATTACGCCGTCTTATTAACATAATGCATTAATTTTGCGATAATGAGCATAACCCTTAATCTATAAGTCAAACTGATGTCAAACTTGGTATATAAGTTTATATATCTGTATTTAAGGTTTCTACACTTTTACATTTTCATAAATCATGTTTTAAGGTAATAAGGGCATAACGGTCAACATATGAGCAATTAACGGAAACAAGCACATTAATTGGATAACTAATGAACCAAGGTGTGTAATCACAGAGGGTTGTTCTAAAAAGTAACCTAATCCAATTAAGGCTCCGAGGCATTTCTAAAACATGCCTAAACGGGTCAGAACTGAAAGTCAAAGTGAAAGTCAAACTATGTGACTTTCGGTTCCGAACCGGGTCTAAACAGGAAATAGTCGGGTTGAACATGTTTGGACACGTTCTCACACTAATTACTAAGTTATAACTATGATCAAACAGGTTATATATGTTCTAGATAGCTAATTATGCATAAATGACATTTTAAGCATCCTGTTGACTTTTTACTTAAAGGTTTGACCCGACTTTTGACCTGGTTAGAGTGGTGATCAGGGGAAACCCTTTTGAGGTTTTATTACCCACCTAAATACCAATCTATAACTACTTTTAATTTGAGATATGACTGAGCCATTAATGACTAATCTCGAAGTCAAACCGTAATTACGACGGTTTGACTTTTAGCTAATTAAACAAGCTAAACTCAACTAAAGAAGGATTAGAACACTTACAAGAGTCCTATGCACGACTTATGATCAGTTGGATCTGCTTGGAAGCTCCAGAATTGATCAGTTATGCACTTGAAGGTGTGAAGAACAATGGTTGCATAACATGCCTTTATATAGTGTTTAATCCACCATAAATCCTTGACATGTGTGTCTACAACTCACCACAACTGATCAACACATGTTCCTAGTGTTTAGGGGTTGTTTTAGGGGCCAAGAGATGTGGAGAATCGAGTTGGAATCGCGTACAAAGGAAAGGGCAGCAAAAAAAACGACTTCAGGATCTGGCACCCCCTCGCGTGACGCGAGGGGCTCCTCGCGTGGCGCGAGGCCCACCTGCAGCAGATCTTCATTCTTTTGATTTTGCTATTTGATCCTTGCCCCTTCAAACTCCGGTTAGACACTTGATTCTTGTATGGTAAACCCTTATAATTGTTATAGTTAGGCTTTAAAACATATACCCACTTTGCCAAGTCCCCGGGTAACTTTATTATCACCCGAAAAGTCCTAACTTCCAACGTTTACGCTTTAACACTTCGCACACGAATTTGATCATAACTTTCTCACACGTTAACGAAACTTTATGAAATTTTTATGGTGCATTCTCATGAGCATAATTAATATTTACAAAGCTTCGGGTTTGTCAAAAGGTCACTCAGAGGTATAAATTAAACATGTTGACACATTTGGTCCCTGTAGTTTGTAATCTCTCACTTTTAGCTTCGTATGATCCATGATTTATTCGTTTGAAGGTATGAGCATCGTGTAGGGTTAATTGTAACGCCCCAAAAATCTGAATGTTAATATTTGTCATGTGTTCTTATGTGACACGTCATGAAATAAATAACTAGGCTATTTAACCTAGTTAAAGGTATAGTCAAAAGTATTAAATGATGAAGGTAGTGTTAGTTATGTTTTAAAAGCAAACCCGAGGGTCTAAAGTGGAACGAATGAAAGTTCATTTGTCTAATTAAAAGGGTCAACACACACACACACAAACACACATACGTGTGTGTTCGTGAAGCTTCAGGAGCTCTCAAGAGCTCCAAACCCTAGCTCACTTAAATCACCAAATTGAAGGGTGAATCGAGGCCCAAATTCAAGAAGAAACACGGATTAATGATCACCTTCGCGAGGGGATCATAAGGTATGTTGAATTTTTATGATTAATGAAGTTGAGAAATCTTGGTAATCATCACTAGTGGTGATTTAGGTATGAATCATGAAGGTTATGGCCAAATTAGTGATGTATGCATGTTTAGGAACAAACCCTATGCGAAGACTCTGAGTAAATTGCTAGAATTTAGGTGTTTGGATCAATTACCACAATTAGTTAAGTGGGTTTATGTTTAATCCATGAAATGGTATGAACTTGATTAGGAATATGTGTATATGTGATGTGTATTTGTATATAGAGTGATTATGGTATGTAATTTGTATGATGCTTACTTGAGATGATAAATGAAAGTGATAATTAGGAAGAAACACATGAAATACTTGTACATCATGCTTAGAAAGCAGTACGCACACCAAGTGTTTGATGAAATGTCTAAATGACAGTAATATGTGAAATTGTATGCAATTAATGGGTAAACATGTATAGAGTGTGGTAATAATGAAATTGATAGTAAACTAACATGAGGAATGCATTTTAAATATAGTTCATGAGAAGGTTATGTTAGGTCGATGTTGAGTGTGCTTCATGCTTGTTTGAATTGACTAATGAAAGTCATACATGAGATATGAATTTGAGATGATCGTTCATACGTACTATCATGTATGCTAACAAGAATGTGAATGTAATGACATGTACGGATAGGAGTCATGTCAACGCGGACATAAGCATGGAAGGGCAACGGGTCAAGGATAAACACGGAAGCTATGCTTGAACTCGGACGCACAAGGTAAGTGATTTCTGCAATCACTTCTTATGTTTGATTAAGTTATAAGACGTTTTAATTAACTAAGCATGATGGTTGAAGTCAATAATGTGTCGTAGTCTTTCGTCGTAAAGGATGGGATTAAAGTTGACCAAAATGCCCTTGATGGGTATTTTGGGCAAATAATCTTAATAAGTGGTTTAAGAACAAGTTATACGATTAGTTTAATGTTTTGGACAAGGATGGAAATGGGAAGTATGGTTTTGTTGTCATAAACCGTTTAATGCGCAAAATACCCATAACGGGTCAAATATTTAGAAAATGATAATAAGCCGATAGGGCGTAAGATAAGAATTTCATTAATCTGGATGTGGGATTTTAAGTTCATATGATAAATTGTGAATTTACAAGTATGTGGGAAGAGACGGGAGGTTAAACGGGTATACGGGTTGAAAGTTATGCAAGTTTTAGCGCGTTCGGACGTTAAAACGGATCTGCAGGCAAGAATCCCACCTTAGGTTCCATTTAGGAACCTTAAAGCGGGATCCCATACCCCAGGCAAGAATCCCACCTTAGGTTCCATTTAGGAACCTTAAAGCGGGATCCCATACCCCAGGCAAGAATCCCACCTTAGGTTCCATTTAGGAATCTTAAAGCGGGATCCCGTACCCCAGGTAAGAATTATTAATTTAATCCTCATTGGCAATCGCCCCTATGTGAATAAGTACGTGAGTGTATGTAGGTATGTGTATGGAGAATAGGCATGTACGAGTCTGGTATACTGCAATCAGGCAAGTATGTATGTATGTATGTGAATGTGTGATGTCATGACTGTACGTAACAAGGTAGGTATGTGTGTATGTAGATACTTATAGAAGGATTTAAGTGTATATATATGTAAGGATACATGTAGGTTAGTACTTGTGTGTGTACGTATGTATGTCGGGAGATAATGTGTATGAAGTTTAAGTATGAACATAATTCTTTCGGTACGATTATGTGTTTATGTTGTTTAATTCGTGTACATGGAGTTATAAGTGTGATGCAGGAATAGCAAAGGAGTCTCATTCAGAATTATATGACAGGATGGAAAAGCTGGATATGTATGTATGTATGTATGCATGCATGTATGTATGTATGTATGTATGTATGTATGGATGTATGTATGTATGCGTGTAGGTATGCATGTAGGTATGTAAGTACAATGGTATAATTGTAGGGGTGTATGCAGGTTGTTAATATGATTGACTATTAATGTTATTAATGATGTACCTTGAGTATAAAATATAATGCAGGCATAGGTCGATATATCACCAGAAATTGATGGTCAGATGGAATGTTTGAAAGTAAAGAGATAACGGAACGAAGAATGTATAAGGATAAATCTTGTCTTTATTTCTGATATGTACTAATGATACGACCATTTATGATGAGTGCAGGTTGTACAAGACATGGGGAATCATCGAAGAGCGGGGATCGAAGATCGAGTCACTTAACGGATTGTACGGAAGTTTATGAGGGTGTTATTAATAAGTATAAATTATGTTTTCTTATTGAAGATGAGTGTAATAAACGTATTTAAATACAAAGGTTTAACCTTAGAATTGATTTCAAGCGCGTCAAGGTGCTGTAATGCAAAGAAAATTTTATGGTACGAATTTCCGCTGCGACTTTAGTCATATTTGAAATAGGGTCTTTCATTAATGTACATTATATTTATTCACAGTTGACACTTAGAATACGTAAATTCACATACTTTCCATGTTTGTCAACTTTAGTCCTTTCATAACATTCTTTCACACGTTCAGAATTTATGACACGTGTCAACACCTTATAGGACGTGAATTTTCGAGGTGTTACAACTTACACATGAACTCGCTCAACATTATTGTTAATTTTTCAACTTACATGTATTTCAGGGAATTAAAGGATCTGGCGCGGTATGACACGTTTTCCCGCTGCACTAGTTATGAGGTCATCCGGGTTTAGGGAATGTGACTCTTTCCTGGACAAGTCACAGTCCTTAAACTGTGTTTATGTTATGTTGATATTTGTGTTTGTTGAACAATGTTTATGTCGTTAGGATGGGTTCCGTTAAGACAAAGTTGTTGTATTTGGTTTTTAAAACTTAATCGAATGGATGATCTTGCATGATTTTATTCCATATAGCTTTGTTATGGTTAAGCTATGGTATTAAGAAGTCACACCAAAATAACCACGCTTCCGCAAAGCCAGGGTGTGACAGCTTGGTATCAGAGCTCTGATCATAGCGAACTAGGATTCCTTCTCGAGTCTAGACTATGATCACTAGGGCTCTCACGAAAACATTTTTACTGCATACCACTTAAGTCCAGATCCAAAACTTTTTATAAACAAATGTTGAGCACACTTTATTTATTATTTATAGGCTCAGTCTGGGAGGCTGAGGCTCGGTCTGGGAGGCCGAGGCTCGGTCTGAGAGGCCGAGGTAGTTGGCTAGTGGGACTAGGAGAAATGGCTAGTGGGACTAGGAGAAATGACTAGTGGGACTAGGAGAATTGGCTAGTGGGACTAGGAGAATTGGCTAGTGGGACTAGGAAGAGCAGTCTGGGAGGCTAGTGGGACTAGGAGAACTATTTGAATGCTTACTTGGTGACTTATGTGATTATTTGATGGTATGATTGACTGTTTGTGCATGTTTGTGTTTATGTTACAGACACCATGGACACCTCTGGCACAGGTGACTCAGACACCACAGGACCTAGACCTATAGTATCAGATGACCTAGAGTCTTCAGAGCGCGAGGTCCACACATCCGACGTTACTAGCACGGACGAGGACGACTTTCAGCCCTTTGCTTTACCTGATGGTGCTAATGAGCTCGCTGATGGCCCTTTGGCCGGGGACCTACCGTTAGTGGAGATCCCTGCTCCCATACCTTTGGCTTCATATCCTGCTTACGATTTGCTTCTCGACGCCGACGATGATGACGACGTCGATCTGTATGATGATGAGCCCTTAGAGGAGGATGTTCAGGGCGAGGCCCTTCTTGCTGCTGGTGATCTTTTGTTGATCGCAGATGCTCCCGCTGAGGACTCACCTGCTCACTCTCCGGTCCCAGACTCTTTCGAGTCTGTGGCCTCCGCACCTTCACACACCCAGAGTGCGCAACACTTCTCACATGGATCAGATCCCGACCAGGCATCCTCTGTTGCCCCTATTCCTAGTTTTACTTTCGACCACGAGGATGTGGAGGATTCCGATCCTGTCTTTCCCCCAGGATTCGACCCAGATCAGGATATAGAGTTTATACCCATGGATCAGCCTATGGAGGATCCAGTCGACCCAGTTGACCCAGTTGATCCCATCGACCCTGAGTTTGATTTTGAGATGGCCTTTGATGAGCCCGAGCAGCCACTAGACCCTGCTCCTGACCCAGTGCTTGAGCATGACCCTGCTCATGCTGGCATGTTTATTGAGCCTGTCATTGTTGACCCACTTATTGATGATCATCCTTTAGATGCTCCATTGTTGGAGGGCGATCATGTTATTGCTGCTGATCATGTTGATCCCCCACTTATTGCTGATGCACCAGTTGACCCTTTTGTTGCACCTCACCACGATCCTATGCCAGTTCAGTTTGATCGTGCATTTTTTGAGGCACAGATTGACCCACGAGATGAGCTCGCCCAGCATGGGTGGATTCCTGCTGATGATGAGGTTCCACCTATTCCCCCTCAGATCACTGATACCTGTCACATTGATACCTCCTTTTCATTTCCTCGGTTTACACCTCCAGCGCGGCCTGGAGAAGGTTCTTCGGCTCACCCATTTGGACATATATCGGTATCTATCCCTGCTATACCACCGTCTGCTACTTTTCCCCCTGTTTCTCCATTTCATGTGGCACCTTTTGATCCCACCAGTGAGCCGTTTCTCTGGTCGTCACCTTCTGTTATGCCACCGACCGACCCCTACCATTCTTTCCATATGGGGTATACTATTGAGGACGTTCTAATGTCTTTTGTCGCCCAGCACGAGGCACACACGCAGCGCATTCAGGAGCTTGAGAGAGCCCAGCCGCCGCCGTGTCAGTGCCAGGGTCAGACCCGCCCTGTTTCTTCGCAGCACTCTCGACCTTTACCACCAGACTATGCTGCACGCCTTTTGGCACTTGAGCAGCAGGTTGCTTCTTGGTTGCGTACCCAGAGAGCCATGGAGGAGGACTGGCTCCAGTTGCGTCGTTTGTTCTACACTCACTTTCCCCCTCCTCCACCGCCATCCGTGTAGAGCTCTTCAGTACCGTATGGGTAGACGTTGGTGAGAAGACGGCGATTGCTTTTGACTGCACAGTATTTTTGGAGACTACATTATGATTCTGACTTTTGTTGACATGTATTTGATGTACTGACACTGATTTGATATAGTTTTTGGACTAGGGTGATGTAGCCCTTAGTCGACTGATGTTGTGTGACACTGTGATGTACTTGTACGCTTACTATGTGGTCTCAATATATGGCAATCGCAGTATTCTCATCATATTTGATGCTTGATTTGGTTATTTATATTCTATGACATGGGATGTTGTGTGATTGATGTTTGTAACATGGGATGTTGAGTGATTGATGTTTGTAACATGGGATGTTGTGTGATTTTAACATGAGATACTATCATTATATACGTACGCTATATTATGACCTGACTTGCGTATTATAACATTGGATCTTTATTATGGCCTGACCAACGTAAACACATCTTTTAGAAGATGCCGCCGAAGCGTCCAACGCCGATGCCTACCAATGAGGCAGAACTCCAGCAAGTCATCGCTGCTGCCATCGCACAATACGCCGCCTTGCAGGGAGGACCCAGCAGAAGCAGCTCAAACAACAATGGCAACAATAATCCACCTCATGGGTGCACCTACAAGCAGTTTCTAGACTGCAAACCGGTCAACTTTGATGGCACAGGAGGTGCTGTCGCCTTTGTTCGTTGGGCTGAGAAAACTGAATCTGTTCTTCGCATGAGCAAATGCGCACTAGATCAGCAAGTCACCTATATCTCAGGGCTATTCTTGGATGGAGCCCTCTCTTGGTGGAATTTGCAAGTACAGACACTTGGTGAAGCTGCTGCCTACGCGCTAACCTGGACCGAACTGAAGGAACTTATGCGCAAAAAGTACTGCTCTCGCGCGGAAATCCAAAGATTGGAAACAGAGTTCTGGCATTTGAAAATGGAAGGTCCAAAGATCGCAGAATACGTTCAAAGGTTCCATGACTTATCGCATGTGGTACCCTACATGGTCACTCCGGAGTTCAAGCGGATTGAACGTTTCATTTGGGGATTAGCTCCTCAAATCATAAGCATGGTGACCTCATCCAAGCCTGCGACAATTACTGAGGCAATTGATTTGAGCGTGGCTCTCACAGAGGAGGCTATTCGCCTGAACAAGTTTGGTGATGCTGAGACTAAGAAGAAAGAGACTCACGTCGAGTCATCAGGAGGTAACAAACGAAAGTTCTCGAACTTCAAGCAGGGCGCCAGTGTGGTTGTTAAGAAAGGAGAGCCAAACGCGCCAGCTCAGGTTACAGTTGGTAGTGGGAAGAAAGGAAAAGGATATATGGGCACCCAGCCCAAGTGCAACACCTGCCAACGTCATTATTCGGGCCGATGCGGGCCAAAAGTATGTGAAGCTTGTGGAAAGACTGGCCACTTGAAGGATTCTTGTTGGGCTAGTGCTGGCCGGGGAGGCCAAGGAGGATTTGGAAACAGAAATAATAATCGTGGTGCTATTGGGAATCGCCCACAGGGGAACAATGGAGGAAACGGGAATCGAGGGAACAATGCGAACCAAAACAACAACCAAGCTGGAAATGGAGGTGGAAACGGGCAAAGACTTGGATGCTTTAACTGTGGTGATATTGGGCATTTTAAGAGGAACTGCCCAGAGTTGAACCAAGCCCGTGGAAGAGTATTCCATATCGAAGCGAGGGAAGCGCGCCAGGACCCCAATGTCGTTACTGGTACGTTCCCTGTAAACCAACGCTATGCATCCGTTTTATTTGATACTGGCGCCGATTATAGCTTCGTGTCGTTAGAGTTTAAGAATATGCTTGGTTTAGCCGCTAATAAATTAGATATTCCGTACTCAATCGAATTGGCTAATGGGAAGTTAGTAGAAGCCAATGAAGTTATCAGAGGCTGTGTGATCGAATTGGGAGAGCGTGAGTTTGCGTTGGATCTGCTACCAGTCCAGTTGGGAAGCTTTGACGTGGTGGTAGGAATGGATTGGTTATCAGGCAACAAGGCTGAAATAGTTTGTCACGAAAAGGTCGTTCGTATCCCAACCGAATATGGCGAAACAATTGTGGTTCACGGGGAGAAGCGCGATACGCCGTTAAGAATTATCAACTGCCTGAAAGCGCGAAAGTGTTTGCAGAAGGGATGTGTTGCCTTCCTGGCACACATTGTGGATAAGAAGGCTGCTGAGCCAAGAATAGAAGACATCCCTGTCGTGAGGGAATATCCAGAAGTCTTCCCAGAGGACTTACCTGGACTGCCACCTCAGAGACAAGTAGAGTTCCGCATTGACTTAGTTCCAGGCGCCGCACCTGTGGCTAAGGCACCTTATAGACTTGCTCCGTCTGAGATGCAGGAACTGTCGACACAACTTCAAGAGTTGTTAGACAAGGGATTTATCCGACCAAGCTTCTCGCCTTGGGGAGCTCCGGTCCTGTTTGTTAAGAAGAAGGACGGTAGTTTTCGAATGTGCATCGACTACAGAGAATTGAACAAGCTGACGATCAAGAATAGATATCCTCTGCCGAGAATTGATGATCTGTTTGACCAACTGCAAGGCTCAAGCTTTTATTCAAAGATCGATCTTCGATCTGGATACCATCAGTTAAGGATACAAGAGGAGAGTATCCCGAAGACAGCCTTCAGAACTCGTTATGGACACTACGAGTTCCTTGTTATGCCGTTTTGTTTGACAAACGCACCTGCAGTCTTTATGGATTTGATGAATAGAGTTTGCAATCCGTACTTGGACAAGTTCGTGATTGTGTTCATCGACGACATCTTGATTTATTCAAGGACAAAGGCTGAGCACGAACAACATTTAAGAGCTATTTTGGAGTTGCTGAAGAAGGAACAGTTGTATGCCAAGTTCTCTAAGTGCGAGTTTTGGCTACGTGAAGTACAATTTCTTGGACACGTGGTGAACGGAGATGGAATCCATGTGGATCCAACCAAGATCGAAGCGATCAAGAATTGGGAAACGCCAAAGACGCCAACCGAGATTCGACAATTCTTGGGTTTGGCTGGCTATTATCGAAGATTCATTGAGGATTTTTCAAAAATCGCTCAACCGTTGACGCTCCTCACGCAGAAAGATAAGAAGTTTGATTGGGGAATCAAACAGGAAGAAGAGTTCCAGATATTGAAGGATAAGCTCTGCAATGCGCCAATCTTAGCACTACCGGAAGGTACAGATGATTTTGTGGTATACTGTGATGCCTCACGTCAAGGATTGGGTTGCGTGTTGATGCAACGCCAAAAGGTTATTGCTTACGCATCGCGTCAATTGAAAGTGCACGAAAAGAACTATACCACACATGATTTGGAACTTGGCGCAGTGGTATTTGCCTTAAGGATCTGGAGACACTACCTTTATGGTACAAAGTGTACAATTTTTACAGATCACAAGAGCCTACAACACATATTCAACCAGAAGGAGCTGAATATGAGGCAAAGACGTTGGGTTGAGTTGTTGAATGATTACGACTGCGAGATAAAGTATCATCCAGGGAAGGCGAATGTGGTCGCCGATGCCCTAAGTCGAAAGGAGAGGATCAAGCCCATAAGGGTTAGGGCTTTAGAAATGATTATCCGAACCGATCTTTCCTTGCTCATTCGTGCCGCGCAGAGAGAAGCTCTCAAGGAAGGAAACCTTGAAGAAGAATACCTCCGTGGGATGGAGAAGCTTTTGGTACCAAACGAGGAAGGAACGTTATGTTTTGAGAAAAGGATTTGGGTTCCTCTGTTTGGTGGTTTAAGGAAAGTTATTTTTGATGAAGCTCACAAGTCGCGGTACTCTATCCACCCTGGAGCGGATAAGATGTACCAGGATCTCAAAGATTACTATTGGTGGCCTAGGATGAAAGGCGATGTTGCTGTTTATGTGAGCAAGTGTCTAACGTGTGCTAAGGTGAAAGCGAAATACCAGAAGCCTTCAGGACTTCTGCAACAACCTGAGATTCCCAAGTGGAAATGGGAACAAATCTCAATGGATTTTATTACAAAGTTGCCAAGAACGCCAAGAGGCCATGACACAATCTGGGTGATAGTTGACCGCCTAACAAAGTCCGCACACTTTCTGCCAATCAAAGAGAAGGATAACACTAGCAAATTGGCCGAAATTTACATGAGAGAGATCGTTACGCGCCATGGAGTACCTCTCTCGATCATCTCTGATAGAGACGGAAGGTTTGTGTCAAGGATATGGCAATCCTTCCAAGAAGCTTTTGGCTCACAATTAAATCTGAGCACTGCGTTTCATCCGCAAACTGACGGTCAAAGCGAGCGGACGATACAGACTTTGGAAGACATGCTGAGAGCGTGTGTTATGGATTTGGGCGGTAGCTGGGATAAGCATTTGCCACTGGTCGAATTTTCATACAACAACAGCTACCACTCCAGTATTGGTGTCGCGCCATTTGAAGCCCTTTACGGACGCAAGTGCCGATCACCCCTATGTTGGGCCGACGCAGGTGATAGGCAGCTTGCTGGTCCCGAAATCGTCCAAGAGACGACAGACAAGATTGCACAGATTCTAAAACGCATCGAAGCAGCTCGCCACAGACAGAAAGCCTATGCAGATCCAAACCGGAAACACTTGGAATTCCAAGTGGGAGAAATGGCTTTATTGATGGTTTCACCCTGGAAGGGTGTGGCACGCTTCGGAAAGCGTGGGAAGTTAAATCCGCGCTACATTGGTCCTTTCAGAATTTTGGAAAGAATAGGACTAGTAGCATACAAGCTGGACTTGCCTGCCGAACTCCATTCAGTTCACGATACATTTCATGTATCCAACCTGAAGAAAAGTCCAACTCAAGATACCATTGCCATTCCCATCGACGAGATTCATGTTGACGACACGCTCCATTTCGTTGAAGAACCGGTTGAGGTTACGGATTGGAAAGTAAACAAGACCCGCCGGAGCAGTGTCAAGCTCGTCAAAGTTCGTTGGAATGCCAGACATGGTCCTGAATACACCTGGGAGCGTGAGGACCGGATGAAAGAGAAATACCCCCACCTATTTCCTAAGAACCCTGCATCTACAAGCAGAACTTAAAATTCCGGGACGAAAATTTTCTAACGGGGGGAGAATGTGACAACCCTCACTAAACCAGGTATCCGTACGACTTAATTAATAATTAGTTACTGCTTAATTACTGTGCTTGTTTGAAATTACTGATGAACTGCTACTTGATTTCTGATACATGCATATACCTGCATCATACTTTACTTACCGTCACTACATTATTTACATGCTAAACCTTAGTGACAAACATGATGCACAAAAAGCACAGTAGCACTATAACGGATAACCTATTGAACATGCTGATAAGCTAGCATCAGGCAGACACTGCCTCTAAGGCCTGTATGAGCCAGAAATATTTTACTACACTAGTGGTGAGTGTAGGGATACAAGGGTTGTAGAACTGCGTCTCTAGGAATAAGTTACAATGACTGGATGTGCCTAAAACGTGCTCTATGCACAAAATTCAGCACTTTACATAATAATTCAGCTTTTAGCTAACTAATAAAGTGCCAAAACATGAGAAAAATGTTACTAGACACTTTCCAAAGCGTCAGAAATGAGTTGTGTCACTAAAAAGGGTATTAACGACACTTTAAAGCTTTGTTAAGCACTTTAACGGATTACTGTCCAACCGAACAACCGGACTTTACCCGGAACATGAAAATATTGTCATTTTCATTGTTTATCTTTTTCTGAGCCAGTTAGGGTCCCTGAATACCCTAACACCCGTCATAACACACTACACACTAGTAACCGGGTTAATCACTTAACTTAACTAGATTAACCTAACTATATACTTAACCTTTGGTTGAAATCGAACTAGTACCTCCCCCCCCTTTACGAATTCGGTCCCCAATGGGGACACCTCATGTCCTTTGATGATTATTATAATCTAACATGTTTAATATCTAGATAGCATATGATCCATTGGATAATTATCATAAGAATTGTCTATAAGTTGCAAGATTAACACAACATCACATTTCCATCTCACAACACAACTCACACACACACTCTCTCTCTCTCTAAGGCTTCGGCCGAACACCCCCTTGAGCATCCATCACATTTTCGGTCTTGATCAACCAATTCCAAGCTCATACAAGTGTTAAGGATCTCACATAAGGAAGCTTGGTGCAATCGGAAGGTGAAGGACCTCGTTACATTGCTTTTATCCACTCTTTTTGCGCTTAGATTCTTCCCTAGCCTCGAGCTAGTAGTAAGTTGCTTAAATCACCTTCTCGAACTATTTTAAAGTGGTTAAAATGATTTGTAACGGTTAAAAGTCATGAACATACAAGTTGAAAAGTCTTCTAAAAATGCTTTAAGTGATGGTTAAAAGCTCATATG
Source organism: Helianthus tuberosus (assembly GCA_030545235.1). Lineage (NCBI taxonomy): Eukaryota > Viridiplantae > Streptophyta > Magnoliopsida > Asterales > Asteraceae > Helianthus > Helianthus tuberosus. The sequence goes on from CM060351.1 coordinate 153,595,622, forward strand.
TTGTGTAAATCATGTAGTATTTGATTTGTGTGATTATTTGGACCCGATCTATGTTGTGGTAGCTCGGATCATCGTTTAACCCAGATTGGTCATGATCATGGATCATGACATAAGGTTGTTTTGGAAGTAACAAGGGTTAAAGGATGAACTCTACCACACATAAATCATGAACTTGTGTAAAAGCGATTTTGTTTGTGAAATAGTGTTTAAAACTAGTAGATCTATGTATCTACAAGCGGTATTTTCAAAGGACCACGTGTCAAGAGAAAACATACTTTTAAAGACGGATCTTACACTAACGCGAATGGTTTTTAGAACACACAAGTGTGTAAAAACTTGTGTAACACAAAGTTTCGACAAAATAACTATTTTTGAAAAAGATGACGAGAAGTTGTAAAGACGGAACTTCCCTAAAAACGAGGTTTTTACAAAATCGGATTGTTTTATATAAAGATACACTAAAAGCAATGGGATTTACTTCATAGTTTGGATAAATCACAAGTTCATGAAATATATGCGGTTTATATATATATATTTTGACTAGTTTGTGATTTGAACATTGTTTTGATTGAATGATAAAAAAAGGGATGGTTTGATTTATAAAAGAAAATGATACGCTTGAAAGCGTGGCCACCTCCAGTTACAGAGGAAACTCTGGCGAAATTTTTCTAAAAACCCAACACTTAGAATTATTTTCACTATAAGTGTTAGAGATACTTTTCGACTTGTTTTCGAAATATAAGTTTCGCCACGACTATATTTATAAAACATCGGAGGTGGGATTTCACAAAATAAAACGTGATACATATATATAATTGGTATATATTTTTCACAACATCACTTGTATAAGTGTTTATGATTATTTTGTGAACTACGTAAATATTATTTTTAGAGTAAAAATAATATTACTAAGTATTATTTTGGGAGAACCACATGTATTAAAATATAATATTTTTGGGAAGAATATTTATATTTTGGAGTTAGGAATAAAATATATTAAGTGAGACTTAATAGTGTAATCCGAATTTTACGAACACGCATGTATTAAACCCCCCATCCTTGGGAAGGAAAATGACTACCAAGTATATACAGAATGTAAACACGAAATAGTTGCCTAACTATTTCCCAAAAACTTAAACCTTAAAGCTAATGCACGGCCGTCCGTCTAATAGAATTAGTACGTGTAGGTCGTCACACAGCTGCTTGATTTGGAGGCATACTTGGTAGAGAGGCACCACTGTGAGTTCATGACCCCCTTTTCTCTTAACTGTTTTCAGTTTTCTAAACTGCGGGGGTGAAATACATGTTACTTTGATTACAAGTACTTTATACATGGTATGGTTAGCGTAAGGAGGTTTACTACTTAGATCATGTGAGTGGGTAGGCGGGAACTGGAGACCATTAATCCTCAATGTAGGACCAAGGGACGTAAGCGGTAGATCTATCTGGGTGTAGCGAGCCCAACTCCAGGTCCAACAATGCGGACCTCGGGGTGACTTTGTACCCAACGCAAAATCTGCTAGGTTTGAGTCTTCCTACTTGCACTTCACACGTATCAATGGCCTTGCAAACCATTGGTGATCTCTTTTTCCTTATTTGCTACATACCAGGATTTTTATATATACAAAGGTTTATTTACTCACTTACACATGAACTCGCTCAACATTATTGTTGATTTTTCAACTTACATGTATTTCAGGGAATTAAAGGATCTGGCGCGGTATGACACGTTTTCCCGCTGCACTAGTTACGAGGTCATCCGGGTTTAGGGAACGTGACTCTTTCCTGGACAAGTCACAGTCCTTAAACTGTGTTTATGTTATGTTGATATTTGTGTTTGTTGAACAATGTTTATGTCGTTAGGATGGGTTCCGTTAAGACAAAGTTGTTGTATTTGGTTTTTAAAACTTAATCGAATGGATGATCTTGCATGATTTTATTCCATATAGCTTTGTTATGGTTAAGCTATGGTATTAAGAAGTCACACCAAAATAACCACGCTTCCGCAAAGCCAGGGTGTGACATTCGTGCACTGAACTTTCACCTCCAATCATTCCCTGGTCAAATCACACACTATAAACAATATCAATTAACGTTCAGTTGTGTACACTTTTCGTGTGTTGTAGTTTGGAAAGATGACCGAATAGAGATCTGAATAACAAACTGTGGAGAACTTGTTTGCGTTATCCACCAACAATCCGTTCATTATCTGCTGTTGTCTAAATAACAAACTGTACACAAATTCATCACCGGTTTCTACAGCACAAGCACATACACAGGGAGAATGTTATCGAAATTGAAGGAAAAGAAAAAATGGTTGCTGATGTTTTTCACTATCAGGATTTTGTTGAGTCGTCGGGAAAACTTTTCCTCAGGGGAGGGTAAGTAGTATGAGTTTGAGTCCATTGTGGTTCGTGAATGTTGGAAGAACCCGACAAGTCTTCTGTTGCCTCTTCGGTTGGTAAAAGACATAGGATGGCTTCTAATACAGGCTCTTTGTCAGTTGTGGTTGATTTATAGGAGGAGGTTATGAAACGAATATATGTTTATGCGAACATCCTTATTTTGTCACGTACATGCGTTTAATTCCCAACATCCTTATTGTATCAGACTCTCTCCCCTCCTGATGCAATTTTCACAGTGGTACCAATGTCCTGCTACTACAATCCTTCCAACGCCTGATTCCTATACAACCCTTGATGTTAAAACCGGTTTTACCTCATGAAAAGGAAAGAAAGAAATTTTTTTACCATATGTATACGGGTCGTATACCGTTTATACGGCCGTATACTCTCGGTTAAAAACAAATTTACCGATCGTATACAATGTATACGATGATTGTATACGGGCCGTATAATATTATACGGCTCATATACTATGGGTAAAAAATGGTAAAAAAAGGGTTTATTCTCTTTAATCTATTAGAACGATCCTTGTCTTGAGAACCTGATTCTGATTTAAACAATGGAATTTGTGGATCAACATAAATAACTGAAAATAACTCGCCATTCTCTTGCACCTGTATACGTTGATCTCGTTGTTGCAAACTCCTTTAATGTGAGATTCTTTAAGTTTGCACATTTTGAGAAAATACCAATGTGTTTGTCAGCTTTGTCAACACACAAAGTGACAGAATGAAGATCCAATGTTGTTAATGTTGGAAAGATGATCGAACAGAGATCTGGAGAGTTGATGCAATTTTCCAAGCATTTTATCGTGTGTTGTAATTTTAATCAACAGAAATAACTGAAAATAACTCGCCATTCAATACAAATTCTTCTGAAAGACAAGAATACAACGTTCATGTATCACAAGGAATGGCCGATCTAAGACAGAGAACCTGATTTAGATACACAGTATGGTTTCTTGACAATATGGTTTCTCGACAAATGAAGTATTATCTGACATCATGTGTTCATCATTGTTCTTGAAGATGAAGATGAAGAAACGAGAGTTTGTTTTGAGAAATTAACAAGGTAAACCTGAATTTTCAGATTTTTAGACACTTACTTGAACATGAGTCTGAGTCAATTGTGGTTCGTGAATGCTTCGATTTCATCAAATCTTTCAAGGTCTTAAGTGATGGACAACTGTGTCAGTTGTGTACCCTTCAATCTTGTTGAGTATTTTTCTAACTTTATGCTTGCATCCACCACAGTGAATATTAACTTTGAGTGAAAGAGTTTGGAAACCGGACGGAATCTACGAAGAAACTGTTGGAATTTGTGGATTTCGGTTGGTTCAGAAACTTAACAAGAGAAGCAACTAAAAAAATACAATTGATTTCCTCAACGACGTTATGACTCAAAGTTAACACTCTGATTCAGATCCAGGAAGCAGATGTTTAGTAGTGTTTGAGAAACTAACAAGGTAATGCTAGAAGTTTTTACCATTTTTTACCATATGTATACGGGCCGTATACCGTTTATACGGCCGTATGCCCGTATACTCTCGGTTAAAAACAAATTTACCGATCGTATACAATGTATACGATGATTGTATACGGGCCGTATAATATTATACGGCTCGTATACTATGGGTAAAAAATGGTAAAAAAATGGTTTATTCTCTTTAATCTATTAGAACGATCCTTGTCTTGAGAACCTGATTCTGATTTAAACAATGGAATTTGTGGATCAACAGAAATAACTGAAAATAACTCGCCATTCTCTTGCACCTGTATACGTTGATCTCGTTGTTGCAAACTCCTTTAATGTGAGATTCTTCACGTTTGCACATTTTGAGAAAATACCAATGTGTTTGTCAGCTTTGTCAACACACAAAGTGACAGAATGAAGATCCAATGTTGTTAATGTTGGAAAGATGATCGAACAGAGATCTGGAGAGTTGATGCAATTTTCCAAGCATTTTATCGTGTGTTGTAATTTTAATGAAGCAATGAAGATTGAATATGCAAACCGCATCCGTCTTCTGTTATGATTCGAAACATTCCGAATAAACTAGCAGAACCCGACACGTCTTCTGTGATGATTCGAAACATTCCGAATAACTAGCATAACCCGACAATCACAAGTTGTTGATCTTTGGGTGGTGATTTACTCCCGAACAAACCATGCCCACCTTGACCAGAATAGATAAGTGTATCACTCGATCCACTTACATTCGAATAACGCTAAGAATCCACAACGCTTATGGTCAGATTCTTTCCTTCAATCTTGGCAAAATCAATGCCTGCTTGTTTTATTATCATGAAAGTACTGAACAACCGAGATAACAGCTCCGATATTTATCACCAACTCATCTTTAGTAGTGTTTGTTTGAGAACCTGATTCAGATACACAACGGTCTCTTTGCTTCGTCCACTAGAACTATTTGTGTATGCATTCTTTTGGTAGTTAACAATGCTAATTAGAAAAAAATCTGTAAAATTAATCATATCGATTGCTATAACAGGATGGATGTGACACACATAGATAGATAAGCTGTCACAGTTGTCAAGACTGTTTGTCGGGTTTCCAATGCTCACACAGGGTGATAAACAACGCTGATACACGTAACATCTAGTTATATTCAGATTTAAACAATGCCCGCCTCAACTGAGATAACGGACATCCATCAAGCTCAAAAAGAAAACTTGTGTTTCCCATAGTCACAAAAGATTGCGGTTTGTATTTCGCATAGCCACCGTTTCCGTAGTAAAAAACGGTTGCGGTTTGTATTTCGCATAGCCATCGTTTCCGTAGAAATTGAAGGAAAAGGAAAAGATTTGTTGAAATCGAATTTGACAACTATGACAACTTATTAAAAGTATAGTGTGTTGTAGGTTGGAAAGATGACCGAACAGAGATCTGAATAACAAACTGTGGAGAACTTGTTTGTGTCAGGTTCTTCTGCTAGTTACTCGGAATCGATAAATAACCAACACGAAGATCTCTGCGATCGCTAAGGTTTTCATCAACGGACTGATCGGTAATGTTACTCTACCTGTGCTCCGATTTAAGCGGCATGTTCCGATCAACGTTTATCGACATTGTTAAAGGTGATGAAGAGTTTAGAAACCCTAGAATGATTGTGTTTTTACGGGAATAAAACGTGATACTTGAAAAAACGCCAATATATACGGCCCGTATATAGTTATACGGCCCGTATACATGTGGTAACATAAAAAACCCACAAAAAATAAATCAATTGAGCTTTATACGTTTTACAAATCGTATACACATGTATACGACTCGTATAACTGTATACGGGTCGTATATAATAAAACAAAAAAAATATTCCCTGCGTATTTTTCTATTCAAAAACATTCTATACGAGCCGTATAATTGTATACGGCCCGTATACAATAGGGGATGTGAAAATAAGATATAGGGTATGTGGGAATAAAAGGCACCCTTGTTTAAACATGACTTTTTTATTTGTTATTTTCTGTCTGTAATTTTATTATGATAATTTGCTACAACTCATCCAAAACATAATTTTCTCATAAACGTTTACTCATTACCCTCTCTCTCTCTCTCTCTCAAAATCACACACACAAGCACACACAGAGTTTCTGCCATGGCTATCGCAGCAGCAGCTGTTATCGTCCCTATTGGCGTTCTCTTCTTCGTCTCTGGCCTCATCGTCAATCTCATTCAGGTTCATTTCAACCCTAACTCCTCACACACACTTTCAAATCACTCAAATCTCACTACAGATTTGCACAATTTCTTAACCCTTACCATCACACAAATCTTCGATTACAACTTCTATGCTAGATTCACAACTTATTATCGATTTCTTACTCAGATTCACTCACTCCAACTCGTAAAGTAGTTAAATCGTTAAATTGTTAAATCTGCGTTTGTTATTTTTATAGGCGATTATATTTGTGACTGTACGACCGTTCTCGAAGAGCTTGTTTAGGCGGATTAATAGACAGGTAGCTGAGTTGTTGTGGCTGGAGCTTGTGTGGATTGTTGATTGGTGGGCTGGAGTTAAGGTGATGTTGATTTTGTTTTAGTTAAATAAGTTTTGATGTTATTTGTTGAGTTTATATCTGTTTATGTTAAGTTAGGGTTTGTTGATTTGAGATTTTGAATGAATGATTAAATGATGTTTGGTGTTTGGAAGTTTGGGGATGGATGGTTAAGTACTGGATTGGAACATGGATTTTGTGAGTGAAGATGCATGTGTTTGATGGTGGATTTGAAATTACTAGTTTAACCCTAGGGTTTAAATAAGCTAATTTCTTTGAAATATAAAATATGCAATCTCTAACTGCTTATTGAACACAATTGTTTCACTCTGAAATAAGCGGATAAACGGAAACGCTTTTCCTTATCTAAACTCGTGTAATAAGCTTATCTCCTTTTAAGTAACACAATAAGCAGATAGATACACTGTTTAAATAAGCATTTTTTTTACCTACCGGAACGTTACGGTTAAGTCATTAGTTTTTATATGATATATATTCATTACTATTCTCTAGTTGGCTACCTGCAAATTGTGCCATTTTGTTGGCTTCTAACATATGTATAATCTGTTTCTCAAAAACTAAGTTTGGTTTAATATATTCTTTATACCATATCCCCATAAACAGCATGCTTACATTTTGTAGCATTTAACATTATTTTGCCACATAATTATGTCTGATCATTATTTTTATGTGCATATAGTCTGCTTCTCATCATCCTGAATATGTTTTTAAGCGTTCAAGCTGTTGCTTTTGTTTTTATGCTTGTTATATTAGGAGGTAAAGAAACATTTTCCACTTGGGTTAATTAGTAACTAGCTATAAATATAAAACCAATACAAGCTAAAAGAACTGTTATACCCGTTATTTCTTATATTTTCTTCTGGTGTCAGCTCTTTTTCACCTTTAGTTTAATCAATTACCTGTTCAAAGTTTGTGGACATAATACATATAAAATATTTTACGTGTAAATCCTGCTAAGATTTCTGAGGTCATATTGCCTGCAGGTTAACCTGTACACAGATGCCGAGACCCTGAAGATGATGGGTAAGTTGGATACTGGTTTGTGATGTTCAAGTTTAGGTTTGTTTTGTGAAGAAATATTCTTTTTGCAGAAATAATTTTAGCGTACCCTACATTTTTTTTCTCAGGTAAAGAACATGCTCTTGTGATAGCTAATCATAAAAGTGACATTGATTGGCTCATTGGATGGGTGTTTGCTCAGGTAATCATACATATGAAAATTTGAACTTTGTAGGATATATATGTAATTAATTATTATCTATTTGTGAATAATCTATGTGCTTCTCGTTGATATTCTTTTAATTTTTTTGAAACAGAGATCAGGTTGTCTTGGTAGCACATTGGCTGTCATGAAGAAATCATCGAAGTTTCTTCCCGTAAGTATATCAATACATGTAATAGTAATATATAAGTATATAACATTTAATCAATGTTGTTATATACATACAGGTCATTGGTTGGTCAATGTGGTTTTCTGAGTATCTTTTTCTTGAGAGAAGTTGGGCTAAAGATGAAAGTACCTTGAAGGTATCACACTTATTTACACAGTTTAGGTTATTTCATGTGTGTGTGTTTACACGCTTTTACTATGTGTATTTTGCAGTCAGGCCTCCGACGCCTAAAAGATTACCCTCAACCCTTTTGGTTGGCCCTTTTTGTTGAAGGGACTCGCTTTACTAAAGCAAAACTTTTAGCAGCTCAAGAATATGCATCTTCAATGGGATTACCTGTTCCCAGAAATGTCTTAATTCCAAGAACAAAGGTAAAGAGATGCTTAAATCATGATGTCGTATTGTTATTCAACATTTATTTTATAACATTACTTTGTTCAATATTGTCAAACACCAATTGCACATGAAACCAAGTAGTTCACTAGTTCCTGCATTTGATTAATTTTTTTACATGGTTTTATTTACTCAATATTCATTGATATTCTTTTTATCAGGGATTTGTTACTTCAGTGAGTGAAATGAGATCATTTGCTCCTGCAATTTACGATATGACGGTTGCGATTCCCAAAGATTCAACTCCGCCAACAATGCTGCGCCTCTTTAAAGGGCAGTCTTCTGTGGTAAGCCTTTAGTTCACGTCACGTTGGCCCGAAACACTTTTCTCCAATTCTAAATTTATTATTGCATTAAATATGATCACACAATCTATGTTATCACAATATCTATCCAGTTTTAGTAAATAAAGCGGTTTAAGCGGTTCTATATATCAAAAAGGCACTTCTGGGAACTTTCACTTTCGACCCGTTTGACTCGTTTTCGTTGTGCAGATTCACGTTAAAGTTAAGCGTCATTTAATGAAGGACTTGCCAGAAACAGATGAAGGTGTTGCACAATGGTGTAAAGATATTTTTGTTGCCAAGGTAGTTTCTTTATATGTATCATCTTCACTACATAGTATATATTATTGCATTCATGTCAAAGTTAAGCGCCATTTATTGAGGCTCGATTGATTATTTATTTATTTATTTTGTGATCTACAGGATGATATATTAGACCAACATAAAGAATTAAACGCCTTTCCTGATTCAGAACTCCATGACATTGGCCGACCATTGAAGTCTCTTGTGGTAAGAACATCGTTATTGTTATGGCAAAGTGGGTGGGTTGGGTAACGGGTCAAAACAAGTAATTTATTCTACATGCAAAACAGAGGCCATGTTGACATTAAACGTATTTCATTTCTGTTTCTTTTAGAATTATTTATGTGTTGTGTGCATTTAGTAGGTTTTATGCGTCAATTGTTTATTAATTTTTGAGTAAAATGCCATTTCCATCCCTGAAGTTTGGCTGCTTTTGCGACTTTCGTCCAAAGGTTTCAAATCTTGCCATTTTCATCCAACTCGTTAACTCCATCCATTTTTCTTCGTTATAGAGGGGCATTTCCGTCTTTTTATACATTTTTAATTAAAATAAAAAAACACTATAAGAAATAAAGATCCACCTCTGCTGACTTTCTCCCAGCCCAAATCCTTTAATCATCGCAAAAATGTCTAAAAAGACGAAAATACCCCTGACTTAACGTTAAAAAATGGATGAAGTTAACGAGTTGGATGAAATCGGCAAGATTTCAAACCTTTTGAATCCAGATGCGGAAAAACAAATGTTTGGACGAAAGTTGAAAAAGTAGCCAAACCTCCAGGACAAAAATGGCATATAAATTGATAACTTCGGTTTTCTAAATAAAGTGATCGAGCATGCTGTATGCATTTGGTTCTTTTTGATGGAAAACTATCAAGAAATTTAAGCGAATGATATCAAATTTGATAAATGTTTTATGCGCATTTATAGTCCTTGTAGTAGGTTTTAATGTACTAAAAATGCATTTTGGGTGATCTTACACCTGTTCAACATGTGTGACCTGTTTCATGTTTATTTTTTTCATTTATTTCTTATGTTTGTAACTTTATTTACATATTTGGTGCGTGCAATAGGTGGTTGCATCTTGGGCATGTCTGCTTGTACTCGGGATCTTCAAGTTCCTGCAATGGTCTAATCTTTTATCCTCATGGAAGGGGCTCACATTCACTGCAATCGGGTTGGGGATTGTTACCTTTTTAATGCAAATCTTGATTCAGTTTTCGCAATCTGAACGTTCTACACCTGCAAAAGTGGCCCCCACAAGGTCTAGCAATGGTAGTGTACAAGAGAAACTGCACTAAGTACAACTTGGTTCTTGATTCATGAACAGATGTGTGTAGTAAATGACAGACCCGTATGAATGTCATGTGGATTTACCTTGTTAATTATTAGCTTCAGTTGAATTATTTGTAACTGTTGACTGGTTAGTGGTTTTGTACGTTTCTGCTTCATTTGATAATCTGTAGTTGAGACGTGAGAACATGGATTTTGCTGGTTTGAATTTAGTGTAAACGGTCGCGGATTGGTTTCATGTTGAATCCGCGAACACATTTAGGTAAGCAAATTTGTTTTGGATCAACCATTATGGCTCGCAGGTTGCCCGTTTATATTTGTATTTTTGAGAAAGGCATCTTATGTTTGTATCTATATGTTTAAAAAAAATGCGTTACGTCGTAATCTGAAGTGACCAGATATCTTATGCCAAAGAAAACTGAAAATATAAAAGAGAAATGAACATCGATTGTATAGTATAAAATTTGTCTTAAATAAATTTGTATATTTGGTTTAAAACCATAATATAACGATGTTAGCATTTTTTTTTTTCTAAAAAAATAAGTAGAGATAAACGGGTTATGTTATGTTTGTGTAACCTGCGAGTGGTCGGGTCGTGATGTTTTGGGATTGACATGATATATATGGTTGTATACTTGTACCGGGTTTGATGCTGTAACTAATAGACACGGCACATTTAAACATCATAATAATAGACGAAAGTAGAAGTGATATGTTAAAAACATATGGGTTGTTTGGTAACAGGTATTATAAAAACAACTATCGCCGTTGCCGGGGATCGAACCCGGGTCACCCGCGTGACAGGCGGGAATACTTACCACTATACTACAACGACTTTGTTGTCAAGTTTTATAGACGAAGCTAATTAGGATAACTAAACAGTAGGATGTTGTTTAATTAATATCTCTTTTAATTCTTCTTCATTACTTCATCCACCAACATACAACCACCACCCACCACCTATAACCACAACCTTCATAAATCAGTAAGACACTTGCATAGTTTACAAATCCTACACATAAACACACAATAATAGAAACATATTTAATATGATATATCTAGGGGTCTTGTCTTTCACATCAAGACACTCGTTTTATTCTTTAACGATGTGGTTAAATCTTCGATGCCAATGTTTCCTAATTCATCTTTATAGTCATGGTCAGGAATTAATCTTACCGAAAATTTATGAATTTTTTTAGTGTAAAATATTGGATTTTTAAGAGTCCGGCCCGCATCGACATAGATTTTGAGAGTCGGGCCCCACCGAGTTTTATTTCAAGCTCCGCCAATGGTCATGGTCAACAACTCTGAAGTTATATTATCTGTAAAAAAAATTGTGACACTCATATTTTTGTACTCTCTATAATAATAATACAACAACAACAACAACAACCACAATAGTCGTCTTGTTTATTATTTTTTCAATACAAACTGCATAATGTATAAACTCATAAAAATTCACCACACAATCAACTCGAATTGAGTTCATGTTTTCAAAGTCTGATCAGAAAGTTTTTCATAAACTACTTTTCTCTTAAGTAGTTAGCGCTTTGCTTTGAAATATGAAAAGGTCTTTAAATTATATTTCTTCGAAACAAAACATGTTTAGTTCCATTCAAACATGGGACTAGTCTACAAAATTCGTAAAAAATACTAGAATCACACAAATTGTTAAACTATTGCAATTTTTAGGATATCAGAAAACTCCCAAACAACAAAACAATTAAGTCGAGTCAGTCTAGTAATTAAGAGTCGAGTCTAATAAACGTAATTAGAGAGTCTCGTGGGTTCGATACTCAGACTTATTTAGGCTATACTGCATTGACCGGTACACTTGCCGGTTGTTTGTGGTTTAGGTTTTAGAAAGTCTGTTTTTATAAATTTAAAACTTAACGTGTCTAGTTTAGGTTAAAATTTGTTAGTTTTTGATTGACCACTTCATGCACATCAATAATATTATACATATAGGTTAACAAAAGTCCCCAAATGTTAGGGTTAATTTTATAGTTTTATTTATGTGCTGGTTGTTTAGTATTTTTGCATTATTTTTAGGGTAATCTTGTTTTTTGGAGTTTCTCATTTTCATGAGGTTTATCATCAAGGACCGTAAAACGCAAACAGTGAGTAGATCTACCATTTTCCCTTTTTTACATTTAACATTTTAGAGGTGTAATATGTGTCACGATCTTTTACTCATTTTTCCCAATTATCAAAGTATGCAACTCATTGTATAGTTACGTGTTACGTGTTACTTGGTTTAGTTGTTTAATTAATTCATGTACAATGGTTACTCAATTCGTAAGTGCCTCACTTATTCATAGGCTCACTTACACCTGTTGCCCTTCCCTCAAGACTCGTGAAATATGGGTATCGTCTCACTTATTCATATGTTGACCCTTTCTTCATGACATGGCATGTGGGTATCGTCTCATTTATTCATAGACTGACTCTTTCCCCATGACTATGGGATGAAGGCACCGATATCACTAGTCACGCCTTTTTGGGTTCGAGACTCAGTTTTGATTATTTTATTTATTGTTGTGGTAATGGTTGTGATGGGGTATTTGTTGTGATTATTGGTTGGAATGTCTCATTAGCACATTTATTTGCATGTTAATCTTTTAAAATAGTTATTTTATTTAAACTTAGATTTACTCACCAACTTATGTTGATCAAAAAACTATTTTACACATGATACAGGAAATCATGTAGACAAAACAAGGATGAAGACACGTAGGAAATGCCTTAGTCGAATTAATGCGAATTATGTTGTGAGTTATGTTTTTGGATTAATGTATGGATTTTTATATGTTATGTGACATTTTAATTCATGACATGATTAAATATTTAAACTTTAATAGTTTGCTATAAGCTTTGGACAATCATCTTGCGCCGACCGATTATCCGCTACAGGTCGCAGTGTGACAATATGGATGTAAGAAGTTTGAATGTATGTTTGTTAAAGGTGCAAACTTTAATAAATATTCTATGAAATGTGCGCTGTCAATCAAAAGATATTAGTATGTAGGATCGGTTTTGACTCCCGAACGATTGCGAAACGACACGTACGACGTGCGGAATCCGTGCACGTGTGTGGACCGAACACAAGACTGTAATAAACTGATGATTTGATTGATAATATGACAAGATACAAAACCTTGAATCACCTTGATCACTTTCTCTCTCTAGATCTTCTCTCAAACTCTAAAGCTCCAAAAGTTCTAAATGGCAAAAGTCCTTAATCTCTAACCTAAGCCTCATATTTATAGGCAAGGCCCTAAAGGAGATCTAATTAATTACAAGTTTGCCACTCCTCACTTAAAACTAGACTTTCCCTTATATTTTACAATATAAAACTTCGTCTTATTCGGTTTTCTACTACGATTCGGATTGACGGAGGCGATAGACATTAGTGCACTCACATAGTAAAATGTTGATGGTAAGACATGAATTAAGTGTGGAAAATGAGCTAGTAAAAACAAGTTTCAGGTCAAACTTGATACAAATGATTACACTGGTCCTTTAAAAAAAAGTACAAATTTGGCTTGAATAAAACTTGATAATCATTAACACATTGTTTTTAAAGTAATTATGAATATAAGTTTTGTTTGGATTGAAATATAAGTTTTTTTAGCATATGACGTAAGGTGAGGTTGTAAGATTTTTAATATATTTTTAAACACTTTTCACTCGTTTATCAAGCTTTAAATTTATAAAACATGATATAACACTATCACTCTCTACAACACGCTAGGGTAAGTGCACCTATCGTTGACGTAGTATAGTGATGGTAAGATACCGAGGTTTTCCAAGGACACAAGAGTTTTTAATACTGGAATATCGTCAACGTCTAATCTAACCAAATTTTGAGAAAATATTTTTAATAGTTAAAATAAAGAAAGAAAGTAAAATAATAAAAGAAATAAATAGACAAGATAGAATCACTTGGTTCTGACTTACCTTTTACATATCCTTTGTGATTTCCGCACTTTGGATTTTTTAAGAGATTATCTTAGTTATAGTGACATGTCCCTCTTTTGGAGGCAATGCTACCCTTAGCCATATTGGTCTGAGTTAGCAGGGATACAGTCCCGTAAGGCCGGATTATTGAAAGATATTTAAGTAAGTTATTAATGCAAAATGTGGCATGTCCTTCTTTTGGAGACAACGCTACCTCGGCCATATTGTTCTGAGTCAGCAGGGATACGGTCCCGCAAGGCCGATTTAAAGTTCTAATAGTAGTTTATTTATAAGGGATTCAAGCCGTTCTTAGTTCCCCCGATTTGATGCTATCTGCCTTAAAGGAAGTCCTAATAAGCTTGAATCAGGTCCTTTCAAGATCTATACACTGAACGTGGCAATAACTTTACCCAAACCACCATTCTAACCCCCTTCCAGGCAGTTAACGTGCTTTATACTTACTGTAAAGACACGAATGAGTGAATCAACAAAACATGAAGAAATGATAGAACAAAGTTCACTTTCAATATAAAAACTAGTTATTAAAGTCATTAATACAAGCACAATTAAAAAGTTAACCAAAGATTATAAATAAAAAGTAATACATAAAAGACTTGTTTTCACTAAGTGATGTAAGAGATTAGCCAATCATGGCCTTTGTTTGACAAAACTCTTACGATCAATCTTGGATCCCGAGACTACTACACACTCTAAAGATGGATGATGGATGAATGTGGTGGATGATGATGTTATTGTGGTGGTGGAGTAGTGCCAGGTGTGAGAGAAGTGGTTTGCCAATGGATGAATTGCAATTGAACCAAGCACCCCTATTTATAGTTGGAAAGATACGGTTTACATTGCCCCATCCCTCCTTCTTTTATGTCTTCATTTAATAGTTGTGTTAGCCCGTATGCTCACACAGCCCCGTGGCTCTTGTACTATCCAAGATTCTGCAAATCTGGGAGTTGACCACGGCCCCATGTCTCTTATCTGCTTCTGTTTGTCTTTTTCTTTCTGGAATCTTGAGTAGGGCACGACCCCATGTCTTGGTGGCATGACCTCGTGCTTGTCTTCTGATTTGTTATTTTTGGTCTTGGGGTGAAACTCGAAGGGTCGGTATGATGTATCAACTTCTCTTCTTCTGTATTTATGTTGGTTTTTGCCGTTAATTTATTCCTTTTGTACATTTAAGCTCTTTTAATCATGAAAATAAAAAGTATACAAAGAAACACACTTTTCCAACCTCAGTACTAAAAAGGGTTGATTTTATACTTTATTATATAATACTCTAATTTCTAACATTTCTAGGCATTATAGGTTGTACGTTATGCTTAGTTTATAGTTGGTGCTTTGTAACATTGTACGTACAATTTGTTGATGCATGATCTTGCCATCTCTTGCCACGTATCGTTTTTATCTTCTTTTTGTTTTCATTTTACCCACACAACACAAACCCTAGAGAGAGATAGAGACATAGTTAGTGAGAGAAGTGCGATGGTGAAGGTGCGTCTCCATTGCCTCCGACCGGCCATTCGGCTTATCTCCTCTCTGCCTCAAGTACGCGTCGCAACAGAGAACGAAAACCCTAGAGCTTCCCATTTACTCTTTCTCTCAAGATATAAGTCTCAAACAAGCACTCGATGATGGCGACTATGGTTTCGACGAAGGTTCCGACAACTTTGTAAGTCTTAACACTTCATTTTTATAATTTCCTGCAACTGATGGGTGTTCTTGGTGGTTCTGTACTCCGGAATTCTCCAACGATCTTGGGGTTTCGGCAGCGGTGGCGTGGTGGTCGAAGACAAGACAATGAAGAGTAACCCTGGTGGTGGTGTGATGATGGACCAGACTGTGTTCCAAAAACAGGTAAGTATAATCATCATTCATCACTGGTGATAAGTTCTTGGCTTCCTGTTGTAAATTATTTAGTTAGTAATTAGTATATCATCATCATCGTTTGTGTTTGCTTCTAATTTGGGGGTACAGATGGAATTGATAACCGATAAGCTGCTATGTTTGGTTGTATTCGATGGAAATTCACAACAGGAGTCAATTTCTAAGGTAATTTTAAAGTTGAATTTTAAATTTTCTTCAAGTTATTTTAAAATTTTCTTACTGGTCTTTTAGAAGTTGTTACACAGATTAGTCTAAAGAATTATAAAACAACTGAATACTGTCACACTCCAACCGATGGCGGAAACATCGGGGTGCGACACTAAAGTTTCAGATTGCTCATGAGTTTCCATAACACTAATAGTTTCAATAGTAATTAAATTGATTTCATGCAATATTGTCTAAACAACACAAATCCACAATCATGTCATCGAAACATCAACATAGTTCCAAAAGTTTCTAGATTTAGCTAAATGTAGTTTCTAAGCTTCAACCTAGCTTGATTCAAGAATCCTAGCATCCTGTCAGTCTGCAGCATGTATTAAAATAGAGTCAGTACAAAAATGTACCGGCGAATATACAAGTTTGAGTACATAGCATAATAGATTCAAAAGACTCATATCCATAATGTAAATGATAACGAAATAGTTTCAGCCATGCTAGTGTTCACAGTACAAGTGATAGCCCAAGTGTCCCGATGCTTTGGTGTTTTCCCAAGACTCAAGGAAAACTAGAATCCTCCTAACAATACCCCCGAGAATAATGGGGAGGTGCATCTCTTATAGCGCTACTATTGTTAAGGCGGAACTAAACACTCTGGATTAAACGTTCACATAGCACAAAGAATCAAGAATCAAGAATTACAAGTTTCACATACACATAGGATAGAGTTTAGATTCAAAAGCATCAAGTTTCATAGTTTAATAGAATACATGTTGCATCCCAAAGTTTAAAACAAAAATGGATCGAGTATACTCATAGTGATTGCTTAATAGTTTAACTGTTATTGGATCAAAGGGAGCTCTTTAGGTTTAGCCTGATTAGATTACAACAGATAAGTGTAGGACAGAACAACGAGAGTGCGCAAAGTGTCGGATCAGTTATCTTGATCGGATGGCTGTTCGATCGGACGGCAGTCCGATCGGATGGATGTTCGATCGGACGGCAGTCCGATCGGATTGCCATTCGATTGAGGTAGCTGATATGAGTGGGGGATGAATTGCCATCCGATCGGATGGTCATCCGAACGGATGGCCATTCGATTGAACGGTCGTTCGATCCAAGTGTTTGAGATTCCTAAAATGTCAAGCCAAGTGTTCCACTCTGGTAACTCCGATCGGATGGTCATCCGATCGAACGACAGTTCGATCGGATTGTCATTCGATGATGGTAGTTTCCAAAGTCTCAAGTTTCTGAAAAAGTTTCTAAGTGTTGAAAGGTTAAGAGGTACATGTCACTTCGACCGGATGGTCGTTCGATCGGACGGCAGTCCGATCGGATTGCCATTCGATCCTCATGACTTGTTCTGTTTTGTAGATGTGTAAGGTTTCTAAGTTTCTGGTCTAACGGTGACGACATGGTACGTCTTGAGACAACGGTAAACACATCAATGTTCAGCCGGTCTGATCGGATGGGAATCATGCCGTCCGATCAGGTGCCGGTTCATGATGGTGTTCATGTTGGAATCTGTACTTCGGTCATCTTCTCCGGTACCAATCCATTTCCAAACCGACTCCAGACTAATCATCAAGTCTACAGTCCGTTTAGACCCGGATTCCACCGTTTCAAGTAAGGTTTTAAGAAAAGATAAAGGAAAAGTATAACTTTTAGCTGAAAAAGTCTTGATTTAGTAAAGATTTGCATGAAATTCCTTAGATCTGAGCTAGATCTTGACAGGAATGACATCACACAACTTGTTTGTACAAACAACCATGATGACGTCATCCTGAAAAGCTCAAATCACAAAGATTTCATGGTGAAAAGTGAGGTTTCAAAGGAGAATCTCGTAGAGAATAGCGTAGTGA
Source organism: Helianthus tuberosus (assembly GCA_030545235.1). NCBI lineage: Eukaryota > Viridiplantae > Streptophyta > Magnoliopsida > Asterales > Asteraceae > Helianthus > Helianthus tuberosus. The sequence goes on from CM060351.1 coordinate 153,613,603, forward strand.
TCAAGGATGTACAAGAATCTGGTGTAAAACGTACCGAAATCACCGAGAAATGGAAGAAAAAGGGGAGTGCGTGCGTCTGGTTCGGAGGAGGCTGTCACATCAGTGAGAAATGATGTGACAACTCCTATTTATAGTGCAAGGAGGAGATAAAGGCGGTGTGTAGCGGATCGGATGGCAGTTCAATCGAACGGCCCTCCGATCGGATGGTCATCCGATCGGATTGCCATTCGGTCAATCCCATCCTTTCCGTGTTCCCGTCTTTGTTTCATTTCGCGAGTTAGATTAAGCGTTGCGTTGCGTATTATTGGGTAATAGTATCACATAACTAGATTACATCATTAACACCTTAGTTTCCAATTTCATAGATTCCGCCAGTGACAAGTCTCCAGTCTCTCGTTCAACCAAGTCTCAAGTTGCACGAGTCTCAAGAGTCAAGCACCAAAGTATCAAGTATTAAGAATCATAGTTTCCAAGAATCAAGTATCAAGAATCAAGTCTCATAGCGTTAAATACCAAGAATCAAGTTTCTAGAATCAAACATCATAGTATTAAGAATCAAGAATCTAGATTTAAGCATCACAAGTATCAAAAGTGTCAAGTATCACATAGATTAGGGACTAATAATGACAATAGCTAAACGGCTAGGGACGCAGGTGTTACAGTTTCCCCTCCTTTAGGAGATTTCGTCCCCAAAATCTAGGAAGAAGACTGCTCGAAGAGTTGCGGATACTTGGTCTTCATCTCACTTTTAAGTTCCCAAGTGAATTCAGCGTCGCGCTTTCCTTCCCATCGAACCTTGACTATGGGAATTTTGCTGCGCCTCAATCGCTTGACACCTTGATCCATGATTTCGACTTGTTTCTCCACAAAGTGTACAGCTTCATCTATTTGCAAGTCTTCAAGGGGAACCTGCAGTTCCTCGTCGACTAGGCATTTACGTAGATTAGATACATGGAACACTGGATGCACATTATTTAGTTCTTGTGGCAGGTCGAGTCTGTACGCCACCTTGCCAATCCTTTCGAGTATCGTGAAAGGGCCCACATAGCGAGGAACGAGCTTTCCCTTCTTACCAAAACGAACCACTCCCTTCCAGGGAGATACCATGAGAAGAACTCGGTCACCAACATCAAATTCCAGAGGCTTGCGCCTTTTATCAGCATAGCTTTTTTGTCTGCTCCTAGCCTTGATCAAGTTATCACGGATCTGAAGAATCTTATCCGTTGTCTCTTGAATGATTTCAGGGCCAGTAAATTGCTTGTCACCAACCTCATGCTAGCTGAGAGGAGATCGGCACTTGTGACCATACAAAGCTTCGAAAGGAGCCATCTGAATACTGGAATGATAGTTGTTGTTATACGAGAACTCAATCAATGGTAAATGTACATCCCAGTTACCACCAAAGTCGATGACACAAGAACAAAGCATATCCTCTAGGGTTTGAATAGTACGCTCGGTTTGTCCATCCATTTGAGGATGAAAGGCCATGCTAAGATTCAAATGAGAACCCATAGGGGATTGAAAGGTTTGCCAAAGACGTGAAGTAAAACGTCCATCACGGTCAGAGATTATGTCGATAGGTATGCCATGACGACATATGATCTCATCGGTATAGATTCTAGCAAGCTTCTCCACTTTATAATCTTCACAAATAGGAAGAAAGTGGGTTGATTTGGTCAAATGATCAACTATCACCCAGATACTATCGTGACCGGAAGGTGTTCGAGGTAGTTTGGTAATAAAGTCCACAGCGATGCTATCCCATTTCTAAACAGGGATTTCAGGCTGTTTAAAGAGTCCTGAAGGATGTTGGTGTTCAGCCTTAACTTTCGTGCAAGTAAGGCATTTGGAAACGTATGTAGCAATGTCCTTCGTCATACCAGGCCACCAATAAGTCATACGCAAATCATGGTACATCTTATCGGCACCTGGGTGAATAGAGTAACGGGATTTGTGAGCCTCATTCATAATGAGTTCACGGAGGTTATCGTGATCCGGTACCCAGATGCGATTTAGATAGTATTGGAGTCCATTAGGTTTAGTTTCGAGTTGATCAATTTTAGAGCCTTGGATTTCCACTTCTAGACTTCCTTCATCTGCTGACGAATACTTAGCTTCACGAATACACACATGGAGATCACTAGAGATATGAATAGTATTAACATGAGTTTTATGACTAAGAGCGTCGGCCATTACATTTGCCTTGCCAGGATGATAGCGAATTTTGCAGTCGTAGTCGTTAAGCAGTTCCACCCAACGTCTCTGTCGCATGTTCAGTTCCTTTTGGTCAAAGATATGTTGAAGGCTCTTATGGTCGGTGAAAACCACACACTTAGTACCATACAGATAGTGGCGCCAGATCTTTAACGCAAACACAACTGCATCAAGCTCCAGATCGTGAGTAGTATAGTTTTTCTCATGCACTTTGAGTTGATGAGAGGCATAAGCAATAACCTTGTCCCGCTGCATGAGCACGCAGCCCAAGCCACGGTTCGAGGCATCACAATATACCACGAATTCGTTATTCCCATCCGGGAGAGTAAGAACCGGGGCATTACACAAAAGGGTCTTAGGAGTCTGAAAAGATCCCTCTTGCTCGGGACCCCAAGCAAAAGGTTTCTCTTTTTGAGTCAACATAGTAAGAGGCACGACGATCTTAGAGAAGTTCGAGATGAATCGGCGGTAATAACCCGCCAATCTTAGGAAAGAACGAATCTCCGATGCAGATTTAGGCGTACTCCAATTCTTCACAGCTTTGATTTTAGAAGGGTCAACATGAATACCTTGCTTACTAAAGACGTGACCAAGGAATTGTACTTCATCAATCCAAAACTCACACTTAGGGAATTTAGCATATAAGCGTTCACCACGTAGTAACTCAAGCATCAAGCGCAAATGACCAGCATGATCAGCTCTAGTTTTAGAATAGATGAGAATACCATCAATAAAGACTATCACAAAATGATCCAGATAAGGTTTACAAACACGATTCATAAGATCCATGAACACAGCGAGTGCGTTGGTCAATCCAAAAGGCATGACCACAAACTCGTAGTGTCCATAACGAGTACGAAAGCAGTTTTGGGTACATCATCTTCGAGTACACGAAGCTGATGATAACCAGAACGAAGGTCGATCTTTAAAAAGCAGGACGCGCCTTGTAGTTGGTCAAATAGGTCATCGATACGAGGGAGTGGATAACGATTCTTAACGGTAAGTTTATTAAGTTCACGTTAGTCGATACACATACGAAATGAACCATATTTCTTCTTGACGAATAGCACGGGAGCTCCCCATGGAGAGGTACTTGGGCGAATGAATCATTTGTTGAGCAATTCTTGAAGCTGACTAGATAATTCTTACATCTCGGAAGGTGCAAGTCGATAAGGAGCCTTGGCGACAGGAGTCGCACCAAGTATGAGATCAATACGAAAGTCGACGGATCTACGAGGAGGAAGACCAGGAAGATCTTCAGGAAAGACGTCAGGGAAATCACACACTACTGGAACGTCACTTATGTTCTTCCCTTTGCCCTTTTGTTCCACCACGTGGGCCAAGAAGGCAAAGTTCTGTTTACGTAAGTGATGTGTGTAAAATGCAACATATAAATTACATCAAATGAGGCATAAAACTAACCCTTTTTAAGTACTAATATTGGAAAAAAGTGTTTTTGTCTTCCTTTTGTATTTTCAGGATTAAATGAGCTCAAAAACACAAAAGAAGCAAAAAGACAGCTAATTCCAACATAAATACAAGGAAAGGAACATTAGTGGACTGCCCGACCCCTCAACGGCACCTTCCAAAGCAAAATAGAGAAGTCAGAAGACTGAACACGCCCCGTGCTCAGCCAGCACGGGGTCGTGCCCAAGAAGCAGCAGAAAAGACAAACCTATAGAAGCTTCTATTGCCCACCACGGGGCCGTGCCCAGCGGACACGGGGGCGTGGCGAAAGTACAGCAGGCGCATTAATTGTAATTGCGAATTACAATTAATGAGGAGAGAGAGTGTCAGACGGGCACGGGGCCGTGCCCAGCGGACACGGGGCCGTGCCCAGCGGACACGGGGCCGTGCCCAGCTCTCTGTTCAGCCTATAAATAGGAGTGCTTGGATTCATTTCAACTCATCCCTTGGCACACCACCTCTCTCACACTTCATCCACCACCCACCACCATCACAACACCATCATCCACCACCATCATCCATTGTCCATCGTAGAGTGTGTGAGTCGTCTCGGGATCCAAGATTGATCGTAAGAGTTCTTGACAATCAAGGCCATGTTTGCCTAAGTCTCTTACATCACTTGGTGAAGACAAAGTGTCTAGTATAATACTTTTTATTTCTAATCTTTTGCACTTTTTATTTGGTTTTGTATTAATGACTTTAATAACTAGTTACTTATGTTGAAGGTGATCTTTCCTTATCTATTGTCCGTGGTGTCTTGGCATTATTTTACTGTCTATATAAAATAAAGGATTTTCACCATTCATATCTCCACGGTCTATATGGAGGTATGTTGGCTACCTGGTCGGGGGTTAAATGAACGGTTTGGTAAAGGTCTTGCCATTGTTCAGCGTTTAGAGGTCCTGCAATGGACCTGGGTCAAATTTAGTAGGACCTCCTTCAATACTTCACGGTATTGGATGGCGGGGGTCCAAACTCTTTGACCCTCTCATAAGTTAACTACTATTAATACTATAACCCGGCTATTTAGGACTGTATCCCTGCTGACTCAGACTACTTAGCCGAGGGTAACGTCACCGCCAAAAGCGGGGCCTACCACAATACTGCATTAATAACTTAATTCATTATCTTCCAATAATCCACCCTTTTAGGATTGTATCCTTGCTGACTCAAACTACTGGGGTGAGGGTAACGTCACCTTCAAAAGAGGGGCCTACTACAATAACTAAGATAATCTCTTAATTATGTGCAAAAGTGCGGAAATAATCAAAGGTTATACTAGATACGAGTCGGAACCAAGTGATTCATCTTGTCTATCTGTTTTTCTTTTATTTTTATTTTTCAGCATTTTAGTTAGTTTTTATTTTTCTTAGCTTAAAACATTTTTCTAAACTTTTTATTTTGATTAGACGTTGAGGATAAACCGGTACTAAAAGCTCTTGTGTCCTTGGACGACCTCGGTATCTTACCAACACTATACTATGCTCAACGATGGGTGCACTTGCCCATATGTGTGTTTAGTGTTAGTGAAATATCGTGTTTTATAAATTTAAAACTTGGCTAAAATAAGTGTTAAAAAGGGCTTAAAATATACACCTAATATATACGACACTTCACACGCATCAGTAAGCATCTGTTCGCTTGAGTGCATGACATCAACTTCAGTCATTTCGAAGGTCAATTTCCAAAGACATGCAAAATATCACCGGACGGAAGAGGTAGACGGACAAATTTCTCGTGACATGCAATCTCGGCATGATTCTTACACAACCAATCCATGCCGATAATAACATCAAAGCTACCCAATTGCATAGGTATTAGATCAATAGTAAACACGTTGTCGTTAAGAGTCAGAGAACAACCACAGAGAATAGAATCAACTAGAATAAACTTACCATCGACAATCTCCACCGAAAACGACTTAGGTAACATAGAGCGTGCACAGTTCAAAAAAGATTCAAATTCTATGGACACAAAGCTTCTGTCGGCACCAGTATCAAATAGTATCGAAGCGTAAAGGTTATTCACAAGAAATGTACCATTAACGACATCATTGTCGTTACGAGCCTGATTAGCATTAAGATTAAATGCTCGTCCACGAGTGGCTGATTGTTGCTCCTGGTTCAACTGAGGACACTGATTACGGAGGTGAGTAGTATCTCCACACTTGTAGCATGCACGAACAGCGTTGACTGGCCTAGGATTCTGCGGAGGAGCTGGAAGAGATGGTAGGGCTGCCTGAGCTAGGGCTTGCTGAGCTGGTTGGGCAGGGTTAGCTTGACGACAATAAGGAGTCGTGTGACCATAGCGATTGCAGTTGGTACACAAACGGCATGCATAGTTAGCAGGATGATGGAAGTTGCAAGTGGTACACTTGGGATGAGGTCCAGTGTAGTGTTTCTTGACTTCAGGAGTAGCAGTGTTTGGAACAGCAGCAGCAGGGTTTACAACAGGAACAATAGCATTGCATCCTGAACCCTGTGACTTTCTCCTTTTATTCTTGCTGCCACTTGGCTGCATAGGTAACTTGATGTGCAGACTTAGAAGGAGCAGGGTTAGCAAACTGCTTATCATGAACACGGTTGTTGTTGAGACTGGCTGCAAGACGGTAGACTTCCTCAATAGTTCCGAGCTGGGCTGCTTCAATAGAATCACGCATAGCAGGAGGTAGACCATTGATGTACTTGGTTATCATACGCTTAGGCGTAGAAACCAAGTGAGGAACGATCAAGCTGAGCTACTAGAAATGGGTAGTATAAGCCAAATTATCATCACCGATCTGTTTCAAATGCCAGAACTCTTCTTCGAGCTTCAGTTGTTCATGAGGAGGGCATAATTCAAGCATCATCAACTCTCGCACCTCAGCCCATGGAAGAGCATAAGCTTTTTCATTAGAACGGTTGTTTCTCTCATTCGACCACCACTCTAGAGCTCTGCCTTGAAACATTCTCATTGCACTCCTAGTCTTTAGATGCTCTGGGCATTCGCTGTTAATGAAGGTAACCTCGATGCTGTCAAACCACTCGAGCATAACAGTCACCTATCACTGCCCGTGAAAGACTTAGTGTTACACGAAACAAAGTGTTTGTAGCTGAACTTTGTAGGCTTCTCTTTCTCTGTCTTAGAGTCAACAAAAGAGGGCGGAGTGTTCGATCCTTGGATCTCAGAAACGATCTTTGGCACGACTCGGGCTATCTGGTCGGCCATGAAGGACATCATCTTTTTCTGAGACTTTTCCCTGGATCTCTTGAGAGTGTCGGATAGCTTACGAGTAGACATCCTAAGATCCAACAAGAGGATCGTGTAAGTCTAGTTTCACAAAGTCTCACAGTATAGATTCACACACAATAGATAAAGTGTCACACCCCGACTTTCCACGTGTCACCGGTGGGCCCGGTGGGGAGTATCGTGACGTGGTTGATATCATCATAGTCAAACAACACAATTATATAAATGCACAGCAGAAACAAAAGATAAAATATATTACAATCTGAATATAAAGTAATATCAAGTATTACAACGGAAAGCAAAGGATCCACAGGCGGATCATAAAACATAAACATTGTTCAACAGACTTTAGACGCCTAGAACTTGCAAGATTCATTATTAACGTCCTAAGCCGCTTCCAGCCTATTACGTACTTGTACCTGTCACTTAGACTTTTGAAAATACGTCAGTTTTCACTGGTAAATACACTCAACCGACTCATTTGAAAATATTTATGAAAATTTGTTTAGGTGCTCAAGGCACGTAAATATTTCGACACTTGGATTAAAATGCACAAGGCAAAATTAATCTTTTATACTTGGGAAAATTATTTGTATATAATCTTGTATACAGTTTTACTTATTTGTCGTCCATTAGGGCCGGTTAGAAGAGCCGGACAGATTAACTGACACGCCACAGGTACAATGCCCACAGGCTATCATCCTCTAAGTGGATTATCAGTTCCGGTATAGTGCCCACAAGGATGATACCTCGGAGTGGATTACCAGTTTTTACATAATGCAGCTCTCAGGTGTATGCCTACACCCCGTGCTTAGGTCGTGGCCATTTCTTAAAATGATGCCAAGGATATCCGAGACATGGTCATTTAACCACCAAAAGCCATACACCAAATAATACATATTAAACGGGTCATGCAAATACATTAATCACAATACGATTTAAATGACTACACAAAGCCGACCAAGCGGCACTTTTATAGTACCGTATCCCAAGCCCGTAGAGGGAAAATAAGTTAAGAGTATTTACCTGAGCTAGCTCCTGTCTTAAATAGCAAGAATTATAATAACTCAGTCGTATTCACTTAAGTAAGCGTAGGTACAATTTACCGGAAGGCTCTAGTCTGGAATGATGGTATAAATAACCAATTAGAATGCTAACGGGTCTTTAATTAAGCCTAAGCTTAGACCGGTTAGTCTTAAGGAAATATACGGTTCAAACGCATGATTAAGCGAAGACCGGAATAGAATGTGTTTTAGACCCGACAAGTTTGAAGACTTGTATAATATGGGTAATCTAAACACCTTCTGGATTTTGAGATAAAACCGATAAGGTTTGACCCGTTTCGGCTAATTTATGTAAACTAGTTACATAAACCGAACCGTACGCGTAATAAGCGTAACGGGTATTCATGAGAGCCATATACAAGTTTCCTAAGTTAATATGCTTCAAATATGTTGTGACATCAGTAAGATGTCTTTTATTATGCCCGAAACGAATTTAAACACAAACTATGCCCCGTAGGGGTAGTTTGGTCATTTAAAAGATTATAAAAGAGTTTAAGTATTTACCTAAGTTACAGGTCCGATATAATCAGCAAAAATACTTATTTTACTAAGTTATAACAGTAGGGTAAAGTAGATATGTGAAATTTATCAAATATAACCAAACTATGCACCGTAGGGGTATTTTGTTAATTTCACATAAGCCGAAAAGCTCAAAACTGAAGTCTGAGTTTAACAACCTTTGCTTACTGTTAAAATATTATAATTTACCTAAAATATCAGTAGGTATCACCCTTGTATGTTTAAAAATAGTCTTAGTACATACTATGCGCTAAAAACGCTTAATAAGGCGATTAGAAGCCATTTCCGGGTTCTATATATATATAGCTGATATTTTTATCATTCCAGAAGGCTTAAAATAATTTATTTATCATTTTGGATCAGTAGCAAAAGGTTTGGAGTCGATTAGATATGTAAAACTCATTTTATGGCCCGTAAGGGCAAAACCGACAATTACCGGATTAAGTCTACGACTATGAGTTATGCTCAGCCTAAAATTAATTAAAAATCTTCAATAATCCCAAAATAATATATTACATCAGTTGGTAATAAGTTTGATATCAAAAAGTAGGCTTAACTAGGCTATACGCTAATTACGCCGTTTAATTAACATAAAGCTTTCCTTTTACGCTAACGAGCATAACTCTTAATCTACACCTCAAACATATGTCAAACTTTGGGTACAAGTCTATATATCAGTAATTAAGGTTTCTACTCTTTTACATTTTCAAAAATCACATTTTAGGGTGAAAAGGGCATAATGGTCAACATATGAGCAATTAACGGAATCATGCGTATTAATCAGTTAACTAATGAACCATGGTGTATAATCACAGAGGGTTATACTAGCATGTAACCTTGTCCAAATGAAGCTCTAAGGTATCTCTAAAACATACCAAAGTGCAGATGAAGGTGTGATTGAAATGTTGCAATTTAGGGGCTTTATATAGTGATCAAATCACCACAAAATGTTGACATCTAAGTCTACCACTGACCACAACTTACTAACAAGTGTCCCTAAGTGTTTAGGGGTTGTTTAGGGGCCAAGCAAGATGAGGAAAATCGGATAAAGGTCAGTTGCAACGTTTAAAACAGCCAACAACCAACTTTCTGCATCTGGGCATACCTTGCGCACCGCAAGGGTGTGGTTGTTGGTCCTCCGAAAGGTCAATTAACTTATTTTCTTGTACTTTGAACCCTCTAAATTGACATATAAGGGCTTTAAGACATTTACTCACTTTGTTTAGTCCCCGGTTAACTTTATTGTCACCCGAAAGGTCCAAACTTTCAACGTTGACGCTTTAACCCCTCGTACACGAATTTGATCATAACTTTCTCATACGATAACGAAACTTTACGAAATTTATATCGTGCATTATAGTGAGCATAATTAACAGTTACAAAGCTTAGGGTTTGTCAAAAGGTCACTCAGAGGTATAACTTAAACATGTTGTCATATTTCACCCCCGTAGTTTGTAATCTCTCACTTTCATTCCCAATTAGCTTCGCATGATCCATGATTTATTCGTGTAAGGGTATGAGCATTATGTAGGGTTACTGTAAATTATATTTATCCCTTGATGACATTTTAAACCCTTATATTCACATACTTTCCATGTTTGTCAAATTTAGTCCCTCTGGAGTATACTTTCACACGTTCAAGCTTATGACACGTGTCAATACATTATAGGACGTGAATTTTTGAGGTGTTACATCCTCACCCCCTTAAAATAAATCTTGACCTCGAGATTTGCTTAAAGTAAAGGAAGTACTTTTCTGTCGTATCATGGATTTAATTTCCATAGTATATTTGGGCCTCCAAGGGTATCCCAGTTGACCTATACAAGAGGTGCATACTTTCTTTTGGAGCTCCTTAATCTGTCGATCCTCCATCGATACAGGATGCTCATCACATCATAAATCTGCATATCATTATGTGAGAGTGTTTCTTGACTTATTGGCGAAACACGTCCTTAACTCATTAGTGTGGGGTGCATTGCGTGTTCCACCGAGCTCCTTAATTAGGTCTTAGCTCGTAAGCTATTTAATCTTGATACATTCGAATCCTTCGAATGATTCTATATATTCCAAGCTTAACTAACTTGAAAATTACTACTCGGCACACCCTTCCAGGGTGTTATCTTTTGTTGAACCTTATCTTTTAACCAGAACTTAGGAGGGTTGCTATTTTCATAAATCCTTGATTTCCTGCCGTATACTGACAATTTTTTTCATTGCTTATGGATTTGGGTGATCTTAGTTGTTGTTTCCTAGGAAACTTTCAGATCTTGATAATTGGACTTACCAATTCTCTATCTAACAATAGATGTTTAACATTTCATCTATACAAGGTCTCCAAAGGAGTAGCCTTAATACTTACATATCAATTATTATAGAGAGGCTTATCTTAAGGTGGGATGGTTATCCCAATCATTACTTAAAACTAATCTTAAGGAGTAGTTAATCCTTATAGCTAGTTGAATAACTCAACGATCCTGGTAGTTGATGGCGATTCTTAATCGTTGTTAAAATAGGGTTGCGGTAATGAGTGCATAAGCAAAATGAACCGTCTTTCTCATCTAACAATATCAAACTCTCGGAATATCGAGTTAGGCTATATGAACCCTCTTTTTAAAAGCTTAGTTATTCAGGGTTTCGATTCTTCCAATGATGGTACTAGCCGTCATGGAGATTTCATAATAATACAGCCTTAAATGGGATATAAATCTTAATTCTACCTGCCTTTCAGGGGTAAACAGGGTAATCTTAGGAGAAGATAATCAAGATACAAGGAGGTTACAGAGATCTCCATATCTCCGACTCCAGTTCACCCATCATTGCTTGTGTCAAATAAGTGACACCTGTATGTTACAATTCCACGAATTTCCTCAATCGGGAATATTTACTTGGACAATTCCATTCTGGACATCTCCTTTGAATACCATTAGTTGACTTTAGTACCATATGACCTCTCGGAATATCTTTGTGGTCCCATGTATTAAACCTCCATACTGATCAGGCATGGAAGTAATCTATGGAACTTATTAAGATACACCAATCCTCATATGGCGCTTTTATCATACCATCTGGGATTCGGAATCGATAGAGATTAAAGAGACATCAACTATATATGCTGACGCACTTCCTCTTAGAGTGAGGACATTTCGAGAACTCTACGACTGGCGGTTTCTGATAGGAATAAAAGAAATGATTCTTCCGATTTCGTCTGTAAGTTTTACCTTACACTTAATATCTGGGGTTTGTATGGGAAAATTTCTAAAAGATTGCTAAGCTTAAGATCTTATGAGAGACTTAGCAGCATCTTAACCCAAACGCATCTCCTTGAGTGGTCAAAGGCTCACCATAAGGAGTTTTGATAACTACTTGCTTCTTATCATCCACAATATGGGCTTGGCTACCAGACGACCAACCCATTCTTATCACTATATCGAGTCCTTTATTATATAAATGGAAACGAGGACAACAGAAAAGAATGATTCCTAATGGATATAAAACATCCGTCTAATATTGCTGAAACAGTCTCTGAGGTACCATCGGTCAATTTTACTTTACATTTAACGCTTAGAGTTTTAGCAGGCAGATTTAATGATTTACAAAATCTATTGTCTACGGAAGACTTATCTGAACCTGAATCAATTAATACTCTAGCATGAGCGTTATTGATAAAGAAAATACCTGTTGTAACATTGTTATCCTGAATAGCCTCCTGAGCGCCCATTTGAGAGCTTCCAGCTTCGACCTTCTTAGTCTCCCCAGGCTTCTTGGTTTTATTTGGGCAATTTGTCTTGATGTGCCCCATTTCATTGCAACCATAGCAGGTTGCGTCTCCCAATCTCTTGCAATCCAAGGTCTTATGTTCCTTGGACTTGCAGATTCCACAGGGTAGAGGCTGAGATTCAAATCTGCATTTCCCGAGGTGGTATTTCCTACAGGTCTTGCATCTGGTCTTTTCACCTGACCGCTGGTTGTTCTTCAGGTCCTTTCATTCATGGGTCTTGTGATCCATCTCCATACAGATGACACATCCCCTGGTCTGATCATAGAAACATTTTCCAAAGTGCTTTTTCCCGCAGGTTCCACATTCGGGTTTTGCCTTCTTTGGCTTGGACTGGTTATAGCTCGAACTTGTCCTACCCTTTTTGTAACCTTTATTCGGGCTATTATCGTACTTTCGCTTATGATCCCTTAACGCTCGGTTCACGGCCTTGTTTATAGTTGTATCTAACATAGCCTGTAACTCGGCGCCCGTTAAATTCAGTCTTGTATCATCATTCTGATTAACTGGATGGTTGTGAGCTTCAGAGGAGTTAACTATGGTGAAGCTTTGAAGGCTACAAACCAATTAGTAATAATTGATTTAATTATATGGTGAATTGTCGAATTTACTGATTAAATAGCTATGGTGTAAATAAACCATATAGGCCAAAAGATAGTATTTAAGTTATTTGATTTTGTTCTGCCTAAATTTTTAAATAAACCATCCTTGGCGTGTAAACATAATATAATCCTTCATATTCATTTAGACAGGGGACATAAATCACGACTGTCAATGTCGTACTGACATTTTATATAGCACAAGAGTTTGTTCCCAAGGACTCTTGATGGCACAGGGCCTTTTCACTTAGGGAAAAATCTAAAACATAATCGGTGATTCCTTTGGATCGGAACATTTCATAATTCATTGTCTTGACAAGAATTTATGAAATAAAACTATCTTTTCATGTATACACCTTTTCCCGTAGGTATACACCCCAAATGGATGTTTTGATGCATACATCAAGTTCGACGTTTACTAGCCATGATTCCTATTGATCATTTACACTAATTAAGGGATTTGGAAAAATCTTAATATAAGGATGATAAGTGTGATTTTATCGCATCACTGTTGTCGGGAGTGTTAACACATTTGCAGATGTTAACGAGGATCTGAATCTCTTTTTAAACAGGTTTTACCATCTTAGCTAGGTCTTCAAAGACATTCAAGCTAGGTCAAACCTTTTAAGATTCTCTTTTAATATTTATACTGGCAGGAAAGGAAGGATATTTATTTCTATTCAGGATTTTTATTAATTATTATCCTGGATTTAATTAAAATATAACTATAGCACAAAAATCAAGTCATAAGGACAATTTTAATTTATAAGCCATGATTTCAGAGAATCGAGGCAAATTTAGTAATAGCACAAAAGGCCTAGTCACGTGGACAAGTTTAATTTACAAGCCATGATTTCAGAGAATCGAGGCAATTTAGTAATAGCACAAAAGGCCTAGTCACGTGGACAAGTTTAATTTATAAGCCATGATCGTTTGGGATCGAGGCATTTAGGGGTGAATCAAAGTTCATTACTTTTTCTTGACAGGGAGTTGTAGGCTACCACTGTCTTTAGTCTCAGAGGACATTAACCATAGCCCGTAGGCATTTCCCTTCTAAGGGATGTTTATGATATGATCATCTTATAGGATGATATAAGCCATGATTTCTAAATCAATAGACTAGATAAGAAAATTGGAAGAATCCAATATAAGAATGACTGTTGTGATTTTCTCAAATCACATCTGTCAGGAGTGCTAACACGTTCTTAGGTGTTAACAAGGATTTGAATCTCTTGAATAGGTCCTACCATCTTGGCCTCGTCATATAGGCTAGGTTTACCTTTAAGATTCATTTTTAATAATAAACGCAGAACAATCCTAACTCAGGATGTTAATAAGGATCTGAACCTAAATTGAGGAACTGCCATCTTGGCCGGGTCTTAATAATGACACATGGCTAGGTCTTGTCCTTTTTAGATTTTGCCATTTTTATTATAATGGTAGATCTTATAATATAGGAATGATATTTAAATATAATCGTTCCTTTAAAATTTAAACAAGTATATGGTTGCCCTAAACGGGGCTTCTTAAGAAAATGACTTGCCCATGCAAAGGCAAATAAGAAAAATAATCAAGGAAGTAATTAAAAGACAATGGAACGAATTGGAATTTGTCCTATGTTCTTGTCTAGACTCAAGAATGTGCAACTGTGTAACTGAGATTAAACGCAAAAGGCTAACGTTTAATTCACTCAGTGTTGGCTCTGATACCAACCTGTCACACCCCGACTTTCCACGTGTCACCGGTGGGCCCGGTGGGGAGTATCGTGACGTGGTTGATATTATCATAGTCAAACAACACAATTATATAAATGCACAGCGGAAGCAAAAGATAAAATATATTACAATCCGAATATAAAGTAATATCAAGTATTACAACGGAAAGCAAAGGTTCCACAGGCGGATCATAAAACATAAACATTGTTCAACAGACTTTAGACGCCTAGAACTTGCAAGATTCCTTATTAACGTCCTGAGCCGCTTCCAGCCTATTACGTACTTGTACCTGTCACTTAGACTTTTGAAAATACGTCAGTTTTCACTGGTAAATACACTCAACCGACTCATTTGAAAATGTTTATGAAAATTTGTTTAGGTGCTCAAGGCACGTAAATATTTCGACACTTGGATTAAAATGCACAAGGCAAAATTAATCTTTTATACTTGGGAAAATTATTTGTATATAATCTTGTATACAGTTTTACTTATTTGTCGTCGAGCCGGACAGATTAACTGACACGCCACAGGTATAATGCCCACAGGCTATCATCCTCTAAGTGGATTACCAGTTCCGGTATAGTGCCCACAAGGATGATACCTCGGAGTGGATTACCAGTTTTTACATAATGCAGCTGTCAGGTGTATGCCTACACCCCGTGCTTAGGTCGTGGTCATTTCTTAAAATGATGCCAATGATATCCGGGACATGGTCATTTAACCCCCAAAAGCCATACACCAAATAATACATATTAAACGGGTCATGCAAATACATTAATCACAATACGATTTAAATGACTACACATACCCGACCAAGTGGCACTTTTATAGTACCGTATCCCAAGCCCGTATAGGGAAAATAAGTTAAGAGTATTTACCTGAGCTAGCTCCTGTCTTAAATAGCAAGAATTATAATAACTCAGCCGTATTCACTTAAGTAAGCGTAGGTACAATTTACCGGAAGGCTCTAGTTTGGAATGATGGTATAAATAACCAATTAGAATGCTAACGGGTCTTTAATTAAGCCTAAGCTTAGACCGGTTAGTCTTAAGGAAATATACGGTTCAAACACATGATTAAGTGAAGACCGGAATAGAATGTGTTTTAGACCCGAAAAGTTTGAAGACTTGTATAATATGGGTAATCTAAACACCTTCTGGATTTTGAGATAAAACCGATAAGGTTTGACCCGTTTCGGCTAATTTATGTAAACTAGTTACATAAACCGAACCGTATGCGTAATAAGCGTAACGGGTATTCATGAGAGCCATATATAGGTTTTCTAAGTTAATATGCTTCAAATATGTTGTGACATCAGTAAGATGTCTTTTATTATGCCCGAAACGAATTTAAACACAAACTATGCCCCGTAGGGGTAGTTTGGTCATTTAAAAGATTATAAAAGAGTTTAAGTATTTACCTGAGTTACAGGTCTGATATAATCAGCAAAAATACTTATTTTACTAAGTTATAACATTAGGGTAAAGTAGATATGTGAAATTTATCAAATATAACCAAACTATGCACCGTAGGGGTATTTTGTTAATTTCACATAAGCCGAAAAGCTCAAAACTGAAGTCTGAGTTTAACAACCTTTGCTTACTGTTAAAATATTATAATTTACCTAAAATATCAGTAGGTATCACCCTTGTATGTTTAAAAATAGTCTTAGTACATACTATGCGCTAAAAACGCTTAATAAGGCGATTAGAAGCCATTTCCGGGTTCTATATATATATAGCTGATATTTTTATCATTCCAGAAGGCTTAAAATAATTTATTTATCATTTTGGATCAGTAGGAAAAGGTGTGGAGTCGATTAGATATGTAAAACTCATTTTATGGCCCGTAAGGGCAAAACCGACAATTACCGGATTAAGCCTACGACTATGAGTTATGCTCAGCCTAAAATTAATTAAAAATCTTCAAAAATCCCAAAATAATATATTAAATCAGTGGGTAATAAGTTTGATATCAAAAAAGTAGGATTAACTAGGCTATACGCTAATTACGCCGTTTAATTAACATAAAGCTTTCCTTTTACGCTAACGAGCATAACTCTTAATCTACACCTCAAACTGATGTCAAACTTTGGGTACAAGTCTATATATCAGTAATTAAGGTTTCTACTCTTCTACATTTTCAAAAATCACATTTTAGGGTGAAAAGGGCATAATGGTCAACATATGAGCAATTAACGGAATCATGCGTATTAATCGGTTAACTAATGAACCATGGTGTATAATCACAGAGGGTTATACTAGCATGTAACTTTGTCCAAATGAAGCTCTAAGGTATCTCTAAAACATACCAAAGCGGGTCAGAACTGAAGTCAAAGCAAAAGTCAAAGCTTTGCGACTTCCGGTTCCGAACCGGGTCTAAACAGTAAATTGTCGGGTTGAACATGCTTAGACATGTTCTTACACTAATTACTAAGTTATATTAATGATCAAACAGGTTGTATGTGTTCTACATTGCTAATTATGCATAAATTGTAATTTAAGTATCCTGTTGACTTTTTAATAACTAGTTTGACCCGACATTTGACCTAGTTAGAGTGGGAATCAGGGGGAACCCTTTTAAGGGTTTATTACCCACATAATTACCAACTTATAACTACTTTTGATTCGACTAATCACTGGAACATTAGTGATTAATCTTAAAGTCAACCGTTAATTACGACGGTTTGACTTTTAAGCTAAAACTAAGCTGAAACTTAACTAAGAAAGGATTAGCAAACTTACTGAAGTCCTAAGCTTGATTAGTGATCAATTGAGAGAAGACTTGAGCTCCAGAAATGATCCAAAGTGCAGATGAAGGTGTGATTGAAATGTTGCAATTTAGGGGCTTTATATAGTGATCAAATCACCACAAAATGTTGACATCTAAGTCTACCACTGACCACAATTTACTAACAAGTGTCCCTAAGTGTTTAGGGGTTGTTTAGGGGCCAAGCAAGATGAGGAAAATCGAATAAAGGTCAGTTGCAACGTTTAAAATAGCCAACAACCAACTTTCTGCATCTGGGCATACCTTGCGCACCGCAAGGGTGTGGTTGTTGAGGTGCGCAAGCATGTCATCAGGGCCAAAAGTCTCTTTTTCAGTTTGCATCCTTGGCTCTTGGTCCTCCGAAAGGTCAATTAACTTATTTTCTTGCACTTTGAACCCTCTAAATTGACATATAAGGGCTTTAAGACATTTACTCACTTTGTTTAGTCCCCGGTTAACTTTATTGTCACTCGAAAGGTCCAAACTTTCAACGTTGACGCTTTAACCCCTCGTACACGAATTTGATCATAACTTTCTCATACGATAACGAAACTTTACGAAATTTATATCGTGCATTCTAGTGAGCATAATTAACAGTTACAAAGCTTCGGGTTTGTCAAAAGGTCACTCAGAGGTATAACTTAAACATGTTGACACATTTCACCCCCGTAGTTTGTAATCTCACTTTCATTCCCAATTAGCTTCGCATGATCCATGATTTATTCGTGTAAGGGTATGAGCATCATGTAGGGTTACTGTAAATTATATTTATCCCTTGATGACATTTTAAACCCTTATATTCACATACTTTCCATGTTTGTCAACTTTAGTCCCTCTAGAGTATACTTTCACACGTTCAAGCTTATGACATGTGTCAATACATTATAGGACGTGAATTTTCGAGGTGTTACATAAAGACTCAAGATTCAACAAGTTTCACGTAGTTTAAAGATTCAAGTTTCCCAACAAGTTTCATAGATTCCAATAGATTCAACACCGCAAACCCACGTCCTTCGCATGGCACGTTGTACGAAGTTTGGCTACATGTCAGAAACGCTTATATATAGGAAGTACCAGCGGCGTATCCACCACACTTCAGGCACATCGCTTCCACCTCATACTCGTTGTCATGCTATGTGTCGCAATTGCCGACATAACAACACACTCATCATCATCATACACATGTAGATTAACCCGGTAGACTCACATAGACTAACTTAGTAGACTCACATAGATTCCAATAGATTCCAATGGATTCACATAGATTCCAATAGATTCCAATAGATGCACATAGACTCCAATAGATTCCAATAGATTACACAATTGACTCACATAGATTAGAGTTAATAGTCTCATCACGGTCCATAAACAACGAAATCCCGCATGGCACATGCTACGAAAGTTCGGCAACATGACAGAAGCACTTATATATAGGAAGTACCAGCAGCGTATCCACCATGCTTCAATCATGCCACGTCCGTCTCGTCATCGGTGTCATGCTTCGTTACCCATAACATTAGATTCCATCACATCCCACATAGACTTCACATAGATTTATCAAGTAGCTCTAATAACATAGATTAACCCTTTAGACTCAACAACTTCAACCCGAGTCCACAAAACTACGAACTTCACTTAGCGCGTGATACGAAGGTTCGGCAACATACCAGCAATACTTATATATAGGAAGTACCAACGGCGTATCCACCATGTTTCGGACATGCCACTTCCGCCTCATCTTTGGCGCTAGGCTATATTTCGTGTTTTGTTCCTCAAAACCACACATACATAGTTTACACATAGATCATGATAGAGTGCTCATAGATTACACATAGATTCCACATAGATTACACAAATAGTTTCCCATAGCTTAGATTTCAACCATCTCATCACTGGTCTGCAAAACACTAAGTTTCGCATGTCACGTGGTACGAAAGTTGGTAACATGCCTGAAACACTTATATATAGGAAGTACCAGCGGCGTATCCACCATGTTTCAGACACGTCACTTCTGTCTCGTATTTCTATGCCATGTTCCGTTTAGTGTTTCACAGCCACAATAGCACATAGATTCATCAAATAGCTTCACATAGTATCATAGTCGATCAAGATTCCCACATAGATTAACATCATGAATAAAGCTCCATAAATTTAGTTTGATCCTGAGAGATTATGATTAGAGTTTTAGATTGCGGACACATGTGCGTCTTGTGTAAAAAGTCTCAAAATAATGAGGAACCAAAATAGACGACGAATCAAGTTTAAATCCACACATAAAATCGAGATAACATAAAAGATAGACTCATAAAACATACATTGTTCTGGGTAGAGGAACGGTGACTAACCAAAGTGATTCGAACCCCTTTCGAATTGAGGCAACGTGTCCCGACTTACTTAGATAAATACGTCATCAATGTTAGGCCTACGATATTCGTCCTTTTGGTCATTTCACGTTCCTAATTAATTGGTAGTTTCTAGACTTTGGCGAGACATAAAATCGAAGAGTGGGGCTAGTTATCAAGGTCTGAGTTTCACCTCTATCTTGACAACATCATGCCCTAATAGCGTCGTACTTATCAGCAGATAAGACCTACTAGAATATAATCAGGAAATTTCCCATCAAGGTTCGGATGTCACTCCTGTCTTGAGGACAAATTTCGTGCAAAATATAAACATTGATTGATAGTGTTTCAAAGTATCAAGTGTCTATTGTGTCAGCCTTAGGAAAGACATGTAAGTTTAGCAGGAAAATATGCTGCTAGGAAGCAGATACGGCAGAATGCATAAGTCTTAAACAACAGATAAGAGTCAAGATTCCTAGAACTATAGACTAGGGCAAGTATTCCTACTTATCCTAATTCCCTATAGTTATGGCTCTGATACCAATCTGTCACACCCCAACCGATGGCGGAAACATCGTGGTGCGGCACTAAGCGTTCAGATTGCTCATGAGTTTCCATAACACTAATAGTTTCAATAGTAATTAAATTGATTTCATGCAATATTGTCTAAACAACACAAATCCACAATCATGTCATCGAAACATCAACATAGTTCCAAAAGTTTCTAGATTTAGCTAAATGTAGTTTCTAAGCTTCAACCTAGCTTGATTCAAGAATCCTAGCATCCTGTCAACCTGCAACATGTATTAAAATAGAGTCAGTACAAAAATGTACCAGCGAGTATACAAGTTTGAGTACATAGCATAATAGATTCAAAAGACTCATATCCATAATGTAAATGATAACAAAATAGTTTCAACCATGCTAGTGTTCGCAGTCCAAGTGATAGCCCAAGTGTACCGATGCTTTGGTGTTTTCCCAAGACTCAAGGAAAACTAGAATCCTCCTAACAATACCCCGAGAATAATGGGGAGGTGCATCTCCTATAGCGTTACTATTGTTAAGGCGGAACTAAACACTCTGGATTAAACGTCCACATAGCACAAAGAATCAAGAATCACAAGTTTCATATACACATAGGATAGAGTTTAGATTCAAAAGCATCAAGTTTCATAGTTTAATAGAATACATGTTGCATCCCAAAGTTTAAAACAAAAAGGGATCGAGTATACTCACAGTGATTGCTTAACAGTTTAACTGTTATTGGATCAAAAGGAGCTCTGTAGGTTTAGCCTGATTAGATTACAACAGATAAGTGTAGGACAGAACAACGAGAGTGAACAAAAGTGTCAGATCAGTCATCTTGATCGGATGGTTGTTCTATCGGACGACAGTCCGATCGGATTGCCATTCGATTGAGGTGGCTGATATGAGTGGGGGATGAATTGCCATCTGATAGGAGGAGGCTGTCACATCAGTGAGAAATGATGTGACAGCTCCTATTTATAGTGCAAGGAGGAAATAAAGGCGGTGTGCAGCGGATCGAATGATGGTTCGATCGAACGGCCCTCCGATCGGATGGTCATCCGATTGGATTGCCATTCGGTCAATCCTATCCTTTCCGTGTTCCTGTCTTTGTTTCGTTTCGCGAGTTAGATTAAGAGTTGCATTGCGTATTATTGGGTAATAGTATCACATAACTAGATTACATCATTAACACCTTAGTTTCCAAGTTTCATAGATTCCGCCAGTGACAAGTCTCCAGTCTCTCGTTCAACCAAGTCTCAAGTTGCACGAGTCTCAAGAGTCAAGCACCAAAATATCAAGTATCAAGAATCATAGTTTCCAAGAATCAAGTATCAAGAATCAAGTCTCATAGCGTTAAATACCAAGAATCAAGTTTCTAGAATCAAACATCATAGTATTAAGAATCAAGAATCTAGATTTAAGCATCACAAGTATCAAAAGTGTCAAGTATCACATAGATTAGGGACTAATATTGACAATAGCTAAAAGGCTAGGGACGCAAGTGTTACAAATACAACATTATAGTGCTATAAGAATTTGTGTTAAAAAATTACAGTAGTATTTTTCCGTGTGTGATATATTTATGTGGTGGTTGAACTTACTGTATATTTTATCAAGAGAAATACGTGTTGGTAAGAAAATACCCCAAGTAAGCATTTTAATAGGTTTTTGTAACAAATTATTTTGACAATGTGTTATCTCATATTAAAGTAATTCTTTATAGTATCCTCCCATAACACATATCCACCACTCAGGGGAAAATGTATTACAAAGGCTCAGTTTAACCAGTTATGTGCAGGATTTGGAAGACAAGCTGCACCCAAGTGAACTTTTTGACGCATTGGGTTTAGCTAAAGATCTAGACCAATTAGCACTATTGAAGGTTAAGGATATAATTAATGGCAACTGGCAATGTTGTTAATGAGTGCATTGAGAACATTAAGAAGATCACTCACAAAAAGGTTATTCTGGTGTTCAGAGGACATCTGCTACTGGCGGTCTATGAGAGGGTACCGCAAAGGTGCATTTTTATTTTGTAATTTAGATTGAAGTTGGCTCGCTATGTGTACTAATTATTTTTCAATGAATATTACAAAGTGCGAGATCAAACGAGGATGATATATTTGGAGAATCTGCACCTAGATCACGTGAAACGGTAAGTTATATATACTTCTTGAATTCCTTATTCATTAGCTCTGCAATGGTAACTTTACTTCATGATTAGGGTTGCGGCATTCGTCTTGGAAGACACTTTTGTCATGTAATATTTTGGTTTCGTGGCAATTCGCGCATGCTGTTAGTTCGTTCCCTGTTTACACCCCGCTGCATCGCGACATGGAAGAAGATGAACTGTTGAAACGCGTATGCCTCTATAGTGATGTGTTAGATCAATAACCCTACTAATAGTCCTTTAGATTTATTTATTTGGGTTCATTTCTCATATGATGTTCATTTTAATAAATGTTGCACATCTGCACATCTGTGCTTACACAATCAGATGTCCTTTGGTTTGAAACCCAACAAGGGTAGAATTATTTCCAACTGTTTAAACTAGCTAGGAAATAAATAAGTAGGGTAGTTTATGTTATTTTTGTCTTTTGTCACCTTTTTGTCAATAATATTTTTTTATCATCCCAGATGCTAGCAATACTTCAAAGAAGGGACTCGGGGAATGATAGGGGTGTCAAGTAGGAAAAAAGATGCACCCGCAGTCCGCAGTGCAGCAAGCCACATTGTCAACGAAAATATATTTTGCGCAACTTATGTAACTAACACACTTAGTGTTAGTAACCTAAGTAGCAACCATAACAAATGTACAAAATCTTGGTTCCACCTGATGTATCTAACCTAATGGATGCAACCCAATGACATCTAGCTTAACATAGATATAACTCTAGCCCTGCCGCATCGCGGCGGGTTACTTTTCTAGTTTGATATAATTTATATGTTGCATTTGGTGCATATCAGTATATATATTGAATTCTGTCAACTAATCGTCGCCAAATAAAGGTTTGAAGAAGTTACGAGTATGTAAAGTTGAAACACGATAGTCCGGGGTACATATGTTTTAAATTAAAATTGGTAGAGGTTTAAAGTAAGAGAAAATTACTTTTTGAGTTCTTGTGTTTTAGGGGTTTTAATCACTTGAGTCCAAAATCAAAATGTTTAACGCACTGAGTCCCTAAACGTTTTTTTTGTAACCCTTTGAGTCCAATTTTTTTAACTCTGTTTGAATTTTTTGTTAGTTTTTCATTAAAAGATTAAAATGTCCCTGCATATTATATTATTATATGATTATTACTATTATTATTATTATTATTATTATTATTATCTTACACACACTCACACACATTGATTACTCTCTCTTTCTTCCTCATCTATCTCTTCATTCTCTCTCTCACAACCACACTACCACCACCACACCATATCACCACCACCACCACCACCACCACCATCACCACTGCACCTCCACCACCGCACCATCACCTCCGCCCGAAACCCTAGCGCCGCCATCACTGAAACGGATTATGAGTGTTTCTTTTATGAGGGTTAGCCGTGAAGTTGAAGCGGAGCAATTAGAAAAAAGATGGGTTCTCACTGAAACTCGATCTAGGGTTCTCATCTTCATCAGATGGGTTTGCCATGACCGATCTAGGGTTTGGCGCTACCACTGAAACCCTAACCCCATCATCAAATGGGTTTTCATCTTCGCCTTTTTTTAACTTTTGAGATTTGTAATATAAATTGCTTATGTTTGTGTATGTGTATGTGTATGTATATCTTCAAGTTCTGTTGTTTTGCTTCTGAAAAACTGGATGATGAGTGTTTCTATTATTGATTTGATGTTTTGGACTCGTGATTTGGAATGAATGTTTGGGAATTTGGGTGACGTAAGCAACACATTAGGAGATTATATGGTGCAGTGGTGGGGTGATGGTGGGGATAGTGGTTGTGCGGGGGGGGGGGGGGGGAGGGTAGTGGTGGTGGTAGCATGAGAGATGGAGAAAGTGAAGTGAGTTGTGTAAATATAAAACATTTATTTATTTTATATATAATGTATAATAATATTATACTCTTGTGCATTAAAGACTTGTTAATTATATTCTTGTGCATATAAAAGTTGTACTTTGTGTGTAAATGACTAAATTTCCCTCGTAGTTAACAGACTTGGTGGATGATGTTAAAAATTTGGACTCAAAACGTTATAGAAAAAGCGGTTATAGAAAAAGCGGTTAGGGACTCAGGGCGTTAAACTTTTTGATTTTGGACTCAAATGGTTAAAACCACTAAAACACAAAGACTCAAAAAGTAATTTACTCTTAAATTAATGTGCGAACATGAAGTGGCGTATCTTATGCAAGCCTGTCCCAACGTTTTTAAAGACCCTATGCAAACTACGAAGTGGAGGCTCTTTTGTAAAAGAGTTAACTTCGTTTTTGCTCTCTATGGTTTAACCAGTTTAATGCTTTTGCCCAAATAGTTTAAAAATAGCCATTTTGCTCCTTGTTGTTTGTACTTTAACTCTAATCTGCTCCCCGCCCTTAACTCCATCTAATATGTTCGTTAGCTAGAAGGGTACTTTGGTAATTTTATATATAAGAAGTTAATTATTTATTATTAATTCCTTTTTTATTAAAGGAATATAAAGTATTCCTTAAATCCATTTTTTTTGTTTTTATTACTATTAACATATATCAATTTTTTTTGTAGTTCTTTAATTCAAAAACCCCAACAAAAAACAACCAGAGCAGTTGATTATGATGTCTGCTCAATTTTTTTATAGCTCTTCGATAAACCCTAACAAAAAAACAACTAGCCTTATTGATTATGGTATCTTCACCAACAATTAAATCAAACCAAAAAAACCCTTGAAAGTGAATTTGTTTTAATCTCAAAACACAACAGAAATGAACAACATTTTGGAACGACCCGATAGGATACCAACTTGCCTCGCTTGTTGGCATATGACAGTTACCGGTCAGACCACGACCATCAACGAACTATCTCAAATCAGATGTAGATTGAAACTGCTGACGAAACCCGATGTAGACGACGGTAAAAGAGTGACGGCTAGGGATGGTCCCGATCTGGCGAGAGAAGGAACAGCCCTAGAGCGGCGATAGTGGTGGTGAGTTAGAGGTCATTGAGGCTCCGATTTTCTAGTCGTCGAATGGTAGTGTGGTCGGCAAGAAGGTTCAGATCTGCGATGAAGATGATAGTGGATTTGGGGGTTTTGAGGTCCAAGGTTGCAGATGAAGATGATGGTGGGTGGCCGACGGTCATGGTTGTTGGTTTAGGGTTGAAGATGAAGATGGTGGTGGTGGTGGCCGACTCCGATTTCAGTTGGTTTTGAGCTCCAAATCGACGACCGGTGGTGATCTCAATGGTGGCTAGGGTTAGAAAGGGAGTGTTATCTAGTTTATATATATATATATATATATATATATATACTAGTTTATAGTCCCGTGTCTTACACGGATTGAATGATAAGATTGGTTGTATTCGAAGAACAGAATAATTACAAAATTTTAATTGTTCTTGATATTGCACATGTTAAAAATAAGTTTTGATATAAACACATATTACCCTAACATGAACTATCCATAGTAAGTTAAAGACAATATAACATTACTGTAAAACAACGTAAAAACGTGTCCAATCATGTAAAGACACGTGTCCTAAACTCTAATTACGCGAGAGATTGAGTTTGAAGGACTAAAGTTGTCAAACAGTGAAAATATGTGACCGGAGGGACTAAAAGTGTCAACATGCCAAACTTGTGCCTCTAAATGACCATACGTGATGAATATATTCTTAAACGAGTGATTGATTGGATATAAGAAGTCGTTTGTGAAAATAATCGGAAGATTATAAAACTACAAGGGTTAAACGTGTCAACATGTTAAATCTGACCTCTGAGTGACCTTTTAACAAACTCGAGGCTTCGGAATATTCAAATATACTCTCAAGAATAAGTGGTATAAATTTCACGTGGTTTCGAGATCGTTAAGCAAGTTTTCAAGACTATGGGTGAAAAATGTCAACTTGACGAAACTTGCATTTATAGTGATATTTAACGAAACCGAGCCTAACGGAGTTTGATTATTCATCCTTGAGCCTCTACAAACTAACTACAGGGGCCTTACATGTCAAAAAGAAAGTTGTATAAGGTTTTAAACGACCAGGGACTAAAGCTGCCATGTTTGAAAGTGTTTTAACCTGGAAAACAGGTCTACGCGGCTCGCGTAAGACCTTACTTGACCTTTACGCGGCCCGCCTGAAAGTCACCAGCGCAGAAAAATAAGGACAGGTGCAGGTTTCAGCTGTTGCACCGCCTTAAACTCGTTTGTAACGATCCTAGGGGCTGTTAAACGGTTTTATAAATCCACTAGGACACCTGGGGTGATCCTAGGAGGTCCCATAACAGCTGGAAGTGATCCATGAGCTTAGAATTTAGTATATAACGAGCACTAGTGTTGTGTTCTTTAGCACTTCATTTGCAACAACTTCAAAGGGACACACATCTGGAGCTTGCAAGCACTAGGAGAAGAATTACAAGTGTAGAAAAGATAGCAAGGACCATTAGTAAGAGTCTTATTACCTGCTTAGTCCTTTAAATTAGTTTAAAAACCGAAAAGTCAAACTTATCGTAATTAAGCTTTGACTTTCGGTTTAATCACAATTGGTCCAACCACTGATCAAAACGAAAGTGGTTATGGAACCATATTAAGGTAGGTGATTAACCCTTAAAATGGCACCTCATAATTATTTCGTTTGACTAGTTAATTGTCGGGTCAAACTAGTTTGACAAAAAGTCAAACTGGACAGAAAGTTTAAAAATAAATTAAATTAATAAAACAGAGGTTCTAAATTATATTTTAACATTCTAATGACTTAGTAATTAATATTAGAACATGTTTTATCAAACCTAACCCGACAATCATTAGTCTAAGGTCAGTTTATAACCGAAAGTCGCAAAAGCTCGACTTTTGCTTTGACTTTCAGTTCTGACCCGTTCAAGCTTAATTCTCCCATGTTTTAAGCTTCCATTAGGACTATATTATTCAGTAGTATAACCATCTGGAGTTATATTGCATGGTTCTTAGTGGTTTGAATTATATGCTCTTGATTGTTAATATGCTTATAAATGCCGTAAATGCCCTTTTGACACATAAGTGAGATTTTTAGAAATGTGAGAGGACAAAAACCTTTGCTACTGATATTTAAACTTGTCCCAAAAATTTGACATCAGTTCTTGGTCCCAAATAGGAGTTATGCTCGATATCGTAATTAGAAGCTTTTTATTATTTAAATTGCGATATCTTGCATAATACATGTTTAAACTTGGATTTTGAACCAAAACTCATTACCTACTGTTAAGATATTATTTTTAAGGAATTTTAAGATTTTTGGACAGATTATAATCTGTTTAAAACATAGAGTTCGTTTGTAATTCGGTTAATGACGATAATACCCTTTTTAGACATAAAATGAGATTAACAAAAGATTTGAATGCCAATCTTTTTCCTACTGATTTTATACATTAAATAAATTATTTTGAGCATTCTAAACTGATCAAAATCTCAGATTTACATAAACATCTTGATTATCGTCAATTAGCGAGTTTTACACTAATTAGGTGCATGGTATGGTTTTAAACCATATTTAACATCTAAGACTTGTTACCTACTGAATTTTTGAACAAATTTAAATATTACTACAGTAGGTATAAGTTATGAACTCAGGTTTTCAAAAATGCCCTTAAAAGCCTATGTGAAATGACCAAAATGCCCTTTCGGGACATAGTTTGGTCATAAATAGTAAATTTCACTTATGTATAATATCTTACTGATGTAATGTGATAAATTAAATATTTTTACTGAATTCAAAGGACTAAAACTTCAGTTTGTTATAAAATCTCTTTTATAATTATTAAATGACCAAAATGCCCTTACGGGACTTAAATTGGTTTAAATTACTTTTTGGGCATATATGTTAACATCCTACTGATGTATTAACATATTTTAAGCATAATGACAATTGAGACCTGTATATAATTCGTTTGGTTACCCGTTACGCGTTTACGCGTTCGGATCGGTTTATGTGACTAATTTATATAAATTAGCCGAAACGGGTTTAACCTTATCATCAAATTCTCAAATTCCAGAATGTGAATAGTTTACCCACATTATACAAGTATCCAATCTTGTTGGGTCTAAACCACATTCTATTCCGGACTCCGCTTAATCTAGCGTTTAGTACCATAAAGTTTCTTTCTAGCTAGCCGGTCTAAGTATTTGACTTAACTAAAGACCCGTTAGCATCCTAATAGGTTATTAAACCTTCTATACAGATTAAGTAGCATCCAGTAGAAGGTACCATCATACAGCTTAGGATTATACTGCTGAGTTACCTTTTCACATTAGCTCAGGTAAATATTTTTAACTTATTTTCCCTTATACGTGCTTGGGATATGGTATTATAATAATACCACTTGGTCGGGTATGAAATCATTTAATCGGATTGTGATTAATAAATTGCATAACCCGTTTTAATCTATCTTGTTTGATAACATAAACATTGAGGGTTAATTCGACCGTGTCCTGGATATCCTCGGCTCATTTCATTTGAAAATGGCCACGGCTTATGCACGGGGTGTAGGCATACACCTGACAGATGCAAATGCTAAAATATAAACCCACATGTTGGGGATAACTCCTTTGTGGGTTCTATAAGTGGTGAGTCTGTTAATCATGACCGACTTACAACCGACCCCAATTGTATGACAAACATGTAAATCTGTATACAAGATTATCTTTAAATAATTGTCCCAAGTTATAAATGATATGTGCCATGTGCACTTAAATCAATTTTCATAAATGTTTTCAAAAGAGTCAGTTAATTGTATTTACCAGTGTAAACTGACGTATTTTCTAAAGACTAATTGACAGGTACCTCTCGTAATAGGCTGGAGCTATTAGGTGTCGTATAAGAGGATCTTGCAAATCCCTAAGATACCTGAAGTCTGTTATTTTTGTTTCTTTGTACTTTTATGATCTGCCTGTGGATCTTATTACAATCCAGTCTGTATATTCTTTCTTTCGGACACTCAGACATTATGGTTTGTAATAGTTTATTCACCAAGCCTTCCGCTGTGCTATTATATTGGGTGTATTGACTATGATGATATTAACTACGTCACGATACTCCCCACCGGGCCCACCGGTAATACGTGAAAATATCGGGGTGTGACAATTACTCACTATAAATGACGCGTTTAAGCAAATACTTTATATTTATTTGTTACTTTAGTAATAATAATTAGATATACATAACATATATATTTATGTAACAATTAAATTTCTATATTATGTTACGATACGATACGTAAAGAATCTGAAGAAAATTCTTAAATCTCATACTTATCTTGGGGAATGAGATGAAGTAGAAAGAAACCGATGAACACATAAATGTTTCTTTAAAATTTTGGGATGATAATGAGAAGGCTCTTAAATCCTAACCGAGATAGAGTTGGTGGCTGAAAATGGTGGTGATGGAGATGGATTGTGATGGTTAATGGTATATCTAATTCTAATAAAAAATTTCAGTTAATGTCATATAATGTTCTCTTTTACAATTCATTAATAATAATATTAAATAATTAATTTTTGTTTGAATTAATAGATAAATTTATCACAAAATATTTAGTTGAAATAATTACCTCACTACATTATTTCTAATATATAAACTCAAATCCAAATGTTATTATTTTACATATTTTTTGTGGTGTTGATATGAAATATTGATGCATATAATTAAAAAATAATATTTTTAATAACGTAACACTATAAAAAATAACATTTTAATAGCGTAACACCATGTTTCTTAGATAATAGCAATTATTTTTTCTCAAACTGGATTTACGCAAAACAGATAACTTAAAGCAAACCATATCCTTATTCATTTTAAGAAATAATAAAATCACAGATTTTAAAAGTATAGATAATTTATATACTTTTTAATCATAAATTAGAATCAGATATTAATTAATAATATTATTAATATTAATGAATTGATGGAGAAAATGTCATGTGGAATTATGCTTATCCATTTTAAGAAGTAATAAAATCAAAGATTTTAAAATTATAGATAATTTATATATTTTTAAGAGTTAAATGCCATTTTAGTCCCTGTGGTTTGGGCCATTTTGCCAGTTTAGTCCAAAGGTTTCATTTTTAACCTGTGGGTCCAAAAAGGTTTCACAGTTGCCATTTTAATCCACTGGGTTAACTTCATCCATTTTTTCTGTTAACGAGAAGGCCAATTCGGTCATTTTATATGGCTGAATTGCCCTTTTAGTTAACAGAATTACATACAAAATGACCGAATTGGCCTTCTCGTTAACAGAAAAAATGGATGAAGTTAACCCAGTGGACTAAAATGGCAACTGTGAAACATTTTTGGACCCACAGGTTAAAAATGAAACCTTTGGACTAAACTGGCAAAATGGCCCAAACCACAGGGACTAAAATGGCATTTAACTCTATTTTTAATTATAAATTAGAATTAGATATTAATTAATTAATAATATTATTAATGAATTGATGGAGAAAAATGCCATTTGTCATTATTGAGAGTCTTTTATTAGAATGATATATATATATATATATATCGTGGTTCTCATAACTCGTGGTGGTTCTCATTCTAGCGGCTCCCTATATATATATATATATATATATATATATATATATATATATATATATATATATATATAATGGAAGTATCTATAGAAAACCCTTATAATTTAGAAAACTTGGGAAACTCTAAACTCCCGATTTTTTTTTGGAAAATTGATTTTTAATAAACCAACCTTTGTCCCGTTGGTAAATAATAATCTTACATACGCAATTGGTATACAATAATCCTACCTATCAACATGTTGGTACTCAATGAACTTCCGTTAATTTTTTTTAACTGAAGTTAGTTTTTAAGTTTTATTTATTACACAAACAGTCCCTGTAGTTGTAATTTACTATTTTAACTATTTTATAAAACAAAAAAACCACTCGAAAATCCTCCTTTTTCTCGATTTGAGGTTTATAAAATAGTTAAAACTAGTAAATTACAACTACATGGACTGTTTGTGTAATAAATAAAACTTAAAAACTAACTTCAGTTAAAAAAAATTAACGAAAGTTCGTTGAGTACCAACATGTTGATAGGTAGGATTATTGTATACCAATTACGTAGGTAAGATTATTATTTACCAACGGGACAAAGGTTGGTTTCTTAAAAACCAAATTTTCTAATTTTTTTTAAATTTACACATGTTATATATATGTTTTTAAGGGGTTTGGGCAAAAAAAAAAAAATCAAAAAATCAAAAAATCGCCGAGTGGATATTTAAAAAAAAAAATAAACAAATTTCTGGGGTAACATATGTCAGACGAATGTAACATATGTTACACCGAAACTTGTTTATTTAAAAAAAAATATCTACTCGGCGTTTTTTTTGATTTTTTTTTGCCCGAAACCCTTAAAAACATGTATATAACATGTGTAAATTGTTTCAAAAAAAATCGGGAACTTTGAGTTTCCCGGGTTTTCTAACCACAATTGGATTTTCTATACATCCTTCCCCTATATATATATATATATATATATATATTCACATATTAGATTGGAAAAGACTTAAATGTCCCTACTTTTGTCAGTAAAATTACCAAAATACCCTTCTAGTTAGCAAACATATTGGATGGAGTTAAGGGTGAGGAGCAGTTTAGAGTAAAAATACAAACTATAAGGAGCAAAATGGCTATTTTTTAAATTATTGAGGCAAAAGCGTTAAAATGGTCAAACCCCAAAAACGAAGTTAACTCTTATTGTAAAATTCTTTTCAAACATGTTTACTAACAAAACCCTCCTCTTTAGCCGGGGTTGGCACCCATTTGGGCACCTCTAAAAGGGCCAATCCACCGTCTCGATCGGAAAAAAAGCAGCGTTAGTTTCTTCACCTCCCACGCACATACCTATTTTTCTTCCGTTCACCACGCCGTTATCTTTCTTGTGAATACTTGGAGATTTGATTCATCTTGTTAGGGTTAGAAAACAGAGTCCTACGGTAGCTGTTAATCACACACCGATGTATGTAGCTGAAGACATCAGGAGCGACCTGCGACCATTGAACTGTTCTGTTCTGTTCTGGTAACATCACCTCTAATTTCTATTTTTCCAATGTGTTTCTTTTGATTGTTGTGTAATTATTTGACGAAAGGGTAGAATAAAATATTCTTATAACTCATCGTTTGATAATTAAGTGTGGTATTATAAGTTAATCATAATCTGATTTAGGGTTCATCCGATGATCAGTATAAGCTGTTCTGATTTTAAATGTATTTCTTTTGTTTGATGGTGGTGTAACTGAGTGCTTTAAGATTATAATTTTTCTAAAAGAAAGGGTAAAAAAATAAATAAATAATATGATATGTGTACCCTTTTATCTTAAATTTATTTTCACCGTATCTTGTTTCTGCAGCATTACATAGTATCAATCAGTCCAACAAAAACAACAAGTGAAGATGAAAACTAGAAGTATGTACAAAGCGGAACGAACGAGTATAAATAGGCTTCCCGACCCCGTATTAGAAACCATCCTATGTCTTTTACCAACCAAAGAGGCAGTAAGGACAAGTATTCTCTCAAGGGAATGGAGGTACAAGTGGACCCATATTCCTAAACTTCGGTTTGAATTGCGTGATACAATTTCCGAGCTAACATCTGACATAGCAACTGCAATGAATGACATGGACATGTATGATGTATACCGGGTTTTGTTGCTGCACCGGGGTCCAATACACGAGCTCACCCTTTATTTGGAGCATTACTGGGAACATTACGAGGCTTTTGAATGTGATCAGATAATACTTCATTTGTTGAGGAACCATACTCTCAAGAAACTAACACTTTTTGGACTTTATGAAACCGAGGACATTTGGTATAAATTACCCGAATCTGTTTTCGCATTGCATCCCTTAACGGACCTCCATCTTTGTACTTTTTATATTGACAATCCATCGATATTCAATGGCTTTGGTAGCCTTCGAAAGCTAGTCCTGAGTTATGTAAAGATCTCTACAAAAACTCTTCTACATCTCTTATCCAATTGTCCATCACTTAAGACCTTGGATCTCGTAAGTGCCCACTTAAATATACCTTCTCATGTCATGGACCTTCTATATTTATCTGAATATTGTAACGTGTTGCAGCATATAGATGATTATGAACATGTTGATAATTGCACTATTAACGAGTTGCTCAAGTGTTTACCTTTGATTGAACATCTGACTATTTCGGGTGATGTCTCTGAGGTAATATTTATTTACTCACCATCATATATTATTGAAAGAAAAGTATTTGAACTTTTGGCTATTAATATTTGTTTGGCCTATGGTTCAAGTGGCTAGTTCTAGACTCGGTTCCGCAAGAGCTTCCAACCTTAATCCACCTCAAATACTTATGTTTGAATCAATATTGTCTTTCTGGGGACTACGGATCAGCTTTTCTTCTTGCTTTGATCAAATGTTCCCCGAACTTGGAGCATGCGCACCTAGAGGTGAATGATATAATTATATCTTGTATTTTATTTGTTTGATTCTCACTTACACAAAGAATGCGAACCTTCATGTAGATGGAGTATCTTCTGGAATTCTCCGTTGTAAAGGATAAATATTCAGATGTTTGGTTGGCGCATCTGAATACATTGGATCTTTGTTTTGGTAGCAGCTCACTTGAGATAGAGTTTGTAAAGTTTATGTTGGCTAGGTCACCCAAGCTGAAGAAGGTGAGCATACTCACTGTGGTTGATCGGAAGCAAGACGCTAAGATGTTAAAAACGCTCTTACGGGCCCCACGTGCGTCCCCTGGAGTAAAAATTTACACTTGGAAGTGAAAATTGTTTCAAGACCTTTATATCACTCTTTAACTTTCTTGAGAAGTAATGTTGAGAATTATGATGATAATCTAATGTTTGTATGGCTACGTTTTTACCGTATCAGTTACTTATCCAGTATTGTGTTAACTCGTTGTTTGATTATTTTTTATTTTGATGTTTTAGATTTTGTATATCCGCTCAGTACACGTGTATGTACTTTGTATGTATCTGGCTTCTATCTCCTTTTCCCTTTCGGTTTAGGTTTTGCCTTCATGTGATGAATCTAATTCTACATTTCTGTTTGTTGGGTTTAACTTTGCTGACTTATAGTATTAGTGATAAGGTAATAGTCATGATAAATATGGAACTTATTTCTTGTCTGAAAGTAAAGTTCACACATAAAAGTACTTTGTACTCCCACGAAAAAAAAAACATCCGGCAAGAAGGCCAGACAATAGAATGGGTTAAACTACAAGCGCCGCGACATGGTGCATCAAAGATGAAAAATAGGAGATGAAAGTCGCCAATCGCCATATATCCTTTGTAAAGCTTAAGGCCGTGTTTTTGTATATCTACACGCGTCACAGTAGCTTTACATAATTATAAAACACATTGTTCTTGTATATCCATATGCACAACACAACTATGAAATATCATGCAAGTCCATGGTAATCAAGCGCCGAAATGTGTAGGGATAAATCCTTGTTTATATATATATGTATATAGAGTGAAAGTGTAAAATACAATATTGCTTAACGTATGAGCAGCGTATGCTGTGAAATTACGTATGTTGTAAAACTGAAAACCCTAATCACGCATGTTAAAAAACCATAATCACGCATGTTATACTTATGTAATGAAACATGTTATAATTAATACACATACAAACTGAATGTCAAGATCCTTGAAGTTGCTAATGCCCTATTGTTTACATCTGAATGGATCCATTCAGAGCTTACCTTACCTCTGAATCGGGTCAGAGGCTGGGTTGTTTGGTTCACAAAACCCTTACCTCTTAATGGTTCCAGTTTAGATTCAGGGCCATTCCAACATTTTTGTAGACCCTAAGCGGATTACGAAGTGGATGCCCTTTTGCATAACATACAAAGATTAATACAAAAATTAGCCACTAAAGTTAACCTACGTTGAGTAATTAGCCCTAATTTTGCCCATAAATTCTCCTCCAAACCTGGCGGACTCGACACCATGAGTGATTACCGTTAGTTATAGCTGATAACCTAGAAAATCGAAAGAGTAGGTTGCGATGGGAAGTGGGAACGATGACTGCGGCTCAATTTTAGGGATTTTAGGTGCTAATTCGCTGAATTCGGATCGAGTGGTCGATGGTTGCTAAAGAATGTAGTTATGTTTGTGGTTTAATTTTGAAACTGGGTCTTTTTTCCTAAACAATTTTTATCTTTGCTCGAAACTGGGTCTTCAATGTGGTCTTTTTTCCTAAACAATTTTTATCTTTGCAACAATTTTGCTTTTATTTGGGACTCATACATATACACCTGTTGCTGCTTGTTTAGTGAGGCAATGGGATGAATTTGAAGAAGTTATGGATTTAGGTCAAATTTGATTAATTGTTTGCCTCTTCGATGCTTATTAGGTTTGACATGATTATTATAGTATTTAATTTCATGGTGGATGTATATGACTGACTATATGCTAATTTGATTATATGTATGTGTAGATAGATGTGTTTGCAATAGAGTAAGAAAAAGGTTATAACAGTTTAAGCAAGATGCATTTCTGTCGTGATAGTTGGAGGATTAATTGTTATTGAAATTCAGATTCAGCAAGGATAGTTTAGTGAGAATGAAGATATAATTTGATTTACAGTGAATTGATGCTAATTTTTTTTTTTTGGGTAAAGGGTTACCCCGGTGATTCTATTATAGACAACCGACAAATAAGTACAAGTAGTGAGGATGAGTTCCCCACTAGTTCATATACAGGACAGGCCCCATATATGTAAGCAAAAAAACAAAACAAACCATGATACCACCTCGACCTAGCCTACTACAATCATGATTATGACTAAACTAGTAGGCAAAACGAAAATAAATCAAACAACCACATCAACCGCCATCATAAAAAATGAAATTGCCACCAATCGGCAACCCCCTAGCATGAAACCGAAACGACCTATCCATTGGATGACGTTGTGGAAGAGGTGCTCGCCCCTGTACGGGAAGACGTAGGATGTGTACCCGATGTCATAAACTCTTGCATTTCATCATATACAACCTCTACGCCGTCATCGTCAGACTCCTCATTAAGCTCACGCCCCCCTTTATAATCACCTTTAAAGGAACCCCCATTCCCCCCAACAAACCCAAGAGCACTAAACGAATTGTGTGTTTGAACCTTGGACGAACTAGTACCTCGTGCACTCACATAGGTAGAACTCACTGCCTTTTTCTTTTTATCCACAGGTCTATATTCAAGCTTGGGCTTCTGGTTGTTTACTTGAAATCCGGTCTTCTTTGATTTCTTCTTTGTCTTTACTTCCGTATAACCATCCCCATCTATTTTCGGACTATTAGTAGGAGGTCTCACTGTTGATCGAATGCATTTTGGACACTCCTCAGAGTCATGCCTAAATACACAACAGTGGGCACATCTCGGGGGTTTCCATTCATATTCCACACTAATAGTTTCATTGATATACTTGTTCTCATCCAGCTCAGGAATAGCCATGGTTAGGACCTCTTTAAAATCATGATCAACAGATATATCAATAAGGGCCCTAGCATAGCTGCTTCGTCCCCAAGCCTCGTTGCACATATCAATAGTCTACGAATCCAACCGCATAGGAGAACCAATTTTAGACGCCAACATGCTTAACCCATCATCAGAATACGCCACTAGGGGAACATCATGCAACTTGACCCAAACCGCTACTTTTTTAAACTCTTCTTTTTTAAGGGTATTTGTAGGAGACCACATGTTAAGAAACAATGGTTTGTTACGTATCATCCAAGGACCCCCTTCAAGGACAGCGTCCATTCCCTTTCTATCTTCAAACTTGAAGAAAAAGAACCCATTTGAATTCATCATAGTTTTCAGAAGACCATGTTTCTTCCAATTTGTTCTCACAAAATATTCAACAACTGGATATGCAATTCTATCCCCCAGGAAATAACCATAAAGAGTGTTAGCTAACCTGTTGTTAACCTGGCGAACAGAATCAATCGGTAGCACTACATCCACACCATCCAATGAGTTTGATGTGCCTTGAGTTTGAATTGGTTTATTGTTGTTGTTGATGATTTATGTGTATTTGCTTTTGAGAAGTAATGAATTAGGTATTGTTTTAGAACTAATGAGTTAGGTATTTAGTTTTGTTCATAGGGGTAAAAATGTCATTTTACACAGTCATTTAGAGGTGCAACCAAACAGCACTTTACTGATTCAACACTTATTGGTTCAGAGCCTCTTACCCATTCAGACCTCTTATTCATTCAGCACTTATTGGTTCAGATGTTGCCAAACCAGATTTTTGGAGCCAAACCCGGTTTTGTACACTGAACTGGGTTTTCTTCACCTGTAAGTCATTATGTCATGATGCACTAACTGATAGTGGGTCCTAGTTTCCTTTATTTTGAACTGGATTTTCTTCACCCATAAGTCATTAGGTTCTTCATCTGAATCTAAACTCAAAAACTATACTTTTTTCTGAAGATTGAACTGAAGAACTCAGGAGCCACGATTGAACTGCTCTGGTAACATCTTCACTTCCAATTTCTATTTTCAAACTAGTGGTTTTCCCCTGCGCTACGTGACGGAAACTCAGTTGGTATCGGTTCGCTACCGAAACTTGCTATAGTAGCTGAAAGAGAAAACTAAAAAATTAAAGTCGTGATGCGCCCAAAAGGATATCGACACGTGTTTTATATCAATCGAAAACCATTAAAAAGATACCGGTTCGGATATTACCAATATTGGTACAGATGTTCGGTTGAAATCGGTTCAGTTCTTCACATATCGATACTCGTTTAGTTTACGATTAGAAAAATGCATTTTTTTAATATTATTATCGACACTCATATAGTTTACGATAAAAAATAAACAACTATTCATTGTCGGTTTGGTTCGATATTGTACGAAAGCGACATGATATCCATTTTCAACAAAAATCAAATTAGAAAAAAATCCAAATAAATATAATATTAAAACTTTAGATTTATTATTCATAAAGTAGATTTATTATTCATAAGGTTAAATACTAAATTATTTAAGGTATCAAGGAGTTGTAATTTATAACTTAAAGTTAATATATTTAAAATGCTCATTACTTGTTGTGACATTATCGTAAAGAGTATCTTAAATTTGTCCAATTCTAATGCTGTTCATAAGAAACAACATGAATTGTTATATTATAAAATGTCTTTCTTTTAATTGTAGCTTTATTAGGGTTACTCTGAATGCTGTTTTTCCCTTATTATCACTTTATCTTCAATTCATTTTCCATTTTTTTGTAGTAACTAGTGTTTACTTAATTGTAGCTTTATTAGACAAAAAGAACCGAAGATGAAAACTAGAAGTATGTACAAAGCTGAACAATTGCCTTTGGATAGAGTGAGCACACTTCCTCAACCCATATTAGAAACCATCCTGTGTCATTTATCAACTAAAGAGGCAGCAAGGACAAGCATTCTTTCAAGGGAATGGAGGTACAAGTGGACCACTATTCCTAAACTTGAGTTTACGTTGTTGAATAAAAATAAAGAGGAGAAGCAATCCGACATAGCAAGTACAACGAAAAACATGGACATGAACGATTACACCAAATTCTGTTGCTGCGCCAGGGTCCAATACACGAGCTCACCCTTGATATGGAGCATTACTGGGAACATTACAACTGTTTTGAATTTGATCAAGTAATACTTCTTTTGTCGGGAAACCATACTGTCAAGAAACTAACACTTTGTGGAGTTTGTTCGGACGACATTTGCTATAAATTACCCATATCTGTCTTCTCGTTGCATCACTTAACCGACCTCTATCTTTGTGAGTTTGATCTTCTTGACTATCCACCAACATTCGATGGCTTTGGTAGCCTTGAAAGCTTATACTTGAATGATGTAGAGATCTATACAAAAAATCTTCTACATCTTTTATCTAATTGTCCATCACTTAAGAGCTTGGTAAGTACCCACTTGAATATACGTTCTCATGTCACGGACTTTCTAAACTTATCTGACGTCTTGCAGGATATAGGTGGATTAGATGAAGAATGCTCTATTAATGAGCTATTCAAGTGTTTACCACTGATTGAACATCTGACTATTTCGATTCGTGGCTTTCAGGTAATATTTATCCACATTATATGTAATTAAAAAAATAGTTTTGAAATTTGGTTGTTCATATATGTTTTGGCCTATGTTTCAAGTGGCTAGTTCCAGACTCTGATCCGCAAGAACTTCCAACCTCACCAATCCACCTCAAAGACTTATGTTTGAAAGGATTGTGCCTTGATGAGGACTACAGAATATTTCATGTTTTGATCAAATGTTCCCCAAACTTGGAGAGGTTTGAGCTTGAGGTATATGATATGCATCAAATTTCGCTGCTGCGCCAGGGTCCAATATACGAGCTCTCCCTTCAATTGCCTGAATATGAAGAAGCCTATCCAGAACTTCATCAAATGGTATATCATTTGTCGAGGAAGTATACGGTCAAGAAACTAACACTTTATGGATGGAATAATGACCGTGAAGTACCCATATCTATCTTCTCGTTTCATCACTTAAGGGACCTTGATATCTCAAATGCTAATCTTTACCATCCACCAATTTTCAATGGATTTGGTAGCCTTGAAAGCTTGTGCTTGAGGAATGTAGCGACCCCTACAAAAACTCTTCTACATCTTTTACTAAATTGTCCATCACTTAAGAACTTGATTCTGGTAAGTTCCCACTTATATATACGTTCTCATAATCTCATGTCATGGCTTTTCGAAACTAATCTTAATATTGTAACGTGTTGCAGCTTGTAAGTGAATCAGATGATACATGCACCATTAATGAGCTACTGGAGTGTTTACCTGTGATTGAACATCTAATTACTTCGACTCATATCTCCAAGGTAATATTTGTCCGCATTTCATATAACTGAAAGAAAAGTTTTGATGTTTGGTTGTTAATCTTTGTTTGGTTGTTAATCTTTGTTTGGTCTATGGTTCAAGTGGGTTGTACCAGACTTGACTCCACAAGAGCTTCCAACCTCACTAATTCACCTCAGATACCTTTGTTTCGAAGATAAGACTCTTGTTGAGCATTGTGGATTAGCTTTTCTTCGTGTTTTTATCAAATGTTCACCGAACTTGGAGAAAATTAAGCTGGAGGTAAATAATATGATCATATTTCATATCCTGTTTGTTTTGATTATCGCATGCCAAAACACCCTCCCTGACACAAAAAAAAGATGAACCTTCATGTAGATTCATTGGGGGATTATTTGTCATGATATATACTCCTTTGTATGGGAAGAATATTCAGATGTTTGGTTGGAGCATCTGAATGAATTGGAGATTGAACGTTTCAACAACTCGAAGCCTGAAATGGATTTTGTAAAGTTTATATTGGCTAGGTCACCTAAGCTGAAGAAGGTGACCATAAGCTGCATACGCCCTGAGGGTCATCGGACAGAGTCAGAGATGCAGATGCTTAAAACTCTCTTACAGGCCCCACATGTATCACCGGAAGTAATAATTGCTTCAAAGGCCTTTTGATCACTCAGCTATCTTCAGAATTAATATTGAGATTTATGATAATAATCTAGAGTTTTTGTATGCTTCTTGTTTTTCTGTATTTTTGTTTTATTGGTTGTCTTTTAGGTTTTTTGGCTGTTGGCTCCTACACAATCGGTATACTTAAAATGTAACTGATGCTAAAGAGTTAGAAAGTTGTTTGTCTCAGTTGGCTGCAATAGTATATGTAGATTTAAGGGCTCGAATTTAACCCATTTAACTGAATGCTACTTTTATATTCATTTCACTCTTTCATTAAAAATGAATTATCTAGGGTATGGATGTAAGAAGTTTAAAATTATTAAAAATGAATTATCTTGGAGCAGTGAAACTTTCGTTATATCGATTTAGAGGAATCGCCGCATGTGATATTGTTTCTTCCCTGGCGCTTTTTCGGTCTCCCAAAGCGTCTGCTATATTATTGATTTAGTGATTGCATGTGTTTGTTTTATGTTCTTAATTTTGGATTTCGAGTGAAATTATATTGGATTTTGGATCTCTTGTGCAATGAGAATTTTGCTACATTGAAGATCCTGAAACATTAGATTATATGAAGGAATTTTCTGAAAATATGTTTGATTATTTTATATTTTACTCAAATTCATTATTTAAACTGGATTTGGTGGTGATTGAACCCGGGATTGTGGATTAGAAAAAGCTAAATTAGTTATACACAGTATATTTCTTTAGTTATCAACGACCTGGATTCATGGTTGAAGGCTCTTTAGTGGGCAGCCGTCTGTGGTAAGCCTTTAGTTCAGGCCCGAAACACTTTTCTCCATTTCGGGAACTTTTGATTCATTTGACTCGTTTCCGTTGTGCAGATTCATGTCAAAGTTAAGCGGCATTTAATGAAGGACCTGCCAGAAACAGATGAAGGTGTTGCACAATGGTGTAAAGATTTTTTGTTGCCAAGGTAGTTTCTTTATATGTATCATCTTCACTATATATTATTGCATTCATCTCAAAGTTAAGCGCCACTTATTGAGGCTCGATTGGTTATTTATTTTGTGATCTGCAGGATGATTTATTAGACATACATAAAGAGTTAAACGCCTTTCCTGATTTGGGATTCCATGACATCGGCTGACCATTGAAGTCTCTTGTGGTAGGAACACCGTTATAGTTATGGCAAAGTGGGCGGTTTGGGTAACGGGTCAAACCAAGTAATTTATTCTACATGCAAAACGGGCCATGATGACATTAAACATAGTTCTTTTCCGTTTTTGTTTGGAATAATTTATGTGTTGTGTGCATTTAGTAGGTTTTATGCGTCAACTGTTTATTATCTTTTGAGTAAAATGCCATTTTCGTCCCTGAGGTTTGGCCAGTTTTGTGACTTTTGTCCAAAGGTTTGTATTTTCACATCTAAATCCAAAAGGTTTGAAATCTTGCCATTTTCATCCAGCTCTTTAACTCCATCCATTTTTCTTTGTTAGCATTTCCGTCT
Source organism: Helianthus tuberosus (assembly GCA_030545235.1). NCBI lineage: Eukaryota > Viridiplantae > Streptophyta > Magnoliopsida > Asterales > Asteraceae > Helianthus > Helianthus tuberosus. Next base: position 153,655,963 of record CM060351.1, read on the forward strand.
TTTTAGGCATTTTTTTTATTAAAATAAAAAAACACTATAAGAGATAAAGATATAACTCTGTTGACTTTCTCCCCACCCAAACCCTTTAATCATCACAAAATGTCTAAAAAGACGAAAATACCCCAGACGTAATGTTAAAAAATAGATGAAGTTAACAAGTTGGATGAAATCGGCAAGATTTCAAACCTTTTGGATGTCTAGATGCGGAAAAACAAACCTTTGGTTTTCTAAATAAAGTGATTGAGCAGGCTGTATGCATTTAGTTCTTTTTGATGGCAAATTATCAAGAACTTTAAGCGGATGATATCCAATTTGATAAATGAGTTATGTGCATTTATAGTCCTTGTAGTAAGTTTTAATTTACTAAAAATGCATTTTGGGTGACTATAGACCCGTTCAATGTGTATGACCTGTTTCATGTTTAGTTTTTCATTTATTTCTTTTATATTTGTAACTTTTTTTTTACATATTTGTGGATGTCTGCTTGTACTCGGGATCTTCAAGTTCCTGCAATGGTCTAATCTTTTATCCTCATGGAAGGGGCTCACATTCACTGCAATTGGGTTGGGGATTGTTACCTTTTTAATGCAAATCTTGATTCAGTTTTCGCAATCTGAACGTTCTACACCTGCAAAAGTGGCCCCCACAGGGTCTAGCAATGGTAGTGTACAAGAGAAACTGCACCGAGTACAATTTGCTTCTTCTTGATTCATGAACAGATGTGTGTAGTAAATGACAGACCCTATGAATGTCATGTGGATTTACCTTGTTAATTATTAGCGTCTGTTGAATTATTTGTAACTGTTGACTGGTTAGTGGTTTTGTACGTTTCTGCTTCATTTGATAATCTGTAGTTGAGACGTGAGAACATGGATTTTGCTGGTTTGAATTTAGTCTAAACGGTCGCTGATTGGTTTCATGTCGAATCCGCAAACACATTCAGGTAAGCAAATTTGTTTTGGATCAACCATTATGGCTCGCAGGTTGCCCGTTTATATATGTATTTTTGAGAAAGCCATCTTATGTTTGTATCTATATATTTGAACATTGTGTTTTACGTCGTAATCTAAGGCAATCAGGTAGAGATGTTATGCAAAAAAACTAGTCTTAAATGCATTTCTACATATGCTGTAAAACCGTAGTGTGAAGGTATTACTATTAAAAAAACAATAAGTCGGGATAAACGGGTTATGTTTGTGTAACCTTCGTATCATCGTGTTTAGAGCTTGTCTGACGTGATATACACAAGTTTTATCGGGTTCGATGCTTTAACTTATAAACACGGCACATTAAACACCCTTACTTGAGAATGAGAGTCGTTATAATGGAAGAAATTAGAAGTGATATGTTAAAAAAAATAAGTGTTGTTTGGTGACAGGTCCTATATTGATCTTGAAGCTCCACAACTGCACGTTGTATTACTAAAAATCAATATCGCCGCTGCCGGGGATCGAACCCGGGTCACCCGCGTGACAGGCGGGAATACTTACCACTATACTACAACGACTTTGTTATTCATTAAACCTAATAAAGCTAACAAGTCTAATAAGCTTTATGATAACTAAACAGTAGAATGTGATTGTTTAATTAGTGCTTCTTTTAAGTTTTCTTCATGGCTTCATCCACCAACATACAACCACTACCCATCACCTATAACCACTAGTAAAACACTTGCATAGTTTACAAATCCTAAACATAAACACATAACGTTAAAACATATAATAAGGAAAAACACAATTACACATGACATTTCGAGAGAGAAGGCAGCAGCAAGTGTTACAACATCATTCACTCATAATTAAGGGCTTTTGCTTGGTGTTACATTGATACACTCATTATATTCTTTAACGATGTGGTTTAAGTCTTTGATGCCAATGTTTCCTAGTTCATCTTTATAGTCATGGTCAAAAACTCTGAAGTTATTTTATACAAATCTTTCTTGCAAAACCTATTAAAAATTTGTGACACTCATATCTCTCTCTATAACAATACTCGTGTTTTTTTTATTATTTTTCCAAAAAATTGTAAATACTAAGTGCATGATGTATGTCTCTATGGAGTTTGTAGCTACGTGTAAACTCGTAAAAATTCACCACACAATCAATTCAAATTGAGTTCAAGTTTTCATAATTTAATTTGAAAGTTTTTCATAAACTACATTTCTTTTAAGTATTTATTGGTTTTCTAATTCGTGTTAGTGATTTTCTTTGAAATACGAAAAGGTCTTTGAATTATATTTTTTCGAAACGAAACATGTTTAGTACACGGGACTAGTCTACAGAATTCGTACAAAATAATAGAATCACACAAATTGTCACGAATGCATCACAACATGATGGTGACTCTTTACATATAACTTTCATGTCTTCGTTAGTTTTGCATTGATGTAAAGACCCTATAAGTAGAAGCATTTGTATTTGAAGTTTATATCAATAATATGAGTTCTTCCACCTCCATCCCCTCTTTCCTTTCTATATATAATATTAGGTTTGCTATAAGGTTGTTCCACAACACCTTCTTCATGACAAACAATGAGCTACCAATAGTCTAACACCATATTAAAAGTGGGCATATTAGTGTAACGCTTCGTATTTCTATACTTTCTTATATAAAAAGTTGTATTCGTATTTCTATATTTAAAAACTTGTAATCGTGTCGTATTCGTATTTCGTTTCCAATCTTGTAATATGAGGCTTTGATCATAATGGAAATTCATTTTATACATATACGTGATACATACTTATGTTATACGCAATCAGTCGTTGAATACATATTTATATGCAAAACCGAGACTCAACATACGTAGAAATATTAATCATACATGCATCAAACTCATACAATACCTAGATACCCTTGAAATACCTAAAAATGGGCTAAAATACAAGAAAATGAAATAAAATGATAAACATATCAATGTCTAGGGGCTAAATTGTAATAAAACAAACTTCCGGATGAAAATTGGCTTCTCGCGGGGGTGCGAGCCAATTACCCTTTCAGCTCGCGGGTGGTGAGAAGCCTTGATCCGCAGAAAGTTGCGGTTGGCCAATTTTCCACCTCCTTTTCTTCACCCAATCACTTTATAACTTCATTTAGACTCAAACCCTAATCCACCATTATTAAACCAAGCCTCCTACGCCTCCATTTCACTTTTCCAAACCTTCAAACACTCTTTAATCAGCTGAAAATACAAGTTGAATACAGATTCACCTAAGTCCAAAAGTGAGCCTTCACCTCACTTTCTTCCATGTTTCTTCGTCTCTTCTTTTTCCTGAAAGCCTGGAACACCTCTAGGAGTGTTTCCACAAGTTTACCATGGTAAACTAAGGTGGGACCTCACCATTTTGTGGTCCAACTTTCTGTTTTGAAGAAACCTTTACTTAAACTTTTATAAATATGTTCAAACTTGTGAAATCTTGTACCTACCTTACTTCTAACCAAGTCTATGGTTAAGGAGCTTGAGTGTGGTTGATTTCTATAAGTTTAGAGGTGCAAACACCCTCTAAACTTTCTATTTTGACAAGGTTTTAGACAACCTACAAGTGTTGAGACCATCCAAGCTCACCATCTTCAATATGGTGAGACTTGAGTTTTGGTGAAAGTGTGAACCATGGAAGCCTTGGCTTCCCAACCTAGTTCCACTACCTCACTTGTTAATTTGATGCTCGTCTTCCAACCACTAAGCCACTAAAACAACTTCCTAGACATAAAGTGAACAAGGCTACATCACGTCCCCAAACACTTTCCATGCTTGGGATGAATGCATCTAGCTAGCTCACTTGGTTGTTTAAGTGACTTAGACAAAGACTAAGTAGCTTCCAAGAATCAAAGTAAGTTAACCCCACCTATCCTCCAACATTTTCCATGTTGGGTATGACACTCTTGGGTTGCTCTTACTTGGCTACTTAGCAAGCTTAATTAGTTGGAGACTTTGTGCTTTGGTGAATCATATAATGAGGTTTAATGAATGTTCATCATCCTACCTCCTTGCATGGCCATTCTCATGGTACCTTGATTTACATACGTAATGCGTTAACTCTTGAATTCCTAATCTAATCCATTGAACAAAAACCGCAACTTACACGCCTCCGTTTCCCTCTAGGGTAACTTCGTTGTTCCAACAACTCAAGACTCTTTACTCGTACGTCATTTGGAAGCTTTGCAAACCATGAGTGTAAGACCCTTACTATTATTTAGCGGTTTTCGTACTATTATTGACAATTAAATGAGTATTTACAAATACACATTTGTATAAAAATACGGGTTTATTAAACCTTTTACAAAAGATAACGGTACACTGTGACGTAAATAAGTTCGTCGTTTAAAAGTGACGATGATACAACGTGCGGAAGCTTGTATATTGGACGTGTTCGGTTCTTCTCTGAGCTTGATCTCCATCCGGGTATGCATGACATACACCTAAGATCAAAACAAACTTAAAAGTTAGTTTTGATAGTTAAATAGCAAGTTTAAATAAGACATATAGGTCAAAACAACAAAAACAAAACATATGCCAGTTCTTAACTCTCTCGTGGGCCGCGAGAGAGCGCTCTAGATGTGTCACGGGCCACTACTAGCGTCGCGTGACGCGGCGATAAACCCCTTTCGCTGTCGCTTAGCGCGACGGCCCCAATTTTCCAGAAAGTTTCGACTGGTTGTGCTGCAGATGCCCAGCTCCGTTTTACTAACTTATTATGCACAAAAATGTGCATAACTTTCAATTTACACATCCGTTTTATACGATTCTTTTTCCTACGTGATCGTATTTTAATTCTCCATCACAAGGAGTGAAATTCCGACATCCGAATTCATGAAATCTTTGAGTCCAAGCTCTTGGCTTGAAATTCAATTTTAGCACTTTTTGACCCGTTTAAGTTTAAAGCCGCTAACTTGTTTCTAACTCATCCAATACATGCTCCAACGCATTTAACACAAAATCTTTAGCTCGGGATCCTAATTCTTATGAATTACGCAACTAGTACACAAGCTATGCGCCTAGATCCGTTTTGACCCGTTTAAGGGATTTAAGCAATTTAGTCTAAAACTAGCTCTTTTCTTTTCGCGCTTCGTAATTCTACATCCGAAATATCTACTTGTATTCCACCACAACTATCCTTGTAGTGGATTCGGTATAACAATTTATTATTCCAAACTTACCCTTCGGTTGGCCATTTTACGCAATTGACCCACTTTAGGCATTTGACCCACAAATGTGTATGCCTGTATCTTTTATCCAAATATACGGATTACATATTCATAATTCACATTCCTAAACAACCTCAAAGGATCGTTTGTCCGATTTTCCCATCAAGGGCTTTTTGGTCAAATTTAGCCCCCCATTTACGACGAAGGATTTTCGCCACTTATTTGACCAAAAATGTATGTTTAACTACAATCATATTTGTACGTACCTGGCTCGGATCAACATACTGACCCGTTTTAATACTTTGACTCGATAATTTGCTAATTCATAGCAACGCTAAATCATAAGCCGCTTTATCCTGTAAGCATAAGACTCGACAAGTGCTTATTAGTCGTTATTTGTCAAATGGTATCACCACTACCATTTGACCCGTTTGGTCTAGACGACCAACATTTTGCGCTTATCATTAAATGAATTTATTTATCATTTCGGATTTCTTACCATTTAGTCACGCCTACTAAATCCGTTTCTTACACGTTTAACCCAACATAGCTTAAGCCACTTGGGTATCGTTTTTAAGTCTCGACTTTTATCCATTTATACGTGACTAAATCACCCCTTTTACCCTTTTTTATTCGTTTAGGCTTACTTATAAAGTAGCCATTCGAAAACGCATTTTATTTATGTCACTTCATGACCAAATTACCATTTTGCCTTTTTTATCATTAAACATGATTTTTCATCATTAGATGTGCTCCGACCCGTAGCGTTTCGTGTCGGAACCATATCTTGAATTCATCTTAATCGTATAAGAAACTTTTAGAATAAACACATATTCTACAAAAAGTGTAAGTTCCACTTACCTCACATCCAATTACGCTTCTCTTTTCATGCTTGATTCAATCGACCCGCTTTCTCCCCAAGTTTCACCTAGCTTGTTAAGCGCCAACTATCATTCATCATTCACAAGGTTGTTAGACTAGTCATTCTAGATCATGACTTTCACACCTTATGAATCTTTGACTACTTTTCTTATTGAACTAAATCATAAATCATGAGTTTAATTCTTTTGTCAAGACCCACTTCTAATCAATTATGAACTCTTAACAAAATCCCTATTTTGTTCAAGTAGTTCATTCATACGAGTTAGTATGGTGTTTATAAACGCCAATACAACATCAATTTCATCAAATCATCAAAACCCATTTTTCTATCATGCAAGAACAAGTACTCAATCATGTAATTTGTTCAAGTGCTTGTTTCTACTATCAAGTATGATGATTTTAAACATGTGTATATCGTCACCTTCACTACTTAATAAAAACCCACTTGTCTAAGTGTGATAAATCATCAATTTATTCAAATCATAGCAATTTTACTTCAAATTTCTACTTAGGGTGTGTTCCTAAACAATGATACTTCACTAATTCGGCCATAGCCTCTATGATTCATACATATATCGCATCATGCAAAGTTAATCAATTTTCACAACTTCATGAATGTCAAAAATTCGACATACCTTTCGATCCCCTTGACTTGGTGATTGTTTATGTGTATTCAAATCTGAGTTTGGCCTTCGATTGATCCTCCAATTTGAGGTTATTGTTGAGCTAGGGTTTGAAATCCCTTTCTCCTTGCTCATGGTCGCCATACGCACACACACACTAAGTGTGTGTGTTGTGTTTTTATTAATTGTTTTAATAAAACTAGTTTCCTACTTGGCAATATTGGTACCTATAGTTTTGAGAATTTACAAATGAAACTATAACCCATAGTTTATCATTTCATTACTCATTACTAACTAGGTTAATTTTACCTAGTTAGCTTAATGGGTTCGGGAAGTTATAACCCGTTTTATCCTTTTAAGTCCCGTTAACTCGGACCTTTTGCATACTTTGTTTTCTCCAAGTATTTATTCTCCTTCTTAATCAACATCAAATTTATTTATTTATTTCCAAATATTTACCAGGTAAATTTCACCACTAACGGTACTTTACCCGTCTTTTAGTATTAACGTGGTTTGATTACCAAACCCGTTTTCGGGGTGTTACAATGAGTGTACATGACCCCCCCTTTTAATTTTAGACACTTTTGGGGTGCAATACATATGACCTATCTAATTCACACAATCACATACAAATATGCTTGACACAAACAAACAATCCATTATACATGCTTAATGCGTGATGCTTAGAAATTCATAAATGCTAGAAGCCTTACTTGCACTATTCTTGTCATTAACTTCGTACGAGCCTACCTTAACATGTATAGCGCTATAGGAGTAGCACACCGCCCGTATTCTTGTGGTCATGTTAAGTTATACAAAAACGGACGTGTCGTTGCGACGACAAGATTACGCTAATGGAATCTTTGGGTTGACAATTATGTAATTCATGCTAGTGATGTAATGATATGCTTTAGTATATGATTATGCTATGTGGATATGTTTAAACTTTTTATACTTATGATAGTAATTCGAACTTTTATGCTCGCCAATGTTCTTTTGTGTTGACATGTACTTTAATATGTATTGCAGGATTTTGATAGCATTACGTTGAAAGAAATTTAGTAGGACAGCTAGAAATACACTTTAAATTTTAGTTCATGTATTGTTCTTTGATTTCTATGTTACAAGATGTTACAATTTGCTTCCAAACATTGTATTTTTGCTTTAGTAATGAAATGAATTTTGCTTATTAAATATTTGTCACAAAATAGTCGTTATGAAGTCTCTTGCAATCTTGTTTTTGTTGAGGATCGAACGGGTCACACTAACATAATCAACACAGAACTCACACACACAATTAAGAACACAAAGATTTATAGTGGTTCAGTCTGGTTCTGACCTACACCCACTCTCGGTAACTAGGAGGTTTTGTTATTAAGCTTGGTACAAATTATTACAGATACAATACAGTCTCTTATATAAGATTGGATGAAAGAAGAAAGTCAAGAAACAAGATCCGTGAATAATGGGTCACAGATAAGGTTGGATAACCCCTGTCCCCTTATCCACTTATCCTTTTGATCAGAAAGGATTTTCTGATGTCCACTTGATCAAGTGGATTCACACTCAACAATCTCCCACTTGAAGCCACGGAATAATCTTCACATGTGCTTCAACTGTGCATCAGTATCTCTATAAAAACTTTGATCTTAACACATTCCTAGTTACCCGGCCTTCTCTTCAATTATCCTGAAGGCCAGTTGAAGCTATGCAAAGATTCAACTTCTCTAAGGTGACAACCTTAGTCAACATATCAGATGGATTTTCACTTCCTTTGATCTTCTTCAACTTCAGAGTGCCTTCACTAACTTGCTCTCTGATGAAGTGATATCTCAGTTGTATGTGCTTTGTCTTCGAATGAAAGACAGGATTCTTTGCAAGATGAATTGCACTTTGATTGTCACAGAATAGTGCACAATCAACTTGTTCCTTGCCGAGCTCTTTGAGAAAATTCTTCAACCATATAAGCTCTTTGCTTGCTTCAGCAACTGCCATATACTCTGCTTCTGTGGTTGAAAGGGCAACACTTTTCTGCAGTCTGGACATCCAGCTTACTGCAGTGCCTCCCACTGTAAAGACATATCCGGTGGTGCTTTTGTAAGATTCTTTACAACCACCAAGGTCAGTATCCGCAAAACCCTTCAGAATAACATCTTTCCCCTTAAACTGTAATGCCACTTTTGAAGTCCCCTTCAAATATCTTAGCAGCCATTTAACTGCTTCCCAATGTTCTCTCCCTGGTTTGGACATAAACCGACTAACAACTCCCACTGCATGAGCTATATCTGGTCTCGTGCATACCATTGCATACATGAGGCTACCAACTGCCGATGCATACGGAACTTTAGCCATTTCTGCTTTGTCTTCATCTGATCTGGGTGACTGAAATTTAGAAAGCTTAAAGTGACTTCCCAAAGGTGTGCTTCGAATCTTGGCATCTTTAAGGCTGGATCTTTCTAACACTTTCTCAGTGTACTTCTCTTGAGAGAGTGTCAAAGAACCATCTTCTTTGTTTCTGAAAATACTCATCCCGAGTATTTGGTTTGCAACTCCCAAGTCTTTCATCTCAAACTCTTCAGACATCTGCTTTTTCAGCTTCTTGATCTCTGTCATGTTTGAACCTGCAATCAACATATAATCCATATATAGTAGTAGAATGATATAAGAACCCTTAAACCTCTTGATGTAACAACAATGGTCATTGTCACATCTCTTGTATCCGACTCTTCCCATGAAGTTATCAAACTTCAAATACCATTGTCTGGGCGCTTGTTTCAGACCATACAAACTCTTCTTCAACTTACACACCAAGTTTTCTTTGCCTTTAACCTGAAAACATTCTGGTTGTGTCATGTAGATATCTTCTTCTAGGTCACCATGTAGAAAAGCTGTCTTGACATCTAGCTGTTCTAGATGCAAGCCTTCTGCTGCTACAATACTGAGAACAAGTCTGATGGTAGTCATTTTCACCACTGGAGAGAATATTTCATTGAAATCAATTCCCTCTTTCTGCTGAAATCCCTTGACCACTAATCTTGCTTTGTACCGTTTCGTACCATCATGTTCATATTTGACCCTGAAAACCCACTTGTTCTGAAGAGCCTTCTCCCCAGCTGGAAGCTTTGTTAAGTGCCAGGTCTTGTTCTTCTCAAGCGACTTCATCTCATCTTTCATTGCTAACTCCCACTGCAATGAATCTTTCAGCCCCATGGCTTCTGGGTAACACTGGGGTTCACCATTTTCTGTCAAAAGTATGTAATTGACGGATGGTGAATATATGTCTGGTGGTCTAATGACTCTAGAGGATCTTCTTAGTTGAAACTGAGGAGTTTCTGGGGATTCTGGAATTTGAGGAGCGACTTCTTCTTCTTCTATAGAATCATTACTAGAATCATCCCCTGAGCTCCCACTGTCGGTTGACTCATTCCCATTTTCTGGAATGTCGACTGAAGCTTCTTTTCTTGTTTCACCACTTTCAAATTCAACATAGTCTTTCTGAACTTCTGGTCCTTTGGTGTTTCTGTCTTTATACAGTTCGTTTTCATTGAAGACGACATTCTTGCTTCTGATTACTTTTCTACCTTCATTATCCCAAAGCCTGTAACCCATTTGTTCTGACCCATAACCAATGAATGTGCACTTCTTGGATTTTGAGTCTAACTTATCCCTGTCACCAGCTTCTAACAAATCGTAAGCACTACAACCAAAGACTCGTAAGTGTTCGAGACTTACCTCCTTTCCTTGCCACATTTTTTCAGGCAACTTGAAATATAAGGGACCGGTTGGTGAACGGTTGATCGAGTAGGCTGCAATGTTAACTGCATCGGCCCAGAATATCTTAGGCATCCCGGCATTTAGCCTCATGCTTTTAGCCCTCTCATTTAGAGTTCTATTCATTCTCTCAGCTACACCATTCTGCTGAGGAGTTCCGGGAACTGATAGATCATCTTTATCCCTTCCTTGGCGCAATAGTCAGTGAACTGCTTGATTATGTATTCACCACCATTATCAGACTTTAAGCACTTTACCTTCAAGTTAGTTTCATTTTCAACAGCAGATTTCCATATCTTAAAAGCATCAAATATGACAGATTTATGCTTAAGAAAATATACCCATACCTTGCGTGTTGAATCATCGATGAAAGTAACATAATATCTTGAGCCTCCTAGAGATAAAACTGAGGTTGGTCCATATACATCCGAGTGAACAAGCTCTAACTTCTGAGCTTTCGGTGTCCTCCCTGTCTTCACAAAAGTAACCCTCTTTTGTTTTTCAAGAACACAAGGTTCACAGAATTCAGTTTCCACTTTCTTCAGGTCTGGAAACTTACCTTTCTGAGCCAACATCTTCAATCCCTTCTCGCTCATGTGTCCGAGTCGGTTGTGCCATAAATTTGATGGACTCGGACTGGTGGTCATTGCATGAACACCTTCAGCAGAAACTCCTGGCATGTATAGAGCACCTTGCTTCTTTCCTTTGGCAATCACTAAATTGCCTTTGATCACTTTCCATTGTCCACCCCAAAGTGAACATTAAACCCTTCATCATCTAGTTTATCAACTGAAATCAACTTTCTCCTCAAGTTAGGAATAACCCTGACATTTTTCAATGTCCATATAGTTCCTAATGAGGTCTTCAAGTCTACATCTCCAATACCTGTGATATCAAGCATTTGATCATATGCTAAATGAACTTTACCAAAGTTACCTGTTCCTAGATTCTTGACCATATCTGGGCATGAGATAGCATGGAAAGAAGCACCCGAATCCATAATCCAATATTCAACTGAATCTTCAACAGAACAGATGAGAACATCACCTAATTCTTCCGAGGATACACTGTTTACTTCTTTCTTTGCAGCTGGTTTTGTACATTGGCTTCTAAAGTGACCTTTTTCTTTGCAATTCCAACATTCAACATCTTTTCTGTTCTTTGACTGTCCCCTCTTTCTGGACTTGGACCTGCCTTGAATATGTCCTCTTTCGTTTCTTCTTCCTCTACTTTCTGTATGCAATAAAGAACTAGAATTAGAAGTCTCACCATTGCTTCTCCGTCTAATATCTTCGTTTACTATCAAGTCACGAATACTATCGAAAATGAGTTTGGTAGTGCCGGATGCACTACTAACAGCTGTGACTGTGCCTGACCAACTGTCAGGCAACGATGATAAAAGGAGTAGCGCTCGTACTTCATCTTCAAACTTTATTTCAACTGAGGCTAAACGAGAGATAATCGAGTTAAACTCATTTATGTGAGCGGTAACCGACATGCCTTCCTTCATCTTGGTGTTAACCAATTGTCGGATGAGGAATACTTTGTTTGAAGCGGATGGTTTTTCATACATGTTGGACAAAGCTTTCAATACACCATATGTGGTTGTTTCATTGACAATGTTGTAAGCAACACTCTTTGCCAAAGAAAGCTTAACCACACCCAAAGCTTGTCTATCCAACAACTTCCATTCTTCATCATACATGTCATCTGGTTATTCACCCGACATAGGCAAATGCAAACTTTTCTGATACAATAAATCTTCAATTTACATTTTCCAAAATCCATAAACACTTCCATCGAACTTAATAATCTTGATTTTACTATCTTCTGCCATTGAAAAAAATTTACCAAATTACTACTAACCAAACGGGTTTGTACTGCTAAGTGGTAATTTATACGAGCGAAAGCGATAATCAGAAACAAATAACTTATCTGTTTCAAGCTTTAATGGCAAGGGGCAAGTATTGATGGATAATGAGATCTTGTTCAAAGTTGAGGGACCTTTCTTGATAAAATTGAGAAATTCAATTTTCTTCACCAGAAATAAAACTTGAGGGGCCTTTCTGATAAATTGAGAAACTCAATTTCTCCACCAGAATTAAAAGCACGTATGTGCTTCTTCTTCCCCAATTTCACCAGAACAAAAACTATGGTTCTTCCTCTCTTCTCTTCACAGAACAAAAAAAAAACCTCTGGTGCTTCTTCTTCTTCCTGCGATCTCCCAAGAGAACGAGCAGGCGACAGGTTCGTCGGAACCCTAGACAGTCGTGACGGAAACGGTGGTTCTGGCGGAGGCGGTTTCGGAATCACGGCGGTGATTCACCTGAGCGGCGACGGTTCTGGCAGCGGCGGCTGGTGTGTTGTTTTTGGTCTTCAATGGAAACCCTAGCTTCGTGATGAAGAGAGCGGCAGCGGCGGCGGCTGACGAGAGGCGGAGGCTGACGAGCTTCTCTGATCAGAACCCTAGTTCCGATTTCACATATCAATATCTTCTTCCTCCTTCTACACCTGTGTGTTCGTGTTCAACAACAAGAGCCTGTGTTCTGATACCAGTTTGTCACACCCCAACCGATGGCGGAATCATCGGGGCGCGGCACTGAGCGAAACAGATTGTTCAAGAGAAATTCCATAACAACCACATTACCAGATAATTAATATTATGTCCCATACCATAACCCATCAAGCAAATTAAGTCATTATAGATGGCGATATCTCAAAAACAATAACATGTTCCGACAACTCAGATTTAAATAAAGTAAATTGTCTTTGTTTCTAGACTCTTTCCTAGCCTCAATTTCATCACACAGCAAGCCAAGCATTCTAGCGTCTTAAGTGCCTGCCACATACGTTAAAATAAAAGTCAATACACATAGTGTAAAGGTGAGCATACAAGTTTGATAGCATAATATAGAGTTCGAAATCGTTTACGCATAACCTGCACGTGTAACGTGTAATGTGAAGCACGTAAGTTATCGATAAAGATCCTATCAATACCAATGAATGCGGGTTGACTGCGTAAGGCAGTTCGCAACACATATTCACCACTGTGAATCATGTGTGTAAATGGTCCTTAACAACCCCTGAGTGAACAGGTTCTGAGTCCAAACTATAGTACTATCGTTGTTAAGGCAGGTAGACAGCAATCTATGTGTAAACATAACAAACAAGCATTCATCGAGTCACGTATAACATGCAGAAGCGGTTAGCGTTAAAACATTGCATAGTGTGTTTGATGTGATTTAGAATAAGTAACGTATGTAACACCCAAAAGTGCGTAAGCAAAAAGGGTTCGAGTATACTCACAGCGATGAGAGCTAATGGATTGAAGGGAGTGCTAGGGCGGAAGTTAGCCTGATCAGAACGATAGCATAACGATGAGTGGCGCGTAAAACAGCGCAAGGTGATCAAGTGACGAGTGGTCATCCGGCCGGATGGCTATCCGATCGGATGGCCATTCGATCGGATGGTCATCCGTTCGGATGGCCATTCGGTCGGATTGACACCCTGTTTGGAATGGATGTGTTTGCGTATGATGGTTTGCCTTTTGAAGTTTTTGTTGTAGCATTTTGAAAACAGAGAACTATCTCTACCCTTCAGGTCATTCGATCGAACGGCAGTGCGATCGGCTGACGATCCATCCGGCGAGGTATTTCTCAGAGAACAAGTTTACAGCAGAATTGTCATCAAATCAGATAGTCTACCGATCGGGTGGAAATCCGCTATAACTTGCTAGTGTGTTGAACATGTTGAAAATTGTTTAAGTATCAAAGTCCCAAACGTCACATGATCAGTCGGTCGCTCGATCGGATGGCAATCCGATCAGGCGGTGATCCGTTCAACGTTCAGATCCTGGAATAGTTTGAATAAAAGTTTAAGTGTGGGACTAAGGTGCAAGCCAATCGGATGGTTGTCCGATCGGACGGCAATCTGTCCTAACGACTGATCGTCTTGACACTTGGTTGCTTTGATGGTTTTGCAGCTTTGATCGAGACGTTGTGATAACGTGCTAAACAACAGAAACCTCGTCAAAACCCTAGTGACTCGTCCGAACAGGAATCACCCAAATCCGACCCGTTCACTGGTTCGTGACGGTTGTTCATGTTTAACCCGGAATCGGTTGTCTCTTCGGTAGAATCCGGACCTTGAACCAACACATCACTAAGAAGGAGTAGAAGATCAGAACAAGCTCTGATTCTATTGGTTTTGAATGCATTGAGTGTAAAAGAGTTGAAAGAAAGTTAGAAAACCATCTTTCAATCCTTCACCATGAATACGTTCAGATCTATGCAAGATCTTTGTTTATTCATCTGGAAATCGTCCAGATCTAAGTTGTTCTTGGTGGATTGAAGCCAAAACATGAAGTTCATAAGAACACCATGATGACATCATCCTAGAACACCTCAAATACGGTGATTTCACGGTTAAAAGTGAAGATTGTTCGGTGAAAAAGTTGAAGAATCAAGTGTAGATCATAGAAGTACAAAGATTTAGGAAAAAAACTTACAAGAATCGCGAGAAATCGAGAGAAATAGAGCTTGAGTGCGGCTGGGTCGAGTAGAGTGCAATTACATCAAATGATGTGACAGGTGGGGGTATTTATAGGGTTTCCCAAAAAGGAAAGTGCAAGGGATCAAGTGGGTCACCGATCGGATGGCTGTCCGATCGGATGGCAATCCGATCAGTTGGCCACTCGATCGGGTGGCTACTCGATCCTGGTGTTCGGCGTGTTGAGTTTTGTAGTTTCGATTCGCGTGTTGAGTGTTGCGATGCGATTCGAGTGAGCGATGCGATAGAATTAACTACTAGATTACACCATTAATCCCAACTACTATATCTAACATACAATCACTATAATTAACTTGCGTTTTAGCGTCCGCGATTCGTTTGCGATTCGGTTGAGTTGCGATATCGATTTCGATTGATCACCACAAAACATAATTAAACATGCACAAGTAACAATTTAATTAACACACACACATAAACCAACATCCAGAACGTGTAAATTCGAGTTGCGAATGCGATTAGCGATAAGTCGATTAGTGATAAATATGCGATAGTTAGCGATCAAACCTCGATTATTAACAAGTACTCCACATAATACAACTAATGTGATAAAACAAGTAGATTATTAACAAGTACTCCACATAATACAACTAATGTGATAGTTAGCGATCAAACCTCGATAAGTGCATGATGTATGACTGTATGTCTCTATGGAGTTTGCAGCTACGTGTAAACTCGTAAAAATTCACCCCACAATCAATTCAAATTGAGTTCAAGTTTTCATAATTTAATTTGAAAGTTTTTCATAATCTACATTTCTTTCAAGTATTTATTGGTTTTCTAATTCGTGTTAGTGATTTTCTTTGAAATACGAAAAGGACTTTGAATTATATTTTTTGGAAACAAAACATGTTTAGTACATGGGAATAGTCTACAAAATTCGTAAAAAATACCAGAATCACACAAATCGTCACGAATGCATCCAGTGGCGGACCTAGAAATTTCTTCTTAGGGGTGCGAATTTTTTTTAAAGATTTAAGATCCCTAACTATATAAAAAAATTTTGTTCATAGCGGTTTGGATCATGTAAAACAAGTAAACATAAACAAACAAAGTTTCAGAGCGGGTCAGATCATATCGGGTCGGGTTGGGTCAATTTCAATTTTCAAACAATTAAACCCTATTTCCTAACTTACTATCACATTAATAAACAAAGTTTTAAGTAAAACAGTAAACAACATAAAAAACTATCATAAGTAAGTAAAGTAACAACAAAAAACCATCAAAGTTCCGGCCAAAAAACTCGTCCGGCTGTGAGGCGTTGTACACTGTAGTCGTTGAGCGACTTTTTGGAGCTGATTTAGAATTCGAATGGGTCATGTGTAGGCTGGTTTGGGTTATTTTATTTAGTTCAAAATCTTTGTGTTGGGTTTGGGCTTAGGTAGTTGGCTTAAGTAAAGTGAATAAGTGGTTAAAGAATAATTATATAAATTTTGTTATATACTTATATATTCATAATAATCAGTGTTTAGTTTATTTTTTTATAAATTCATAATATTTTTTTCTAAGTGGGGCGGTTGAAAATTTTCAAAGGGTGAAGCTGAAAAATCCAAGGGGTGCGGTTTGGAATACTTGGGATTTTCAACGAAATCAACGCTTAAAACTTTTTTCTCAAGGGGTGCGCCCGCCCACCCACAATTGTGGGTAGGTCCGCCCATGAATGTATCGTAATATGATCGTGACTCTTTACATATAACTTTCATTTCTTCATTAGTTTTGCATTGATGTAAAAACCCTATAAATAGAAGCATTTGTATTCGATGTTTATATCAATAATATGAGTTCTTCCACCTCCATCCCCTCTTTCCTCTCTTTATATAATATTGGGTTTGCTATAAGGTTTTTTCGTTTGCTATAAGGTTATTTCACAACACCTTCATGATAACCAATGAGCTACCAACAGTCCAACACCACATTAAAAGTGGGCATATTAGTGTAACGCTTCGCATCTCTGTACTTTCTTATATAGAAAGTTGCATTCGTATTTCTATATTTAGAAACTTGTAATCGTGTCGTATTCGTGTTTCATTTCCAATCTTGTAATCCGAGACTTTAATCATAATGGAAATTCATTTTATACATATACGTGATACATACTCATGTTATACGCAATCAATCGTTGAATACTTATTTATACGCAAAACCGAGACTCGACATATGTAGAAAAATTAATTATACATGCATCAAACTCATACAATACCTTGATACCCTTTAAATACCTAAAAAATAGGCTAAGATACAAGAAAATGACATAAAATGATAATCATATCAAAGTCTAGGGGCTAAATTGTAATAAACAAACTTTCGGATGAAAATTGGCTTCTCGCGGGGTGCAAGCCAATTACCATTTCAGTTCACGGGTGGCGAGAAGCCTTGATCCGCAGAAAGTTGTCTTCAGCACTTGGGTTGGCCAAGTTTCCACCTCCTTCTTCACCCAATCACCTTATAACTTTATTTAGACTAAAACCCTAATCCACCATTATAAAACCAAGCCTCCTGCACCTCCATTTTACTTTTCCAAACCTTCAAAGACTCTCAAAACACTCTCTAATCAGCTGAAAATACAAGTTGAAGGCAGATTCACCTATGTCCAAAAGTGAGCCTTCACCTCATTTTCTTCCATGTTTCTTCATCTCTTCTTCTTCTTGAAAGCTTGGAACACCTCTAGGAGTGTTTTAACAAGTTTACCATGGTAAACTAAAGGTGGGACATCACCATTTTGAGGTTCAACTTTCTGTTTTGAAGAAAACTTTACTTAAACTTTTATAAAAATGTTCAAACTTGTGAAATCTTGTACCTACCTTGCTTTTAACCAAGTCTATGGTTAAGGAGCTTGAGTGTGGTTGATTTCTATAAGTTTAGAGGTGCAAACACCCTCTAAACTTTCTATTTTGACAAGGTTTTAGACAACCTACAAGTGTTGAGACCATCCAAGCTCACCATCTTCAATATGGTGAGACTTGAGTTTTGGTGAAAGTGTACCGAATTTATAGGTGGGTATACCGTATTTATACTTGTGGTATACCGTATTTATACGTGTGGTATACCGTATTATACGTGTAGGTATACCGTATTATACGTGTAGGTATACCGTATTTATAATGTATTTTTACATTATATAAATTTATATGTTTATACATGCATTTTCCATCGGGTCTGGCCCACATCTTAGTGTTATTGGGCTTAATTCATGTATTTTGTCATTGGGCCTAGCCCATATCTTTAAGTTATTAGGCCTAGCCCATATTATTATTGTATTTGGGCCTAGCCCATGTTATATGTTTTAATTGGGCCCATATAAGTGTTTATTGAAATGGGCCATTACCCATGTATTTAAGAGATTGGGCCTAGCCCAACATTTATTATTTAAGCCCAATATTAACTTTAAAGGCCCAAATTTTATGTTCTTGCATTTTTAGTATTCTTTTACTAATGGTTAAATAAGTATGGTAGTAAACTTTTATAATAACACTTAGTGTTATTTTCATTGTTAAACATTCCGGTTTTTCGTTGCCGTTAACATATATATGAAGTGTCTAAAAATATTTCATTTTTAGACTTGTCGTCGTAATCGGTTAACATATATAATATTTGTGTCGAAGTTGTCCGAACGTCGTAGTAACCTCTCGGGGTGCCGACACGTCCGTTTCGTCGATGAAACATATATAGTTATAAAAAGTGTCTTCCGATGTCTTTCATCCGATGTCCGTCGTCTGATGTTCGCACCTTGTTTTATGGTATCTCATAAGTGTGTGTTTTCAGTGTTCGCGAAGGTTCGTGACCATCGTCATACTTGTGAATACTTGTGAGGTTTTTGGTTATGGTGTAAGTGCATATTTTCATAGATAGTGTATGTAGTACTTTTAGTATGTATTACTAGCACTAATACATACACATAATGTACACACTTTGTACACCAAATAAAGCATACATACTATGTAATTTTTACCAAATTATATAAACATATATCCATTATTTTTACCTAGTTATCTAGTGTGTGTATATATATATGTGAGTTTATAATTACTTAGATGTTTAGGCTTAAACCTTTTCATCAAAACTTCCTTAATGACATGTAAGGTTGTAGGATCATTTGCACGACCAAACGAGTCGTTCAGAAGAGATCTCGTCCAATACGATAGGCGAAATCAAACGTATCAGAGTTATTTCAGCTGCAAACACACGAGAATCACTTTAACTATCTCTTGTATTGATTTGATGACGATTACATACCTGGAGATACTTCGGCAGAGCTTCGCTACCGGAATGACCAAGTTTCCAAATGAAAGACTCAAGACCACTATATATAGGCCAGCCACTTCACATGAAGTGGGCATGTTCCAGTCCGCATGAAGTGACCTTGTCCAGTTCATGTGAACTGGCCACTTCGTGTGAACTGACTTGTTTTGGCCAGTTTCCAGTTTTTCTCGTTCTATGTGACTTGATCTAACAAATCTATTACAAGACTCGATACAAGACGAAGTCGACAGACATATGCACCAACAGACTCCCCCTTGGATGTTGACGAAGTCTTCAGTGTCGAGTCTTCGGTATGTCAACTCTTCAGTCTTTATCAGTCTTCATACTCTCTTCAAAGCATTCTCCGTTCTCTATCTTCTCTCTCTCTCTCTCTTTTTCTTTCACTTTCTCTTCCAGAATCGCAACCTGGCTTTATACTCCTCTTGATCAGGTCTCTTGATTCCTTAAGCTTTTCACAGGTTCAGAAACGTCTCTTGGCTCTCCGTAGCAACATGATCTGAAACCTGGCTTTAACGTCTTCAGACTCCCCCTTTCGATAAGCTGGGATCGCAGTCTGGAATTCACAATCTACAGGCTTTGCAGCGGAAACTTTGCTCTTCCAAAGCTTTTACCTGCACCATCTCTACCTCAAAATAAATTTCACAAATTTAAAAATTTGACAAATTTAAATTTCACTTGAAGATATCACTCTATCATCAACAATTTATAATCTCTGATGATCACTTTGTAAAAATATCATTTTTCTCATTTCAACAAAACTCTCCCAACCTGTTTGTCCATCATGTTTAGCACTTGGCATTTTGAAAATCAGCTTTTCAACATCAGTTGTCGAAAATAAGATGAACTAAAATATTTTTGAATTTTCAAAATTTTATACTAAAACACATTCTATTTGGATTTTTGTCTTAATGAAAAGCAGAAAAGAAATATTTACAGACAATATTTTTGTGAGTTTGCGTAAGAGGATCATATCAGTTTATGAGACAAATCACTAGAACCATTGAGCTTTAAACACTTTAAGTTCTAAACGATTGACTTAGATTGTCAGTATACTGATCCACTTAAATTTTCACACAAAGTTCAATTAATTCGAGATACGAGATTAATGTTTTAAGCACTTGAACTTATTCGAGTGTCCCACCTCAGAATATACTCCCGTATCCAGATCCCTATATTCAGTCTTACAGGTGAGTATACCTAGATGATATCTATAAAGGGTTAAATGCGAGACCATGAGAGCTCAGGCTATTGCTTCCGCAAAATCAGAGAGATGATGGTTCGACTTTTAGGTGTGTTCCCTTTAGAGAATCTTTTCTTCAACAGCACATGATTAGCATTTTGCAATGTTTCATCATTTTTTATGCTGAGGGGGTGCTTTTATTTCAAGCAAGCGAAAAGTATTATACGGGGACTAGGCAATTGCTTCCGCAAAATCAGAAGTCCCGGGATAATACCCCAGATATCACTAAGCATAAAGACCTAGTATCTCAGAAAGAGGGGTCTTTCAAACAAGATTTCAGGGGTTACCTATATATCCGAGAGATGTTCCCCACGAGATAAGTAAGTTTGAAATTTAGGTTTATATCTTGAACACAATCTACTAAGTGTGCAAAAACCTACTGGCATATTATCAGTGAGACCGTTTATCACATTTTAACTTTCCAATTCTTTAGCATGATGTGATAGTCCACTGATATACTATCATTTCCTCTTTTTCACAACAAAACTCGTTTTTGATTTTATCATGTTTTTTACTTTTTCAAATTTTCTAATGTTTTTAGATTTTCTGAAATTTCTTACTCCCCCTAAAATTCAAAATCATTTAAAGAAAATTTGACAAACTGATGAGAATCACTTCAATTCGCCATCCACTTGGCATAAACAATCAGAACTCCCCCTGACAACAAACTATTTTCCCATTATGATTTCAAAAAACTTAAGTTTGTTTTAATCAAATGGTTTTTCCGGAAAATAAGTTTTGTTGAAACCACTTGTAAAAACGGGGATTCATCACATTGTTTTCTCAATTACTTGTATGAAAGTTAAATCAAGTTCAACTTAATGACCTTTATTAACCACTTGTAGGTGAAAAAAAAATTCAACCACTTGAAGGTTTTTCAAACAAACATATTCAAGAATGATGCCGATTCCTGCTCCACGATTACCAACTTGGGAGCTCTGGCAAGTCCAGAGTTTAGTCATGATAGGTTATATCCCAGTTACTAACCTGGGATGACCCATCTTCATCTGGTTTCTTCGTTTTCTTTTCATAAAATTCCTTTACCCCTTTGACCTTCCCGTCAACCATTTTTCCAAAAATATGCTTCACTTTGGGGTTAAAAGCTTTTTCAACATCAAATTCTTTCTTTTCAGAAAAGAATTGATTTGAAATCTCAACTTTTCCAACTTTTTGTTTAAAATTTTCAGTCCGCAATGGTGTAAAATTTGCATCATCCAATAGCGGAACTGAATTTTCTCTTTTTGACTCAACTTGTGGCTCCTCTGACTTTGACGAGTCAGATTCATCGCCAGAAAATAGCTCCTCTGATTTTGACGAATCAAAATCATTGCTAGAACTATCATTTGATTTCTTAACAATCCACTTTTGGTTGTCAAGTTTCACTTTTCTCTTGTAAAAACTTTTTGAACTTTCACCAACCTCAAATTTTGAATTTTTGAAAACTATAAATTGTTTGGTTGGTGCTTCAATATCAACAATTTTTTCTTTCAATTTTTTAGAAACCCCCTGTTTTGTTTGGATTGCCTTTGAACAGTTCCTGGCAATGTGACCAACTATTTTGCATTGAAAACAGGTTCTTGTTTCCTTCTTCTGAGCAGCTACATTTTTCATTCCCTCTTGTTTCTTAGCAAGGAATTCTTTGTTTGTCTGCTTCCAGAATGAACCTTTTCTTCTTCTTCTTCTGAACTTGCTCCTGAAATAAATACAATTTTTGATTTATAAGTTTTCTCATTTTTATGATTTTCTGGTGGAATAAAACCCAATCCCTTCTTTTTGAAATTACCGTTATGGTTTGGTTTCTTTCGTTAACCTGAACCAGAACTGTAACCCTTTTTCTTGTTTAATCTTTGTTGAACTCTTGAGGTGTATTTTTTAGGTTTTTCAGAAAGATTTACATCTTTTATTTCAGAAATATTATTTTCTGTTATTTTGAAAACCTTTTTAATCATTTCAGTTTTAACACCTCTTATTGGAAATTCTTCATCAAAATATAATTTGTCAGAATCATTCAAAGTATATGCTACTTTGAATGTTTCGTCATTCAAATTATTTTGTGATAACAAAAAATCTTTATTATAAACTCTTTTGCCCTGTTTGACTGTTGAACTTGAAGTGTCGGACTCAGACTTTGACTCCTCAGTTTCATCTTTTTCCAACACCCGATCGACCACTTTCTTTATTAACTCAGACTCATGATCAGTGTCAGATGATGTGAATGTGACATCAATGTTGTCTGGAAAGTTATCTGAAGGCTCAAATTCCCACTGTAAATTGGTTGCCTTTTTTACTCTTTCTGAATTTGGATTTCGTGGAGAATATCCATTTTCAAGCGGGGGGTGGACACTTGTTATAGCCAAAACTTTGTTTCTTACCAGAATTCTTCACTTCAGATGTGTCTTTTTCAAATGCCTTCATGCCTTCCACTGTGGGGTAAATCCTGTCAATTACATAAGAAGAACATGAGTAACTTTTCAACAACTTGTTTACTCTTTCAGTTTCTATCCTCTGGATTTCTAATTTCTGTTCAAGCTCAGCATACATATCAATGTAATAATTGACCATTTCCTGCTTTATCATGTATGCTCCATTGAGTGTCTTCATAGCTGTTGCTTGTTCACTGCTTGACTCGTTATATTGATTCATGGCTTTGTTTAAGACATCATATGATTCTTTCAGTCTGTTCATGTTATGAATCAACTTGTTGTTGTGCCTTTTCAAAGTATCACAGTTTTCACACTTTTCAGTCGTCTTTTCAGCTTTCTTCTCAACTTTGACAACTGGAATTTCTTTAACCTGCTTCTTTTCTTCTTGAACAATTTCCTCAGCTTTGACCTCTTCCATCTCTTGAACTTCAAGTTTCTCAATAAACTGGCTCAATGTTAGATTTTCAAATCCATCATTATTTTTCAACATCATAAGATATGTGCCCCAAACATCTTGTGGCAATGCATCGGCCAATTTTTTTAACCCATTCTTCTCTATCTTTCTTGATATCCAACCGCTTCATGTTAGCCACCAAATTGCAATATCTATTTATAATTTGCTTGGTGTTTTCAGTCTTTAATCCATGAAATAGATCAAACTCTTTCTTCAAAAATGATTTTTTGTTATTGATCATGTCTTTACTTCCAACAAACTTTGCTTTTAGTGCTTTCCATATTGAGAATGCACTTCCGTTGTGTTGTAAAAAACTCAAGATTTCTTCTTTAATGGCTTGTTGCAATATACTCATCTTCATCTTTTCATTTTTGTATTTCCTTTTCTGTTCATCACTTAGATCTTTAATAGCAACAATCTCACCGTCATCATCAGTCGGTCTAATATATCGTCGTTCAACACATTCCCATACATCTAAGTAATTTGCTTGAACCCAATTTTCAAAACGCTCCTCCCATCCACTATATTCCTCGATACTCATTAGCTTAGGCGGTTTTTTCATATTGCCCATTTCATTTTATAACATCGCATTCTGAGTCATAGTGATCGGGGGAGCAAATGCATTGTAGAACTCGTTCTCCATGATTCAGTTTCGAAAATTCACACAAATAGTCTTTCAAATGAACTGGATGACCTTTGAAACTAACTGGAATCAAATCTCAAACGAACTGGGACAATTTGGTGCGAAGTGGACTACTTGGTGCGAACTGATCAGTTCATGTGAAGTGGCATATGGCCAGTTCATGTGAAGTGATATGATATAAACCCACTTCATGCGAGCTGAATGTCAATTTCATGCGAACTGAGCCACTTCATACGAACTGAACAAGATCTCACACGAACTGATACATTCTCGAACGAACTGATGAGTTTTCGGTTGATTTTTGTTAAAATTGATCAAGTTATAGGTCGATTTTACGTCTGATTCTTTCAAGGATTTGTTAAAACAGTGTTTCGCACATTATATGTGAAAATCAAGCCATTTTATCCATAAAATCTTGTTTAATTTTGAAAAATGTGAAGAAAGTGAGTAGAAATCAGAAATTT
Organism: Helianthus tuberosus; assembly: GCA_030545235.1. Taxonomy (NCBI): domain Eukaryota; kingdom Viridiplantae; phylum Streptophyta; class Magnoliopsida; order Asterales; family Asteraceae; genus Helianthus; species Helianthus tuberosus. The sequence goes on from CM060351.1 coordinate 153,680,431, forward strand.
TCGGTGAAAAACGGCTGAAATAGGTAAGAACTCTTCCTCCTGAGCTCTGATACCACTTGTAGGATCGTTTGCACGACCAAATGAGTCGTTCAGAAGAGATCTCGTCCAATACGAGAGGCGGAATCAAACGTATCAGAGTTATTTCAGCTGCAAACACACGAGAATCACTTTAACTATCTCTTGTATTGATTTGATGACGATTACAGACCTGGAGATACTTCGGCAGAGCTTCGCTACCGGAATGACCAAGTTTCCAAATGAAAGACTCAAGACCACTATATATAGGCCAGCCACTTCACATGAAGTGGGCATGTTCCAGTCCACATGAAGTGACCTTGTCCAGTTCATGTGAACTGGCCATTTCGTGTGAACTGACTTGTTTTGGCCAGTTTCCAATTTTTCTCGTTCTATGTGACTTGATCTAACAAATCTATTACACGACTCGATACAAGACGAAGTCGACAGACGTATGCACCAACAAAGGTCACTAATCGCGTTTAATCCGGTTAATCACCCCATTAATCTATATTTAATCGTGATTAGATTTTTAGAAAATTTCGCCATAGTTTCCCCTAAACTATGGCGTTTTCCCACGTTTTCAAAACGCGTTTAAAACCATTTTTCAATTTACCATCATCATCATCCTACTAATCTCATCAAACTACAACTTTCAAGTAACAAATAACACCATTTATTTCTCTAATTCATGAGCTTTTATATATTAAGTTTCCTATTAATTTCAAGACTTTTAGGCCTTGAAAGTTAAGACATTTTAAGTGTAGTTTTTTATAACCATTTATTAAACCACTTGTTTTATTTAAAAATCAGACTTATTAGTTCATAAACATCAAGTTTATTCCATTAAAATCCTTAATCTTTCAAGTATGGAAACTTATATGTAAAGCTCATGAATATAATGGTGATGATCTTGCTTGATTTAAACCTCTAGTTATTTAAATCACATTTTTAAGACTAATCTAACAAGACCATCACTAATCTAGATTACTACACTAAACATACAACATGATCATTTTAAATCCTAAGTTAAACAACCTACTTTAACCAAAATCAACAAGATCATACAACTTATTCAACCCTATAACACATAAAAATCACATAATACTTCATGATTAGTAAGTTGTTAAGTTATGTTTAGGGTTTTAAGTTAGATTTTTCTTGATTTTCAAGATGATCAACAAGTGCTTTCTAAATCTATGCTTAATAACAAGCTTACAAATGGTAAGAAAGTGGCTTACAACTTTGCACAATCTTAAGTTGAAGATTAGGAAGTGATTAAGCTCCAAACCAAGCTCTAATGGTGCTCCATGTATCAATGATGCTTAGATGGTCTTGAAAGGGCTTAATTTAGGTAAAAATGGGGTGATTTATCAAAGAAAATGGTGGGTTTATTTGGGGAGTTCTTGGCCGAAAATGAAGAAGAGGGAAGATAGGAGTTTGGTTGCAAACGTTTGAAGGAAATGAGAAGTTATGGTGAGATGATATGATATGTATGGGGTGTTATATGTTCATGATTTTGCATATCTTTCAAAATTCAAAGATAATCTTCACATCCATACTTCTAATAGATTTTCAAACATGTAGGTTGATTAGTGGGGTCCACCATGACCGAAATGGGGTGGGGGGTATAGTTTATATTTTTTTATAAAAGTTATAATATATATAAAGTTTGTAAAGTTAATAAAAGTGTTTAAAGGTTTAAATGTTTTAGATAAGTTCTTGCACCGTTAATGTTCCGGCAACATTTTTTACGCCAAAATGTGGCTCACTAGTTCGCTAGGTTGTTAGTTTAGGTGTTTGGGTGGCAAAAATATCGTTAACTAGTTCGTCGGCGCAAAAATGATGAAGTTGTGATCGTTGCGACGATGCACCGGGAACTTGTATTTCGGATGTCCAATTTGTATCCACAAGCCTAATTTAAGGTATTATATTAGTTACAAGTCCTACGGACACTAAAATACTAGGTTCTAGTGTCGCAGACATTTTATTTTGGTTATAATTTGGCGCAGAACGGACAAAGTGTTGTTATGTGCCTTTACCGGAAAGTCAATGTGTTTTAGTGTTTAGTGTCCCTAATTATGGATTTTTATTTGTATTTCATCTATAAAGTGCGTTCATGCCCTTCGTCGCTCGTTCAGACAGTATTCAGGACTTGCTGGCATGAATAGTGTGTTCAGGTGAATAGTGTTTTCAGCATTTTGCCAACATATTAGGACATAGTTTGTAGTTTTCTCGCGGCGTGGCGATTGTATTAATATTGTTTGATATATATAACCATGTCCTATGATTGCTAGACTTTATATGACCTAATCATGCAATAATTAAATCGTAATGAACGTAATTAAACATTAAATCAAGTGCTTAAGTTGTACAAAATTACCATTATTTTTGCTGGTTGTCACACCGTGGAGGTGTCGACTGTGGTGCGGGAGGTGGCGGTGGAGGTGGCTGACGTGGGCTTGGACGTGGCAGAGGTGGACGAGGGGCGGGGGCGGCGGTGGCCGGTGGACGTTGACGTGACCGTGGACGTTGACGTGGGCACGGGCGTGGCGGTGGCCCAGACGTGGATCCGTTGCTAGATAATCCTTATCTAGCGTTCGGGGAGAGGAGCGAGACTTTTCACAGATGTGAAAAGTTTCAGCGTATGCAGATCGGCAGCCACAATTGGGGAGCTCTCGAGGAGGTTGACAAGGCGGCGAGAGCCTGAGGGTTCCTCGGACACGATACTCCATGGGAAAGGTATACTATTTGTTACTGTTTTTTCTTTATTTTGTATACGACATGCATACTAAGCACACTGTGTGATAGGTTGTTCGATATTACATACACGCTGTCGTACACAGTCATGACATGTGAGTTTTTGGCGTCTTTCGACTTCACTCCCAGGCCTGCAGACCAGCCGAAAGAGCTTGACGGCCCCGACGACCCGTGGATAGAGGTCAACTTTCGTCTAGCCGGCAGTGGCATGAGATGTCACTCAGAGAGTTTGTCGTGCACTACGGCTTTTACACGATGGAGGAAACAGACCCCCCATCTACACGGAAGGCATCCATATGGCCCCCCGCATGACTCTCTTGAGGTCCTGGCAGGTGATCAATGACCGTCGCTTCGGCCCGAAGTCGAAGTTGAGGGCTTCCTGGATTAGAGATCCCCTGTATCGTTACCTGCACAGGCTTATTGCCACATCCATTGCACCACGCGAGAAGAGTCGCGAGTGGTGCAATCAGGGGGTCTCTTTTACCTGTACTGCCTTGTATGGGGGAGACGTGCACCCTCCATCGCTGCCTAGCCAAGTGGTTCGCGGCAGCGTACCACAGGCAGGACAGGTCTGTGCTATACGCGGGGGGGGGGGGGGGGGGGTACATCACGCGTATCGCCGTCTTGTTGGGCCTTGTTCCCCAGCAGGACCCAGTATTCGACAAGGGGGGCGCGGTGGAGCTGGTCAGGTTGAGCCGTCAGACCCTGATCGGCATGCACGTGACGCGTGACTTCCCTGGGCTCGGGCTGCGATTTATAGGGCACGGCGGGCAGCTGTTCGTCCCCGCCGCTCTCCCAGCCGAGTTACAAGGGTTGGCTCCAGAGCCGACACAGGGCCAGGGTCAGCCGACTGGTGATGCCGTAGAGGATGACGATGACGACTCCGATGACGACGATGGTGACCACGCTGACCCACCATTTCCGCCACCATTTCTAATAGGTGGTCCACCACCGGAGCCGCAGCCACATGGGGTGCCTCAGTACCCCGAGCACGTACTCGACGACCAGCACCGTCCAACTGTGGCACTTGCGTTAGAGCGGTTGGAGGCGCGGATGGACGCCGCTCACCGTCGTACTGAACGTCTTCTCATGCGGGCGATCCAGGGCGATATACAGGCGGCTATCGCGCATGGTGATACACCATTGCCGATACCGCCGTTGTCGCCTGGCCCTAGAGAGGATGCGGATTGGGGGCGGAGCCCTCAGGCACCAGCCAGGGTCCATAGGTTTAGGATCGTTGTACTTTTCTTGTAGTTTGACGGTTTATGTATTTTGAACGATGTCCTGTGTATGTACAAACTTATTATGTAACCAAATTTGCAGTTTCAGTTTATTTGTATTTGTGATTGTTTATTTTAACTGTTTAGATTGGCATGCTTGGTTACATACAATCTATAATACGATATTAAGTTAAAAATGTGATACGGTACGCTATAATACGATACTTAACGATATAAAAATAATAAAGATGTGATACGATACGATACGACACGATATGCTATAATATGATATTAAGTTAAAAATGTGATACGATACGACACGTTACGCTATAATACGATACTTAACGGTATAAAAATAATAAAGATGTGATATGATACGACACGATATGCTATAATATGATATTAAGTTAAAAATGTGATACAATACGACACGATATGCTATAATACGACACTTAACGATATAAAAATATTAAAGATGTGATACGATACGCCACGATACGCTATAATACGATATTAAGTTAAAAATGTGATACGATACGACACGATACTCTATAATACGATATTAAGTTAAAAATGTGATACGATACGCCATGATACGCTTTAATACGATACTTAACGATAAAAATATATTAAAGATGTGATACGATACACCACGATACGCTATAATACGATATTAAGTTAAAAATGTGATATCATACGACACGATACGCTATAATACGATATTCGCGTTTTGTCAATGTTTTGGCCACTTGTTCAAACTCTACTGAAAAGAATGATGATCGGAGCTGTAGAATGAGATCCTCCACTGTTGGGTTATCATCTTTCAACCCCATTTTCCCTAAATTGAAGGAAAAGGGCTATGATTCTATTTTTCAATGGGGATGTAATGCAATGACCCAAATCGATTTCGGAGAACGTGTAATCCAGAGGTCGTCTCGGGTGGGCATAAGATCCGTGGGCCCTATTGTCAGATCTGTGACTCCATGGAAGATGTGATTAAGGTAAGTTGTCGTAAATATATAAGGTAACTACCGAATCACACCAATTCGTTGAAACCACATATTCGTGTGTTGCAGTTTGGAAAGATGACCGAATAGATACTTAAATGAATTATGCAACATTTCTGCATTTTTTGCACTGGCTTTCATTGCAAGATCTTTATCTATCATGTCATCGACCAACTGCTCGAAATCCCTTTCGTTTATCGGGCTCGCATTCGAAGATCCTTGCATTGGACACAACACACCAAACAATAAACTTCAAAAATGTAAAAAGTAATACGATATGCCACGATACGCTATAATACGGTACTTAACGATAAAAAAATAATGAAGATTTTTAAAACTCTTTAAAACAAAAATAACCAATAATAAACACCAATAACAAACCCAGAACACCAAAAACCAAACACAACACACCAAAAAATAAACTTCAAACGATGCTTGTTAGGTCAGCCGCCAGACAACCCTGCACCTACCAGTGTGCCAATAGATAGGCCAATAGAAAATCTCATATTTTATGATTACAGTCCTACCCTGTTTCTCTTCATACCCGAACCCGATTTGGGCACCTCTAAAAAAGGGCCAATCCACCGTCTCGATCGGAAACATCAGCGTTTTTTTTTTTTTTTTTAAATGTGTGAATTATTTGTGAAAGCATCTTCACCTCCCGCACACATACTTGTTTTTCTTCCGTTATCTTTCTTGTGAATATTTGATTCATATGCGTCATCTTGTTAGGGTTAGAAAACAGAGTCGCCGTTAATCAAACCGATGTAGCCGAAGACATCAGGAGCGACCATTGAACTGTTCTGGTAACATCACCTCTACTTTCCATTTCCAATGTGTTTCTTTTGATTAATGATAATTATTTAACGAAAGGGTAGAATAAAATATTATCGTTTGATATTAAACCAATTATTATAAGTTAATCATAATCTGATATAGGGTTCATCCGATAATCAGTATAAGCTGTTCTGATAGCATAACTTCCAATTTCTAATTTTAAATGTGTTTCTTTTGCTTGATGGTGTAATTGATTATTTTAAAAGAAGAAAAAAAATGATATGTGTACCCTTTCTTTGAATTGTAGGATTATTATACTTACTCTGCTATGCATCCTCTAAATGTTCTATTTGGCTTATTAGTTTCTGCAGCATTACTTAGTATCAATCAGTCCAACAAAAACAACAAGTGAAGATGAAAACTAGAAGTATGTACAAAGTGGAACGAACGTCTTTAAATAGGCTTCCTGACCCCGTATTAGAAACCATCCTATGTCTTTTACCCACCAAAGAGGCAGCAAGGACAAGTATTCTCTCAAGGGAATGGAGGTACAAGTGGACCCATATTCCTAAACTTCGGTTTGAATTGCGTAATACAACTTCCGAGCTAACATCTGACATGGACATGTATGATGTCTACCGGGTTTTGTTGCTGCACCGGGGTCCAATACACAAGCTCACCCTTTATTTGGAGCATTACTGGGATCATTACGAGGCTTTTGAATGTGATCAGATAATACTTCATTTGTTGAGGAACCATACTCTCAAGAAACTAACACTTTTTGGACTTTATGAATCAGAGGACATTTGGTATAAATTACCCAAATCTGTTTTCGCATTGCATCACTTAACGAACCTCCATCTTTGTACTTTTGATATTGACCATCCATCAATATTCAATGGCTTTGGTAGCCTTCGAAAGCTAGTCCTGAGTTATGTAAAGATCTCTACAAAAACTCTTCTACATCTCTTATCCAATTGTCCATCACTTAAGACCTTGAATCTCGTAAGTACCCACTTAAATATACCTTCTCATGTCATGGACTTGTTATATTTATCTGAATATTGTAACGTGTTGCAGCATATAGATGATTATGAACACGTTGATAATTGCACTATTAACGAGCTACTCAAGTGTTTACCTTTGATTGAACATCTGACTATTTCGGGGGATGTCTCTCAGGTAATATTTATTTATTCACCATCATTTATTATTGAAAGATTTTTTTTGAACTTTTGGCTATTAATATTTGTTTTGGCCTATGGTTCAAGTGGCTAGTTCTAGACTCGGTTCCGCAAGAGCTTCCAACCTTAATCCACCTCAAATACTTATGTTTGAATGAATATTGTCTTTCTGGGGACTACGGATCAGCTTATCTTCTTACTTTGCTCAAATGTTCCCCGAACTTGGAGCATGCGCACCTAGAGGTGAATGATATAATTATATCTTGTATTTTGTTTGTTTGATTCTCACTGACACAAAGAATGCGAACCTTCATGTAGATGGAGTATCTTCTGGAATTCTCCGTTGTAAAGGATAAATATTCAGATGTTTGGTTGGCGCATCTGAATACATTGGATCTTTGTTTTTGTAGCAGCTTGCTTGAGATAGAGTTTGTAAAGTTTATGTTGGCTAGGTCACCCAAGCTGCAGAAGGTGAGCATACTCACTGTGGTTGATCGGAAGGGAGACACTAAGATGTTAAAAACACTCTTACGGGCCCCGCGCGCGTCCCCTGGAGTAAGAATTTACACTTGGAAGTGAAAATTGTTTCAAGACCTTTATATCACTCTTTTAACTTTCTTGAGAAGTAATGTTGAGAATTATGATGATAATCTAATGTTTGTATGGCTACGTTTTTACCCTTTCAGTTACTTATCCAGTATTGTGACGATTTTCTTATTATTGTGTTAACTCGTTGTTTGATTATTTTTTATTTTGATGTTTTAGATTTTGTATATCCGGTCAGTACACGTGTATGTACTTTGTATTTATCTGGCTTCTATCTCCTTTTCCCTTTCGGTTTAGGTTTTGCCTTCATGTGATGAATCTAATTCTACATTTCTGTTTGTTGGGTTTAACTTTGCTGACTTATAGTATTAGTGATAAGGTAATAGTCATGATAAATATGGAACTTATTTCTTGTCTGAAAGTAAAGTTCACACATAAAAGTACTTTGTACTTCCACGAAAAAAAAAAACATCCGGCAAGAAGGCCAGACAATAGAATGGGTTAAACTACAAGCGCCGCGACATGGTGCATCAAAGATGAAAAATAGGAGATGAAAGTCGCCAATCGCCATATATCCTTTGTAAAGCTTAAGGCCGTGTTTTTGTATATCTACACGCGTCACAGTAGCTTTACATAATTATAAAACACATTGTTCTTGTATATCCATATGCACAACACAACTATGAAATATCATGTAAAATCGTCCATGGTAATCAAGCGCCGAAATGTGTAGGGATAAATCCTAGTTTATATATATATATATATATATATATATGTATATAGAGTGAAAGTGTAAAATACAATATTGCTTAACGTATGAGCAGCGTATGCTGTGAAATTACGCATGTTGTAAAACTGAAAACCCTAATCACGCATGTTAAAAAACCATAATCACGCATGTTATACTTATGTAATGAAACATGTTATAATTAATACACATACAAACTGAATGTCAAGATCCTTGAAGTTGCTAATGCCCTATTGTTTACATCTGAATGGATCCATTCAGAGCTTACCTTACCTCTGAATCGGGTCAGAGGCTGGGTTGTTTGGTTCACAAAACCCTTACCTCTTAATGGTTCCAGTTTAGATTCAGGGCCGTTCCAACATTTTTGTAGACCCTAAGCGGATTACGAAGTGGATGCCCTTTTGCATAACATACAAAGATTAATACAAAAATTAGCCACTAAAGTTAACCTACGTTGAGTAATTAGCCCTAATTTTGCCCATAAATTCTCCTCCAAACCCGGCGGACTCGACACCATGAGTGATTACCGTTAGTTATAGCTGATAACCTAGAAAATCGAAAGAGTAGGTTGCGATGGGAAGTGGGAACGATGACTGCGACTCAATTTTAGGGATTTTAGGTGCTAATTCGCTGAATTCGGATCGGGTGGTCGATGGTTGCTAAAGACTGTAGTTATGTTTGTGGTGTAATTTCGAAACTGGGTCTTCAATGTGGGTCTTTTTTCCTAAACAATTTTTATCTTTGCTCGAAACTGGGTCTTCAATGTGGGTCGTTTTTCCTAAACAATTTTTATCTTTGCAACAATTTTGCTTTTATTTGGGACTCATACATATACACCTGTTGCTGCTTGTTTAGTGAGGCAATGGGATGAATTTGAAGAAGTTATGGATTTAGGTCAAATTTGATTAATTGTTTGCCTCTTCGATGCTTATTAGGTTTGACATGATTATTATAGTATTTAATTTCATGGTGGATGTATATGACTGACTATATGCTAATTTGATTATATGTATGTGTAGATAGATGTGTTTGCCATAGAGTAAGAAAAAGGTTATAACAGTTTAAGCAAGATGCATTTTTTGTCATGATAGTTGGAGGATTAATTGTTATTGAAATTCAGATTCAGCAAGGATAGTTTAGTGAGAATGAAGATATAATTTGATTTACAGTGAATTGATGCTAATTTGATGTGCCTTGAGTTTGAATCCGTTTATTATTGTTGTTGATGATTTATGTGTATTTGCTTTTGAGAAGTAATGAATTAGGTATTGTTTTAGAACTAATCATTAGGTATTTAGTTTTGTTCATATGGGTAAAAATGTCATTTTACACAGTCATTTAGAGGTGCAACCAAACAACACTTTACTGATTCAGCTCTTACTGGTTCAGAGCCTCTTACCCATTCAGACCTCTTATTCATTCAGCACTTATTGGTTCAGATGTTGCCAAACCAGATTTTTGGAGCCAAACCCGGTTTTGTACACTGAACTGGGTTTTCTTCACCTGTAAGTCATTATGTCATGATGCACTAACTGATAGTGGGTCCTAGTTTCCTTTATTTTGAACTGGATTTTCTTCACCCATAAGTCATTAGGTTCTTCATCTGAATCTAAACTCAAAAACTATACTTTTTTCTGAAGATTGAACTGAAGAACTCAGGAGCCACGATTGAACTGCTCTGGTAACATCTTCACTTCCAATTTCTATTTTCAAACTAGTGGTTTTCCCCCGCGCTACGCGGCGGAAACTCAGTTGGTATCGGTTCACTACCGAAACTTGCTATAGTAGCTGAAAGAGAAAACTAAAAAATTAAAGTCGTGATGCGCCCAAAAGGATATCGACACGTGTTTTATATGAATCGAAAACCATTAAAAAGATACCGGTTCGGATATTACCAATATTGGTACAGATGTTCGGTTGAAATCGGTTCAGTTCTTCACATATCGAATTATCGACACTCGTTTAGTTTACGATTAGAAAAATACATTTTTTTAATATTATTATCAACACTCATATAGTTTCGATAAAAAAATAAACAACTATTCATTGTCGGTTTGGTTCGATATTGTACGAAAGCGACATGATATCCATTTTCAACAAAAATCAAATTAGAAAAAAATCCAAATAAATATAATATTAAAACTTTAGATTTATTATTCATAAAGTAGATTTATTATTCATAAGGTTAAATACTAAATTATTTAAGGTATCAAGGAGTTGTAATTTATAACTTAAAGTTAATATATTTAAAATGCTCATTACTTGTTGTGACATTATCGTAAATAGTATCTTAAATTTGTCCAATTCTAATGCTGTTCATAACAAACAACATGAATTGTTATATTATAAAATGTCTTTCTTTTAATTGTAGCTTTATTAGGGTTACTCTAAATGCTGTTTTTTCCTTATTATCACTTTATCTTCAATTCATTTTCCATTTTTTTTAGTAACTAGTGTTTACTTTATTGTAGCTTTATTAGACAAAAAGAACCGAAGATGAAAACTAGAAGTATGTACAAAGCTGAACAATTGCCTTTGGATAGAGTGAGCACACTTCCTCAACCCATATTAGAAACCATCCTGTGTCATTTATCAACTAAAGAGGCAGCAAGGACAAGCATTCTTTCAAGGGAATGGAGGTACAAGTGGACCACTATTCCTAAACTTGAGTTTACATTGTTGAATAAAAATAAAGAGGAGAAGCAATCCGACATAGCAAGTACAACGAAAAACATGGACATGAACGATTTACACCAAATTATGTTGTTGCGCCAGGGTCCAATACACGAGCTCACCCTTGATATGGAGCATTACTGGGAACATTACAACTGTTTTGAATTTGATCAAGTAATACTTCTTTTGTCTGGAAACCATACTGTCAAGAAACTAACACTTAGTGGAGTTCGTTCAGAGGACATTTGCTATAAATTACCCATATCTGTCTTCTCGTTGCATCACTTAACCTACCTCTATCTTTGTGAGTTTGATCTTCTTGACTATCCACCAACATTCGATGGCTTTGGTAGCCTTGAAAGCTTATACTTGAATGATGTAGAGATCTATACAAAAAATCTTCTACATCTTTTATCTAATTGTCCATCACTTAAGAGCTTGGTAAGTACCCACTTGAACATACGTTCCCATGTCACGGACTTTCTAAACTTATCTGACGTCTTGCAGGATATAGGTGGATTAGATGAAGAATGCTCTATTAATGAGCTATTCAAGTGTTTACCACTGATTGAACATCTGACTATTTCGATTCGTGGCTTTCAGGTAATATTTATCCACATTATATGAAATTAAAAAAATAGTTTTGAAATTTGGCTGTTCATATATGTTTTGGCCTATGTTTCAAGTGGCTAGTTCCAGACTCTGATCCGCAAAAACTTCCAACCTCACCAACCCACCTCAAAGACTTATGTTTGAAAGGATTGTGCCTTGATGAGGACTACAAAATATTTCATGTTTTGATCAAATGTTCCCCAAACTTGGAGAGATTTGAGCTTGACGTATATGATATGCATCAAATTTCGCTGCTGCGCCAGGGTCCAATATACGAGCTCTCCCTTCAATTGCCTGAATATGAAGAAGCCTATCCAGAACTTCATCAAATAGTATATCATTTGTCAAGGAAGTATACGGTCAAGAAACTAACACTTTATGGATGGGATAATGACCGTGAAGTACCCATATCTGTCTTCTCGTTTCATCACTTAAGGGACCTTGATATCTCAAATGCTAATCTTTACCATCCACCAAATTTCAATGGATTTCGTAGCCTTGAAAGCTTGTGCTTGAGGAATGTAGCGACCCCTACAAAAACTCTTCTACATCTTTTACTAAATTGTCCATCACTTAAGAACTTGATTCTGGTAAGTTCCCACTTATATATACGTTCTCATAATCTCATGTCATGGCCTTTCGAAACTAATCTTAATATTGTAACGTGTTGCAGCTTGTAAGTGAATCAGATGATACATGCACCATTAATGAGCTACTGGAGTGTTTACCTGTGATTGAACATCTAACTACTTCGCCTCATATCTCCAAGGTAATATTTGTCCGCATTTCATATAATTGAAAGAAAAGTTTGATGTTTGGTTGTTAATCTTTGTTTAGTCTATGGTTCAAGTGAGGTGTGCTAGACTCGGTTCCACAAGAGCTTCCAACCTCACTAATCCACCTCAGATACCTTTGTTTCGAAGATATGACTCTTGTTGAGCATCGTGGATTAGCTTTTCTTCTTGTTTTTATCAAATGTTCACCGAACTTGGAGAAAATTAAGCTGAAGGTAAATAATATGATCATATTTCATATCCTGTTTGTTTTGATTATCGCATGCCAAAACACCCTGACACAAAAAAAGATGAACCTTCATGTAGATTCATTGGGGGATTATTTGTCATGAGATATACTCCTTTGTAATGGAAGAATATTCAGATGTTTGGTTGGAGCATCTGGATGAATTGGAGATTGAACGTTTCAACAACTCGAACCCTGAAATGGATTTTGTAAAGTTTATATTGGCTAGGTCACCAAGCTGAAGAAGGTGACCATAAGCTGCATACGCCCTGAGGGTCATCGGACAGAGTCAGAGATGGAGATGCTTAAAACTCTCTTACAGGCCCCACATGTATCACCGGAAGTAATAATTGCTTCAAAGGCCTTTTGATCACTCAGCTATCTTCAGAATTAATATTGAGATTTATGATAATAATCTAGAGTTGTTGTATGCTTCTTGTTTTTCTGTATTTTTGTTTTATTGGTTGTCTTTTAGATTTTTTTGGCTGTTGGCTCCTACACAACCGGTATACTTAAAATGTAACTGATGCTAAAGAGTTAGAAAGCTGTTTGTCTCAGTTGGCTGATTATTTTTTATTTTACTCAAATTCATTATTTAAAATGGATTTGGTGGTGATTGAACCAACATTGCAAGGAGGCAAACCGGGATTGTGGATCAGAAAGCTAAATTAGTTATACACGGTATATTTCTTTAGTTATCAACGACCTTGATTCATGGTTGAAGAAGGCTCTTTAGTGGGCAGCCGTCTGTGGTAAGCCTTTAGTTCAGGCCCGAAACACTTTTCTCCATTTCGGGAACTTTTGACTCATTTGACTCGTTTTCGTTGTGCAGATTCATGTCAAAGTTAAGCGTCATTTAATGAAGGACCTGCCAGAAACAGATGAAGGTGTTGCACAATGGTGTGAAGATTTTTTTGTTGCCAATGTAGTTTCTTTATATGTAGTATCATCTTCACTATATAGTATATATTATTGCATTCATCTCAAAGTTAAGCGCCGCTTATTGAGGTAGTTTCTTTATATGTATCATCTTCACTATATGGTATATATTATTGCATTCATCTCAAAGCTAAGCACCACATATTGAGGCTCGATTGATTATTTATTTTGTGATCTGCAGGATGATTTATTAGACAAACATAAAGACTATAACGCCTTTCCTGATTCAGAACTCCATGACATCGGCCGACCATTGAAGTCTCGTGTGGTAAGAACATTGTTATAGTTATGAGAAAGTGGGTGGGTTGGGTAACGGGTCAAAACAAGTAATTTATTCTACATGCAAAACGGGCCATGTTGACATTAAACATATTTCTTTTCTGTTTTTGTTTGGAACAATTTATGTGTTGTGTGCATTTAGTAGGTTTTATGCGTCAACTGTTTATTAATTTTTGTGTAAAATGCCATTTTCGTCCATGAGGTTTGGCCAGTTTTGTGACTTTTGTCCAAAGGTTTGTATTTTCGCATCTAGATCCAAAAGGTTTGAAATCTTGTCATTTTCATCCAACTCGTTAACTCCATCCATTTTTCTTTGTTAGCATTTCCGTTTTTTAGAAAAATGTCTAAAAAGACGAAAATACCCCCGACTTAACGTTAAAAAATAGATGAAGTTAACGAGTTGGATGAAATCGGTAAGATTTCAAACCTTTTGAATCCAAATGTGGAAAAACAAACCTTCGGACGAAAGTCGCAAAAGTAGCCAAACCTCTAGGACAAAAATGGCATTTTACTCTTAACTATTTGATATCTTCGGTTTTCTAAATAAAGTGATTGAGCATGCTGTATGATAGAGATCATATTCTAGTTTAGCTTTTAAGTGTCATTTGTCTATTCTAGGAGATTGGGGGGGGGGGGGGTAAGGGCAAATAATATAGTATAAGTATGAGTCAGTAATTACTTGGGGAGGGGGATAGGAAAACACGTAAGTTTGTTAGGCTCTGTTACAGAGAGAGGGCGTAACTAGGGCTGTAAACGAACCGAACGTTCAGCGAACAGTTCGTGAACCGTTCGGCGGGAAGTTCGTTTATGTTCGTTCGTTTAGTAAATGAACGAACACGAACAAGAAATTTCGTTCGTCAAGTTAAACGAACGAACATGAACAGAGTTTGCGCTCGTTCGTTTATGTTCGTGAACGTTCGGTAATGTGTTCGTTTATGTTCGTAAGCGTTCAGTAATGAGTTCATTTATGTTTGCTCGTTAATATTTATTTGTGTTAGTTCGTTTAAAGGTTTTTATATGTTGTATTTTGTTTTATTATTTCTAGTTTTTAAAATTTTGAAACCCTAGTTATCTTATATGCCTCTCACAACATCCTTTATTTCACTATTTAAATTAGTTTGTGTTAAAGCTTGACAAACTCTTAATTTTGTGTTTATCATGTTTTTGATAATCAAGCCAACTGTGTCCGGATAATTATGTTAAGTGTTTATTTATTTTTTGTGGATTCTTGGTAATGTTTGTGATGAAAATGTAGATTTTATTCTAAAATGAATAGTGTGTTCATAAACGTCGTTTGTGTTCATTTATGTTCATGAACATTTATTAGAGTTCATATGGTAAGTGTTCGTGAACAGTTCACGAACATGTTCGTTTCCTTAATGAATGAACACGAACAAGAAATCTCGTTCGGTAAGCATTCGTGAACAGTTCATGAACAAGCTTGTTCCTTAACGAACGAACACGAACAAGGTCATGTTCGTGTTCGTTCGGTTCGTTTACAGCCCTAGGCGTAACCCTGGGAACACTTCGGTGTTAGTTATCGAGTCTGTATCATCTTCTTCGTATCAATTTCAATTCCAGTTTATAGTGCTTCTTTCTATTTCAGTTGAATCTTCATTATTTAGTATCGGATCCTATCATTGGTCTGACCTGCATTTGGTTCTTTTTGATGGAAAATTATCAAGAAATTTAAGCGAATGATATCAAATTTGATAAATGTTTTATGCGCATTTATAGTCCTTGTAGTAGGTTTTAATGTACTAAAAATGCATTTTGGGTGACCTTACACCTGTTCAACATGTTTGACCCGTTTCATGTTTATTTTTTCATTTATTTCTTATGTTTGTAACTTTATTTACATACTGCTTTTATCTTGGGCATGTCTGCTTGTACTCGGGATCTTCAAGTTCCTGCAAGGGTCTAATCTTTTATCCTCATGGAAGGGTCTCACATTCACTGCAATCGGGTTGGGGATAGTTGCCTTTTTAATGCAAATCTTGATTCAGTTTTCGCAATCTGAACGTTCTACACCTGCAATAGTGGCCCCCACAAGGTCTAGCAATGGTAGTGTACAAGAGAAACTGCACTGAGTACAACTTGGTTCTTCTTGATTCATGAACAGATGTGTGAAGTAAATGACAGACCCGTATGAATGTCATGTGGATTTACCTTGTTAATTATAGCTTCAGTTGAATTATTTGCAACTGTTGACTGGTTAGTGGTTTTGTACGTTTCTGCTTCATTTGATCATTTGTAGTTGACACGTGAGAACACAGATTTTGCTGGTTTGAATTTAGTCTAAACGGTCGCGGATTGGTTTTATGTCGAATCCGCGAACACATTCAGGTAAGCAAATTTGTTTTGGATCAACCATTATGGCTCGCAGGTTGCCCGTTTATATTTGTATTTTTTGAGAAAGCCATCTTATGTTTGTATCTATATATTTGAACATTGTGTTTTACGTCGTAATCTAAGGCAATCAGGTTGAGATGTTATGCGAAAAAAACTAGTCTTAAATGCATTTCTACATATGCTGTAAAACCGTAGTGTGAAGGTATTACTATTAAAAAAACAATAAGGCGGGATAAACGGGTTATGTTTGTGTAACCTTCATATCATCGTGTTTAGAGCTTGTCTGACGTGATATACACAAGTTTTATCGGGTTCGATGCTTTAACTTATAAACACGGCACGTTAAACACCCTTACTTGAGAATGAGAGTCGTAATAATGGAAGAAATTAGAAGTGATGTGTTAAAACAAAATAAGTGGTGTTTGGTGACAGGTCCTATATTGATCTTGAAGCTCCACAACTGCACGTTGTATTACAAAAAAAAAATATCATCGCCGTTGCCGGGGATCGAACCCAGGTCACCCGCGTGACAGGCGGGAATACTTACCACTATACTACAACGACTTTTTTGTTCATGAAACCTAATAAAAGTAACAAGTCTAACAACCTTTATGATAAATAAACAGGATTGTTTAATTTAGGGGTGTTCATCGAATCGAATATCGAATTTTCGAATTATTCGAATAATT
Organism: Helianthus tuberosus; assembly: GCA_030545235.1. Classification (NCBI taxonomy): domain Eukaryota; kingdom Viridiplantae; phylum Streptophyta; class Magnoliopsida; order Asterales; family Asteraceae; genus Helianthus; species Helianthus tuberosus. Next base: position 153,697,252 of record CM060351.1, read on the forward strand.
TTTAGTTATGGGTCATGTAGTGGGTTTGGTAATGAGTAATTTTAATACTTGGAAACAAATTTGAAAATAATTTATAGTATAGCTTAATAAAAGTTATATATGCATTATATATAAAAATAATAAATAAAAATGTATAATTTTTATTTGAATTTCGAATCGAATCGAATTTGAAATTATAAATTCGTATTCGATTTACTTGACTCGAATTGAATCGGATTCAAATTCGAATTCTTTTAATCGAAACGAATTCTTGATAATCGAATCGAAGTTAAACGAATTTCGAATTTTTCGAATTCGTAACGAATTCTGAACACCCCTAGTTTAATTAGTGCTTCTTTTAAGTCTTCTTCATGGCTTCATCCACCAACATACAACCCCTACCCATCACCTATAACCACTAGTAAAACACTTGCATAGTTTACAAATCCTAAACATAAACACACAACGTTAAAACATAATAAGGAAAAACACAAATACATGACATTTCGAGAGAGAAGGCAGGGGCAAGTGTTACAACAACATGCACTCGTAATTAAGGGCTTTTGCTTGGTGTTACATTGATACACTCGTTATATTCTTTAACGATGTGGTTTAAGTCTTTGATGCCAATGTTTCCTAGTTCATCTTTATAGTCATGGTCAACAACTCCGAAGTTATTTTATACAAATCTTTCTTGCAAAACCTGTTAAGAATTTGTGACACTCATATCTCTCTCTATAATAATAGTCGTGTTTTTTATTAAATTTTCCTAAAAATTGTAAATACTAAGTGCATGATGTATGTCTCTATGGAGTTTGTAGCTACGTATAAACTCGTAAAAATTCTCCACACAATCAATTCAAATTGAGTTCAAGTTTTCATAATATAAGTTGAAAGTTTTTCATAAACTACATTTCTTTTAAGTATTTATTGGTTTTCTAATTCGTGTTAGTGATTTTCTTTGAAATACGAAAAGGTCTTTGAATTATATTTTTTTCGAAACGAAACATGTTTAGTACACAGGACTAGTCTACAAAATTCGTAAAAAATACTAGAATCACACAAATTGTCACGAATGCATCACAATATGATGGTGACTCTTTACATATAATTCAAAGACCTTTTTCGTTAGTTTTGCATTGATGTAAAGACCCTATAAGTAGAAGCATTTGTATTTGACGTTTATATCAATAATATGAGTTCTTCCACCTCCATCCCTCTTTCCTTTCTATATATAATATTAGGTTTGCTACAAGGTTGTTCCACAACACCTTCTTCATGACAAACAATGAGCTACCAATAGTCTAACACCATATTAAAAGTGGGCGTATTAGTGTAACTCTTTGTATTTCTGTACTTTCTTATATAGAAAGTTGTATTCGTATATCTATATTTAAAAACTTGTAATCGTGTCGTATTCGTATTTCGTTTCCAATCTTGTAATCCGAGGCATTGATCATAATGGAAATTCATTTTATACATATACGTGATACATAATTATGTTATACGCAATCAATCGTTAAATACATATTTATATGCAAAACCGAGACTCAACATACGTAGAAATATTAATCATACATGCATCAAACTCATACAATACCTTGATACCCTTGAAATACCTAAAAATGGGCTAAAATACAAGAAAATGACATAAAATGATAAACATATCAATGTCTAGGGGCTAAATTGTAATAAAACAAACTTCCGGACGAAAATTGGCTTGCCAATTACCCTTTCAGATCGCGGGTGGTGAGAAGCCTTGATCCGCAGAAAGTTGCGGTTGGCCAATTTTCCACCTCCTTTTCTTCACCCAATCACTTTATAACTTCATTTAGACTCAAACCCTAATCCACCATTATAAAACCAAGCCTCCTACACCTCCATTTCACTTTTCCAAACCTTCAAACACTCTCTAATCAGCTGAAAATACAAGTTGAATGCAGATTCACCCAAGTCCAAAAGTGAGCCTTCACCTCACTTTCTTCCATGTTTATTCATCTCTTCTTTTTCTTGAAAGCCTGGAACACCTCTATGAGTGTTTCCACAAGTTTACCATTGTAAACTAAGTTGGGACATCACCATTTTGTGGTCCAACTTTCTGTTTTGAAGAAAACTTTACTTAAACTTTTATAAATATGTTCAAACTTGTGAAATCTTGTACCTACCTTGCTTCTAACCAAGTCTATGGTTAAGGAGCTTGAGTGTGGTTGATTTCTATTTTAGAGGTGCAAACACCCTCTAAACTTTCAATTTTGATAAGGTTTTAGACAACCTACAAGTGTTGAGACCATCCAAGCTCACCATCTTCAATATGGTGAGACTTGAGTTTTGGTGAAAGTGTGAACCATGGAAGCCTTGCCTTCCCAACCTAGTTCCACTACCTCACTTGTTGATTTGATGCTCGTCTTCCAACCACTAAGCCACTAAAACAACTTCCTAGACATAAAGTGAACAAGACTACATCACGTCCCCAAACACTTTCCATGCTTGGGATGAACGCATCTAGCTAGCTCACTTGGTTGTTTAAGTGACTTAGACAAAGACTAAGTAGCTTCCAAGAATCAAAGTAAGTTAACCCCACCAATCCTCCAACATTTTCCATGTTGGGTATGCCACGCTCGGGTTGCTCTTACTTGGCTACTGTAACAACCCTCAAAGACACCCTAGAACGAACCCTAACCGGAACCCTAAACGCGTACGACGAAAACCGAAACGAAAAATCAAAAATTTTGATTCTTGATGTTCTCGCGGGCCGCGACCAACGAAGAAGAGATCTCTCACGGGGCGCGAGAGACTCATCTCAATCCAGACACGTATTTCACTTCTCATTTCTAGGAAAATTTTAACCTGACTTATTTTGAGTAGTGTGAAGGAACACTACAAAACATAGAAAGATGTGCTAAGTACTTGTGCAATAAATATTGGTGAAAGTGGGACTATCACTTATCACCCATAAGATTTTTCAATAATTAACCTACAAGTATTAGTGTTGCCCGTTTGAAGCACTTTATGGATGATTAAGTCGAGCAGAAATATGAGGGTAATAACTCTAATCAAGGAAACTCTACTCGTTATCAGGGTAATAACTCTAATCACGGACACGGTACTATATCTGATTGATTGAAACTGATCCAACGGATGTTTAAGTGCTGCCTATATACGGCTATGCTTTGTCATTCGTTGTAAGTTTTGATCTCGTGATTATCGTTAAAGTTGAAATAAGTTAATACGCTAATACGAGTTCCAGTGTATCTAGGAATTAGAATTCATAGCTAGGAAGCTGCTAAACCAGAATACTTAGCGATTAAGTTAACTTAATGGTTAAGGAAACTTAATGATTAAGTAAACTTAATGGTTAAGGAAACTTAATGATTAAGTAAACTTAATGGTTAAGAAAAACTTAATGGCTAAGTAAACTTAGTAATTAAGAAAACTTAGCAGTTAAGAAAACTTAGCGGTTAAGGAAAACTTAATAGCTAAGAAAACTTAATAGCTAAGGAAACTTAACAGTTAAGCAAGCTAAGTAAGTTAATTAATCAGCTAATTAAGTTAATTAATTAATCGGCTAAGTAAATTACTTAATTAAATAGTTTAGGAAAAGTAATCAATTAAACAGCTAAGTGAGATAATCCGTTAAAAAGCCAAGTAAACTTGATAGCTAAAACAATTAAGTATACTTAATATATAAGTAAACTTAATAGGTAAGTAAACTTAAGTAGTAAGAAAAACTAAATAAATAAAAGAAAACTTAATAATTAAGAAAACTTCCTAGCTAAGAAAGGAATCTGCCTTACCTATAAATAGGAGCCTAGGATTTCATTCTTCCTTGCTCATTTCTTCTATTCTTCTCTCTATACGTTGGTGTTCTAACAAATAATCACCAATACGATATTCTGTCCGATCGATTCGGAAACCAACTAACGAATGCCAAAGTGTTGTCTAAATAAGACTATATTTTGTGAATTTCGTTAAGGTTCTTGTAAGGACTTGCAAAAATGTTCCAAAATAACCCGTAAGTAAAAACCCGGACCCCTGAAACCCTAACGTGCATGAAAAACCAAGAAAAACAAGAAATTAGAGTTTCAGGCGGGCCGCGTAAAGGAAAGCATAACCTTACGCGGGCGGCGTCAACCTTAAGTTGACCGGATAAGCGTTTCCGGTCCATGTGTCACACACGTGGCATGCCTACCAGTGACACAGATGCCCTAATCTACGAATAGACCTCCACGTGGGCCACGTAAGGGTCGAGCAAGGGTTCACGCGGGCCGCGTGAGACCCATTTTTCACCTATAAATAGATTCGACCATGGCCTGTTCACTGGTGTCGAAAATAACTTAAGTTATACTGTCGAAATCACAAATTCAAGATAGCTAGGCGCTGCTACGATACAGGGTATTAACTCGATCGCTGCTACGATTCAATGTCCGATCGATTGAAACTATCCGATGAATGTTTAAGTATTGCACTTTGTCATTCATTGTGAGGGTTTTAGTCTCGTGAGTTATCGTAAATCCTGTATTAGTTACTGACCTAGTTCGTATGCATTATATTTAATTTAGGTTACAAGGCTAATCAGTAGGCTAAACTCTGCCCGTTAAACTTGCAATGTGAGTCATTCTCTTTTTATCAATAATATTTTACAATACTCCAAGCATTTTCAAAAGTTATAATTACAGGGATTAAGTCTTGGTTATCTTAATCACTGGCTAATGGGGTATTGTGCACATTACTAATTTCTCACAGTTAGGCTAATAAATCGTAACAGTAATAATCATCACTACTTGGGGAAGGACTCAATAGTGGTATGACCATCGTCACCAGGAGGTGACACGGCGCCAGATAAAAATAAGATAAAAGCCATTGTAATCGCTCTTATGCTGTAATTTATAACTATGTGTCGTTTTGTGCAAAATGAATGATTCACCAGTATTTCCCCGCTGACAAAATATTTTTAAAAACATGTTTCAGGTAACTACAGTGAACCAAGGAACAGTACTACGGAGCACTAACAAGCTTGAAGTAGTGGCTCAGTTAAAATGAATAAACATGTTTTGTAAAACAGGGAATTTCCTAGTAAAATTCCTCTATTTGTAAACTACAGGGTTTATCCCGAATTATGAAATAAAATAATCGGGCATTTCAAGTTTAAAAGATCCTGTTAAAATCTTCCGCTGTCAAACTCAAATAAATAAATACCACGAGTTTCTGTCCCGCGGCTCCTGGGCCGGGTCAAACCGGGACGAGGGGCCGTGACAGTTCTGATCTCGTGACCATCGTTAGGTTTGATATGGTTTTACACTAATACGTATCCCACTCTGTTAAACTAAATGTTTAACTATCAGAAAACTCCGTTCCATAACATACTATCAACCAAGATGTTTAATCATCAGAAGATTCAGAACTATAAAGTAGATGCTTAATTATCAGAAGGCATAGAATCAAGAAGCTTGTTAAATCAAGACTGCATGCTTATAATGTGAGTCATTCTCCTTTTACCAAATTGTTTCCAAAACCCTATTTATTTTCCAGTTATAGTATAACCGTCACCATTGGACAACGGGTTAGCCAATGGGTGATATGACCATAGTCACAGATACGGTCGAGTGACAAATACCGATTTGGGGTAATTGGTTGATATATAAACATTGTAATCGCTCTTAATACTGTAATTTATAACCATGTGTCCTTTTGTACAAAAATGAATGAACTCACCAATATTTCCTGCTGACCAAAATCTTTTAAAACGCGTTTCAGGTGATTACAGTAGATTGGAATAAGAGTGATGATACGGCACCAAAAGGCTTAAAGAAGTGGCTTATTTTATCAATTAAATTAAGAAAACATTGTTTCATATATTCGGGTTTATCCCATATTAAAGCTACCTTTGTAAAACATGGGTTTATTCCCATCTGTTTAATAAATAAAATCCGGTGTTTCTAAACTCTGGTATTTTCCTAACTCACGGTCCTGATGAAATTGTTCTGCTGCAATATTTTCAAAATAACCACCGGTACCACTTGACTGCTCGCGGCTCCCGTCCAGGGTGTGGTCGGGGGATATGACAGCTACTTAGCAAGCTTAATTAGTTGTAGTTTTACTTTATTCATGACCAACCGAGTCAACAACTACGTTGGAGACTTTGTGCTTTGGTGAATCATATAATGAGGTTTAATGAATGTTCATCATCTTACCTCCTTGCATGACCATTCCTATGGTACCTTGATTTACATACGTAACGCGTTAACTCTTGAATTCCTAATCTAATCCATTGAACAAAAACCACAACTTACACGCCTCTGTTTCCCTCTAGGGTAGCTTCGTTGTTCCAACAACTCAAGACTCTTTACTCGCACGTCATTTGGAAGCTTTGCAAACCATGAGTGTACATGACCCCCTTTTTAATTTTAGACACTTTTGGGGTGCGATACATATGACTTATCTAATTCACACAATCACATACAAATATGCTTGACACAAACAAACAATCCATTATACATGCTTAATGCATGATGCTTAGAAATTCATACATGCTAGAAGCCTTACTTGCACTATTCTTGTCATTAACTTCGTACGGGCCTACCTTAACATGTATAGCGCTATAGGAGTAGTATACCGCCCGTATTCTTGTGGTCATGTTAAGTTATACAAAAATGGACGTGTCGTTGCGACGACAAGATTACGCTAATGGAATCTTGGGTTGACAATTATGTAATTCATGCTAGTGATGTAATGATATGCTTTAGTATATGATTATGCTATGTGGATATGTTTAAACTTTTTATACTTATGCTAGTAATTCGAACTTGTATGCTCGCCAATGCTCTTTTGTGTTGACATGTACTTTAATATGTATTGCAGGATTTTGATAGCGTTACGTTGAAAGAAATCTAGTAGGACGGCTAGAAACACACTTTAAAAATTAGTTCATGTATTGTTCTTTGATTTCTATGTTACAAGATGTTATAATTTGCTTCCAAACATTGTATTTTTGCTTTAGTAATGAAATGACTTTTGCTTATTAAATATTTGTCACAAAATAGTCGTTATGAAGTCTCTTGCAATCTTATTTTCATCTCACTCTGATATTTCTGTCATCAGTTAGGGTGTGACAATTAGTGTTTCATGTATTGAAATAGTTGGAGGAAGAAATTATGATGATTTCTTCATGACAACCAATGTGCAACCCAGACAAGTTGATCTCCGTCTCAGGAAGATTAAAAGTATATTAAAGAAGCAGAGGTGAGAATGGTGAGTATATATATAGTAGGTTATAAGCCCGTATACTACATTAGTTGAATTAAGAAAATATCTCACGTAAGTAAAAAGTTGTCCTTTAAAGAGCTGCACCATTGTTGGTGGGGTTAAATCTTTGGGAATAGCAGTTGTCACATGATAAATTGCATGAGCAGGTGATCTCTGACTCCTTTCTGATGTAACAAATCCATAATAAAAAAATATTAATAAATAACTATAAGTAAATAAAACGACAAAAAAATTAATGAAATGCAGGAACTAGTAAACTACTTGGTTTTATGTGTGCTTGGTGTTTTATAATTGAATAAGGTAGTAACAAAAACTAGCCACATTAACCCTCAATACCTTTCCGGACAATGTGTTGTTTAATGATATCTAATGATAAATTTTGAATAACCATACAACAAATCCTAATTTAATTATATTTAATTTTACCTTTGTTATTGGAATTAAGACATTTAGGTAATCCCATGGAAGTTTTATCATAATTAAAGTAAAGATTAAACAAAAGCCGGGCAGTTTTATACAAATTGAATTTGTAAGTTTATCAAAATGGAGGTGATATCACATATAAAGAATATTATTTTTAATGTGCTATCTATGTATTAGTATTTCATGTATTCAAATAGTTGGAGGAAGAAATATCCCTTGTTACAAGGTAGGTCCGGCCCTGCATGTGATAGATAAATAGATAGAGAATCAATAGCGTACGTTGATTCAGAATGTAGATTATAAATAGTTCAATAAAGAAATTGTAAGAAACATTATGCGGTAGAGAATTAATAGATTATCCTTTGAGCATGTTTTGGTGCACAAGATTAGTGCCATTGCATATCCGAATCTAATACGCCTATTATTTCAAATCAAAATTATGCGGATGACGAATGATGATTAATTACGCAGGTGATGAATGATGTTTATTTATTGTGTAGCTGTAGAACTAGGTGAAGTTACAACTGAATTTATTCTAAGGAATATCTTGTATGTTTTGGGGAATGAGTTTTGACGAGTAATTCTTTTTAATGATAAACGAGTCTTGTAGGTCATTAATTGTTATGTCCTAGATACGGGTCAGATTGGTTAATCGGCCTATAAATTAATACACATTGAGGGTTGTCCTTCGGTATCTAGGTAAGTTAATCCACATCAGAAAGAATTTGTAACGCCCCAAAAATGTTTTAATGTGCATATTGTGTAAGAATGAATGGAAAATACAAACTTAATTAGAATAAATGTGAATAATTGTATTATGAAATAAACCATGACCAAAACTTGGGCAAACATATAAATGGAGGGGCTAAACTTGTACTAAACTTGTACAAGGAGAAAGATAATTAATTAAAAACAAAATAAGAAAAACAAACACACACATCTGGCGTGTGTGTGTGTCGCCCAATCCTTAAGAGTTTCAAAATTGAAGAGGAAAATTGAAGCTAATCATATGCATGAATCTGAATTTGCAATCATCTAAGTCTACTAAACAAGTGGTAAGTTGAATTTTGAGTTTTGATGAATTGTAGGAAATGAGTTTCACTCAAATCATGAGTTTATGAAAAACTTTGTGTAATTGGGGGTTAAGATTGTGAAATAGGGTAGAATTTATGTTTGATTTTGATGGTTTGGTATGACTGTAGCAAAAACCCACTTGTTAAGAAGTTAGTATAAGTAGGACAATTGAGTAAAATCATATATGTAAATTTTAGATGTATAATCTTGTTGTGATTCATAAATGATAAATAAACTGATGTAGGATGAAACAATTATGCAAAATAGATTGATTGTGAATGTTGTGTGAAAATGGACTGGTAGAGATATGCTTTATATGCTTGTACCTTATGCTTTAAATACGATGCCTACCAAGTGTTCGATGAACTGCTTAAGAGATGAAAATATGTGTAATATGGAAAACGATAGAATGAATTGGTTGGACTAAATGAGTGAACGGATGTGTTAATGTAGGCGTGAAGGAAGAAGGTACAAACACTAGGAAAACGGAAGGCGCACAAGATCGAGGTATGTTCTATTGTGCATACAAATTTTACTTTGATATTCTAATGTTCGCAAAATACAAATCTTAGTTACTTTTGTTTACGGTGATTAATAAGTAGATAGCCAATCTTTTGTGGATTGGGTTATGTATATAAAGGTTATGATAAGTTATGTAAATTGACCGGTTCGTATTGAACAAGTCAAGTGAAAAAGAATTATTCGACCCGTTATGTATGGGTGGTTATGAATGAAAGTACGAATGTTGAATGGATGATATTCAATCCGTTATACGGGTTGAATGTATGTGGTATGTTGTAAGTAAATAACCCGATGTTAACGGATTAGGAATGGTATGACTTATCTAATTTATGAGAGTATATGCTCGACCCGTTTAACGGGTAGGTGAATGCAAAAGTGGAAGGAAAACATATAAAGGAACGAAACCAGAAATTTTTAGATTAAAAGTAAAATAGTTAACGAGACTAATTTCTTAAGTTTTGTTGTTTAATGTAGGTAAATCCTCAACTTAGACGGCTCGGCGACGTGGAGCGAACACACATATGAATCTTGCCTATATGAGCTTCCGATACTTATAGTATCAATGTTTATGGTCAAAAAGTGTTTTTGTTGTAACTAATTTTGGTTTAGTAGCTAAACTTTCGAAGTTAACTTGTTGGATCTTTTAAAAATTTCTAGACGTTGGTAGATATTTAAAAATCTATGCAATGGTTTTGTTTAGTCTTTTGAAAGTGTCCAAGGTCCACTTGATATTGAGTTGTAAAAACAGGGATATGTTTATCATACGAACGGGTCATACCGAATTTTCTAAAATAATTGTTTATACTTATCTAAGACTTAAAAGTAATGAAATGGGTGTAATAGAATTACTTGTAGGGTTGTTGGCTGTAAATTACGGGTCGTTTTGGGCGACGGGTTGGTGTCATTGAACTTTAAATGGATGTTAACATATTTTAATACAATGTTGGTGATATTATAATGATGGTTTTTGGTTTAAAACTAAAGTGTTTGCGACTGGTGAACTCACTCAGTGTAGCTGACTTTTGCGTGTATGTTAGATTGTTTTGTAAGTGTGCAATTCGAGTCGGTGTTGTTCTTGACTAGCGGATGGGATTACTCGTGTTAGGGTGGAAGGAGTTCAGTTTGTTAATGACTAAATTACATTTGAGTTTAAATAAATCATGTAATGTTTCTAATAGAAAATTTTCGCTGCATATTTCGAGAAAAGTCTTATTTTTAAGTACACTACGATGTGACCCGACAGTAACGTGTCCAGGGTCTTACACAAAGGCTCAGGAAACTCTCCGATGACAAATTAAATCAGGGCATTTAATGATCTCTTCTTCCATCGGCTGGGTGAAAGACCAGGTAAGATAACTTATCAAAAAGGTATATCTCCACCTGAATTTACTACACACATATTCCTTAGTCTGTCTTTGATCTGGTCGGAATTAAAGCCGATCATTTATTACAAAAGAAACCCTTCTTGCTCTCACCCCGGAGGTTGGTAACGAACACACCCCTATGTTCTTTGTGACGAGGCTAACAGTGTTAGTTTTGCAGGCGAGCATAGACACATGGTAGTGGTTTCAATTCACGAGTTCCGACAACGTGCTGATTTTGGAATTAACATAAGCAAAAGTTTGAGAAAATTGCAAGTAAGTTAAGCTTTGCTAAACCTAGGATTTATGACATATCATTGATTTCCACATTAAAATACCCGGCCACCGGACAAGTATACAACCAGTTATATTTGTTGATAAAATACTAACATAGAAAGGTTACAACTTTTAATCATTTACCAACACATATTCATAAATGATAGGATTAAAATACGTAGTTACATGTAGGAAATGAATCAACTCAAACATACACAAAACAAAAACGAATTAACAAAAAAGAAAAATCATCAAATAATTAAAAATACATAAAAAGAAATCAATTTTTCAATATAAGAGCAAGAGAAGAAAGAAGCAAAGAAGTTGCGATCATTAAGCCGGAAGCAGAAACTGAGAAAGCCGCTCCAGCGTCAGGAGAGGGTGCAGGACCTTGAGCCGACGCGGTGGAGAGTACGACGGCAACAGCGACGACAATGATGGAAGCCTTCTTCACCATGCTAACTTGTGCCATCTCTACTTACACCTGCACTGAATGATGCCCACTGGAGACAGTAGATATTTACAAGGGGTGTTTGGGTACATGAATTAACATTACAGCTTGATTTGTGCTTGCAATTTGCTGTTTTGTTCACCAAACATCCACATGATATTTGCAATCATACAATACAGCCTTACAACATGTTCTTAGATTATTAATGCTATTTTATTATATTATATGATTAACAAAAAGAGAAAACAGTTAAATAAAACTTTTCAATTAAACAATGGGGAGTAAACTGCCATTTTAGTTCCTGAGGTTTGGTCCAAATTGTCATTTTAGTCCAAATAGTTTTTTTTACTCCTCTTGGGTCTCTGACTTTTCCATTTTCTTGCCATTTTAATCACATTGCCTAACCTAGTCTAAAAATCTGGTTATAACCAGGCGTATTTTTGGCATAATTGTTGTGTTGTGATAACCAGGATTAGTTTACAACATAATTTATAAACCTCATAATAGTTTAATTCCAAAAATACCCCTGATTATAACCTGGTTTTTAGACTAAGTTGGGCAATGTGATCAAAATGGCAAGAAAAATGAAAAGTCAGGGACCCAGATGAGAAAAAAAAAATTATTTAGACTAAAATGACAATTTGGACAAAAACTCGGGGACTAAAATGACAATTTACTCAACAACGGGTTAGCAGCTCATATGAATTTCTTTCTTCGATATTTAATATCACGAACACGAACACCGTGAAACTATCACGAACACCGCCGCCACCATAGTGAAACTATCACAAACACCACCGCCACCATAGTTTATAATGAGTGATAGTTATAACGCGTGGATTTTATCACGCGTTGAAGAATTGTTGAATGTATGTGTATGACTTGTACATTGTGTATTAATACTTGTACATTGAAATCCCATCACTAGTGATGACCACCGCCACTAAAGAATGCTTGTGTGTGATAGAATAGTGGTTGCTGACATGGCGGAACATGATTGGATGTTTGTGAGTGATGGAATTTCATCACTAGTGACCACCCCACTCCCGTAAATTAAAAGATTTTCTTACTTTCGAAATGATTTAAAAAGATGTTTTTCTAAAGTTGTTCTAATGATTTAAGCAATAGAGTATAGACCACGTCTCATCTAATATAAATGTTTGTCAAGAGTAGGGAATTAGGGATGATAATGAGATGAGTTTCGATTGTAAAACTCCCGTTTCAAACCAGTCACTAGGCCCAATACCCGTCGGTACATGTTGGTTAATCACTCGTTAGTTTGAAAAAATTACTCATTGGGCTTTGCTACTTTAATAATTAGTAAAATGGTTGATCATTCTATTACATATAACAAGATAAAACAAAAATGAAAAAAAAAAAGTTGTTTACAAGTATGGCTAAGGTAAACAAGTAAGCATGTTTCATGTTTCAGGTAAGGTGATAGAATGAAGTATCAATTTTTAAAACTAACTAGTTTTTTACCACGTCTTTTGTCTTTTGTTGTTTAGTATGTGTTTACATGTGTTTTGAAATCACTACGAGCGCGTTGCGTACGGAAACCGCTGAATAAAAAGGAAATACAGAAAAAAACACTAAAAGATAATCAAAAGAAAATCAACAAAAAAAGTTGTATGGTAATAATGTTGTTCGTATGAAACTTGTGGTCAGAGATGAGCAAATGATATTGGGTACCGGTACCGAATTTCCCGAACCGAAAGATCTTAAGTACCAATTCGGTACGACTTTTGGCGTTCCCGGTTCCGGTTCGCTACCGTTTTTTACCTTCATATACCGGTACCGTAACTGTTATTTTCGGTACAGTACCGATTCGGTATTGGTTGGCACCAAGCTCATCCCTACCCCTGAAACTAAAAAAAGAAATGAGTAAAATGCACGGATAGTCCATGTGGTTTTGCAAAGTTTCAGCTATAGTCCCCAGATTTTGGAAATTACACTCATAGTCCCTGTGGTTTGACAGTTTGTTACGCTGATAGTCCCTGGAGTGGATATGGGTTAGTTTTCTCAGTTAAGTCCATGTGAAATTACAAAATTACCCTTGCTTTTATTATATTCATCAACATCATCATCATTCATCAGACTCTTTCTACTCTCTCTCTCTCTCTCTCACTAAAAACCACCACCACCGTCACCTCCCCTGCCGCCATCACCACTCCCCACCACCGCCATCCCCTTCCACCACCACACCTCCGCCTCCTAAACCCATACCTGCCTCCACCATCAACCACCCATCCCCAAATCAACCAACACAGATCTGGAGTTTGTACCCAACCATCCTCTCGGCTCTCCCTCTCTCACGACTAACCGGCGGCGACAAGTTCCCCCAACGATGATCATCGGCGAAGAGAGTGGAGCCGGCAGTTGCCGGCGATGTTACTGAAGGCGATGATGATGCCGACGAGCGGCTGTGGTGGTGTTCTCCGACGAATTTCGACGGTAAATCCCTCTCGACTGTTTCTTTTCTTTTGGTATTGATGCCGATGATGATGATGGGCGGGTTCTGTTTGTCCGGTGACGGTGGTGCCGGTGATAGCGATACTGGGAACAGTTTAGTCTGGTTCGGTTTACTGGGAACAGATCTGTGTTGGTTGATTTGGGGATGGGTGGTTGATGGTGGAGGCGGGTATGGGTTTAGGAGGTGGAACTGTGGTGGTGGAAGGGGATGGCGGTGGTGGGGAGTGGTGATGGCGGCAGGGGAGGTGACGGTGGTGGTGGTTTTTAGTGAGAGAGAGAGAGAGAGAGTAGAAAGAGTCTGTTGAATGATGATGATGTTGATGAATATAATAAAAGCAAGGGTAATTTTGTAATTTCACATGGACTTAACTGAGAAAACTAACCCACATCCACTCCAGGGACTATCAGCGTAACAAACTGTCAAACCACAGGGACTATGAGTGTAATTTCCAAAATCTGGGGACTATAGCTGAAACTTTGCAAAACCACAGGGACTATCCGTGCATTTTACTCAAAAAGAAATCATTAAAAGTTGAAGAAAATCAACAAAAAAAGTTGCACGATATCGTTGTTGTTCGTACGACACCCGTGATCAGGGATGAGCAAATATTACCGGGTAGCAGTACCGAATTTCTCGAACTAAAAGATTTTCAAAAATAATTCGATACCGACTTTTTGTGTTTTCTGTACTAGGCTGGTGTCGGTTTTTACCTTCATGTACCGATAACCGTACTGATATTTTCGATACCAATATCGGTTAAATCAAGCTTATCTAACTTAAAAAGTAAAGAAGATAATAAAAATTATTAAAAAAAACTATATATATTATTAAAACTTTTTCGATCTACTGTTCAAAGCATTGAGTTTTTAATATATAGGAGAATTACACACCTTCATACCCAGTCTTACGCCCAATGGTGGACCTACTCTTTAAGGAAGGGGGCATCCGCCCCGCCTAAAAAAATTAGTTATTTTTAGTAAAAAAATCTCGATCACTCTCCTTAAAAGTTTGATTAAGCACCACGATTACCCTCCTTGAAAAAGAAAATCATGGGTCCGTCACTGCTTATGCACATACCTGTCTTATTACCCAATGTTTCAGGTCTCGAAGTTGCCCATCGGTTCAAGCTCGATTGACATCCGACCACGCTTACGTTTGATCTTACATATTTCAAAGGTAAAGCCCTTATGTTTGGTCTAACTAATCTTTTACCACTTACTTAGGACAATTACAAAGGAAAAACTCCTTTGAGTTCAAATAACTCAAGAAACTCAATGGATGAACCACATGTTTCCACGTGTTACAACCTTTCTTAGAATTCTGACATGTAACAGCTTTGTCAGGAGAGAAAGTTATATGTTTCACTTATTTTGCCGTTTAAGTAGATGTAACATCACATGTTACACTTTTTTTCAACAGCAATTTTTACAGGTTTTTACGAAGTGTAACATTTTCGAACTTAGAATTTGCGAGTTTTCAAAGTGTAGTGCATATAAAAAACATGTTACATGTTTTTATAGAAAAAAAAAATTGTGTAACAGACAAACTTGTTACATGTCAATATGTTAGATAGAAAAGTGAAAAAGCAAAAAGTTGTTACACGTACTTTTGGTAGTCTGTAACATGTTTCTGAAAAGTTATTTTTTGTAACATGCAATCTTAACCATAGGATTTCTAGATTGATAGTGGAGATTGTGTTTCTTGAAGTTGGTTTTGTATTGAAGTATATTCATATTTGTTATTTACTTGTAGGATTTATTTAGACCATGTTTGAGTTCCCAATCATTCTTACAAATAAACACCATGTACATGACTATGTACATGTGTACGTACTATATGGTTCTCACTTAAAGTTTGTTTTGTATTGAACTATGGCCATGTTTGGATGAGATTATTTTACCTCCTTATGACTTGTTAACTTTTTGGAAAAAGAGTTTTTGTGAAATGGTGTTTGAGTAATAAGGTGAAAAGAAGCTTTTTAGGCATTGAAAAGGAGAAATGAAAAAGTCACTTGGTTGTAGGGGTGCAAACAAGTCGAGCGGCTCGCGAGCTCCTCGAGATCGGCTTGAGAAAAAGCTCGAAACGAGCTGAGCCTTATCGAGCACGAGCCTAGCTTAAGCCTAAAATAAAGCTCGTTTGTTTATCGAGCCCGAGCTCGAGCCTCGCATGTGAAGCTCGTTAGGCTCGTCGAGCCTTATCGAGCCTTATTGTAAACGAGTCGAGCCGAGCTTATTTAAACTTGTTTACAAGCTGACCTCAAACCTAAAAATAAGCTTATTTAGTAACCGAGCCCAATCCCGAGCTTCACTTATCGAGCTCGCGAGCCTAAAAAGTCTATTATTTATATTATTTTTATTTAATATATTAATTAATAGATAATAAACGAGCCGAGCTCGAGCTTGAGAAAATACCAACGAGCCGAGCTTGAGCTTTGAAAACAAACCTCAAATCGAGCCGAGCTCTCATAAGTTAATCGAGCTTGAGCTCGAGCCTGGTCGAGCACGGGCTCGGCTCGGCTCGTTTGCACCCCTACTTGGTTGTGACTTTTCCAAAAAAGAAATAAGGAGGTTAAAAAGTCAATAAGGAGAAATGAAAAAGCTCATCCAAACATGCACTATATTCGTATTTGTTATTTACTTGTAGGATTTATCTAGACTATCTTTTGAGTTCCCAATCATTCTAACAAATAAATCTAATGGATGCCAATAAATAAACCATGTATTTCATAGTAATATGTAGATTTATTCCCATAAAATCAATTCAATCATACAAATATACAAGAAAAAAAAATCCGAAGATGAGTAAACAAGTTGAACCGAAAACGATATTAATTTCTGAAAAGAGCGACGAACGAGAGAAGCAGAGAAGTCCCGACCATCACAGCAGAAGCAGGGAGAGAGAACGCGGCTCCAGCGTCAGGGGAGGGTGCCGGAGCTTGAGCCGACACAGCAGATGCCGCAGATAGAGCAAGCGCGACGATTGCAATCATGGAAGCCTTCTTCACAATGCTAACTTGCGCCATATGAGGAATTGATATTCTAAAATGCAGGAGAATGAGTTTATTATATAAAGAGAATAAAGGAGTGTGACAGCTTGATTCCTGATACAATTGGTTGTTTGTTTATCGAACATTTCACATGGTTCCTGCTAAATAATTTATTTAACTTTCCAACGCATAACGTTTTTTTGTAAATCATTGGATTGGTAGGTTGTAACTTGTAACCAACCGTATAAAAAACAATACGTCATTCTTAATTTTTTTTTAATGAATTAGCATTTTTATTTCATTTCAATCATCAGGGCAAATTACATAAGGATAGCAGGTAGACGAGCAACAAACTGCGCCGCCATCCCTTTCTTAATTTATATAAATTCTTGAATCAAACTCATTCTTTTAAACAAGGCATATAGATATGTTCGGAAAATTTACAAAAATGGTTAGAGTTAATTGCACAAATGTCGTTATAGTTGTGTGTTTAACATATTTGGGTTCTCATACTAATTTTCGTTAAAAACTTATTAAGTTTGTAATAAACGACTATTTTACCACTTAATAAAAATAGAAAGAAACAATGAAACTCAATCCCCCCCCCCCCCCCACACACACACACCCCACACACACACCTTTTTTTATTTGGCTTTTTGTGTAACCATTACTTTGTTCTACATAAAGCCAACTAAGGGCACAGTTTTGACTCTCCACAAAAGACCTCGTGACCAAGATCTTAGCCCCGGTGGTTCATCGCATAAGCCTAACCAAGTTTCCCCATTCACGTTTTTCTACCAATCATGCTCGAAATTTGAAAACACAAGTGACACAATGTTAAATTTATGTGACACCCTAAAAATTCGGCCTTTTTCTTACAAACCTATGTGTTCCTAGTAGGATACAAGGCACGCAAGTGAAAAAACACAAAGGTTTTGCGAGTATCGCCTAATGATCATCCTCTGACAATCAAGTTAATATTGCACTACTATATAAATACGAATATTATGTATATAAATATATTAATATAATTTTACGGTCGTTTGTCAATAAAAAATTACATCAAGATAGAAGTAATCAAGTTTTTCAATGGTGTCAATATCATCGTCATAAATAACAAAATAAAAAGGTTAAAAATCATGAAAATGCAAACGGAGAAACCTCAATTGTTGACATTTTTTTGGGTTAGATTTCGTTTATCATTTTTTTAAATCAAATAACTTTTATATGTTTTATTATTCTCCTATATATTAAAAAGGCTATGTATGTTTTGAACAGTAATAATAATAATATAATAGTATATTAAAAAGGCAATTTCAACAATAAGTAGAAAATATTATAAGACTATGGGGTATGGGGCGGGAGTTGGGGCGTAGGTTGGGTATAAACGCCCAAGTCATCACCCCGAGTGGGCTGGGGTTTCGGCGTGGCCCCTTGGGCGGGGGTTTCAGCCCAGGCGTTGGGCGGGCCTAGCGGTCTTTCGTGGCCGACTCTCATTGGCTGGGTTGGTTAGGCTATAGGTGGTGGCTAGGATTTAAATTTAAAAAAAAAAATTATACCACATGGTCAACCCACGCGGGTTAGCCACGCCCCGCCATACCGACCAACATGCAACTGACCAGCGGTGCCCCTCGAAGTCCACGTGTCAACCCATGCCCCAAACTCCCGCCCCACCATACCCCACGGTCTAATAATAAATATAGTTTTTTTAATTATTTTTATTATCTTCTTTACTTTTTAAGTTAGATAAATTTATGCCAACTGGTACTGGTATCGAAAATACCAATACGGTTATCGGTACATGAAGGTAAAAACCGATACCAGCCTGTGTAGAAAAAAACAAAAGTCGGTATTGAATTGATTTTGAAAATCTTTTAGTTCGGAAAATTCGGTACTACTACCCGGTACCATTTGCTCATCCCTGATCACGGGTGTCGTACGAACAACAACGGTATCGTGCAACTTTTTTTGTTGATTTTCTTCAACTTTTAATGATTTTTTTTAGTTTCAGGTGTAGGGATGAGCTCGGTGCCAACCAATACTGAATCAATACTGGTACCGAAAATACCAGTTACAGTACTGGTATATGAAGGTAAAAAACAACTTTTTTGGTTGATTTACTTTTGGTTATCTTTTAGTGTTTTTTACTATATTTTCTTTTTATTCTTGTCAACGATTTCCGTACGCAATACGCTTGTAGTGATTTCCAAAACACGTGTAAACACAAACTAAACAACAAAAGACTTCGCCACAACGCGACGATAGTAAAAAAACTAGTTATTGTTTAAAACTATACTATGATATCGATAATTTTATTAGTTCAATTCAAACATAGTATTGATCCATTTATTTATTTATTATATTATTTTGTTTTGAAAAAAAAAAGTAACTCTTACAAAACTTTGATAAATGACGCGCGTTGCGCGAAAGGTATTGGTGTTTTCGACCGTGGGGTATGGTGGGGCGGGGGTTTGGGGCATGGGTTGACACGTACACTTCGAGCCCCCCGCTGGTAAGTGACGTGTTGGGTTGGTATGGCGGGGCTAGCCCGCGTGGGTTGGCCAGTTTTATAAAAAAATTAAAAAAAAACTAAAATTAAAAAATACACACAGAATTAAAAAAAAAAAAAAAAGCCTAAAATTATTATAAAAAGTTCCTAAAAATTATAAAATTCTACAAAAAAAAGGATTACAAAATAAAAAAAAAAAGCCTAAAGCGTTATGTAGATTTCGAACAGGGCGAGCTTGTCAAACGGCTTCCGCTCCTTGCCCCGAAACTGGATGTTGGCCACCGCCACCCGGTCTTCGTGACTTATATCACCGCCCGGGACGCTATCGTAGTAGGCTTTAAAACGGTCGTAGCTCGCGCCACTTGTGTTGGCACGCGTTTAAATTGTGCCGGTCATTCCCCACGTTGTGCCGGTAGCTAGCGAAAGCTTCCGGCCAGTAACGGGTCTCACTGGGTTGGCGGCCCTTCATCGCGTTGTGCCGGTATCAAGTGTGGGTAGCGGGTTCGGGTAGGTGGAGTGAAGGTTTGGAGTAGCGATGTGGACATGCGGTGGGGTTGGGGGGTTTTATAGTGACTTGGGTGAACCGTTTGGCCCCAGTTTTTTTTTTATAATTTAAACCTAGCCGCTATGGCCTAGCCAACCCAGCCAATGAGAGCCGGCCACGGAGGACCGCTAGGCATGCCCAATGCCCGGACTGAAACTCCCGCCCAAGAGGCCACACCGAAACCCAAGCCCACCCGGGGTGGTGACTGACTTGGGCATTTGTACCCAACCAACGCCCCAACCCTCGCCCCATACCCCATAATGAATATAAGGTATTGATCACATAATAAAGAATACTGTTCATGTAGTTTTATCATATATAGATTATTGATATATGCATGCATGGTGCATCTACCCAGAAAAGGGTTGTATAAAAGCTAAGGGTGTAAATCGTGTCGGGTTAATGGGTTAGCGGGTTGAGAGGTTGCGGGTTGATGGGTTGAAATGTTCAACCCGAACCCGACCCATATTATAATTATTCGGGTCAAAGATTTCAACCCTAACCCGACCCGTTTAACCCATATTTTTAAATGAGTCATATAAGTTGATGATCTATAAACGAGTTGTTGCATTTTAAGCGGGTTATCGATAACATGTTTAATGATGAGTATGAGTGTGACAAATAAATAACATAATGTATCAAAATTAACGTTATTATAACTAACCATGTAAAATAGAATCGGAAAAAATAAAAACAAAAATATAAAAGATTTTTTTCTGAATAGTTAAACGGGTTAATGGGTCAACCCGAACCCGGCCCGTTTTTAATACGGGTCAACCCGGCCCGTTTTTTAAACAGGTTGGGTTCGGGTTAGATCGGGTTGATGGGTCGTGTCAAGAATTGCCGCCCTAATAAAAACATATAACAAGGTGAAAGGAGATGATTATTGATAGAAGTGGAAGCGTCCCGAACCCGATGTTAGGGGATGAGGACCATGAGCTTGTCTATGTTAAGTCTTAAGAGAGAGGTTACATTACAAACCCAAGAGGCTTAACATGTGTGAGCCCAACATGACTAAACCCAAACATCTAGCCCAATAAATAGGCAACTGACTCAATCTAGGATGACACACACAAGATTTTTGGTTTGAGTTTAGTATAATTGGTTCAGATCAATTTCAAGTTAAGACTCACAAACCTTTTCACAGACTAGAATTGATTTCTCGCGTTGCGGGGTCGGTTCTTTTTAACGTGATTTGAATGTATTGTATTTTTTTGTAATAACTTATTGATCAAACGTAGATCAACTAAAAAAGTGCACAAAAATAAGCACAAAAACATATTATATTTTACATGACTTATTTTTGAAAAAAAAAAAAAAACTACATCAAAATGTAAACCAACTTAAATTTATAACGACGCATACATAAAAATAAGGACGTAAAACTCGACGGAGTCAAAATGTCATTAGTTCGAAACGTAAAGCAACTTGAGTTTATTACGACACGTACATAAACGTCAAAACGTAGACCAACTAAAAACATCAATAAAAATAAGCACCAAAACGTATTATAATTGACATGACTCATAAAACATAAAAATAACTCAAATTCAAACCTTACAATAAAAGGTATTATATTTGACATGACTCATTTAAAAAAAATACATCAAAACGTAAACTAACTTGAACTACTTTTGCCGACACATACATGAAAATAGTGATCAAATATTGTGAGGTTAAAAAGAAAACAAAAGAAAAAAAATGTTTAAAGCGGCTGTAGCCAGAGCCGTCCCCGAAAACTCTTGAAAAAATTTAGGACTCGGGCGACGAAAACAATTGGGCCCAAAATTATGGTTAAGGGTAAATGAATTACAAAAATAAAAACTTAGTGATTGAGCAAAGACTCGAACTTGAGACCTTTACATTACTTTGAGTTGGTTTTTGCCACTACACCACTAATATTTTTTTGCATAATAAACGGATTAATATACTAAATATATAATTTAATAAATATATACAAGCTTATAAAGACTTTTCGTGCCCTTTGAAATTTTGGGCCTTGGGCGTCGGCACGGGTTTGTCGGGCCCAGAGCCGGCCCTGTCTGTAGCGAAGCAGTCAACCAGTTTAACTCATGTATTTTTATTTTATTTTACAGATAATTATTGTTTCGTCCCTGTATTTTGTCAAAAATCACTATTTCAGTCCATTAGTTTAAAAATTGCGATTTCAGTCCCTGTGCTTAACAGAATAATGGATTGAAATGGTTACGAACGTGAAACCACAGTGACTGAAATGATTACGAAACTGAAACCACAGAGACTGAAATGGTTACGAAAGTGAAACCATAGGGACTGAAATCGCAATTTTTAAACTAATGGACTGAAATAGTGATTTTTGACAAACCACAGGGGCAAAAACAGTAATTAATTCTTTATTTTATTAATAGATGTTGTACGCCCCAAACTAAATTGATTTTGAGTTATTTGTGCCAAAATATATAACTGGGAAGAAATTAACATAACATTTTAAAATCAAAGGGAAGAAACTAACATAACATTTTAAAATCAAAATGTGACCATTTTATATACATTGGTTAATTTATTTGTTGAAAACGTATATTCAATTTCAAGAAAAAAAAAGGGGGTGGCGGCGCAACTTGTTGCCCGACTACCTGTCATTGCTTTGTAATTGCCCTTTTTTCGTGTGGAATGATATTGCCGATTATAGTTCCAAAAAAAAAAGTATTAATATACAATATAAAATAAATTCGGTTAAATCTCTAACAAGTTTTTCAAGTTTGGTTGATGTTAAGGCGCGTGTCAAGTTAGACCCACAATCATGTCACCTTTAGCACCATGTTATGCTAGACACACTTATCTGAATCTTTGTTTTAATCGTTTATGCTTCGTCGAACAGCGGCGGATTTAAGAATTTTTTTCGTTGGGTTTTTTTGTAGATTCTCACTAATTCTCACTATTCTTTTCCAAATCATACAAGGTTCTTACTAATTTTCCTTTTTTTTTCTCAAACCGAATGGGTTTCTAGAAACCCACAAAAGTGACCTAGATCCGCCCCTTTCTTCGAATGCAGGTGGCTTAGGCTAAGATGATCTGATACACATGTTGCATATCCAAAATAAAGATAGTTCATAACATCAACTTCAAAACAAAATCACAAAGTCAGCCCGATATTATATTATAAATAAACTAAAAACCGATCATCACATAAGATACAGAATAAAAATAAAAATAAAGAATAAATTATATAACCCTACAAAAAGTAACATAGGGTATCTTTGCCTAAATTAATAGTTGTGTCTATTCACATCACACCCCTTAAATCATCCTCTTGAATTAATAAACACATGTTAGGGGAGTGGGGGTGGTCCGTGATGGCCACCCACCACGCGGGGAAAACAAAACGCACACCGCCGCCACCTCTATTATCACGCGTGATAATATCAACGCGTGGAAGGAATCACGCGTTAAACTTGAGAATTCGAACGTTGGTTGATGCCATTTTGACCGTTGTTTGATGCCTTTTTCAACGGTAAACTTATTAAAAAAAAAAGCCTTTAACCTTTTATCTATGTATATCCCCATTTTTAAACATTTCACACACACCAAAACATAAACATATTTCACACAATTTACATCTTTCTCAAATGGAGTTCCCTACGGATTCGACGTTTCCGATGTCTAGCGATAGCGATACCGAGTCGTCTTCCGACAATGAGACGCTAAAATATTTTGTGTCGGTGTATAACGAACTTGATACTAGTTCGTCCCGCCCAAAGAAGAAGATGGTGGACCGTGATCGTATACGTGCCAACGAAGTGTTAATGAACGATTATTTTGTGGAAAATCCGCTCTACAATGCCGAAACGTTTAGAGATCGGTTTCGTTTACCCAAAGAATTATTTTTAAAGATTGTTGGAGACATCGAAGCAAGCGAGGAATAGTTTCAAGAACGTTACGATGCGAGGGGCAAACCAAGTTTCACGCCGATACAAAAAATGCACGTCCGCCATTGGCCAACTAGCGACAGGTAACCCTCCCGATCAATATGATGAATACCTAGCTATGGCGGCCAGAAGTTCACGTGAATGTTTGCAATTTTTTTGCAGCGCGGTCATTAAGTTGTATGGTAAAGAGTTTTTACGTAAACCGACGAGCCACGACATCTCACGTATTTACGCCGCACATGAACCTAGATGTCATTTTCCCGGGATGCTCGGTAGCATCGATTGTACACATATCGAGTGGAAAAATTGTCCAAGAGAGTTGCGAGGGACGTATGTTAGGGGTGACATCAAAAGACCAACTATCATACTAGAAGCGGTGGCGTCGAATGATTTATGGATTTGGCATTCGTATTTCGGTGTTCCAGGTTCAAGCAACGACATCAATGTGTTGCACACGTCGCCGTTGTTTCAAACCGTAACGGATGGTACCGCACCTTCCTCTCCTTTCTATGTTAACGGACGACATTACAAACGAGGCTTTTTTCATGTGGATTGTATCTACCTGTCATAGTCTGTTTTTGTGAAAGCTCCCTCATTTCCTGTCGAGGCTAAAGAAATCGTGTTCAAAAAATTGCAAGAATCGGCAAGAAAAGATGTTGAGAGGGCATTTGGTGTTTTAAAGGGTAGATGGGGTATACTACACCGACCGGTTCGTGTGATGAACAAGAAAGCAATACATAGCATAGTGTATGCATGTATCATATTGCACAATATGATAATCAAAGAAGACGGACGTGCAATATCCCTGGATTGGGTGCCGGATCCCCCTACACAAGTTCAAGCTCCACAAAATATCCAACAAGAATTGCGTAATGAAGAAACTCACTTTCGGTTGAGATACGATTTAATCGAACTGGTAAGTTCTCTAGGTTTGGAGTTTCATGAGTCGGACGAGGAGTAGGTTTTTTTTTTACATTGTAGCCTAAAATATTTCTAGTATGTTAAATTGAACTAGTATGTTTTAATTTTAATGAAATTTATAATTTTAGTGTTTTATTGTTAACTAGTGGGATTTCCCTGCGCTACGCGGCGGAAATTTGGTTGGTATCGGTATCAGTCCGTTATGGTACCGACACTTGCTATAGCGATAGATAAAAACCGAAAAAATAAAGTCTTTATGTACCCAAAAAAATATCGACACGTCTTTTACATAGATTAAAAAACATAAAAACAAATACTGCCACTAACTCCGAAATTTCAATATCGGTGTGAAAGTTGTTCTATTGGAATAAGTTTGTTTCGTCACTATACTGATAAGACATTAGCCCTCAGCGTTGCGAGGAGGTGGTGTTAAACCATGCTACCAGCATTGCGCAGAGGGGGGGGGGGGGGAGCGTAAAACAATGCTAAGTAGCAATCGAACGACGATCAACATAATATAAAAATACGAATTCTAACACCAAGTGACTTACGTAACATGACACATAGACGAATTCGAATTTATACGAGACATATTAGAAAATCGAGTGGGTAAAAAAAACATGACCGATCAAATGTGACCACTAAACATTGTACTAAGTAGCCACCGAATGACGATCATATCCAAGAAAAAGACTAAACTCATTTTAACTTTTGTAAAAAAGTTGTAAAAATCTAAAGTTTTATAATAAAAAACATTAAAGTTCACAAAAAAAAAAAATCCACAAAAGACAAAATTGACACTATTCATACTATTCATTACCTATGTTGTAAATTAATACATATATATGAATTTCTATTTAAAATAAAAAATTAAAAAAAATTGTGAGTGATGGAATTCTATCACTAGTGATGACCACCGCCACTACAAAATGCTTGCGAGTGATAGAAAATTGGGTGATGACATGGCAGGAGTTTATTGGATATTGTGAGTGATAGAATTATATCACTAGTGACCACCTCCACTCCCTTATGTCAACCATCACCCAAAACTAACATGTCCTAATATACACACCCCTTAAATAATACCCTTAAATTAATAAACAAATGTGAAAACCGTTTAAAAGAATTGAGTCGACACCATTTATTTATGTGAAAACCAAAAGGTATGTTTTTAATATTTTATCCCATACTGAAATTACACATTCATTATTTCATATATAAAAAAGTAGCTTACAAGTTCGTGAATTACACGGGTTGAATGATGAAAAATGTAAATTATAAACTTGTATATAATCTTTATTAATGAAATGACTTATTTAGATAAATTAGTAAAACAAAAGAACAATTATATTTTGGTTACTTGTACATGTGATTTGATACTTTATTATTAATTATTGTTTATATCCAAATAATATATTTTATCTTAACAAATATATATGGTTAGGGTAAAATGAAAACTTCTACGAGTTGTGAGAACTTAGAGAACTCAACCTTACAAAAGGTTTTTTTGAATTTTTTACAGAGGGTGTGAATGAGCCGTGAGTGGTTAGAGACTTAGGGCGTTAAACTTTTTGATTTTGGATTCAAATGGTTAAAATCACTAAAACATGCGACTCAAAAAGTAATTTACTATTAATTAAATTTGAAATTATACGTTTGATCTCTAACTATATTAAATAATACTATACTAATTAAAAAATAGGGTTATTGGATTTTATCACCCACAACTATTGGCTATTGGCCACTGCCACCCTCAACTATTACTTTGACGTCCGTCACCCCCAACTTAACACTTAGTGTGTTTTGTCACCATGTCGTTAAATGATCACTAACTTTTGATCATGTTACGACACTTTTTGGGGTGTCATAAGGATCTTGGGAAGGTTTTAGGGATCTTAGGACACCCCCAAAAGTATATTAATAAGATCAAAAGTTAGTGATTTGGTGACAGAACACACTAAGTGTTAAGTTGGGGGTGGCGGGCGTCAAAGTGATAGTTGGGGGTGGCAGCGGCCAATGACCAATAGTTAAGGGTGATAAAATCCAATAACCCTAAAAAATATTATACTTATTATATTATTTGATAAATTTATATTTGTTATAGATAATTATTAATTAAATTTGAATTTATACGTTTATCTCTAACTATATTAATTAATATTATATTATATTTTGTGTATAAAAATTAATATGTAATATTATTATTAAAAAGGTGGAGCCACCAGAGAGTGGCACGTGTACAAAAAGATTTTCATTTATTAGTATAGGAAGATATGTTACTCGACCAATATTTGGTTCTGAATTGTTATGTGTTTTCATCTTTGTTCGTTATGTAGAAATCCGTCTCTTTTGATTTGGTGAAATAAAGATAACAGATCCGAACTAGGGATGAGCTTGGTACTGGACCGGTACCGGAACCGGAAGTACCGGAACCGATTTTCATGAAACCTTGGTACCGAATACCATACCGAAAATACCGGTTCAGTACCGGTATCGGTACCGGTTTTTCGGTACGGTACCGATTTGGTACCGAAATTTACAAAAGTTATTGATTTAGATTTGGTGCAATGTAATCACATTCTCTTCATCAGTCAGTCAATTCGATTCAAAAGCCAAAAGCTTCACTGATACATAATGATATTAGTACTATTAAGTATTAACATGAACCAACTTGCAGAATTCAAAACATATGTTTATTATGAAGTATTAAGAATTCAAAACATATGTTTATTATGAAGTATTAAGGATTAAATTTTGCATGACTGTGTTTAAAATCAACTTGCAGAATTCAGTGATAATACATATGAAAAAGTAAACATTCACACAAAATAAATATATTATGAAGCAAACATTCCATTAGGAAATGGTTCACACCAAAACACATAATTTGTTACAAGTGTTTCAAGCACAAACCATACCAAAAAATGGGTATCATTATGAGTTTGAGCAACCCATCTCAAACACAAAAACTTGACCTCACATCAGGAGAGTTAAAAGACACTTAGGTCAAATAATAACAAAACAAAAGTCTAACTCCATGTGAGCAAAAGTATAAACATTGAACCGCACTCAAACTCCGTTTCCTTCGGTTTGCTTAAGCCTTGTCGTGCACCATCCCTTTCCCTTTGTCATTTTGTTTTTGAACCGCATCTTCAATCTCTATAGAAAAAAAAAGAACCGAATAAAGTTAACACCCCATTATATGACAATAAGGAAATCAATCAAGAACTAGTAGTCTTTACCTATGGCAACGTCGTCATCCTTTAGTATATCGTTTATGTCATCCACAATTGGTTTTCTTGACTTTCTCACCCAATCTTGGGTGCAAATCAAAGCTTCAACGATGTTAGTTGACAACCTTGTTCTTTAAGCGTCTAGTACACGACCGCCGGTGCTAAACGCCGATTCAGATGCGACCGTGGAAATTTTGAATTGCCAAAATATCTAACAATTATACAAGTTAAAAAAAACTATAATATAACCAAGCAATAATAAAAAAAAACATTATAAAAGGTAAATCAATTTACCTTTAGCCATCCGAGATACAATTGGGAATCTAATCGCGTTTTGTTCCACCACTTAAGTATGTAAAAATTGATACTAAAATTCACTTTTGGCTCATTTAAGTACCTCTTTAAATCGGATTCCGAACTACATACACGGGCGCTGCAAGATATACAAATCGTTTTCCGAAGAACACCTATAGACATCAAAGTGGCTTAAGTTGTGCTCGATTTCCATTTTAATCAGAAATTCAATACGGAACTTTGGAATTATTCCACCCGGTATTTGTTTGTTTCATCACCGTTTTGGTTACGAAACCGCTGAAAGTCGTTGTTGTAATAGATTTACTCGGACAATTTGTTGGTCTTCATATCAGGCACGTCCTTGATTTGGTGAAGTTGTTTTCGTGTTTACATTTGACGCTTCGATTCCGGTATATGATTACTCCCATGGCTATATGTGTTCGTTGTTGATTAAAACAGTTCGTATTTTATATCTTCGAGAAGTTATGCAAATTCTTGGACGGACTTCCATGGCTGAGAAGTTATAAAAATAACGATTGAATCACGAAAATTAGTGTTTTTGAAACAAGTACCAAATTGGAATAAATGTCGGAAGAAGATGTTGACGAATAGAAACGGTTGCAACAATTACAAACGGGTATGGCCTTCCATGGCACTGGTTAAAAACCATTGCGACAGTTAGAAACGGTTGTGACGAAAAGAAACGGCGGTCGGTATGTGGGGAGTGTCATCGGTGGTAGACCTCACGATGTTGACGCATCCATTTTCCAGTAATAACCGGTGCGAACAAGAGCAAGTTATGTAGGCGTATGAATTGGATGCATGCATGACTGCATGTGCAGTAAGGATATATATGTTGGAACTGGTTTATTTAATTTAATTGGTTACATTTTCACTAAGCTGTTTGACAACATTTGAATGGTTAAGTGCTAAACCAGTAAGAGGTCTGAACCATTAAAAGCTTGTATAATGCTTAACCGTTCAGAGGCAAATGTCTGACCAATTCAGATTAGATGTCTTAACCATTCAGACTCTGTATAAATCTTAACCATTCAGAGGCAAATGTCTGAACCATTCAGACATCTGCTCGTGAAACAAACAGTTTGAACCATTAAATGCTGAACCAGTAAGAGGTCTGAACCATTAAGAGCCTTATTAAGAGGTAAACAAACAGCCCCTAACTTTCGTATATATACATATACTAGATTATAACCTCGAATATTACACGGGTTGCATAAATTTAATTTTATATATTAAGTAATAAAAAAAGTTATATCTTAAAAACATATGTATTACACGAGTTGAATAAATATAATGTAACCGGTTAATACATACAGTCATCAAGATATGTATTTAAAAAATAAAGAGTAAAATGTACGGATAGTCCCTGTGGTTTTGCAAAATAACACATATAGTCCCTATCTTTTGAAAATTACACCGGTGCTCCCTGTGGTTTGACAGTTTGTTACTCGGATAGTCCCTGGAGTGGATGACGGTTAGTTTTCTTCGTTAAGTGGTTGTGAAATGACAATTTTACCCTTCATCTTCTCTGCTCTAAAAAACAAAACAACCCAACTCCGGCCAACTTCCAAAGCCACCCAACTCCGGCCAACTTCCAAAGCCACCCAACTTCGGCGAAATTAGACTTCCAGGCCATGGATTGGATAGCAAAGCAATATAAATAAATACCCACCCGGAAAAAGGCCAGAACGTCTTTTACATACACTCGATATATGTATAGCATACTTACTCTCAAGCATGAGATGATTGGCACAGGCAGAAATCGTGTTACAGCTCACTCTAGGGCCGTCATCTGCATCAACAATAATGATGATGATGATTCTTAAATATGCAACAAAACCTTGCTGAAATCTAGATTTTAAAGTCAACATTTACTGAAATCAGAAAATTACTTTTCATCAATCTCCGATTATCCTTAAAATAGAATCGATAAAGCTTCTAAAACTAACTCCAATTATACATCAAATTAAACCTAATCGATAACAGGTTCTACCCAACCATCGAATGAATATATAAAATGGCGTACACAAACATAATACAAGATTTAAAGGAATCAATCGCAGATTCGTCACAAAATTACGCACCTTAGATTGAATATGCAGAGCAAGCAGTAGATCGATTGAGATATGAAAAGGGTGTTGTTAAAGATTGTAATGGGGGAGAAAGATGAGATTGAGATATGGAAACGATGTCGTACTGTTGTGATCGCCGGAGTTGGGTGGCTCTGGAAGTTGGCCGGAGTTGGGTTGTTTTGTTTTTATAGAGTGGAGAAGATGAGGGGTAAATTTGTCATTTCACAACCACTTAACGGAGAAAACTAACCGTCATCCACTCCAGGGACTATCCGAGTAACAAACTGTCAAACCACAGGGAGTACCGGTGTAATTTCCAAAAGATGGGGACTATAGGTGTTATTTTGCAAAACCACAGGGACTATCCGTGCATTTTACTCAAAAATAAATTTTGATATACAATTGACCTATTATATCTTGTTTATTTACTATTATGTTCGAAACATGTGTATTACACGGGGTTAAACAAATGAAATATTAGATGGTTATTAGTAAACGGTAAACATAAAAGAAATAGTTGAGAAAATAAATATAAATAAATAAGAGAGAACCATGAAGATTATAATTATTAATTTTTTATTTCTCTCTTCTATTAAATAATAATTTAACTAAATTTAATAATAAAAACAAAATTCTATATAGTTATCCTAATTTTGGTTGTACGAATACATTTAAAAAAACTTCTTCATTGAGAAGATGTAAATACAAAGAATATATGTTATTAGGGGGATAGTGTATATTAATTCAGAAGTGTGAGAAGTGTATTATAACACTATACATAACACTATATAACACCATATAAACACCGTATAACACTATGTAACACCATATAACACTATGTAACACTATATGACACTATATAACAATATATAACACTATACATCTATCATAGATATGCTATCAGACAAACTATAGTGTTATATTTGTTATATAGTATTATATAGTGTTATATGATGTTATATGGTGTTACATATTGTTATACGGTGTTTATATGGTGTTATATAGTTTTATATATAGTGTTATAATACACTTCTCACACTTCTGGATTAATGTACAGGATACTCTACCAATATTATTATTAATATAGGGTAAGGTTATTGTAAAAAAGACCAAAAGTGTGAGAAAGGTAAGAAAGAATCTCAGCCATTAGATCTAAATTAATTGAAAAGGGTAAACAAGTAATTTAATCATTAATTCAATTAATTAAAAACTTCTCATAACCGCCACCTTAATTATAGGAAGTATATAACACCATTCAGTAAGTATATAACACCATTCAGCAAGTATATAACATCATTCAGCAAGTATATAACACAATTCAGCAAGTAAATAACACCATTCAGCAAGTATATAACACCATTCAGCATTCAACAAGTATATAACACCATTCAGTAAGTATATAACATCATTCAGCAAGTAAATAACACCATTCAGCAAGTATATAACAGCATTCAGCAAGTATATAACACCATTCAGTAAGTATATAACACCATTCAGCAAGTATATAACACCATTCATTGACTAAACATCTTATCGAAACATATTTTTTCTCTATATAAGTATAGCAATATGGTACTCATATTAAAGATAAAAAAACGCTCGTTATTATGGTGTAATTTTTTTTAAAAAAAAGTTACGTATAAAAAGTTATTGACGTTTAAAAAAGACGGGGGGAAGTTACATGTGCATTACCTAATTTCTAGTAGGTTTAAAAGACTATATTGCCCCTAGATATTTCAAATAAGTCCAAATTAATGAAAATATTTTACAATTTGGTCCATATTGATCTCAACCATTAGATCAAAAAATCTAATGGCTGAGATTATTTCTTACCCTTCTCACACTTTAGGCTTTTTTTACAGGATCCTCTACCTATTAATATATTAATATTAATTTAAAGTTGAAAAAAATCTTTATTTTTTTTTATCTAAATTAGATTTAGTAAATTTATTTTTATTATGATTTTTATTATTTAATAAAAGAAAGTAATTAGAAAATAAGGTGAGAAACAATAATTTAACTAAATTTAATTGAATAATAAAAATAAAAATTTATATATTTATCCTAATTGTGATTCTACGAATAAATTGAAAAAAAAATTCTATCTTCTACGGAGAAGAAGTAGATACAATGAATATATTTTATTGTTAATATTAATTCAAAGTTAAAAAAAAATCCTTATTTTTATCTAAATTAGAGTTAGTTAAATTATTTTTTAATATTATCATCTATCTATACTATATAATAAAAGAAAC
Organism: Helianthus tuberosus; assembly: GCA_030545235.1. NCBI lineage: Eukaryota > Viridiplantae > Streptophyta > Magnoliopsida > Asterales > Asteraceae > Helianthus > Helianthus tuberosus. The sequence continues at coordinate 153,729,814 of CM060351.1, forward strand.
CACTTTGAGGACATTTGTCATCATATTATGTCATGTCTTATAGATAATTATAATTTTAATTTAATCTCTTCTAATTAATTATAGATAATCCTCCTACTGAATATTATTTAGTTTAATTATTACTTTTATATTTATCTATTTACTTCAAATTCAAACTTAGTTATCTAATTTGATATTAGAGTAAATTACGATTTTAACCCCTGTGGTTATATCACTTTTACCTTTTAGGCCAAAAAGGAATTTTTTTTAACATCTAAACCCTCAACGTCTTTTTTTAACCCTTTTGGACCCCAACATATTTTTTTCTAACTCTTTTAGTAGAGGCCAAAGGGTTAGAAAAAAAGACGTGGGGCTCAGATGTTAAAAGATTCGTTTTTTTGCTAAAAGGGTAAAAGTGATATCACCACAAGGGCCAACGTAATTTACTCTTGATATTAACTATATATTTGAACGTTTTGTTTAGTTTGGTATCAAATATATTTTATACATGTATTATTTGTTTTGTTTTTTAAGATATAACTTTTTTTATTATTTGATATATAAAATTAGATTTATTCAATTCGTACAATACATGGGGTTTTTAAGGATATATATTTTTTATTATTTAGTAAAGGAAATTACATTTATTCAACCCGTGTAATACACATATTTTTAAAGATGTAACTTTTTTATTATTTGGTATATAAAATTACACTTATTCAACCCGTGTAATAAATGAGGTTTCTTAAAGATGTATTATTTTATTATTTGGTAAATAATATTACATTTATTCAACTCGTGTAAAACAATCGGTTTTAAAGATATAACTTTTTTTTATTTGGTATATAAAATTATATTTATTCAACCCGTGCAATAAAATAGGTTTTTAAAGATATATTGTTTTACTATTTAGTATATAAAATTCATTTATTCCACCCGTGTAATACACGGGGTTATAACCTAGTTATTTAATAGAAAAGAGAAATTATATTATTGTTAATATTAATTCAAAGTTAAAAACAAATCCTTATTTTTATCTAAATTAGAGTTAGTTAAATTATTTTTTAATATTATCATTATTTAATAGAAAAGAGAAATTAAAAAATAAGGTGATAAAAGACACGTGTCAAAAAAGATTTTTATTTATTAGTATAGAAAAATTAGTAATAATTACTTTTAAATATTATAACTAAACAATATCATAACAATAATATAAAAAAAAGGCACTCGGTTTTTAAATTCAGTCTAATGGATCCAACCCATTCATATAAAAACACATTATTAACATCCCGTCGCAACGCACGGGTTTGCATCAACTCGTTAGATATACATATATTAAAATAACATTTTAAAAGATTAGATCCAGTGTTTATTGCAATTGTGCATCTAAATTTACTTCCACTAAAATTCAAGCATATACACTTGGTGTTGCGTTAGAAACATTCACACACATATTTAAAGAATTATAAGAAACGTATAAATATTTATAGATTTTTGTATTAATATCACAACGTTATGTAACCACTTATCCAACTCTTTTTCTAAATTCCCACTATATATGCCAAGTATTACGTATAAGTAAATTATACTATGAGGTAGTGTTAAATAAGATTCCATTTCCTTAAAATCATTATATCATTCCTTGTTTTTTTTTCCATTCCCTTTCACCCTTCATTAACAACACCACAACCTACTACCGTTGCCACCACCCACCACCACTGTCAACCGCCACCGTCACCCACCTTCGCCGCTACCCGCTACCGCCGTCACCCGCCACTGTCATTGTCTCCACCCACCTCCATCCCCGCCACTGCCGTTGCCGCCATCCACCATTGTCGTTGCCACCTCCGATCACCGCCGCTGTCGCCACCCACCTCCGCCGTCGCTATCAACCACCGTCGCCACCGCTACCACCTCTGACCACCGCCGCCACCCACCTTCGCCGTCACCCACCACCACCACCGCTGTCACCACCCGTCGCTGTCTCCAATCGCCGCCGTCTCCACCCACCACCACCACCGCCGCTACAACTGCCACCTATCACCACCCACCATCGCCGCTCATCATTGACCACCGCCATCCGATTTTATTCATTCTTCTTTTCTCGCATACCAAACAACAAAAAGTAATGGTTCATTCCATTCTCACATTGTAACCAAACAAGACATGGAATGGTAATGATCAATTCCATTAGCTCATCCATTCCATTCCCCCGTCCATTCCTTTATCCCATACCAAACAGACCCTAATAGTGGCTTAACTTTTTATATGGGAAAAATATATCAGGTAAATATTTTAAAGCAAATCTTTTTCAAACTTGGAATATTTTTCTCTATCAAACGATACACAAGATGAAACTTCAAATATTTTTCCCTATCAAATGATAAAAATATAATCCATACAACTCACTTTCATAAGATGGTACATATTCTAGTCTAGCTCTACAAAATCAATGCCATAGGAAACAATCCTATCAACCACATCAACTATCCATTGGTGCAATGCTATCACAGTCAATATTCCATGTTAGTTGTACAAAGGTTCTGGGTTGATGATCTTTTTAGCCTTTACCTATCAATACCATGCTCAAAGATTCTAGTTTATATGCAAAAAGGTATGCAAATGATGCACCTATCTACTCCTTTAGTTGTACCTCTAGCAACAACCTTTAAAGGAACCCATAAGATCAAAACATGAACATAATTTAGCATCCAATTTTACAAATGACCCACAAGTAGTTAACATGCAAGACAAACGTAATAAATATCCGAAAGTGGGATGTTTGTCCGCTTGTCAGACTGATATCAACTCTAAAGAAAAGCTTCAAACGTTAAACGCATAAAGGTCTGTATTCTTCTTATCATACCATAGTCAAGATTCGTATTTAGTTGTGCGATATAGATGCCTGAATTCATGAATTCATTGGACAAAGGTTGCAGGGCGATGGTTCTGACCTATCAATTTCAACTCGGGACCATGGATTACTTTTGATCCATGAATCTGTCATCAACCTTACAAGACACACCACTTCGAATAAGGTCAAAACCTCAGCTCACAACCTTCAAAGCGGATTTTGGCATTCGTTTTATAGCTAGATCAAGAATCTAGACAACATACATACCAAATAATGTCCTTTACATGATTTTAAAACCTCACAAAACCAAATTAACACCATCAAGACCTGCATACAAAATTTCAAAACCAAATTTACAATAACATAAACAAACTATGCTTGCGTAGTTGCGTACATGACAAGGACCACTATATCCAGTCTTTTGTTGATAGAATACACCCCACAAAGAAAGAGAATTTATAGCCTACTGGTCCAACAAACAAAGTCATATTCACGTTGCCGCGAAAAGGGCAAGTAGAAACAATGGAACAAACCTGATAGCATCACATCCTCTCTTTATAAGAAAGAATAGAAACGATATTGAGAAAGTTGTGCGCTTTGAATCAATTCCGTTTTTTTCCCAATCTTTGATGTTAAAATTGTATTCCGTTACAGGGAAGTAAAACACACACACGCACAGACGTGTGTGTTATGTAATATGTATATATTTAAATGTTATAACAAGGGATATTGCAGTAAATGTAGTCTATAGGATAAACAATAGGTAGTGAACAAAGTTTCACTTTAAATGGATAAAAACAAGAGAAAGAAAGTATATGACATGAAAGATATAAACTTTTCTGCATAGATTTTAAATGCATTACAAAGTGAGTAAAAAAAATAACAATGTTTAGAGCCTTAACTGGGCCCCACACGAGTAAGTTGTATTACAAGAACCAGCAACTCTTACAGTGTATTCATGAATGGGTCTAACAAGGAAAGGCGGTAAGCGCCCAAGCAGCTCGCAAACACACTCGTCATCGACCTGAGCTAACCATTTACAACACTGTTGTTCTACAGGCGACATTTTATGTTTGTGATGATGACCACGAACACGATGCTTATGATGAACATGTCTGTGATGACCATGACCATGACCATGCTTGTGCACATGACTTTGATTCTGCCCATTCACATTTCCTACTGCATCACCATGTGAATGATCATGTTTATGACCGTGACTGTGTATCTGCTCGTGGCGTTCAGGTGGCGGTGGTGTAGTGGGAAACACTTGGTTAAAAGGTGATGGAGGAGGCGGCGGGATTTGTAATGACGGAAGATACGCACAGGCTTGATTTGCAAGGGCTAATTGGAAATTACAGAGTGGGCGAGGGGCAAAAGGGGGAATTGGGACCGTGCTGACTATAGGAAAAAATGTGAGAACAGCCCATTTGAGAAGATTGACAGTATGCATACTCTTTTGTATGTAAAACATCTGTTGCGTAATGTTTTGTGTCTGCTCATATATATATGGCTGATGCATGGTGCATTGTAACATAGAGATTCGTTCATAACATTCGTGTGATCTTGGTAGATAGATCTACCATTGGGGTTAAGCTTTAATGAACTGCGATAAGAAAAAAAAATATAATTAAAGTGAGGCATGTCACCTTCATTCCATATGCATGATGGTTGAATATACTCTGTTAGGTGAAGTACTGTTTGGTAAAAACGTCACATATAAATATGCAGAAATTATCACCAAGATTTTGGACATGAATAATAAGAAGAATGACACCTTTGATGAGTCTCAAGCCCCCATAAAAAGAGGTAGGTATAGTTTAGGTTTAGATCAATCCAAAAACCGGGCTGGTTTCTTAACCATGCGTTTGGGTCGGGTCTGAGCAACTTGTTGGCCTGCTTGCCTCGGGGTCGTATCACACATACGCTTTGGAGAACTGAAGCATATTGATTCTCCATATGGAAGATTAATTATGGTACACTTAGCATCACGTGACTTGTGTAGCAAGTAAGCTTTCACACCTGGAACAAGTTTTAACGTGTCACTCAACAACACCATGCTATCAATATCTGTATCCCTTACCTTAAAATCCAGCTTCAAACACTTTAAACCCCTAAATGGTGAACAACATCCATTCACCAGAAACGATGCGAGTAAACGAACAGTATGCCCGGAAACCGTAAGCGACTTGGCAGCTTGTAAAGTATCGAACATCATCAGCAGATTATCAAAGATTATCTTCTCTTTAATTTCGAAGTAATGACTATCATAATTGATGACCACCGTGTCAAGAACAGGAAGATGTGCTTTCAAGCGTGGGATACTATTCCCTCTCCACTGGAAATATCTAAGTTTCGGAGTCGTGAATTCACAGGGACCCATATTCGTACTGTAGGTAAAGAGAGTGAGCTCTGAAAGTTGCAGGGCATGTACATTCAAAGCTTTGCCATTTGTTGCAAGATGACAATGGACCAATCTTAACTTGTCTAGCGCCGGAAACCCTGAGAACGGATCAAGATCTCTGATAATTACCCAAGTCAGATGTAAATTGGTGAGATTCTTGAATGATCCTGAAGATCTTGGTCCCAAAAATGAGCAACTCACATCATATTTGCTATGTAACGTCAAGCTTGTTAATGAATCCGATGACGAGATCGGCCAGATCCAGTACTTGTGTGCATCTATAGTACGTGCGATGCTTGCTTTCAATTCTTGGACACCGTGCAATAACGCGTAATCAAAAACCTGTTTTAAAATCTCGGTATTGCAACTTCCAGCATGTTTGAAGGTTAGTCTATCCAACTTCACCGGTTGACGACGGGATAAAGCATTAACGACAAAGTTATCAAAAGCATGGAGTGGTGGTGGAGGACGGTGTAAAGGCTTAACGCGAAGATACTTATCTAAAGGATGGACTTTTTGAAAACTATCGGAGCTGAAATTGAGAACAGGAACACAGGACCATGAAGAAACCCATGATTTCGATAACACGGATGTTTCAACGGCGTGTCTGGTGTCAAGAAAAGAAAGAATGTGAAGCTTTAGGGATTCCGGCAGACTGTCCACCACTGTTTATGTTTCTGTTTCTTCTTGACGTTATCGTTTGATCGTCATGTGTTCTGCACCAGCTATTTATTATATAAATGTGAGTACTAATTTTTTAGTTTCAAATTGTCATCCTGTGTAATTTATAAAGAAAATCAAAATCATTAATAATACTACAAATAAAAAATCTTTATATCTACTAAACTACACAGCATCATCAGTCCATCCAATTTGGTAATGATCAAAGCCAGATATGAAACTACAGTCAGCAATAGAAAGAGATAAAAATACCTAAAGTAATCTAATCGGAGATAATAAACAGTAACCTATCTAGACCTGGCAAACAGGTCGGGTCATGGATCAAAACGAGTTCGGGTCAAAACGGGTTCAGGTCAAAACGGGTCAATTATAAAAAAGGGTTGTTTTGGTTCGGGTCGGAACGGGTCTGGGTCAGAACAGGTACAGGTTTCGGGTCGGGTCAGTTTTTTTATTTATTTATTTTTTTAACAATATAACTTTGGTGATCATACTTGACACGTTAACTATTATTAAAAAAAACTAAAACTTCTGAACAAAAAGTGAGTCGAGCCGACCCCATCTGTTGTAACTTGTACCAAAAAATTACTCCTTTTGACCCGTTACCCGATCCGCTTAAACTTACAGTATCACTGGTGCCAAGAGTGATTGCCAAATCCCGTCCTCGCCAGTGACAGAAAGAACATGAGCATTTTTACTTGTCTGCAAATTTTGTACAGCATTATAAACGAGGAAAAAACAATTGAGCTTTAAGCTCTGATACCGTGATTTTGAAAAACTAATCTACAAAGTGTGATGTATGGAACTGTATTGTGTTCTCTTGATGACTACTATACACTAATCACTTATTATGACTACTTGTTGGATCATAGAAACGACAGTATCTTCAACAACAATAAGCATTCGATGGATGATCGAGGGACAAAAGTCGATAGCAAGAGATGCTGGCATCGATTTACCTCCACTGCCAGCAAATGACGGTGATGATGATGATGACGTGGAACTACCGCAGCTGCAGCAACAACAGCAACCGCAACAGAAGCAGCTTATGCAGAGGCTTATACAGCATCAGCTTATGCGGTAGCTGCAACAGTTTATACAGCAGCAGGGGCGGCAGGTGGTGTTGATCTGGTGGTTAGTTGAGTCACAACAGTGGATAGCAAGGGATGCAGGTGACTATTTACCTCACCGCTAGCAGATGACGACGACGCAGAACTACAGCAATAGCAGCTTACGCAACAGCTTTAGCAACAACTCATGCACCAGCAGGAACAGTTTATACATCAGCAGCGCCAGTTTATATCGCAGCAGCAACGGCGTCAGGGGGCATTGTTCAGTTGGATAATCGAGTCAAAGCAGCGGGTAGTGAGGCATGTGCGCATCGAGTTACCTCCACCGCCAATGCCACTATAGGATCCACCAGCACTTAAGCAGGAGCCGCATCTGAATCCAGATCCCGACACCTAGTCTGATGGCCGGCTTATCTTTTGTTTCATTTTGTTTTGATTGTACTGTTTGTATTTTTTCCATGGTTATCGTTAGAATCCTTTCGGCCTTTCGAGTACCCCGGCCAATCAAACATCATATCCTAATCTAGTAATATTATCAATCATTTTTCATTTTGAAGTTACCTGTGTAAAATTTAAACAAAAATATAATCACAACATAAGTAAATTAATCCAAACAAAATGAAATTAATCCAAAACAGAAACCAACTTCAACTTGGTCAACAAAGTCACTTCATGTAACTTCACATTAATCCACACAGGAGTGAATTAATTCTTAAGACAATTTCTTCACACACACTTCATGCAACTACACTTTATGCACAATCAATACTCAAAACATACATCAACAATAATCAGATCTATAATTTGAGCAATATTCGCAATAACAGTAAGTCAGTAACAATATAACCGTTTTTCAACAAATCACGATTCTTCAATTTCACTTCACGATTCTTGATAACAAATCGGTACCGGTGGGGGGTTTGTGGCAGAGGAGACGGCGAAGAACGTGGAGATTGGGGCGTCGCTGATGAGTGATGAATTGATGATGTTCAGTGTTGTTGTTCACTAACCCTAGAGAACCCGTTCAAAATTACCGCTATATCACCGCTATAACACCGCTATAACCTATATATCATATAGCGGACCTTGACCGCTATTCGATTTTGGACCGCTATAACTGCATAGGTTGCTTCTGCCTAAAAGACGACAATATGATACTTCGACTCGAAAGTGTCCAATATGATAACCATTCGACAATGTCGCAGTCTTTTCATTTAATCGGTAACGATTCTGCAAATTTGCAACTAACATATTCAATTTCAAACACATTCATTTGTAAAGAAGGAAGAGACTCACAGATTGAGAGCCACAGAAAGGATAGAACCGGAAGCAGGTAACATAATTTCATTGCTGTCAACAGAGAAACTTCAAGAGCTATAAAGCTCTTCACTTTCACTAAGATCAAGATCATTTAGTGTACTGTTTGTCACTGACACCGTATCCGTATCCGTATCCTTTTTAACCGCTTGTTTTTTTAGATTCAGTTCTTCTTCCCTCTGCTTGTGTCCTTCAGCCAATAATTCAATAAAATTATCATTAATTTCCAGTAGCGGATCTCGGTCAATCAACTGATCACCCTTATAAGCTTCTCGCAGCATTGCTGTTTTGATCCCACCTTTTAATGACATATAAAAGATCCCCGAATGCCGTGTAAACACACTCGAAAACGCGTTTGAAAACCTATACTCTTCAGTAAACTTGCCCAGTATCGGCACTGGAATTCTTTTATACAAAGATAACGATAGTAACTCGTGAAAAACTCCCACCGTTCTCTTCTCCATTTCTAGAGACGCTTGATTCAAATTTGATGCATCGTCATACGGTGATATGTACGGACGTTCCTTCCAATCTCTAATCCATTCCCGCATTTCTTTCCTGATTAAAAAACCCGATGGCAGCTTCCAGTTGAAAGACGGCCTGATCTTTATACCCGTTAACTCCAATTCCTCATCAGCCCTTTGCTCAATAACAGATTTCGCAAATCTCGGGTCCCAAGAAACCAACTGCAAAAACGAGTTTCCGTCTCCAGGACCCCCAACTAATTTAAAATATTCCGGATACTTGGGTACCAAATTCACCAGAACATCATTCGGAAACCCGAACTCCCTCTTCACATGAACCAACTTATCCGCGCTAACCACATTATCTTTCGACATCATCAACAACTTACACAGCTTAGAAACAATCAACGGCTCGTTTTCAGCATAAACCCGTACATTTCGATCCAAAACGCGTTGAAGTCGATCACTGACGCGTAAAAACTTAACCGGCTCAGTCTTGGGCTTAATTCGGTCATAATACACGTCGAAAAGCAAAGGGTTTTGGGACAAAAAAGTGTCGATTTTAACCGGAAGTCTTAACCGTTCACGACGCTTTTCCAAATAGCGAAGAGGGATTACTTGACCGGGTTCGTTTAAGACTTCTTTAACAACTTTGGCACATAGTCTCCATGATTTATCGTTTTTGATAGCTTGGTCTAGCTTTTGATCTTTACGCCAAACTACTTTGAGGCTAGATATTGAGGCTGTGAAGGTAACCCAAACCCTAATTGCAGTTGAGTTTCTATAAGATGATATGCTGTGACTGTGGAATAACATAGCTTGAATTTGTGTTGATATGAAGGTTTTGTCACAGTATAGTCGAATGAATTAAGGATGAATTGAGGGGCTAATTGTTAAATTTTGGTGAACGGGGAGTGTGATAATGTTCAACCAAATTTTGGAATAATAAGGACTGCACAATGTTCAACCAAAATTTGGAATAAATCTCAAAAAATTATCTATCTATCTATCTAAGGGAAGAATCAAAAGGCTAGTTATTGGATTAGCATTTGAGAATCGAACACAACAGAAATGAATTGTAAAGAAACAATCTTTCAAAGGAATTTATAGCTAACCTCAATCTCAATCCCAATCCCAATCGCAGAGCTCCAATTGCAATTTGCTTAATTTTTAGGGTTTTGGTTGGTATTTTGGGCCTTGTTAGGGCATGTTTGGATGGGCTTCTCAAAACAACTTATTGGCTTATTGACTTATCAAGAAGCCAATAAGTTGTTTTTGTGTTTGGATAGACTAAAAGGACTTTTGGAAATAGCTTTTTGCAAAGAAGGAAAATCAGATTTTGAAAAGCCAAGATTTCATGACTTTTGGATCCAAAAGTGACTTTTCAAAAATGAATTTACTAAATTACCCCTTCTTTACCCCCGTATATTTAAAAGAATGTCCATTTTAGTCATTTTACACCAATAAGCTAATCCAAACACTTTTTTTAAAAACTCCTTTTCAAAAAGTCCTTTTCCCAAAAGTCCTTTTCCCAAAAGTCCTTTTTAACTCTAATAAGCTTAGCCAAACATGCCCTTAGAATACACAAACGGAGAGAAGGATACGGATAGAAGAATAGGGTGGGTGGGTTTTATCAGAATATAGAGTTAAATGCTTGGTTAGTCCTTGTGGTTTGCAAAAATTTCAAAATTGGTTCTAGTGGTTTACTAATTACACGTTGGTCTTAAAAGTTGTCAAAAATGAACTCGGTTGGTCCCCTGACCAAACCTCTGTTAAAATTCTCAGTTAACTATATGTGAAATGACTATATTACCCTTAAACAATTAAAAGAAATATAAAACCAATAAAAAGGACTCATCTTCTTCAACCTCCCATCCTGTTCTTCCCCCTCTCTTTAAAACCCACCAGGCCACCCTCTCTAATCAACAACTACATTTCAGCTCCCTCTAGTCTACTATCTTTTTTTATATATAGGGGTAGGCTCTACTATATTTCTTTTTTAACGGTTAGAAGTATAAGGTGGGTTATCGTACAATAGTCTCTTAACGTGCGACAGTACATGGGTAAGTTACGCGCGTTATAAAATTCAAACCCTAATTACGCATGATGAAGAAATTGTGCATGGTCCAAACACAAACTCATACATAGGTTGGTTTTTACCCTAGTTACGCATGTTATATCATATAGAAATTTTCGTTGGTTGTTTAAATCATCACTCGTGATTATTCCATTAGAGAGAGATATTTCAACAGTCGTACAAGTGTTGCTATCATCATTAATGATCGGCTCTAGTTAACTAAGTGAATAATAATAGTTTACTTACTACAAATACAATATTATTTATTTGTGAACAAGATGAACCATGTTCCTTAAACAACACCCATAAAAGAAAGAAAAAATCCACCCACACCAACAATCAAACACCCAGACAAAGGTAAGATGAAGAAGGCCTTTGTAAGCCTGGTGGTAGTCATGTATTTACATCAGGGAAGTCAGCCCCCACAAAAGTCAAAGGACTGGCTACTCAATTCTCCCTTTCCAACCCTAAACCATTCATACGGATTAGGATCAAATACAAAGAATCCTAATTGTAAGAAGTGTAAGAAGGATTTATAGAGTGACAAGTGTCCAATAACCTAAAAAAACTCACTACACAAAAAAACCCACTAAAAAAAAAAATAACTTAAACATCCACCACCACCAAAAACCCCCACCCCCCTAGTTATGTATTTACATCGGGGGGGGGGGGGGGGGGGGGGTTTAGGTTTTTGGGTGGTGGTGGTGGTGGGGTGGTGGTGGGTGTTTAGGTTTTTGGTGGTGATGTAGTGGGTTTAGTTTTAGGTTATTGGACACTTGTCACTCTATAAATCCTTCTTACACTTCTTACAATTAGAAGCCTTTGTAGAATAACTTGACCCCCATTCATACATACACACAACTCTATAAAAACTATTCAAAACTCATAAATCCAAGATTTCAATAACCGTCTGCGAATTTCTGTGCACTGATGAGGCTTTTCATTAACCAAATCGCTGTTTCTCTTGAAGAAACCGTTTCTTCACCAAACCGTTTCAAAACAGCAGCAAGTTCTTCAAGCTTCCCTTGTTTTAACAACCGGGCACATAGCTCAAGTAAAGACTCTAATGCAACAGCTCTTTGTTGACTCGGGTTTAGCCATTCTGTCTTGCGGTTTGCACTTTAATAACAGGCACCTTTGAGCCTCAGCTTTTCACAGATAAATCGGATAGCTTGACCAAACCCTAAATAATAGAAACCACAACAGATGAAAACCGATTAGAAGTCGGTCAAATGGAAGCGTATTCAGTAAAATTAAATAAAATGTAATCGTAATGGTACAAATAAACCAACCCCATATAGAAAGAGATCACCAACCTCCTCTAGACGCAGCCAATAAATATGTAGCAAAAAGGCCCTTCTCAGAACACTAATAATAGATACAACAGGAAGATGCGCACTGTACCAAGGAGTAGAGTAGAGTGAACTTAATATCACCAATAATCACCACAAGAACATACTCCATCTTTAAAGTTATGAAACCGATTAGAATCCCTCACAATGATTTCCCTCTCAGTGATTCTAGATATAAATTTAGTAGCGTTATGACAATCCCCACATACGCGCAAATTCTTAAATATTCTAATAGGCGTTCGCGCAGGAGTATTAATAATCCCATACGCGATTGCCAATCTCTCACTATGACTAGTAAGAATATGCTGCTTTTCATCCTCCTCAACATCCTGCAACACAAAACTATAATCGGGAATATACCCAAGAATCTTCATTTTTGTCGTTAACGTTTCCAACTCTTCGTATATTTGATCGCACTGGGGATGTGATTGGTTCCCGGTGTAAAAAACCTCCATTTTATTGTTTAACTCAATTGAGCTCCATCCCGGAGTTTTCTTTAATCCCTTACTCGTAGCCAATGATCTCACCGTATTCACACCATCCCATTTGCCGGCATTTGCGTATATATTTGACAATAAGACGTAATATCCGACGTTATCCGGATCAACTTCTAATAATCTATCTGAAGCCACCTTACCCAAATCAGCATTTCCGTGAATCCGACATGCACCCAAAAGAGCACCCCAAACCGAAGCATCGGGCTGTAAAGGCATACTTATTATAAAATTATACGCCTTTTCTAATTGTCCGGCCCGACCCAACAAATCAACGAAGCATCCATAGTGCTTTAAGCACGGTTTGATCCCGTAGTCACGTTGCATGACGTTGAAGCACCACTCACCCTGCTCGACTAAACCCGAATGGCTACATGCCGATAATAAGGAAATGAAAGTTATAGCGTCGGGCCGAACACCTTCATCGAGCATGTTTCTAAACAGCTTCAAAGACGTTTCTCCGTGTCCATGTATGCCAACACATGATATCACAGCATTCCATGGGACCGAACTCGTTTTCGGTACTTCATAAAACAAGTTCATCGTGTCTTCCACTTTCCCGCATTTTCCGTAAAGATCGATTAAACATGTTCCTATGAAGACATCCAAAAACAGGCCCGTTTTCAGAACCCGCCCATGGGTTGTCGCCCCTTCTTTTAATGCTCCGATATGCGCATAAGCTGGTATAATGCTGGCCCACGTTCCTTGGTTAGGTGTGACGTATTCGGTTCCTACCATCATGCGGTACACTTCAATGGCTTCATCCGCAAGCCCGTTTTGACCGTAACCTGTAATCATCGTGTTCCACGAAACCACATCTTTAAGATGGATCTTATCGAACAATTTCCGTGCTGAGTCAACATCTCCGAGTTTTGCATACATGTCAACCACCGCGTTCCCGATTATCACATCCTTTTCAAACCAACATCTCCGTAGTATGAAACCATGTACACATCTACTAGTTCGAGAATCCCGAGACTGAGCAATACTCGAAGCAACACTTACGAGCGTCAACAAATCAGGCTTGAATCCATTCATTTGCATCTCGTAAAAAAAGTTAAGCGCGCGATCCGGATTATTATTCTGCTCATAAGCAGCGATTATCGAATTCCACGATACCAAATCTCTCGTCACCAAATTATCAAAAAACTTCTGCGCATGCTCCACTTCACCAAACTTCGCATAAAAGTTAATAAACGCGTTGCCGACAAACAAATCGGACTCCAACCCATGTTTCACAATGTACAAATGCGTCAATCTCCCTTGCACCATATCATCCATTTGCGCACAAACCGGAAGAATAGTAGATACCGTTACAGAATCCATTTTAATCCCTTCGAGTCTCATCTCATCCAATACCTCCAACGCCTTTTCGCCTTTTCCGTTCTGACAAAACCCCGAGATTATCGCGTTCCAGCAACCCATGTCTCGAAACGGCATGTTTTCGAAAATTTGGTAAGCGGCATCGAACAAACCAAACCGGCAGTACATATGCACTAACGAAGCAGCCACAAAGACATCCCATTCCAAACCCGTTTTTAAAATCAACGCGTGGATTCTACTCCCATTGTTTAAATCCCGACACGCTTTTAAAACAGGTGGGAAAGTATAAAAATCAGGCTTTATTTCGGACGTCAACATTTTGTATAAACAATTTACGGCATCACTAGGAATGCCGTTGCGGACGTATGCGGATATAATAGAGTTCCATGTGTAAACATCTTTTGTTGGGATTTGATCAAAAGTTTGTTGACATGAAGAGATGGTACCGAGATTGGAATAAAGATTGAGAAGTCGGGTGGAAATGAATAAACTTTGGACCTTCCCCAATACAATAAGTAATGCGTGAACGCGTTTGGCGATGTGGATATTTGTGCTCGAGTGAAATAAAAGGTCAACATCAATATCCCGAACATTGCTCCCACTTTCGTTTGATGAAGTTTGTAGATAATTTGGAACAGGGGAAAACGATGTGTGAAGGCACCGACTAGAGTGAATAAGTTTAGGAAAGTAGTTACTTTTGCAGTTTGGCAGCGATCTGGGAAAAGAAAACACAACAAATCTAGTCAGCCGACATTAATCTGTAGAAACTATGCGTGATTATTTATAAAAAGCGTGTGGTGCTCCAATGTGTTTTGATCACAAAAGCCGATGTGCGCGCATCACGTATGTGAGGTGTTCGTTATTAAAAAAAATGCTAAAAACTATTTATAGGTATAATTTTACTTGTTAACTTTAAAACACAAAAATATATGATATTTTCATCATCTCTCTCAATCGAAGGTCTAATTGGTTCAAATACTCAAAACCATTGCTCAATCGATGGCCAGATTTGTTCAATAATGACCCACTGCAATCAACGGTCTATTTTGTTAAAATACTGGTCAATTGCATAAGGCGTCGCATCATGCGCATCGCACATTATAACCAAACAGCTATACAATAATACTCCAACTAGGAACATACAGAAGGTTTTATGAATAACATAAGCAATGATAGTACGGTAGTGACAATAGTTCTTTGACAATGAACTGAAAGTGGGAATATAAAACCAAATACACATATATGAACTAAAGGAACCAAGTAAAATAAGATCTTTATAATACGAATAATTAAATTAGAAGCGAGCGATAATAATAACAAATATTTAATAAGATGATGATAGATGACAAGAATAAAGAGTCTTACCTACCTCCAATAAGAAGCCTGAGCATTGGAAGAACGGCTGTTGGCAATATATAGAATACGACTCTTCAACACATATATAGACTTGGGACAGTGCCCTGCAATTATTGTGAAAAGCCCGATGTTAGCGTCAACGTGATCTTTTTAAAACAGAAGATGCATTTGAAAAACCCTGTATTGAAAAATGACAAATTCTCCTAATCAGGCAGCTCAAGGCGCAAAGACTGACCCAGTCCGCTAGACTAAGGCGCTTAAAAAGCACATGCTAGGCGCACATGTGTTCTAGGCCTGTTTAAGACATGTTTTAAGCTGGTTTTTTTTTGGCTTGTTTTAGACTAGTTCAGACAGGTTTTTTTTTTTTTTTTTTTTTTTTTTGCAAATTTTGGCCTTTTTTTGCATCTTTGCAGTGCTGCACCTTTGACTACTACGCCTAAAAATAAAAACTTTATTGCAAACTTTTTGATTATATTAAAAGATTGGAGCTTTTTTTTATCCCTAATCTTTCCTTCAAACAAGGACTGCACAATGATCAACCAAAATTTGGAATAAATCTCACATAATAAGGTTCCTATCTATCTATCTATCATCTAAGGGAAAATCAAAAGGCTAACAAATGAAGTTTTTGGATTAGCATTTGAGAATCACAGAAATGAATTGTAAAGAAACAATCTTTCAAACGAATTTATAGCTAACCTCAATCTCAATCCCTATCCCAATCGCAGAGCTCCAATTGCAATTTGGACTGCTTGCTTAATTTTTAGGGTTTTGGTTGGTATTTTGGGTTTATCAAACAGAGAGAAGGATACTACGGATATACATATACTCTTTTATCTTTCATCGTATCCCCTATACTAATCAACAACTACATTTCACCTCCCTCTAGATAGTAGAGAGCTACGATAACCTACCCCGTAAAAAAAAAAAAGAGTTAATTGCCAAAATAGTCCCTGTGGTTTGGGCTGTTTTGCCAGTATAGTCCAAATGTTTCATTTTTAACATCTGGATCAAAAAAGGTTTCATCATTGCCATTTTGGTCCAACTGACTTAACTCTATCCATGCTCCTCAGTTAGTCAAGGGGTATTTTTGTCATTTCTTGTATTCTGAATTATATTAATATTAAGGATTATAAAAGGAGAACAAAAACTGTTGTGAGAGAGGATCGAACCTGGGCCTCTGGCCGGTTCACTAACAAACGCACAAAACAGTAGCCAGTGAGCCATGCTCACATTTGTGATGGATCTTTATTGATTTTATTCTTTGATCCAGTTCATCACCTACACCTGAAAACAGAGGACCAAAGAAACCCTAATCTTTAAAGTTCAAAATGGCAACGATTAGGAACAAGAAGAGGGGCTGGAGTATGCAATCGAAGGGACTCTTTTAGGACCGCCTTAAGATAAGGCATTTTCTCTAAATCCTCTTCGTAAATCATGGATCTTCCTTGTGCTATTTTTGTGACTTCTTGTTGCAGCTTTTTCATTACTCTTGGCTTTCTTATTAGCTCACTGAGTGCATATATTGTTTCAGTTCCACCAACAAAGGCTTCCTATAATGAACATAATATTAAATGGTTTAACTGAAGTTTATTGACATTTGAATGACAAGACTACAGGAAACCAACTTGAAGTTTCAAGATTGCAAGTGTTGCTTTAATTCATATTATGCAAATAACAGATTAACACATTTGAACCCAACAAACTTTGTTGTATTAGGCTACTGACTTAACTCCATTGTCCAACTGGTTTGGGCTGATTTGGTCAGTTTTAAACGATACAAGGTCGCCGGACGTCACCGAAAAACGACCGCAAACTGAAACAGGAAAACAGCAGTGTCGGTTAATACTAGGCAGACTCTAGGGTTTGAATTAAAACGAAAGATTAGGTGTTAACATGGTGCAGATCAAAAGCCCCATGGTTAATATGTATTAACATGGTGCAATCATGATTAATTTTGAACTTGAAAGATTAGGGTTTCTTTGGTCCTCTGTTTCAGGTGTAGGTGATGAACTGAATCAAAGAATAAAATCAATAAAGATCCATTTCTTGCACAAATGTGAGCATGGCTCACTGGCTACTGTCTTGTGCGTTTGTTAGTGAACCGACCAGAGGCCCAGGTTCGATCCTCCCTCACAACAGTTTTTGTTCTCCTTTTATAATTCAGAATACATGAAATGACAAAAATACCCCTTGACTAACTGAGGAGCATGGATGGAGTTAAGTCAGTTGGACCAAAATGGCAACGATGAAAACTTTTTGGATCCAGATGTTAAAAATGAAACCTTTGGACTATACTGGCAAAACAGCCCAAACCACAGGGACGATTTTGGCAATTAACTCTTTTTTTTTTACGGGGTAGGTTATCGTAGCTCTCTACTATCTTTCTTTTTTAACGGTTAGAAGTATAGGGTGGGTTATCGTACAATAGTCTCTTAACATGTGACAATACGTGGGTAAGTTACGCGCGTTATAAAATTCAACCCTAATTACGCATGAAGAAGAAATTGTGCATGGTCAAAACACAAAATCATGCATAGGTTGGTTTTTACCCTAATTACGCATGTTATATCATAATTAAGCACGTAATTTTGTTGGTTGTGTACCCTTGCATGTTAAGAGTCTTTTGTATTTTAAACTTTCCCTAAAAGTGTGTGTGTGTGTGTGTGTGTGTCTTTCTTTTTTAACGGTTAGAAGTATAGGGTGGGTTATCGTACCTCTCTACTATATTTCTTTTTTGGGTAAATTACACTTTTCGTCCTTTATGTTTGTATCGAATTGCAATGGATAGCCTTTAACTTCAATAATTACAGTCACAGTCATTTATTTGGAAACCTCGTTACACCTTTCGTCCTTTAGCACTAACCAAGTTAAAATTTTCAATTAAGTTTAATCACTTAAGGGTATACTAGTCATTTCATGTTTTTATTTAAAATGTTTCTTAATAAATAAATAAAAAAATTACATATGCCAAGCATATACCGCAACATTAGCCCCCATATATATCTTGATTCCTGTAACCACCTCCACCACAACCTACCATGTCACACCCCAACCGATGGCGGAATCATCGGGGCGCGGCACTGAGCGAAACAGATTGTCCAGAAGTTTCCATAACAACTATCATTACCATTTAATTTAAGTTAACATGTCCCATACCATGTCTCAAATAGTAAAACAAGTTATTACAGACAAAAACTAAACAAATATTCTGTTCCGACAACTCAGATTTAAGCATAACTAAATTATTCGTTGGTTTCTAGGACTCCAGTTCCTAGCCTCAATTTCATCACAGCCCGAGAAGCATATAAACAACCTAGGCACCTGTCACATACGTTAAAATAATGTCAATACATAAAATGTAAAGGTGAGCATACAAGTTTGATAATAGCATATAGAGTTCGAATTTGTTTACGCATAACCAGCACGTACACATAGTGAAATGAAGCACGTTAGTTATCGACATAGATCCATCGATACCAATGACTGCGGGTTGACTGCCCGAGGCAGTTCGCAATACACGATTACCACCGTAATCCATGCAAGTAAAAGATCCTTAACAACCCCCGGGTGAACGGGTGCTGAGTCCAAACTATAGTACTATCGTTGCTAAGGCAGGTAGACAGCATTCCATGTGTAAACATAACAAACAAGCATTCATAAGCCACGTATAACATGCGATAGTGGTTAAGCGTTAAAATAGCTTGAGTAGCGTGATAGTTGTAGTTTGAATAGTTGTAACGTATGTAACACCCAAAAGTGCTAAAGCAAAAAGGGTTCGAGTATACTCACAGCGATATGGATTGAAGGGAGCGCTTTTCAGCGAGTACGATTAGCCTGAATAGATTCGATAACGTAACGATAAGTGACGCGTAAAAACAGTACCAGCGAGAGTGGGTAGGATGACTGATCGTGCGGTTCAGTTGTCCGTGAATAGGGGTCATCCGTGCGCATGACCTATCCGTACGGATGGTGATGCGTGCGGATGGTGTTCCATCCGGATAGGTCATCCGTGCGTGTGACTGTCCGTGCGGGTAGCAACCCGTGCGGACGAGTTATACGTGCGGACGACTTACCCGTACGGTTAGATTGCTTGTGTGGATAAACGTCCAAGTGGATTGTTTCTTCCTAAGATGTGTTTGTGTATGATGGCTTGTGCTTTGGAGTTTTCGTTGTAGTATTTAGAAAACACCAAAGTGTTTCTACCTTTCAAGCCGGCCGCGCGGACGGTGGTCCGTGCGTATGGTAGTCCGTGCGGACAGCCTGTGCGCGCGGGCAGAGTCAATCCGTCCGGATAGCCCGTCCGTGCGCACGGCTTGGCCGTGCGGGTGGGGTTTGCTCGATTTTCATTTTTAAGGCCTTAGTATCTCATGATCCGATGAGTAATCCATTCAGAGGTCGTCCGTCCGGATTGCTCGTTCGTCGATACTCAAACCTCGCTTGGAAAGTGGGTCCCAAGGGTAGTCCGTGCGGGTGGCAACCCGTGCGTATAACCTGTGCGTGCGGATGGTAACCCGTGCGCACAGCTTGTCCGTGCGGGTGGCTAGTCCGTGCGGGTAGCCTGTCCGTGCGGACAACTGCTCTGGTTGTTCCGTTCGTCTACACTTGGTTTCTGTTGTCGTTTATCGAGACGTTCCGATTACGTGGCAACCACTTGGAGTTGTGTTCTCACCCGCGTGACTAGACCGGTTAGGAACCACCCTAACTCGGCCTGCCGGCGACTCAGAACGGTCGTCCCGGTTAACCCCGAAATCAGTTGTCTAGGGTACAACTCCAGATCTGGAACTAGGGTATCACTATTGACGAGCAAAACACTAGGACTGATCGGATTTGTACCGGTTTTAAGGGTAAAAGAAGGAGAGAACATTAGATTTATTTCTTTCAACTCTTTTATCCTTAGAAAGTTTAGATCTAGGTGAAATTATTGTAAAAACTTGTAGAAATCGTTTAGATCTGAGATATTTTTGGTGGAATGAGGCCAAGCATGAAGTTCTTACGAACTTCATGATGACGTCACCCATGAATACCTCAAATCCGGATGATTTCATGGTTAGAATTGAAGATTCGAAAGATAGAAGTGTGTAGAATCGTGTAGTGATTAAAGATGTACAAGAATCAGTGCGAGATCTTACCTGGATTGAGAGAAATCTGAGAAAAGGTGGAGAATGTGTGTGGTTCGGACGTCACTTGCCAAAAGTGGAAAAAGTGGAGAGTGACCCGTGTATTTATAGGATGCCAAAAAGGGAAAGGGGGGTGAGCCGTGCGCATGGCACGCACCCGGGCAGGTTATCCGCGCGGGCTGGCCATCCGTGCGGACTGGCAATCCGTGCGGATTGGCCATCCGTGCGGATGGGCCATCCGTGCGGATGGGCCATCCGTGCGGATGCCACCACCTTGGGCGAGCTCGATGCGATGTTGATTCGGCTCGGATTTACGAGCGGTTTGATAGGGTTTCCTAATTCAAATTACTTTCAGTCCCAACTACTTCTTATACGGTTCGATTCGGGATTCGAGTTCGGGTTCGATCATATTCGAGTTAGACTTCGAGTTCGATTGAGTTCGCTTGATTATCACCACACAACATAAAATAAACATGCACAAGTAACACGTAAGGCACACACACACGTATAGCTGACAAATAAAATACGAAATTCGAGTTACGATTTGGTGTCGATTTGATTAGCTTGCTTGATTATCTTTATCGCATTGTTACTTCCTATCGTTCACAGTCGTAGATCGATCGAAATATGATTGGTGAGGCTTGATTATTGTAATGTACAACATTTACTCCACATAATCTAAATATAATAGAAACAATTCTACAAGTCACGTCGCGCGAAATCGGTCGTTGACTTTGACCTTGACTTTGACTTTCACTCGTGAAAACACGGGGTGTTACAGCCTCCCCTTGTTTAGGAAATTTCGTCCCGAAATTAAGCCGGAAGCTGTAACAAATTCGTGAATCACGTGTGGAGAATTGTCAAATTAACCAGGATTTTACGGTTAAAATCGGCTGATTTAAAACCTATGGAATCGTTCGAGAGAAATCTTTTTCAATCTTTAATTTTTCATTTTCAAAATCCTTTTTCTTTTTCTTTCAAAACCTTGATCATTGTGGGTTCTAGTTTGAATTCGCTTCGGTTGCGATCCGACTCGTACGACGTGTGGAATCCGTGAACGTACGTGATCGAACACACAATAACGTACAGATGGCGTGATTCATTTGATTGATCGGATAGCGAACAAGAGCTTTCTCTCTCTAGTTTCTCTTATTTACAATGTTCAATCTTCATTAATTTCGGCGGTTTCTGTTGGCTTCCATACATATTATCATATTTCAAATTCTCTGAAATCTCTCTTGAATACTCTCTGTTTTAGCTGGACGTTGCTTCTTCGTTAAACAGCTGTGGATACTTTGCCTTCATGTCGCTTTCGAGTTCCCAAGTGAACTCCGCGCCTTGTTTGCCTTCCCATCGGACTTTCACAATGGGAATGCGTGAGCGCCTGAGTTCTTTGGTTTGGCGATCCATGATTTCGACAGGCTTTTCCACGAAGTGCAATGTTTCGTTCACTCGTAAATCATCTAGAGGAACATGTACGGCTGGTTCGTAGATGGTCTTTCGGAGGTTTGACACGTGGAAGATCGGATGGACATTGTTAAGTTCTTCCGGTAATTCGAGTCTGTAGGCGACTTTTCCGATCCTTTCCAGAATCTTAAAAGGTCCCACATACCGAGGCGCAAGTTTCCCCTTTTTGCCAAATCGGACTACACCCCTCCAAGGTGATACCTTTAGGAGTACGTAGTCACCAATGCCATACTCACGGTGCTTGCGCTTTTTATCGGCGAGAAGCTTCTGTCTATCTCGAGCCTTCGCTAGGTTGTCCCGAATTTGGAAGATTTTGTCTGTCGTTTCTTGTAGTAGTTCCGGACCGGTTAGTTGCGAGTGACCGATCTCGTGCCACACAATAGGCGATCGACATCTTCTTCCGTATAAGGCTTCGAAAGGAGCCATCTGGATGCTAGCCTGGTAGCTGTTGTTGTACGAGAATTCGACTAACGGAAGGTGTCTATCCCAATTACCACCAAAATCTAGAACACATGAACGGAGCATGTCTTCAAGCGTACGAATCGTTCTCTCGCTCTGACCGTCAGTTTGTGGGTGGAACGCGGTACTTAGATTAAGCGTCGTACCTAGTGCCGTTTGAAACGTTCCCCACAATCGCGAAGTGAATCGAGCATCACGGTCAGAGATGATGTCACGAGGCGTCCCATGTCGACAAATGATCTCGTCGGTGTAGATTCGGGCTAATCGTTCCACCTTGTAGTCCTCTCGTATTGGCAGAAAGTGGGCTGATTTGGTCAAACGGTCAATGATAACCCAAATGCTGTCGTGACCTGATGACGTGGTTGGAAGCTTGGTTACGAAATCCATAGCTATGCTCTCCCACTTCCACATGGGGATTGGAGGTTGTTCGAGCAAGCCAGAGGGTCGTTGATGTTCGGCCTTGACTCTAGCACAGGTTAGGCATCTTCCGACGTAGAGAGCGATATCCCGCTTCATACCCGGCCACCAGTACCTATATCGAAGGTCATGGTACATTTTGTCAGCACCGGGATGAATAGAGTATCGGGATTTGTGGGCTTCGTCCATGATGATTTGTCGCAGGTTGGTTCGCTTGGGAATCCAGATTTTGTCTAGGAAATGGAATATCCCGTTTGATTTGCTCACAAGTTGGGCTCCGTCGTGGTAGATTCTTTCTTTCTTCAGGGTGCGCTCGTTGAAACATGCATGCTGGGCTTCGCGAATAAGAGCTTCGAGATTGTGCTGGGCTTGAACATTTCGAGTGCTAAGCAGATAACTCCGTCTGCTAAGTGCGTCGGCAACAACATTTGCTTTGCCTGGGTGATAACGAATCTCGCAGTCGTAATCGTTGAGAAGTTCTACCCATCGGCGTTGACGCATATTTAGTTCCCTCTGATTAAAAATGTGTTGTAGGCTCTTATGATCGGTGAAGATCGTACACTTGGTACCATACAGGTAGTGTCGCCAAATCTTTAATGCAAAGACAACTGCGCCTAGTTCGAGGTCGTGGGTTGTATAGTTCTTCTCGTGGATTTTGAGCTGACGGGATGCGTAAGCAATAACTTTGTCTCGTTGCATTAAGACACAACCGAGACCAAGGTTAGAGGCATCACAGTAGACAATGAAATTATCGTTTCCGTCGGGTAGCGTGAGAACAGGGGCATTGCAAAGCATGTATTTGAGGGTTCGAAAGGCGGACTCTTGTTTGGTTCCCCAGAAAAAGGGCTGGTCTTTATGAGTGAGAGAAGTGAGTGGTACAGCAATCTTTGAGAATCCTTCGATGAATCGTCGATAATAGCCCGCCAGTCCGAGAAAGGAACGGACTTCAGTCGGGTTCTTAGGCGTAACCCAGCTCTTAACAGCTTCAATCTTCGCAGGATCGACGTGAATGCCCTGACTATTTACGATGTGACCCAGAAATTGAACCTCCCCCAGCCAAAATTCGCACTTGGAGAATTTGGCGTAGAGTTGGTTTCCCTGAAGTAACTCGAGAACCAAACGTAGATGCTGCGCGTGTTCGGATCTCGTTTTGGAATAGATCAAGACATCGTCGATGAACACGATGACGAAACGGTCAAGATACGGTTTACACACTCGATTCATCAGATCCATGAAAACAGCTGGTGCATTGGTTAGGCCAAAAGGCATGACAACGAATTCATAATGGCCGTAACGAGTGCGAAACGCTGTTTTGGGAATATCCTCCTCCTGTATACGTAGCTGATGATATCCGGAACGCAGGTCGATCTTCGAGAAACACGTAGCGCCCTGTAGTTGATCAAACAAATCGTCGATTCGAGGCAGAGGATAGCGATTTTTGATAGTCAACTTATTCAATTCCCGGTAATCGATGCACATCCGGAACGTCCCATCCTTCTTTTTGACGAAAAGGACTGGTGCGCCCCACGGAGAGGTGCTCGGGCGAATAAAGCCTTTTTCAAGCAATTCCTGGAGTTGGGTTGAGAGTTCGCGCATTTCGGACGGCGCAAGTCGGTAGGGAGCTCTGGCAATAGGATTCGCTCCGGGAATAAGGTCAATGCGAAAATCGATATCACGCTTTGGAGGTAGTCCGGGAAGATCCTCGGGAAAGACTCGAGGAAATTCTCGAACCACTGGAACGTCCTTCACTTTCTTCTTCTCTTTCTTTTCCTTCTCCGCTGCTACGACATGAGCCAAGAAGGCCCTGTACTCCTTACGGAGATACTTGCTGGCTTGTAGGCATGATATAAGTTTGAGACCCTTCGAAGTAGTATCTCCATAGACGCACAATGAATCCCCGTTGGCGAGGGAAAAACGAATCATTTTATCGAAGCACACAACTTCGGCATGGTTTTCGCGAAGAAAGTCCATGCCTACTATGACATCAAAGCTTCCTAGTTGCATTGGGATAAGATCGATTGAGAAGATGTGATTGTTGAGTTCGAGCGTGCAATCACGAATAACAGAGTTTACAGCGACGGTTCTCCCGGTAGCGACTTCAACTTCGAATGCAGAGGAGAGTCGAGAGCGCTTACGACTAAGGAGTTTCTCAAATTCGAGTGACACAAAGCAATTATCGGCTCCAGTATCAAACAAACATGAAGCATAAATACCATTCACAAGGAACGTACCATTGACCACGTTGTTGTCGGCCTGGGCTTGACGCACGTTGAGATTGAAAGTTCTGGCACGTGCGGCCTGTTGCTGCTGCTGTTGCTGTTGCTGTGGTTGCTGCTGTTGCTGTGGTTGCTGCTGTTGCTGCTGGGGTTCTTGTTTCACCACCCTGTTCGGGCACATGTTGGCGAAATGGTTCGGGTCGCCACATGTGAAGCATGCTCTGGCTTTGACTGCGGGTGCCGGAGGCGCTTGTTGACCCTGTGGGGCAGTGAGTAGAGCTTGATTGGCAGGAGTTTGACGAATACGGCAGTTGGTAGTAAAGTGGCCGTAGACGTTACAATGAGCACAGAAGCGGCATTGAATAGCAGTTGGATGATGATAGGTGCAAGTAGGGCAGAGTGGGTGTGGCCCAGTGTATGCACGCTTTGCAGGCGGTGCATTGGCCACAGGCGCCACTACTTGACGCTGTTGAGCAGGTACCGCTTGGATCGGTGCAGCAGAAATCGCACAGTTCTTGTTGGTGGAGTTGTTCTTTCTCTTGTTCTTTCTCTTGTTGCCTGAGGACGTGGGTTCAGCAGTTGGTGTAGCAGCAGTGGCTTGATGTAGATGCTTGGAGGTCTTATCCCACATCCCAGCCTTGACCCTTTTGTCATTGATTTCAGCGGCCAGCAGATAGGTTTCTTCGATCGTGGTAGTCTTAGCCGCTTGCACGAAATCAGCAACGCAGTCGGGCAGGGCTCGGATGTATTTCTTGATGGTCATCTCAGGGGTCTTGACCTGGTCAGGACAGATAATGCTGAGCTGTTTGAAGCGAGCAGTGAGACCAGCATTGTCTCCATCTTTCTGATGTATGTGCCAAAATTCATCTTCAAGCTTTTGACGCTCGTGAGGAGGGCAGAATTCCTCCAGCATGACTTCCTTGAGCTCATCCCACGACAAACCGTAGGCTGCATCATTCCCTCTCTTGTTCCTCTCGGCCGTCCACCAGTCCAGAGCACGGGACTGAAAAACGCCGGTAGCATTCAGAGTTCGAAGGTCATCAGGGCAACCGCTTTGTCGCAGAGTGACCTCGATAGAGTCAAACCAGTGAAATAGAGCAGTAGGACCTCCTTCGCCTGTGAATTCTTTCGGCCCACATGACTTGAATTGTTTGAAACTGAAAGGTCTCGCAGCGGCTTTGGGACCTTCAGTCCTTGATTCCTCGGATGACTTGCTGGCATTCTCGCAGACACCGCTCACAGCCTTTGCTACTGCTTTCGCGACGATGGACGCAAGGCGTCTGTCCCTCTTTTCCTGACGAGAGAGCCGATGATGGGATCCAGACGACATTGTCTGCAATAGACACCGCCATGGAAACTCAACATATGTATTCGAATCTCACCTCGCACGTCTAGGACTACTAAAGCTCAGTAACACGTACCATGTAAACGCATAAAATCACAAATTCACAGAACTGCACAGAATCACATAATCACATAGAGCACAATGTTCCTAATCACGTAAGCACAATGACAAGCACACATATAACCTAATTACTAAAGTACCTACGAGCGTACAAAGTATTCTAACTGTTCCCGTTGTTGCTAGCGATGAATTGTGTGGGTTTTGTATTTCGGCAGAGGCACTAGTGTTGGGTCGAAACCAATAGTATCTCAAAATGTTAACAAATAACGGAAAATACATTAAAATTTTCATAAAGATCGACAAATCAGAGGTAGATTGCCTATGGCTAATAGACTTCGACTAACCAAAGTAGCTCGACTATTCGCAAGGACTCTGCACAACGACCTCCAGGACTATGCCTTTGCCTCGACTCTTGGGTGCTGGCGCAATTCCCATTGGTTTGGTCGTGCCTCTAGACCGTTGGAATACATCGAACTTTGGTGGAGTTTTGTATAAAAGCGGGACGAGTCGTCAAGGTTAGGGTTTCACCCTTATCTTACAACTTCCGTCCTTGTTTTTGATAAAAGTTGAGGAGATTATTCATCAAAATGTGGATTTCACTCCTAACTTGGTATAATTCTCCTCTTTTGTAACTAAAACGCAAGCTGATTAGGCAACTTTAGTCGAGAGTTTGCGGTTCTCACACCTATTCTCGGCCTTATTGCTTGTTCAAAGCTTGAAAATTCGAGTGTGGTGCTAGAAAAAGAGTGAGTGATAGCGATGAAATTACGCACACGCGTGAGTTGGTCTGTTGGTTCTCAACTATAGTCTAGGTCTCTAAGACTTCGACCCGGACTAGGTCGAGTCTTGCCTAATTCCCTATAGTTATGGCTCTGATACCAATCTGTCACACCCCAACCGATGGCGGAATCATCGGGGCGCGGCACTGAGCGAAACAGATTGTCCAGAAGTTTCCATAACAACTATCATTACCATTTAATTTAAGTTAACATGTCCCATACCATGTCTCAAATAGTAAAACAAGTTATTACAGACAAAAACTAAACAAATATTCTGTTCCGACAACTCAGATTTAAGCATAACTAAATTATTCGTTGGTTTCTAGGACTCCAGTTCCTAGCCTCAATTTCATCACAGCCCGAGAAGCATATAAACAACCTAGGCACCTGTCACATACGTTAAAATAATGTCAATACATAAAATGTAAAGGTGAGCATACAAGTTTGATAATAGCATATAGAGTTCGAATTTGTTTACGCATAACCAGCACGTACACATAGTGAAATGAAGCACGTTAGTTATCGACATAGATCCATCGATACCAATGACTGCGGGTTGACTGCCCGAGGCAGTTCGCAATACACGATTACCACCGTAATCCATGCAAGTAAAAGATCCTTAACAACCCCCGGGTGAACGGGTGCTGAGTCCAAACTATAGTACTATCGTTGCTAAGGCAGGTAGACAGCATTCCATGTGTAAACATAACAAACAAGCATTCATAAGCCACGTATAACATGCGATAGTGGTTAAGCGTTAAAATAGCTTGAGTAGCGTGATAGTTGTAGTTTGAATAGTTGTAACGTATGTAACACCCAAAAGTGCTAAAGCAAAAAGGGTTCGAGTATACTCACAGCGATATGGATTGAAGGGAGCGCTTTTCAGCGAGTACGATTAGCCTGAATAGATTCGATAACGTAACGATAAGTGACGCGTAAAAACAGTACCAGCGAGAGTGGGTAGGATGACTGATCGTGCGGTTCAGTTGTCCGTGAATAGGGGTCATCCGTGCGCATGACCTATCCGTACGGATGGTGATGCGTGCGGATGGTGTTCCATCCGGATAGGTCATCCGTGCGTGTGACTGTCCGTGCGGGTAGCAACCCGTGCGGACGAGTTATACGTGCGGACGACTTACCCGTACGGTTAGATTGCTTGTGTGGATAAACGTCCAAGTGGATTGTTTCTTCCTAAGATGTGTTTGTGTATGATGGCTTGTGCTTTGGAGTTTTCGTTGTAGCATTTAGAAAACACCAAAGTGTTTCTACCTTTCAAGCCGGCCGCGCGGACGGTGGTCCGTGCGTATGGTAGTCCGTGCGGACAACCTGTGCGCGCGGGCAGAGTCAATCCGTCCGGATAGCCCGTCCGTGCGCACGGCTTGGCCGTGCGGGTGGGGTTTGCTCGATTTTCATTTTTAAGGCCTTAGTATCTCATGATCCGATGAGTAATCCATTCAGAGGTCGTCCGTCCGGATTGCTCGTTCGTCGATACTCAAACCTCGCTTGGAAAGTGGGTCCCAAGGGTAGTCCGTGCGGGTGGCAACCCGTGCGTATGACCTGTGCGTGCGGATGGTAACCCGTGCGCACAGCTTGTCCGTGCGGGTGGCTAGTCCGTGCGGGTAGCCTGTCCGTGCGGACAACTGCTCTGGTTGTTCCGTTCGTCTACACTTGGTTTCTGTTGTCGTTTATCGAGACGTTCCGATTACGTGGCAACCACTTGGAGTTGTGTTCTCACCCGCGTGACTAGACCGGTTAGGAACCACCCTAACTCGGCCTGCCGGCGACTCAGAACGGTCGTCCCGGTTAACCCCGAAATCAGTTGTCTAGGGTACAACTCCAGATCTGGAACTAGGGTATCACTATTGACGAGCAAAACACTAGGACTGATCGGATTTGTACCGGTTTTAAGGGTAAAAGAAGGAGAGAACATTAGATTTATTTCTTTCAACTCTTTTATCCTTAGAAAGTTTAGATCTAGGTGAAATTATTGTAAAAACTTGTAGAAATCGTTTAGATCTGAGATATTTTTGGTGGAATGAGGCCAAGCATGAAGTTCTTACGAACTTCATGATGACGTCACCCATGAATACCTCAAATCCGGATGATTTCATGGTTAGAATTGAAGATTCGAAAGATAGAAGTGTGTAGAATCGTGTAGTGATTAAAGATGTACAAGAATCAGTGCGAGATCTTACCTGGATTGAGAGAAATCTGAGAAAAGGTGGAGAATGCGTGTGGTTCGGACGTCACTTGCCAAAAGTGGAAAAAGTGGAGAGTGACCCGTGTATTTATAGGATGCCAAAAAGGGAAAGGGGGTGAGCCGTGCGCATGGCACGCACCCGGGCAGGTTATCCGCGCGGGCTGGCCATCCGTGCGGACTGGCAATCCGTGCGGATTGGCCATCCGTGCGGATGGGCCATCCGTGCGGATGCCACCACCTTGGGCGAGCTCGATGCGATGTTGATTCGGCTCGGATTTACGAGCGGTTTGATAGGGTTTCCTAATTCAAATTACTTTCAGTCCCAACTACTTCTTATACGGTTCGATTCGGGATTCGAGTTCGGGTTCGATCATATTCGAGTTAGACTTCGAGTTCGATTGAGTTCGCTTGATTATCACCACACAACATAAAATAAACATGCACAAGTAACACGTAAGGCACACACACACACGTATAGCTGACAAATAAAATACGAAATTCGAGTTACGATTTGGTGTCGATTTGATTAGCTTGCTTGATTATCTTTATCGCATTGTTACTTCCTATCGTTCACAGTCGTAGATCGATCGAAATATGATTGGTGAGGCTTGATTATTGTAATGTACAACATTTACTCCACATAATCTAAATATAATAGAAACAATTCTACAAGTCACGTCGCGCGAAATCGGTCGTTGACTTTGACCTTGACTTTGACTTTCACTCGTGAAAACACGGGGTGTTACATACCACCACTCATTTCCACTTCAGCCACCCTCACTCTCTCATCCCTCCATCTCCAAGAACCCAAATCATCCCTAATCTCCTCCTTCACTTTCAAACCAAACCCCAAAACCAAATGTCTTGTTCTACAATCCCATTCAGAATGCACCCGACCCACCATTTTCAAGCCAAAAAATTCCCCTTTTTTGGTCTCGCACGATTTCAGTGGCAGACCCCCCCCCCCCCCACTCGAGTTAGCATCTTATTCGGTGAAAGTCTTGGTTAGTGGTTCTTGTCTGTTGTTATTCATATTTGCATGATATTGTTTATATGTGTTATTGAATGAGATTTGATGATTAATTATTTGGTGATAATATGTGATGTTGATTATACAGTTATGTGATGTGTGTTTATGCATGTTGTTAAGAATGTTTCAAGAATAGGATGAACTTATATTAACCAAGTAAGAACAAGGAGACAGTAGATTCGTTAATATATATCAGTGGCATGATGATCATTCAACAAAACAGTGTTGCTATCTTGTAAATTGTATTGGTGAGTTTGATTAGTTGTCATGTATTAAACTGTTTGATAAAGACTAGAGGTATTAGCGGACCACGAATATAGAAATCATGATTGTTACTGAATAGATGGGATCTTGTGTACATATATTCATATATGTTGCTAGTTAGGGAATGTATGGACTGTTTTAAATTGCAACTATCGGGTATAATGATTGGGCCGGACTCGGGTGGGCTGCCCGCTAAACCGCAAACCGCAAACCAATTTATGTTGGGCCGTGTCTAATCCAATCCGGACTGGGCTGTGTGATTGGACACAGTAGAGTCTGGGCCTCCGAGTAATGGACTAAATAATGTTAACGGCCTGCTAGGTTGGGCTACATTTGTTAATTAAAACCAATCACTAGATTAAATGCTTTCTTGGGTTTGGGAGTATTATTGGGCCGGGTAATCAAGGGAGCTGCACAGGGCCAAGTGTGGCGGCCCAGTGAGCATTTGGGTGAGAAAATTTGCAAACCATAAAGCCGTATGCAAACAGTAAGGGGCTGAGATATAATTTCAATGTGGCCCAAGTGTCTAGTACATGTAATGACTACGATGTATGCTATGGTTAAGTGTGTTACATGATTAACTATTACTTGTTGCATGATATTATGTGGATTTATGTGAGCTTGATTACTGTTAAGGGCTATGTGGAAATTGTTGCTTGAATACACGTTGTGATCATGATTTATACGCGAACTATCTGGATGTACACTGATTATGTATACATGAATCACCCTAGGCTTTGACTGATTAGTTGGGAACAAGTAACTTAACAAACCGAGCAAACCAAGGTGAGTTCAAACTTTTATAAGGCATGGGATTCCCGGTGGGTTGGGAATGGGTTAAGAAGCTAAAACGAAACCTACATATTCACCTCTAACAGAATATGTACCTCCGTTCTCGGTTGGGAAGGACGACTACATTTAACCTGCGTATTCTCGGTTGGGTAGAGTACGTACCTCCGTCCTCAGTTGGGAAGGACGACAACATATAACTTACTAGACAAAACTCTATCATGAAGTCCCTCATTTTTATATCGACTTAATCGTCGGGCCAATGGCGAGCGGGTCATTAGTTAATAGCGCTATTAGGGTTGACAAGCCTCACACCGTGCCGGTAGGACAGGCGTGTACTAATGGATCTGGGCACTTAGTCAATGATGATAGACATTGACGTAGGGCACAACTTTCTCAGTCAGTTGTCAATATGGTAACGGTCTAGTGGTTAACATGGGGTAGCCCCCACTAGTTATGGTTTGGGAAACGAGGAATTGGTTAACACATGGTTTTCGAAAGAACTTATGGATTTTAGAACAACTTTAAAATGGACAACCAACTGTGAACTCGCTCAACTTTATTGTTGACTCGTTGTTACATGCCTTGCAGGTCATTAGATGTTTAGCTGGAGCTTGCAAGGGAGCAGGAGTCATTGTGGGACATGGACTGTTGAGTTCCATGTTAACATTTGAATCTTTAAACTTATAATGTGGTTTTTGGTTTTAAACTTTATGCTTCCGCTGATAACTTGAATTTGATTTACCTGTTTTGAACACCAATTATATTGTTTGGGTTAGATTTTTATTTACTTACTTATATTGTTCAATATGATTGGTGGCTTGATCCTGGTCAGTCACGCCTCCTGCGGTGATACTCCGCTTGTGGATTTTGGGGGTGTGACAGATTGGTATCAGAGCCATTGGTTATAGTGAACTCGGTTTTAAAAAGGGAAAACTTTTACATAAAACCAAACTATAACCTATACAGCGCTCAACGATCCACAACGACACTTCGCTCGACGTGCAAGGCTCAACACAACAGGTGATATAGTTTATGATTGCATAACCAGCACGTACACATAGTGAAATGAAGCACGTTAGTTATCGACATAGATCCATCGATACCAATGACTGCGGGTTGACTGCCCGAGGCAGTTCGCAATACATGATTACCACCGTAATCCATGCAAGTAAAAGATCCTTAACAACCCCCGTGTGAACGGGTGCTGAGTCCAAACTATAGTACTATCGTTGCTAAGGCAGGTGGACAACATTCCATGTGTAAACATAACAAACAAGCATTCATAAGCCACGTATAACATGCATTAATGGTTTAGCGTTAAAATAGCTTGAGTAGTGTGATAGTTGTAGTTTGAATATTCGTAACGTATGTAACACCCAAAAGTGCTAAAAGCAAAAAGGGTTCGAGTATACTCACAGCGATTATGGATTGAAGGGAGCGCTTTTCAGCGAGTACGGTTGGCCTGAATAGATTTGATAACGTAACGATAAGTGGTGCGTAAAACAGTACAAAGTGAGAATGAGTAGGATGACTGATCGTGCGGATTAACTATCCGTGCGAGTAAGTTATCCGTGCGAGTGAGTTATCCGTGCGGATGGTAATCCGTGCGGATGGTAATCCATCCGGATTAGTCACTCGTGCGGATTGTTTATTCGTGCGGACAAGTAGTACGTGTGGATTACTATTCGAGTGGATTGTTTCTTCCTATGCTTAAGGATGTGTTTGTGTATGATGGTTTGTGCTTTGAAGTTTTTGTTGTAGCATTTAGAAAACATTTAAGTATCTCTACTCTTCAAGCCGGTCGCGCGGACAACAATCCGTCCGGATGGTAATCCGTGCGGGCACGTCTCTAAGGCTGAGTTACTTGATGAAATTGGTGAAATCCGTCCGGATGGTAATCCGTGCGGACAGTGGTAATCCGTCCGGATAGTTTGTTCGTGCGGACAAAGACAATCCGTCCGGATAGTCTGTCCGTGCAGACAACTTGCCCGTGCGGATGAACATTGTTTGAAATTGTTTAAGGTCTTAGTATCTCATGATCCGAAGAGTAATCCATTCAGAGGTCGCCCGTCCGGATTATTCATTCGTCGATACTCAAACCTCGTTTTGAATGTGGGTCCCAAGTGTAGTTCGTCCGCGTGACAACCCGTCCGGATCGTCTATCCGTGCGGATAACTTGTTCGTGCGGACAACTTGTCTGTGCGGACAGCCCCTCGTTCTGGTTGTTCCATTCGTCTACTCTTGGTTTCTGTTGTCGTTTTATCGAGACGTTCTGATTACGTGGCAACCACTTGGAATAGTATTCTTACTCGCATGACTAGGCCGGCTAGGGACCACCCTAACTCAAGGCCTGTCGGCGACTCAGAATGGTCATTCCGGTTTAACCCGAAATCAGGTGTCTTGTGGGTAGAACCAGATCTAGGGCTAGTGCATCACTAATATTGAGTGGAAAACTAGAACTGATCCGATTCGTACCGTTTTTTAGGGTAAAAGAAGGAGAAAACTTGAGTTTATTTCTTTCAACTCTTTTATCCTTAGAAAAGTTTAGATTTAGGTGAAGTTGTTGTGAAATCTTGTGGAAATCGTTCAGATCCGAGTTATTGGTGGAATCCACACTTGAAGTTCATGAGAACTTCATGATGACGTCACCCGAGAATACCTCGAATCTTGATGGTTTCACGGTTAAAAGTTGGGATTTGAAAGATAGAAAGGTGTAGATGTGTGCATAGATCAAGGATGTACAAGATTTAAGGCAAGATCTTACCTGGATTGAGAGAAATCGAAGAAAAGGTGAAGAATGCGTGCAGGTCGGACGTCACTTGCCAAAAGTGGAAAGTTTGGAGAGTGACCCGGGTATTTATAGGATGCTAAAAGGGGAAAGGGTGATCCGTGCGGACTGCAGGTCACCCGGATTGTTTATCCGTGCGGATTGGTCATTCGTGCGGATTGGCAATCCGTGCGGATGGACCTTCCGTCCGGATGTCGACTGCACGGTGCGTTCGGTGTGACGACGCTTCGGTTTCGATTGCGAGCGATTCGATAGGGTTTCCTAGTCAAATTACTTTTAGTCCCAACTACTTCGTATATAACATGGTTCGATTCGGAATTCGGGTTCGGGTTCGTTTGCATTCGAGTTAGACTTCGAGTTCGATTGAGTTCGCTTGATTACCACAACAAAACATAAATAAACATGCACAGGTAACACGTAAGGCACACACACACGTATGTACAATGAGTAGAATACACAGTTCGGGTTGCGATTTGATGTCGATTCGATTCGTTTAGCTTGATTATTAGTCGATTAACTTTATCGCATTGTTACTTCCTACAATTCACAGTCACGAGTCGATTGAAATACGGTTAACACGATTCGATTATTGCAATGAACGACACTTACTCCACATAATATAAATAAAATAAAAACATTTCTACGAGTCAAGTCGCGCGAAATCGGTCGTTGACTTTGACCTTGACTTTGACTTTCACTTGTGAAAACACGGGGTGTTACATGTGGCCCGCATCGTAGGTTGTAAGAAAGTTATATCGGTTTTAAGGTGTATTAGTATGATCACAGGTTTGTGAAAATTGCTTATTGTTGGGAAAAACTAGGATAGTAGGGTTTATGATTTCAAAAGATTTTGGTGGAATTGGGCTGACTAAGTAAGTTTGTGCGTAAATAAGAATGGAAGATAGTTTTAATAAGTAAGGAGGTATTATAGGGTTTGAACGTTTAAACCGATTTAGTGTAAATAAGGTTTGGATAAAATGTCAAAATAATAGTTGGAAATAATCACGGTATGAGAGTGATCGAATGATTTGATAGATGAATGCAAGGGTAGGAGTATTATGATTATTGGATATAATGCGAATATGAAGCGTTGAGGATGAGGGCTTGTCATGGATAATCGGATATCGCGCGTTTAGCAGTGCGTTTGTGAGTCACTAAAGTTTGTGTAATCGTGTTTAAATAAGGTCTGGGAAAACACCGAATTTCTCATGGCACCTTTTACGAAAGTTTGGTAATATGGTAAAAACACTTATATATAGGATGTACCAGTGGCGTATCCACCATGTTCTAATTTGCAAATCACCTCCAAAGTTGTAATCAAAGCTTCTTTGTAAAGAGTTCTCTCAATTAATACAAGCGTTCTTTTGTTCAAACAATTTATGTTCCCTTTCCTAAGTCATAAGAATCGAGTTGCTAGCTGGTTCAAGGCTGATCTTAGCAAGAGACTAAGAGTCACAGGTGAGTTAGGAACCTTTACCAATCATAGCCTATAACTACCCACCTCAACCATTCATGCTCTCGAAGAACTATTTATACGCGCTTATAAAGCATATATTGTTAATGTTGATGTTTATTTTATGTTCTTAGCAAGTCAAATTCACATCCTCATCCTCATCAAAGGGGAAATAAGATCAGGAAGGATAACAACCCCTAACCAAATAGTTGTTTGCGACCAATATCAGCATAATAGAACCACCATCCCACAGTAGAGTAACCTACAAAATAAATTCAAAATTTTATCAATATATCAAATGAACGGTAAGAAAATAGTTTGTGACATGATTGACAAAGATATGTAAGAAACGTAGAACTAAAAGAAGTGAGTGGTTGCGATTAATAGAGTGAAAGAGACGTTAAAGACTAAGACTTAACTATTCATTAAACTATGATTATATGGTAATAAAATTAATTAATTTATTTAGTTGTTAATTACTCAAGGCAACATTGTTTGTTTGAAAATTAGTATTGCAACACCCTAATTTGAATTTTCTAGCCAGTGTAAAGAATAATAAAAAAAAAAGATAAAAGCTAACTAGCAACTAGAAAGTCTTTGAAGTATATCAAAACGAATAAAACGTTCATCAAGTCTAAAAGCCTAACCAAAATGTACCTTTTAGACCAGCGCACATTATTAATAAACAACCCTACGTTACACTCCCCTGATAATAGAAGGAATGTCGGATTATGTAGTTTATGAGGCATGGCGGTGCGGTGGAGAGATTGTGATGTGTGGAGCAAATACACGTCGACAAACATGAAGCGTGAAGCAAGCATAGTTATTGAGCAGCTAGCCACTTTTTGTTTTCTATGGTTACTTGTATACAAAACCTGAATCAATAGAAACACAAGGGAGAACTACTCTATTTTATCAAATATGTGGACTAATGTT
Source organism: Helianthus tuberosus (assembly GCA_030545235.1). NCBI lineage: Eukaryota > Viridiplantae > Streptophyta > Magnoliopsida > Asterales > Asteraceae > Helianthus > Helianthus tuberosus. The sequence continues at coordinate 153,766,508 of CM060351.1, forward strand.
TGGATGTGTGGCTAATCCATGAGAACAACTTTACTTTAATATCTTCAGATATCTTTGAAAGAGGAGTTTTTATGTTTTTAAAAACCAACACATTGCAAGCCAACCACAGAAACCCATTACAAACATGGTCCAACATTCTGGAGGATTAACTCCCATGATGACAAGTTTAGTGGATAAAGAAATTTAATTTTACCAAAATCTCTATAGAACCCAAATGAGCCAGTGAAGATCTTTAACCGAATTCATAGGTGTTGCACCAGACCTCGCTTTCCCAAGGGATCGAACTCGAAAAGAACCCGATGTGTCCTCACTCTCACTCCAAAGCCAGTCTTTTGGCTCCAGACTCGAGTGAATCTAAAACTATCCACCAAAGTCGATAAGTATGTGAGATATGTTCGCTATTCTATATACCGCAACTCTTTTGAGACTTTTGAGATGTAACACATTTTTTGTTAGTTCAAGTAATTTGTAAGTACCCATGGCTTTATATAGCCTAGTGGTATCTTGAGGGTGAGATAAGACTTTGGACCAACTTCGATTCTCACAAGGGGGTTTTTCCCATATTTATTGGATTTCCTCCTGAATTGGTGTATAGGCATTATGCCTAGTGGAGATGGATATGATCGGGTGGTTCCGCTGGTGGCACGATGATACTCTAGTTGTCCGTCAGTGATCCAAATTTGCCGTTCAAAAAAAAAAGTAATTTGTAAGTCAACCCAAATGCTAACTACTGACTAAAAGCTCATGTTGTTCTCTTTCAGTTCCATGTTCATGCAACAATATATCATGATTATATCATATCATATACAAATTTTTGTGGTTTAAATGTCATGATTCTTCCACTAAAGATAGTTCAACAGTTATCAGAGCATTGCTATCATCGTTATTGATCGGCTCTAGTTAACAAAGCGAATACTAATAATTTACTATAAATACAATATTCGTGAACAAAATGAACCATGTTCCTTAAACATCCATAAAAGAAAGAAAAAATCCCCACCAACAATCAAACACCCAAAAAAAGGTAAACTGAAAGCCTTTGTAAGTGTGGGGGTAGTCATGTATTTACATCAGGGAAGTCAACCCCCACAAAAGTCAAAGGACTGGTTACTCAAACCAGCTTGGTCTTGGAGACTCTCGGTTTCTTCTTCCCAAAGAGCGAATATTGGGTTGTTATGTAAACTTTTAACATGCAAGTCACCGTCATCGTTCTCTTCATGCTTTGTTGCTTGTACTTTCGGCCTTAAAACCTGGACGTCTCTCTACGGTGTCTCTTTCTATCATTTAGTTTCAGGGGTGAATGTTTTTTAGGGGTTTTATCATGCAGGCTACTCGGTGGTTTCACGGGTAGAAAAACAGAAGACGGGTTGTGACATTTGAGGAGGTGTGGTTTCACGGGTAGAACAACATGAAGTATCACGTTTTATAGAATACGAGTTAAAAACACAAAAAATGTTGCTTTTTTATGCATAAACCCCTAAAAACATTCACCCAAGCATAAATCATAACATAAATAAAAGAAAGTGGTTCGGTTGGGTTGGGTTTCACTTGGAGATCAATCCAGAAACCGGGCGGGTTTCTTGACCATGTGTTTGGGTCGGGTCTGAGCAACTTGTTGGCCTGCTTGTCTCGGGGTCATATCATACATACGCTTTCGAGAACGTAAGCATGTTGATTCTCCATTTGGATGGTTACTTATGGTACACTTAGCATCACATGACTTGTTTAGCAAGTAAGCTTTCGCACCTTGAACAAGTCTTAACGTTTCACTAAAAAACAACATGCTTTCAATATCTGTATGGTGTACCTTAAAATCCAGCTTCAAACACTTTAAACCCTTAAATGGTCATAGTTATTAAAGGCACTAGGCGCACTGGCCTTGCCTGGGAAAAATAAAGCGAGCGCCTGAGAAAAATAAAGCGCATACTGAAAAAAAATTAAAAATATATTATGTATTAGAATAAGAATACTATTCTTCAAATAAAATAAACAAAGTCTATTATGTAACACTTTATATCATCTAATTAGTACCAAAATATTAGTGTATTAGTGTTATAAAGTAGTTTTCCTTGAATAAAAGTAGAAATCTGGCTAGATTCTTGTTGGAATTTAGAGAATTTGGCCGGAAGCTCTCCTGAATCTAGGAATCTCGCCGGAATGTGCGCATGAACCATCACCTGGAGAATTAAAGCGCAATTTCCTCGACTAAAAGCGCAACTGCCTCGCCTCGACTGAAAAATGGGCCTAGGCGCAAGAGGCGATGGCTTTTAACAACTATGTAAATGGTGAACAACATCCGTTCACCGGAAACCATGCGAGTAGACGAACAACATGCCCGGAAACCGCAAGCGATTTGGCAGCAATTTTCGAAAAAAATTTGCGTTTTTTTTAATATGTAGTAAATTTTAATTTTAATATATTAATTTGCGAAAACAACTAAATAATATAAAAAATCGGGGTGAACGGGTCATTTTCGGGTTAACCCGTGAATATTCAGGTCGTGTTCGGGTTTATATGTATGATACCATTTTCGGGTTTGGGTCATGGTCGGGTTCAACTAAAATTTTCGGATTCGGGTTGGGTTAAACCCGCCAACCCACGAACACGACTCATTTAACACCCCTAAACAAATTCTATCACATGAGCCTGTTAACGAATTTCGACGGTAATTTTATGCAATATAAATTGAGAATATAAACAAATTTCAAAAGTTGGTATGCAATCCAATGAACCCTAAATCTATACCTTGGAAGAATCCATATCATTAATGACTAAAGAAAGGTGAACTCACCAGACTAGTTTTCATATAAGCTATCCAAAACAACTAGAGCAATTTGGAAAAGAATCAAAGGCAATTTGGAGCAATTTTCGATATCTTTTATTAATGCCAAACATTACTTAAAATAACAACTACAAGGTAAAAAAAAGGCTGCAAAGAACATGTGATCATGGGCTGCCATGCATAAGTCATAACATAAATAAAAGAAAGTTGTTGGGTTGGGTTTCACTTGGAGATCAATCCAAAAACCGGGCTGGTTTCTTAACCATGCGTTTGGGTCGGGTCTGAGCAACTTGTTGGCCTGCTTGCCTCGGGGTCGTATCACACATACGCTTTGGAGAACTGAAGCATGTTGATTCTCCATATGGAAGATTAATTATGGTACACTTAGCATCACGTGACTTGTGTAGCAAGTAAGCTTTCACACCTGGAACAAGTTTTAACGTGTCACTCAAAAACACCATGCTATCAATTTCTGTATCCTTTACCTTAAAATCCAGCTTCAAACACTTTAAACCCCTAAATGGTGAACAACATCCATTCACCAGAAACGATGCGAGTAGACGAACAGTGTGCCCGGAAACCGTAAGCGATTTGGCAGCTTGTAAAGTATCGAACATCATCAGCAGATTATCAAAGATTATCTTCTCTTTACATTTGATGTAACGATTATTATAATTGATGACCACCGTATCAAGAACAGGAAGATGTGCTTTCAAGCGTGGGATACTATTCCCTCCCCACTGGAAATATCTAAGTTTCGGAGTCGTTAATTCACAGGGACCCATAATATTTGTACTGCAGGTAAAGAAAGTGAACTCTGAAAGTTGCAGGGCATGTACATTCAAAGCTTCGCCATTTGTTGCAAGATGACAACAGACCAATGTTAACTTGTCTAGCGCCGGAAACCCTGAGAACGGATCAAGATCTCTGATAATTACCCAAGTCAGATGTAAATTGGTGAGATTCTTGAATGATACTGAAGATCTTGGTCCCAAAAATGAGCAACTCACAGCATATTTGCTATGTAACGTCAAGCTTGTTAATGAATCCGATGACGAGATCGGCCAGATCCAGTACCAGTGTAGATCTATAGTATGTGCGACGCTTGCTTCCAATTCTTGAACACCGTGCAATAACGCGTAATCAAAAACCTGTTTTAAGATCTCGGTATTGCAACTTCCAGCATGTTTGAAGGTTAGTCTATCCAACTTCACTGGTTGACGACGGGATAAAGCATTAACGACAAAGTTATCAAAAGCATGGAGTGGTGGTGGAGGATGGTGTAAAAGCTTAGCGAGATACTTATGGACTTTTTGAAAACTATCGGAGCTGAAATTGAGAACGGGAACGCAGGACCATGAAGAAACCCATGATTTCGATAACACGGATGTTTCAACGGCGTGTCTGGTGTCAAGAAAAGAAAGAATGTGAAGCTTTAGGGGTTCCGGCAGACTGTCCACCACTGTTTCTGTTTCTGTTTCTGTTTCTTCTTGACGTAATCGTTTGATCGTCATGTGTTCTGCACCAGCTATTTATTTAGATATAAATGTGAGTACTAAATTTTTTAGTTTCAAATTGTCATCCTGAGTAATTTATAAAGAAAATCAAAATAATTAATAATACTAGAAATAAAAAATCTTTATATCAACTAAACTACACAGCATCATCAGTCCATCCAATTTGGTAATGATCAAAGCCAGATATGAAACTACAGTCAGTAATCTAATCGGAGATAATAAACAGTAACCTATCTATCTATCTATCTATCTAAGGGAAGAATGAAAAGGCTAACAAATGTAGTTTTTGGATTAGCATTTGAGAATCACAGAAATGAATTGTAAAGAAACAATCTTTCAAAGGAATTTATAGCTAACCTCAATCTCAATCTCAATCCCAATCGCAGAGCTCCAATTGCAATTTGCTTAATTTTTAGGGCATGTTTGGCTTAGCTTATTTTCAACTTCTAGCAAAAGGACTTTTGGAAAAAATAAGTCAGAAATACCTACTTCTGGCTTTTTACAAAGGACTTTTGCCTTAAAAGGAAAGCCAAACACCCTAAAAAAAGGACTTTTGCCTCAAAAAAAGGACTTTTGCCTCAAAATAAGCTAAGCCAAACATGCACTTAGGGTTTTGGTTGGTATTTTGGGCATCAGAATACACAAACGGAGAGAAGTATAGGGTGGGTAGGTTATCAGAATACATATACTCTTTTATTTTCAACGTATGCCCTATACTAATCAACAACTACATTTCAGCTCCCTCTACTCTACTATCTTTCTTTTATTATAGGGGTAGGTTATCGTACCTCTCTACTATCTTTCTTTTTTTAACGGTTAGAAGTATAGGTTGGGTTATCGTACAATAGTCTCTTAACGTGCGACAATATGTGGGTAAGTTATGCGCGTTATAAAATTCAAACCCTAATTACGCATGAATAAGAAATTGTGCATGGTCAAAACACAAACTCATGCATAGGTTGGTTTTTACCCTAATTATGCATGTTATATCATAATTACGCACGTAATTTTGTTGGTTGTGTACCGTCGCACATCAAGAGTCTTTTGTATTTTAATCTTTCTCTAAAAGTGTGTGTATGTGTGTGTGTGTGTGTGTATATATACAATAAAAAAGGTAAGTGTTTGAAGTATATCAAACGAATAAAACGTTCACCAAGTCAAAACGCCTAACTAATATGTATTTTTTTAGACCAACGGCATATTATTAAAATACAACCCTACGTTACACAGCCCCGAAAGCAATATAAGGAATGTCGGATTGTGTAGTCTAAGAGGCATGGCATTGCGGTGGGGATTGCAATGTGTGAAGCAGATACGTGTCAACAAACAGGAAGCGTGAAGCAAGCAGGCAGGGCGGTTATTCAACAACTAGCCACTATTCTTTTCTGATAATTGTTGTATATAGTATATAATATACATGAGAACTAATGTTTGGACATGTGGCTAATCCATGAGAACAACTTTAATATCTTCATGTCGGAAAGAAGGAAATAGATAGTATAGGGTCTAGTGTGTAATATGGTGTTCTATATAAACATCATCTTTGCGTAAACCCTATTTTTTGTACAACACAAATTTTCAATACAATTCAAACCCATATCAGAGATTGTTCTCTATACCAGACAACATGGTATCAGAGCAGGCTTCTGATTCTTGAAACCGATTTGCTCATCACCCACAATCGATCTTCGTCTGGAAATCAAAATTAAATCAAAATCAACCTACAATTTATCCTATCCTGTTCGACTCTAACCAGAAAAACCAAAATCCAGTTTCGAAAAATAGTTCACAGATCAGTTCAACATCTGTCCTTCAGCAGTCATCTGTTTCAAAAAATATTTTCGATTGCCGTGATCTTGGTGGTTTGCTGGGATCTCCGACCATCTCGACTCCATTGCTTCCACAACAACAACAGTCGCCACACAACCCTAAACCATCAATCCTTTTTTTTTTCGTTCCTTTTGATAAATACGCTGAATCAATCCTAATTGGTTTCCTTTTTTGAATAAATACTTTCCTTAAATCTTGGAAGCTTCTTTTTTGAATAAATACGTTGTCGTTGTCGTTGTCGGTGGTATCTTGAAAGCTTGAAATCTTTTTTGAAAGCTTTTCCACTACTATCAGACTTGTTATTTAATCTTGAAAGCTTTTTTGTTTGATAAATACTCTCTCAGTCGATAGCGGAGTTGTTATTTGCAGCTTACTTTTGAGGGCGATTTTAAATCTTGAACGCGAGTTCAAGTTGCCGGTGTATTTGATAAATACGCCGGTAAGATAACTTCGCTACCTAGCGTCGTTATTCCAGTTTTTTGGCGTGGGTTCCCGGTGTATTTGCTATATCTCCGAACATAAATCTTGAACGCGAGTTCAAGTGTCCAGCGTATTTGATAAATACGCCGGATCAGTTGTTTGCTCAACGGCGGTACCTAGACAGCGTATATACTTGCTTTCGGCGTATTTGACTGTTCATTAAATACGCTCGGTTTGTTAAGTGTCTGGTATCGTGATTGTGTTAGTGCACTAAATGTCTGTTGATTACGTCTTAATCAAGTCTTGTGTCTAGATAGGTTGAATGTACACACAACAGGGTCTTATTTAGGGTTTTACTTGTTTAAACTTGAAGATTTCGCTTGAAATGGTTCAAGCGAAATCAACAACTGAAGATTTAGCTTGAAAGTGTTCAAGCGAAATCAACAGCAGAAGATTTAGCTTGAAATGAGTTCAAGCGAAATCAACATACTATATATAGGGTTGTGTGGTTCATTTGAGAGTAGAGATGGTCATTGTATGAGAGACGAAGTGCTGCCGGATTTGTATCAGAAAACATTGTACAAGCACGTAAATCAATCAGAAAAGAAAGATTAAAAGGAAACTAGCTGTTATGACTTTGTTTATGTTGATTCCGCCTTCATATTCAAAGATGAACTGCCTTAACTGACGTTTCAAGGTCGTAGAACGGTCCAACAGATTGTAAACATAGTTCTCAAAAAAATGGAAATCAATCATTAAAAAAACAGCTCTTGGATATTTGATTCTGGTGCCACTGACACCATGACGTTTGAACCGTTGGACATACGGTCAATGTCCAATCCTAGAAAAACTCAGATCTATACCGCAAACAACGGAACAATGCAAGTGAAAGGAGGAGGAACAATTGAAATTTCACCAACTATGAAATTATCAAATTGTCTTTATGTTCCATCATTATCACACAAACTGCTCTCAATTAGCCATATTACCAAAGAGTTTAATTACACGGTACTAATGCACCCTACTTTTTGCCTTCTACAGGATATCAGGACGGGTGTGATTATTGGATGTGGTACTGAGCGCCAAGGATTATACTATGTGGATGAAGTGGCTCAACAGGGTACTGTGATGTTGGCACATGGAACGGAAAACCGGGAAGCCTGGCTATGGCATAGACGTTTGGGACACCCATCCATTGGTTATTCGCACCTTTTGTTTCCAAAACTCTTCCCTTTAAATGGAAAAATAGATTGTGAAACCTGTTTTCGTGCTAAAAGCCATCGACAACTGATGTGCACAAAATGCAACATATAAATTACATCAATTGTGGCATAAAACTAACCCTTTTTTAGTACTAATGCTGGAAAAAGTGTGTTTTTGTCTTCCTTTTGTATTTTCAGGATTAAATGAGCTCAAATTAACAAAAGAAGTAAAAAGGCAGCTAAATCTAACATAAATACAAGAAAAGGAACAAACGTGGCATGCCCGACCCCCCGACAGCATCTTCCCAAGCAAAATAAAAAAGACAAAAGGCTGAACACGCCCCGTGCTCAGTGAACACGGGGGCGTGCCCAAGTGCCAGCATAAAAGACAAAGCTATAGAAGCTTCTATCACCCACCATAGGGGCGTGCCCAGCGGACACGGGGCCGTGGTCAACTCTAAGATTCGCAGAATCTGGGGAAATCTTGATAGTACAGATATGCTTCTGCACACGAGGGCGTGCCCAGTGGACACAGGGGCGTGGTCAACTAATGCAGACAAACTGCAATTAATGAAGAAAGAGAAGGAGGATGGACACGGGGCCGTGCCCGAGCTATTGTTCAGCCTATAAATAGGGGTGCTTGGCTCATTTGCAAACCATCCCTTGGCACACCACCTCTCTCACACTTCACCCACCACCATCACAATACCATCATCCACCACCATCATCCATTGTCCATCATAGAGTGTGTGAGTCGTCTCGGGATCCAAGATTGATCGTAAGAGTTCTTGACAATCAAAGGCCATGTTTGCCTAAGTCTCTTACATCACTTGGTGAAGATAAGTGTCTAGTGTAATACTTTTTATTTTTAATCTTTTCGCACTTTTTACTTGGTTATGTATTAATGACTTTAATAACTAGTTTCTTATGTTGAAGGTGATTCTTCCTTATCGTTTGTCCGTGGTGTCTTGATGATTGTTGACGATTTAAAAGAAAATAAACACATGTTTTGAAAACATGGGAAACCTCCATTTTTAGGGGAAACTCTGTCAAAATTTTTATAAATTTTGACACTTAGAAAAATATAAGTTTTGAGAAACTTATTCCCTAAAAATGTATTTAAAAATATTACCAAGGTTTCCCTAATTTTTGGTGAAAAGAAATAAGGATTTCTTCAAGAATAAAAATGGATATTAAGTATATATATTTTTTAGCATTGTTGCAAAAGTCGCTAGGCGCTCCCAAGTCGGATTCGGGAGTACTCGGGAAGTACTCGGCTTAGGTGGAGATTACTCGGGGAGTAATTGGCCAGGGGGACCAGTACTCGTGCCTCGGCAGCCTACCTTGTAGCAAGTACTCGGAGCCTAGGCGGGACTTTTACAACCATGTTTTTGAGAGAAAAATATATATTATTTGATCACCAACTTTTGTGCTAAGTGTATATAGTATGTGTTATACGTGCTAGTGTATTAAGACTTAATAATACACTGAATACTCATGAGAAGTATAAACACAAAAATACACATACAACATACAAGATACGTAATTCGGGTGCAAAGTGCAAAATACAAAAAGCTTATATTTATTTTTGAGAAAATAATATAAGTAAGACACTTAGTTAAAAATATAAAATATTTTTAACACAAGAATATACACACAAAAGAGAGTGACTGTACTTGTGCGACACAAGTCTAGTGACTAACGTTAAGAAAACGCGTATAGGTTACGACGTTAATTAAGCAAATCCGGTGAAGTTTACGACGCAAGGAACGCAAAGTTGTGAGTTCATGCTCCCCCTTTTCTTTAACTGTTTTCAGTTTTTATAACTTCGGGGGTGAAATACATGTGCAAATATTATTATGTTTATTAATGGTATGATAATAAGAAGCACACTTGGTGAGGACGAGTACCAAGTGTGACAAGATATAAGAATACAAGAAGCGCACTTGGTGAGGACGAGTACCAAGTGTGATGATATATAAGAATATAAGAAGCGCACTTGGTGAGGACGAGTACCAAGTGTGATGAGATATAAGAATGTAAGAAGCGCACTTGGTGAGGACGAGTACCAAGTATGATGCGTTATGAGAAATGATACGAGAAATCGTGTCACGAATAGGGTACATAAGCACCATTAACCAACAATATACCTAGACCGCAGAACAAAAGGTTAGATCTAACGGGTGCCGGGCAGCCACACTCTCGGTGAGGGCGAGTATCGAGTAGTGCTTTTGTGTCTCAGAATATACCAATTAAATGCCTAAGGTTTGGTGACTTCCTATGTCGTGTCACATGTTAATGGCTTTGCAACCCATTAACAATCCTGATACTTACAGGAATACTTTATTTACATATAATTCATACCATACTAAAACTTGATTAATACTTGAAGTACGTGGGGTACTCAAGAAAAACTTGAATTAAATTTGAGTACGTGGGGTACTCAAGAAGATGGGAATTATACTTGAGTACGTGGGGTACTCAAGAAAAACTTGAATTATACATGAGTACGTGGTGTACACATGAATACTTGATTTATATATGAAAACTTGATTTATACATGACTCAAACTATGTTTTCATACAAAGTATACAAACGTGAAATACAAAAACTGCATGAATTCACACCAACATTATGTTGACGTTTTTCCAAAACTCACATGTATTTCAGGTAACTAGGATGGATGTGCGCGTGGTCTTACTCATGCTCGTGGATGTCGCTTGTGTTTATCTTTAAATAAAGTTGTAAACTTTTAAGACAATGTTTTATGCTGTCTAGCGATGTAAACGCTATCTTATGTTTCAAATTGTGGTATTTGAAGTTATTTTCATGAGCATGTAGTATGTTTACCTTTCGTATGCAATGAGAACCTTTCATGATCACACCTCGTGCTTTCGCCGCAGAAAGGGGTGTGACAGATTGGTATCAGAGCTGCGATTGTAGTGAACCAGGATTCCTTCTCGAGTCTAGTCTACAATCTCTAGGATCCTTTCACGAAAACAATTTTCAAAGAGTTTTCATTGCATAAAACGTCCCGCGACATCCACTACCTGAAACTGTTTACATGAGTCTAGAAAAGACACTGCGAGACGTAGGGTGCACAAGAGTAGCACTTGTCTTTAACTGAGAAATTACTTGCAATTATGCGTGATAATTAGCATACTAGTAGTAGAATGTCACAAGTATACGTGACTTTACCTGAAAACAATGGCCTAACTGAAGGAAGAAATACGAGGATTAAACGAACTGTGCGGACTGTGCAAGGAGTCACGTAATTATGGATGCATACATAATTATGGAACTCAGTGCACAGAAACCACAGCAAGTCTTGTCACGTATAGATTCCCTCAGTGCAAGCCTACTAAGTACTCTGCTAGAGTAATAATTGTTTGATGTCACTTATGTGGTATATACCTGTGAAAATATATACTACTACTGTCTAGTATGACGATATCAAACAAATGTCTAACCCTGTCGTGTTATGTTCTGTCAGAACATGGCACCCAGGAAAGCTGTGAATGCTCGCAATGATGATCAACCCCCTCCTCCTCTTCTACCGAGGACTGCTGAAGAGCTGAACGCTCTGCTGGAAGAAAGGATCTCCGCTGCTATCGCCCAATACGAGGCAACCCGTACTACCGACAGTGGAGGACCAAGCAACGCTAGACGTAACGGGCATGGAGATTCGTCTGGAGGAAATGCAGCTCAAGGCTGCACTTTTAAGCAGTTCCTCGACTGCAAGTCGATGAACTATGACGGCACAGGAGGTGCAGTAGCATTTGTGCGCTGGACGGAGAAGACTGAAGCTACTATCCGCATGAGCAAGTGTACCGCGGATCAGCAAGTCACTTTTGCTACCGGATTGTTTGTCGATGAAGCTCTGACTTGGTGGAACCTGCAAGCCCAAACTTTAGGTGATGATGCCGCTTATGGCCTAACTTGGGAGGAACTGAAGGAAAGAATGAGAGAGAAGTATTGCTCTCGCGCTGAACTCCAAAGGCTGGAAACGGAGTTCTGGCACTTAACCATGGTGGGTGCAGACAACAATGGTTATACTCGAAGGTTCCACGATATGTCTAGAGTACTTCCCTACATGGTGACTCCTGAATTCAAGCGCGTTGAACGCTACATTTGGGGACTGGCCCCAGAGTTTCGTGGCATGGTGACGTCGGCCAAACCACAAACAATCACCGAGGCTGTAACTCTGGCTGTCAGCCTGACTGAAGATTGTGTTCGTATGAAGAAGTTATCGTTGAACCCAACAGAGAAGACCGAGACGCATGCTGAGTCGTCCGGCGACAAGAAAAGAAAACATGCAAACCTGAACCAAGCAACTCGTAACAACAAAGGTTTCAACAACAAGAAGCGTGACGCTAACCCGTCTCAGGCGGCGAAAACCCATGCAACCAAAGCATACCAAGGCTCCATGCCTAGATGCCAAAAATGTAAGTATCATCATGAAGGAGCTTGTCGCATTCCAAGGTGCGAAAAATGTGGTAAGCTGGGTCATCAAGCAGAAGACTGTTGGGGAAAAGGAAAGAACCGAAGTGGAAACGGTGCTGGTAACAAGAACGGTAACGGGAAAGGGTGGAACCAAGGATGCTTCAAGTGTGGAAGCAATGATCATTTCATGAAGGACTGCCCAGAGGGAAACAATGCTCAGGCTAGAGCATTTGTTATTGGAGCAAAGAACGCACGCGAGGACCCTAACGTGGTCACCGGTACATTTCTCATTAACAATAACTTTGCATCCATATTATTTGACACTGGCGCCGATTATAGCTTCATGTCTGTGGAATTTAAATGCATACTCGGAATAGAATCCAGTAGATTAGAAATTCCTTATTCCATAGAACTAGCCAATGGTAAACTTGTTGAATCGGGCGAAGTTGTCAGAGGCTGCACATTAGAACTTGGCGAACGAAATTTTAGCATCGACCTCTTACCTATTCAATTGGGTAGCTTCGATGTAGTAGTCGGAATGGACTGGTTGTCCAAGAACAAAGCTGAAGTTGTATGTCATGAGAAAATCATTCGCATCCCTCTAACGGATGGCGAAACTCTCATCGTGCATGGAGAAAAGCGAGACGCACCTCTTCGAATCATCAGTTGTATGAAGGCACATAAGTGCTTAAGGAAAGGATGTGTCGCTTTCCTAGCACACGTTATAGACAAGAAGGCTGAGGAGCCGAAACTCGAAGACATTCCTGTGGTGAAGGAATTCCCTGATGTTTTTCCCGAAGATCTGCCAGGACTACCTCCGCAACGACAAGTCGAATTCCGTATAGACTTGGTTCGAGGAGCCGCTCCTGTAGCCAAGGCACCCTATCGACTTGCTCCATCCGAAATGCAAGAATTGTCTACACAACTTCAGGAGTTGTTGGATAAAGGATTCATAAGGCCAAGCTTCTCGCCCTCGGGAGCTCCAGTATTGTTCGTAAAGAAGAAGGATGGAACACTGCGGATGTGTATCGATTACAGGGAACTAAACAAGCTCACGATCAAGAATCGGTATCCACTACCGAGGACTGATGACTTATTTGACCAATTGCAAGGATCCAGCTACTATTCCAAGATCGACCTTCGATCCAGATACCATCAGTTAAGAATCCAAGAAGAAAGCGTGCCAAAGACTGCATTCAGAACGCGATATGGACACTACGAATTTCTTGTGACGCCATTCGGTCTGACGAATGCACCAGCGGTCTTTATGGATCTGATGAACCGCGTATGCAAACCATATCTCGATAAATTCGTGATTGTATTTATCAATGATATCCTGATTTATTCGCGAACGAAAGAAGAGCACGAGCAACATCTCAGAACCATCTTGGAACTACTGAAGAAAGAGAAGCTTTATGCAAAGTTCTCGAAATGCGAATTCTGGATTCGCGAAGTACAATTTCTTGGACACGTTGTGAATGAGAAGGGCATTCATGTAGACCCATCCAAGATCGAAGCGATAAAGAATTGGGAAGCTCCGAAGACCCCAACCGAAGTTCGACAATTTTTGGGCTTAGCGGGCTATTACCGACGTTTCATCGAGAACTTCTCAAAGATAGCTCAACCGCTAACGACCCTTACACAGAAAGACAAGAAATACGACTGGGGTCACAAACAAGAAGAAGCCTTCCATTTACTTAAAAACAAGCTATGCGACGCACCAATACTATCATTACCCGAAGGCACTGAAGACTTCGTGGTATACTGTGACGCTTCACAACAAGGCTTGGGTTGTGTGCTCATGCAACGCCAGAAGGTCATCGCATACGCTTCGAGACAATTGAAGGTGCACGAAAGAAACTACACCACTCACGACCTGGAGCTGGGCGCAGTGGTATTCGCCTTGAAGATCTGGCGACATTATTTATATGGTACTCGATGTACAATTTTCACAGATCACAAAAGCTTACAACACATATTTGATCAGAAGGAATTGAATATGCGCCAGCGGCGATGGGTCGAGCTGCTGAATGATTACGACTGTGAGATCGAGTACCATCCTGGAAAGGAAAACGTTGTAGCGGACGCGTTGAGCCGAAAAGAAAGGGTTAAGACCATAAGGGTTCGAGCGTTAGAAATGACCATTCGAACGAACCTCACTGCACGCATTCGTGATGCACAACAAGAAGCTCTTAAAGGAGAGAACCGTAAAGCTGAATACCTACGGGGTATGCTGAAATACATGGTGCCAAACGAAGAGGGAGCCTTATACTTCAAGAAGCGTATTTGGGTTCCACTCTATGGTGGCATACGAGAAGTCATCCTTGATGAAGCCCACAAATCGAGATATTCGATCCATCCAGGATCAGACAAAATGTATCAAGACTTGAAAGAATATTATTGGTGGCCGAGACTCAAAAGCGACGTTGCTGTTTATGTTGGAAAATAGCTAACCTGTGCCAAGGTTAAGGCAGAATATCAGAAACCATCCGGCCTACTACAACAACCAGAGATTCCCGTGTGGAAGTGGGGGCAAATCTTGATGGACTTCATAACGAAATTACCCAGGACCCCGAGAGGGCACGATATGATATGGGTAATAGTTGATCGATTAACAAAGTCTACGCACTTCCTACCGATCCGAGAAAAAGACAGCACTGGAAAGCTTGCTGAAATATACTTAAGAGAAATTGTGGCACGTCATGGAGTGCCAATCTCAATCATTTCAGACAGAGATGGACGCTTTGTCTCAAGAATCTGGCAATCATTTCAGGAAGCCTTTGGATCTCAGTTAGATCTAAGCACGACATTCCATCCGCAAACAGACGGCCAGAGCGAACGGACTATACAAACGTTAGAAGATATGCTTCGCGCATGTGTCATGGATTTAGGCGGCAGCTGGGATACTCATCTACCTTTAGTTGAGTTTTCCTACAATAACAGTTATCATACGAGCATAAAAGCCGCGCCGTTCGAAGCTCTGTATGGCCGTAAATGCCGATCGCCCTTATGTTGGGCAGATGCCGGGGATAAACGTATGGTTGGTCCTGAACTTGTACAAGAGACAACCGACAAGATTGCGCAGATCCAAGAGCGTATTAAGGCGGCTCGGGATCGACAAAAGAGCTATGCTGATCCGAAAAGAAAATCGGTAGAATTCGAGGTAGGAGACAAAGTGTTGTTAAAAGTCTCACCATGGAAGGGCGTAGTCAGATTTGGAAAGCGTGGAAAGCTGAATCCACGATACATCGGACCATTCAGAATATTGAAAAGAATTGGTACCGTGGCCTACAAGCTGGAGTTACCGAAAGAACTTAATGGAGTACATGATACGTTTCATGTATCCAACCTGAAGAAGAGTCCAACACAAGAAAACGTGATCATCCCGATGGATGAAGTGCATATTGATGACGCCCTCCGATTTACAGAACAACCCGTTGAGGTTACCGACTGGAAAGTCAACAAGACCAGGAGGAGCAGTGTGAAACTTGTCAAAGTACGTTGGAGCTCTAAGCACGGACCCGAGTACACATGGGAACGTGAAGACCAGTTCAAGGAAAAGTATCCCCACCTATTCAAGAAGACTCCAGCGAGAGTTAGTTCAGCCTGAATTTCAGGACGAAATTCTTTTAACTGGGGGAGACTGTGACAACTGGCACGAAACCGGTAATTTCCGTACACTTTAATTATTAGTTAATGACTACAATTATGTGCTTAATTGTCAGCAATATCTGAACACATACTAAACAAGTGAATTCATGCACGTTGTATACTACAAAATATTGTTTTATGCATAAACGAGAGCGTTGCGTCAAAAATACTAAGTAAACTCACCGGTAAGACACTATGTGTCAACAGAACTGCAGAAAGCAGTCAGTCAATAAAATTGGAGCCTAGGTGTAGGTCCAACAACAAGAATACATTAAAACCCAAGAGTACATACAAGGGCTTAATATATATACTCCCCGGAAGCAAAAATAAGCACTAAAAAGCACCCGAAACGCACTTTAAGTGCAGAATTTTGTATAATTCAGCAATAATTCAGCTTTTAGCACACGAATATTATGCAGAAAATATAATTTTTCATTCAGAATACTTCCCTAAGTGTCGGGAACTAAAAAGGGTACAAAAGGGTACTTAAAAGACACTAAAATGTGTGATTTAACACTTTAACGAATCGGTATCTAACCGAACAACCAGACTTTACCCGGAGCATAAAAATATTGTCATTGACATTGTTTTTTTTTTCTTTTTCTGAGCCAGTTAGGGTCCCCGAATACCCTAACACCCGTTATAAATTACTACACACATAATACTCTAATTTAAATACCTAATTAACTAACTATAACTTAACTAGCTAGTTGAAATGCAATTGGATACCCCCCTCCCCCTTCAACCGAACGGTCCCATGTGGGGACACACCACACCAATTGTGACTATTTTATTTGTTGATGTTTAGAATCTAGATAGCATAATATTCTTTGGTTAATCAAGTGAAATGGATATTAAATGTGACCACAATATCACCACTTCACTTCTCATAAACATTTCACCAAAATTTCCATCTCTCTCTCCCTCTTTGATACTCGGCCGAACATACACCCACATCCATCATCACTTTCAATTTTTGATCAAGGCATTCTACTTACATACAAAGGTGAAGGATCACATACGAGGAGACCCGGTGCTTTCGGAACCTCAAGAACCTCTCTACATTGCTTTTATCCACCTTGTTTTCGTCTTGTTTCTTCCCTAGCCTTGAGCTAGTAGTAAGTGCTCTAAAACACCATCTTGTTCTTGTTTAAAGTGGTTAATAAGTGATTTAACGGTTAAAAATCAAGAACACACAAGATCATAACTTAAAGTCTTGAAAGTAAGATGAATATGTTGGATAAAAAGAAACTAGTGGTGTAAATCATGAAAATCTTGGCTAGTTGTGATTATTTTATGTTGTTTGTTGCTAGAAGTGGGATGGATCATCATCTAACCATACTAGATCATGTTCAAGAACATGAACTAATAGTATGTTAAGTGTTAGAAATATAAAAGATGATGAAATCACCCACCATGAACTTGGAACTTGTGTAAACATAATTTTCCTTGTAAAATAAGACTCTAAACATGTAGATCTAAAGATCTACAAGTGGTTTTTCGGAAGAACCAAGTAAAATATACAAGTCTTGTTTTAAACCCGAATCTTACATACACTAAAAGCATTTTAGTGAATAAACAAGTGTGTAAACACTTGTGTCATAAGAAAAATTTAACAAGGAATATGTTTGGTAAATCATGACTAGAAGTTGTGAAACTTCAAGATCTTTAAAAATAAAGTTTTTAAGAAATTAAACCTATTTTTAAAGATAACAAGACTTACTAAATGTGCTAGTAAGTTACACATTTTTGTAAATATTCAAGTTCATGAAATGGAGAAATTAGTGATTATTGTTGATGATTATTGTTGATAATTGTTGTTGATGATTGTTGACGATTTAAAAGAAAATAAACACATGTTTTGAAAACATGGGAAACCTCCATTTTTAGGGGAAATTCTGTCAAAATTTTTATAAATTTTGACACTTAGAAAAATATAAGTTTTGAGAAACTTATTCCCTAAAAATGTATTTAAAAATATTACCAAGGTTTCCCTAATTTTTGGTGATAAGAAATAAGGATTTCTTCAAGAATAAAAATGGATATTAAGTATATATATTTTTGAGCATTGTTGCAAAAGTCGCTAGGAGCTCCCTAGTCGGATTCGGGAGTACTCGGGAAGTACTCGGCTTGGGCGGAGATTACTCGGGGAGTAATTGGCCAGGGGGACCAGTACTCGTGCCTCAGCAGCCTACCTTGTAGCGAGTACTCGGGGAGTACTCGGAGCCTAGGCGGGACTTTTACAACCATGTTTTTGAGAGAAAAATATATATTATTTGATCACCAACTTTTGTGCTAAGTGTATATAGTATGTGTTATACGTGCTAGTGTATTAAGACTTAATAATACACTGAATACTCTTGAGAAGTATAAACACAAAAATACACATACAACATACAAGATACGTAATTCGGGTGCAAAGTGCAAAATACAAAAAGCTTATATTTATTTTTGAGAAAATAATATTAGTAAGACACTTAGTTAAAAATATAAAATATTTTTAACACAAGAATATACACACAAAAGAGAGTGACCG
Source organism: Helianthus tuberosus (assembly GCA_030545235.1). Lineage (NCBI taxonomy): Eukaryota > Viridiplantae > Streptophyta > Magnoliopsida > Asterales > Asteraceae > Helianthus > Helianthus tuberosus. The sequence goes on from CM060351.1 coordinate 153,784,889, forward strand.
TACTTGTGCGACACAAGTCTAGTGACTAACGTTAAGAAAACGCGTATAGGTTACGACGTTAATTAAGCAAATCCGGTGAAGTTTACGACGCAAGGAACGCAAAGTTGTGAGTTCATGCTCCCCCTTTTCTTTAACTGTTTTCAGTTTTTATAACTTCGGGGGTGAAATACATGTGCAAATATTATTATGTTTATTAATGGTATGATAATAAGAAGCACACTTGGTGAGGACGAGTACCAAGTGTGACAAGATATAAGAATACAAGAAGCGCACTTGGTGAGGACGAGTACCAAGTGTGATGATATATAAGAATATAAGAAGCGCACTTGGTGAGGACGAGTACCAAGTGTGATGAGATATAAGAATGTAAGAAGCGCACTTGGTGAGGACGAGTACCAAGTATGATGCGTTATGAGAAATGATACGAGAAATCATGTCACGAATAGGGTACATAAGCACCATTAACCAACAATATACCTAGACCGCAGAACAAAAGGTTAGATCTAACGGGTGCCGGGCAGCCACACTCTCGGTGAGGGCGAGTATCGAGTAGTGCTTTTGTGTCTCAGAATATACCAATTAAATGCCTAAGGTTCGGTGACTTCCTATGTCGTGTCACATGTTAATGGCTTTGCAACCCATTAACAATCCTGATACTTACAGGAATACTTTATTTACATATAATTCATACCATACTAAAACTTGATTAATACTTGAAGTACCTGGGGTACTCAAGAAAAACTTGAATTAAATTTGAGTACGTGGGGTACTCAAGAAGATGGGAATTATACTTGAGTACGTGGGGTACTCAAGAAAAACTTGAATTATACATGAGTACGTGGTGTACACATGAATATTTGATTTATATATGAAAACTTGATTTATACATGACTCAAACTATGTTTTCATATAAAGTATACAAACGTGAAATACAAAAACTGCATGAATTCACACCAACATTATGTTGACGTTTTTTCCAAAACTCACATGTATTTCAGGTAACTAGGATGGATGTGCGCGTGGTCTTACTCATGCTCGTGGATGTCGCTTGTGTTTATCTTTAAATAAAGTTGTAAACTTTTAAGACAATGTTTTATGCTGTCTAGCGATGTAAACGCTATCTTATGTTTCAAATTATGGTATTTGAAGTTATTTTCATGAGCATGTAGTATGTTTACCTTTCTTATGCAATGAGAACCTTTCATGATCACACCTCGTGCTTCCGCCGCAGAAAGGGGTGTGACACTTAAGAGGGGCGAAAGTAAAAATAATCCCTATCTCTCCCTCGAATGCTCTCAACCGGATCTTTTAGGAGAAATGCTTCTTGATGAACTATTTCAATTGGAAGATCTAATTCTTAATTGGTTAAAAGAACTTAGGATGGATTTCAATAATTTATCTCAAGACAATAACCAAGAAGAGTTGTTGGGACCGCATTCAAATAAAAACAACTTTGTTGTTCCCGATGTTACCTCTAACTCTAGAGAGGACTTGAGCGATAGTCGTCCCTGTGTCGATTGTGCCGTGAAGGACTCCCCATCGACTTCGTTCGATGCATACATAGACCTGAGCGATTCGGTATACACCTTCTTTAACGAGAGCCCGGAAAAGGGTTGGACTTGTCCATCTACACATAGCATAGGAATCACCCTCACCGACAACCTCTTGCGTTCTCGTCTTAATCTAGTGCAATTAAGGTATCTTAGGCACTTTGGAGTTGTTCCATCCAGTAAGGAACCGCCCGATCCGGATAAGTTCCTTAAAAATAGACAAACTTCATAAAACAGCCTTTTGACACGGGGCCGTGCCCAGGTCAACACGCCCCCATGTCCACCAAAAGATTCCTTTATGACTTTTTGTCAGAATACGAACAAAATGTGTCAGGATCTTGGTTGCACACGGGGCCGTGTCCAGCCGACACGGGGCCGTGTCCAGCATGCTGTCGTTTTCTATAAATGCAGCCAAGAATCCTGCACATTTGGACCATCCAGGGACAGAGATTTGAAAGGATCTTCTCACCTAACATCCTAGGTATTTTCTAAAAGAAGGTTCTAACAACCATCTTGTCCTTTCCTCTTTTATCCATTGCCTTCTTCTTCATCTTTCTTGCATCAACACCTCCATTGAAGCTTGAAATCACCATGATTCCAAGCTTTATTGTGATGATTATTAGGTTTTTGTTCAAGGAATCTTGTTAAAAATAAGTTGTACAATATTGTTTTAAGTTATTTATGCTCAAAAATGCTTCATAAGTGGGAAAAATAATTTGAAACTCCAAGATTCCTTGTTCCAAAAATCTGCAGAAAGTTGAACACGGGGCCGTGCTCGTTGAGCACGGGACCGTGTACGATGTATTGTTTCATTAAAATAAACTATTTTTGGTTTGTTTTCGTAGAATGTCTAGTCAAAACAGTGGAACCTCTTCTGCGCACTCCAGAAACAGTCGAAGGGAAAAAAGGTCATCAATTGAAGCAACTCTCGTACGTTACGTAATGGCATTACGTGAAGCTATTGACGAGATGACTTCGGTAGAGGAGGTCCAAATAGACCGTATAAATTATCTTACGGTAGGGTTGGAAAACAGTTTTCAAGAAATTAACCTCTTGCACCAGAGGTTAAACATTCTTGTAACACCTCCCATGGAACCAATCCTCCCTCAAGAGGATTGGAACCTAGCACTTGGAATCAACAATCCTACTGGGTGGGATGACTTTCCAGCGGAGCCTCCTCTTGAAGATCTACCAGAAGTCCCGGTGGAGGTTGCGCCTCCTCAAACCGATGCCAATGAGCCCGCCTTTCTTCTCCCACGGGAGATAGAGGAATGGCTCGCCGACGTGTGAGGAACCTGATGCGTGTGAAGTGTTACTATTATTAGGTGTATATTTTAAGCCCTTTTTAACACTTATTTTAGCCAAGTTTTAAATTTATAAAACACGATATTTCACTAACACTAAACACACATATGGGCAAGTGCACCCATCGTTGAGTGTAGTATAGCGTTGGTAAGATACCGAGGTCGTCCAAGGACACAAGAGCTTTTAATACCGGTTTATCCTCAACGTCTAACCAAAATAAAAAGTTTAGAAAAATGTTGTAAACTAAGAAAAATAAAAACTAACTAAAATGCTGAAAATAAAAATAAAATACAAACAGATAGACAAGATGAATCACTTGGTTCCGACTCGTATCTAGTATAACCTTTGATTATTTCCGCACTTTTGCACATAATTAAGAGATTATCTTAGTTATTGTAGTAGGCCCCTCTTTTGAAGGTGACGTTACCCTCACCCCAGTAGTTTGAGTCAGCAAGGATACAATCCTAAAAGGGTGGATTATTGGAAGATAATGAATTAAGTTATTAATGCAGTATTGTGGTAGGCCCCGCTTTTGGCGGTGATGTTACCCTCGGCTAAGTAGTCTGAGTCAGCAGGGATACAGTCCTAAATAGCCGGGTTATAGTATTAATAGTAGTTAACTTATGAGGGGGTCAAAGAGTTTGGACCCCCGCCATCCAATACCGTGAAGCATTGAAGGAGGTCCTACTAAATTTGACCCAGGTCCATTGCAGGACCTCTAAACGCTGAACAATGGCAAGACCTTTACCAAACCGTTCCCTTAACCCCCGACCAGGTAGCCAACATACCTCCATATAGACCGTGGAGATATGAATGGTGAAATTCCTTTATTTTATATAGACAGTAAAATAATGCCAAGACACCACGGACAAACGATAAGGAAAAATCACCTTCAACATAAGTAACTAGTTATTAAAGTCATTAATACAAAACCAAATAAAAAGTGCAAAAGGTTAGAAATAAAAAGTATTAAACTAGACACTTTGTCTTCACCAAGTGATGTAAGAGACTTAGGCAAACATGGCCTTGATTGTCAAGAACTCTTACGATCAATCTTGGATCCCGAGACGACTCACACACTCTACGATGGACAATGGATGATGGTGGTGGATGATGGTGTTATGGTGGTGGTGGGTGGTGGATGAAGTGTGAGAGAGGTGGTGTGCCAAGGGATGAGATGAAATGAATCCAAGCACTCCTATTTATAAGCTGAACAGAGAGCTGGGCACGGCCCCGTGTCCGCTGGGCACGGCCCCGTGCCTGTCTGACATTCTCTCTCTTCATTAATTGTAATTCGCAATTACAATTAATGCGCCTGCAGTACTTTCGACACGCCCCCGTGTCCGCTGGGCACGCCCCGTGGTGGGCAATAGAAGCTTCTATAGATTTGTCTTTTCTGCTGCTTCTTGGGCACGCCCCCGTGCTGGCTGAGCACGGGGCGTGTTCAGACTTCTGCCTTCTCTATTTTGCTTTGGAAGGTGCCGTTGAGGGGTCGGGCAGTCCACTAATGTTCCTTTCCTTGTATTTATGTTGGATTTAGCTGTCTTTTTGCTTCTTTTGCGTTTTTTGAGCTCATTTAATCCTGAAAATACAAAAGGAAGACAAAAACACTCTTTTTCCAATATTAGTACTTAAAAAGGGTTAGTTTTATGCCTTGTTTGATGTAATTTATATGTTGCATTTTGCACACATCAAATACCCCCACACTTGAACTTTTGCTTGTCCTCAAGCAAAACTCTTTAATATGTGGCTTACACTCCCAAATGGAATAGGTAGAAGAGAAGGTTTTGGGTTTGTCGTAGAGTGTCGGGATGTCCAAGATCTTTTTGGGTTTTATTTTTATTTATTTACAATCCTATTCGTAATGATTTATTTAGAACGTTTCATAGGAGAAATTACTTATTTGGGCATAACATGCCTTTTAAAAAATTCCATTTATATACAAGTTCACATACCTCACGGGAGAAATCACTCACACTCGGCCGAAGATGTATTTTTAGTGAATCACTCGAGAGCGGCATGGAACTTATTCCTACCATAAGCTTGCCAAGTAATCAATCCTCCTCCTTTTTAACTTTTATACCTTTGTAAATATCAAGAGGACTTTGTGGGTTAAGAGGTAGGCTTGGGTTAAAGGTAGGTGGTTGGGATAGTGGTTAGTGGAAAAAGGGCGAAAAAGCGTAACAAGTGTCGGTTTTCGTAAGATTTTCTATTTTTTTTTTCAACTTTTTATTTTGATGAAGCTTTTATTCAAACAAAGTTATTTTTGATGAACTTGTTTGTTTATTTTCTTTTTGCTTCATCATCAACACAATTTTTTTTTTATACGAAAAACCGAACTTGTTACTAAAACAAAGGGTTAAAAATGAAAAAGGTTTTGGTGGGTAAAAGGGTTTTTGGTTTGGGTGATGAAATGAAAAGGTTTAGGCTCAAAGGTGCTAACTAGGGGGATTTTTGGGTAGGTGGTAAAAAAAAAGAAAAATAATGGTGTAGAAATAAAAAGGGTTAGTCCTAATGCCTCCATCATTTACTTACTCGGGTTTAAGTTGATAAGGACCGGGAATGTATCGTCATGGCAAGTTCTAGAGTTGTAAGAACCAAGCGGCTATTCATACAAGAAACGAAAAATGAGCATTTAGTCTAATGATATGTAATTGTATGCTCAATAAAGGCTCAAAACTCACTTTTGTGGGAATGGGTTTTTATGTGATCAAGTATATATAATCAAATTTTAACTAAGTTTGTCATGCCTTTTCATAATTTTCTTATGTTGGTTTTTTTTTATCATTACGCTATCGGTTGTAAATTCGTAAAAATATAACCTTTTTGAGAACTTGAATTTCCCGAGTTAAACCTAGACAATAAAAAAAATGAAATTTTTGAAAAAATTTGGGGTGATTAGCAGTTCCAATAGAGTTTTGTGTAAGGCTTGTATTTAGGACTTGCAAAATTCAAGGTTTTAGCATCCCCCCCACACTTAAATTACACATTGTCCTCAATGTGTCCCAAAAATAAATTTTTAGGTTGATTAGATGTGTAAAATAGTGTTTAAAAAGCAAAAATTTGTGTTACTGGGCACTGAACACGGCCCCGTGTTATCCGGGCACGGCCCCGTGTTCAAGTGCCAGTAACAAAATTGAAATAAAAAGAGCAGAAATCTGGACACGGGGGCGTGTTGGGTGAACACGGCCCGTGTCCAGGTACCTGTACTGGGCGTTTTTCTGCAGGTGGTTCAGCACGGGGCCGTGTTGGTTGGGCACGGCCCGTGTTGAACCTGCAGATCTGGAGAGAATTGTCGAGTTGCCTTGTTCTTGTGCATGAGTTCATTTTTCTCGTTCCCCTTTTCATCCTTTACCACCATGAGTGTGTTTTATTCATTAAAAACCATCCAAACCTTAAAACCATCATTTCATTTCATCATAGAGAGAACTTACATAGTCCTAAATTAAACTAGATAATAAAACTTAACTAAATAGGTCAGGAGGTACACGAGGTTATCATAGAGAGTTCTACTATTCTAAGAAAATTTTGAGAATAGTTTCCCGATATAGTAGGACTTTTAGCCGAATGGATTCTTCCCTAAACGTTGTTTAAAGCCATTCTTCGATCTCCCTAGGAAGAAAGAATGCGGCTTCATTATCCTCCGCAGCTGGTGGTTGAGGGGGAACATTCACCGGGACTCCTTGCACCACTCTTCGCGGAGGCTCTTGGTGCATGGCGTACCATTCGGCTGGAATGACAACTTCGGGTACCTTGTTCCACGCCCTTTGGGTTATTATAGGTACCAAAGGCGGGGAGGCGAGAAGGTTCAACCTCTGGTGCAAGAGGTTTACTTCATGGAGACAGCCCTCCAGCCCCACTGTAAGATGGTTGATACGGTCGACCAATGCTTCTTCCACTCCCGTCATTTCATCAATAGCCTCCCTTAGAGCGTAAACATAGTTTACAAGAGAGTCTTCTGCTGTTGAAGATCTCCTCCCTTGTCGGTTACTTCTTGAAGATGATCCGCTTGTTCTGCTTGCCATTTTCTGTGAAGGAAACCGAAGAAAGCTAAATTTTTACAAAACAGAGCCCTGGACACGGCCCCGTGCTCGTTGAGCACGGCCCCGTGTCCATTTGTCTGCAAGATTTTTGGCTAAAGAATCTTGGAGTTTTAAATTATTTTCATGATTTTTATCTGGGTTTTAAGCTCAGATAATTTAAAACAAAGTTATACAACTAACTTTAAACAAGAATCTTTAGCAAATAATATTACAAACTTCACATAGAGGGTTGGAATCAAGGGATTTCCAAGCTTCCATGGAGGAAATTTTGAAAATTTTTTTGAAAGAGGAGGAAATGAGTAAAAGTGGAAGGGACAAGAGGTTCCTTTGGAACCTTCTTTTAGCACTTACCTAGGATGGTATGAGTGAAAATCCCAGGAATCTCTGTCAATTGAAGTGGTAAAAAATGAGCAGGGATCAGGCTGCATTTAAAGAAAACGACAGCGCACTGGGCACGGCCCCGTGTCCAGTGGACACGGCCCCGTGTGCAGAGAAAATCCTGACACATTTTGTCCGTATTCTGACCAAATCAGCAGAGAATCTTTTTGGTGAGCACGGGGGCGTGTTGACCTGGACACGGCCCCATGTCTGGAGGCTGCTTTATGGAGTTTTGCTATTTCAAGGATCTCGTCGAAATCGGGTGGTTCCTTACTGGTTGGAACAACCCCAAAGTGCCTAAGATACCTTAATTGTCCTAGACTAAGGCGGGAACGCAAGAGGTTGTCGGTGAGGGTAATTCCTATTTTCATTCTAGGTGGACAAGTCCAACCCTTTTCCGGGCTCTTGTTAAAGAAGGTATATGCCGAATCGCTCAGGTCTATGTATGCACCGAACGAAGTCGATTGAGAGTCCTTCACGGCACAATCGACACAGGGACGACTATCGTCCAAGTCTTGGCTAGGAACGAAGGTATTTTCGGGAGCAACGAGGTTGTTGGAATGCGATCCCAACATTTCTTCATGGTTATCGTCTTGGGGTGGATCAATAAAATCCTTCCTAAGCTCTTCTAACCAATTCAGAATTAGTTTTTCTAGTTGAAATAACTCATCAAGGAGCATTTCCCCTAGAATATCTGGCTGGGCGCATTCGAGGGAGAAATAGTGCTTATTTTTACTTTCGCCCCTCTTAAGGTTGTAAGAAGTTGGTGGGTCCATGTAGTGGGGCCTATAGTTTAGGAAGTAGCATTTTACTTCTTCATGTTTGCCACCACATAATTGACACCACATACCATAAGAGTGCCGAAAGTAAAAACAATTACTATCACTCATGTTTGTGTCAGAAATTACCAACCGCCGGGATCTAACGGTTCTGTTTTCAGTAACTGAAACTTGGGCACGGGGGCGTGTTGAGTGGGCACGGCCCCGTGTTCAGCTTACTGTCTGACGTAAAACAGGATTGCCAGTTCCAATGATTGAGCACGGGGGCGTGTTCAGCGGGCACGGCCCGTGCTGAGCTCTGCAGAAGCTGAAAAACTAAGAAAATCCTAAAAAAATTAAAAAAAAAAAATAAAAGATGATTAGGCCATTGATTCCTAACTTTCTTAAAATCCTTGTGTCCCCGGCAACGGCGCCAAAAACTTGATGCGTGTGAAGTGTTACTATTATTAGGTGTATATTTTAAGCCCTTTTTAACACTTATTTTAGCCAAGTTTTAAATTTATAAAACACGATATTTCACTAACACTAAACACACATATGGGCAAGTGCACCCATTGTTGAGTGTAGTATAGCGTTGGTAAGATACCGAGGTCGTCCAAGGACACAAGAGCTTTTAATACCGGTTTATCCTCAACGTCTAACCAAAATAAAAAGTTTAGAAAAATGTTTTAAACTAAGAAAAATAAAAACTAACTAAAATGCTGAAAATAAAAATAAAATAAAAACAGATAGACAAGATGAATCACTTGGTTCCGACTCGTATCTAGTATAACCTTTGATTATTTCCGCACTTTTGCACATAATTAAGAGATTATCTTAGTTATTGTAGTAGGCCCCTCTTTTGAAGGTGACGTTACCCTCACCCCAGTAGTTTGAGTCAGCAAGGATACAATCCTAAAAGGGTGGATTATTGGAAGATAATGAATTAAGTTATTAATGCAGTATTGTGGTAGGCCCCGCTTTTGGCGGTGACGTTACCCTCGGCTAAGTAGTCTGAGTCAGCAGGGATACAGTCCTAAATAGCCGGGTTATAGTATTAATAGTAGTTAACTTATGAGGGGGTCAAAGAGTTTGGACCCCCGCCATCCAATACCGTGAAGCATTGAAGGAGGTCCTACTAAATTTGACCCAGGTCCATTGCAGGACCTCTAAACGCTGAACAATGGCAAGACCTTTACCAAACCGTTCCCTTAACCCCCGACCAGGTAGCCAACATACCTCCATATAGACCGTGGAGATATGAATGGTGAAAATCCTTTATTTTATATAGACAGTAAAATAATGCCAAGACACCACGGACAAACGATAAGGAAAAATCACCTTCAACATAAGTAACTAGTTATTAAAGTCATTAATACAAAACCAAATAAAAAGTGCAAAAGATTAGAAATAAAAAGTATTAAACTAGACACTTTGTCTTCACCAAGTGATGTAAGAGACTTAGGCAAACATGGCCTTGATTGTCAAGAACTCTTACGATCAATCTTGGATCCCGAGACGACTCACACACTCTACGATGGACAATGGATGATGGTGGTGGATGATGGTGTTATGGTGGTGGATGAAGTGTGAGAGAGGTGGTGTGCCAAGGGATGAGATGAAATGAATCCAAGCACTCCTATTTATAGGCTGAACAGAGAGCTGGGCACGGCCCCGTGTCCGCTGGGCACAGCCCCGTGCCTGTCTGACATTCTCTCTCTTCATTAATTGTAATTCGCAATTACAATTAATGCGCCTGCAGTACTTTCGACACGCCCCCGTGTCCGCTGGGCACGCCCCGTGGTGGGCAATAGAAGCTTCTATAGATTTGTCTTTTCTGCTGCTTCTTGGGCACGCCCCCGTGCTGGCTGAGCACGGGGCGTGTTCAGACTTCTGCCTTCTCTATTTTGCTTTGGAAGGTGCCGTTGAGGGGTCGGGCAGTCCACTAATGTTCCTTTCCTTGTATTTATGTTGGATTTAGCTGTCTTTTTGCTTCTTTTGCGTTTTTGAGCTCATTTAATCCTGAAAATACAAAAGGAAGACAAAAACACTCTTTTTCCAATATTAGTACTTAAAAAGGGTTAGTTTTATGCCTTGTTTGATGTAATTTATATGTTGCATTTTGCACACATCAGAACCCATGCCCGGAAAAAGAAGTTCTTCAAAGCCACATCCAACCAAGAGAATTATCTCTTTGGAAATTTTGCTAATAGAATAAATTTAGGCTAGAACTTCTTGATTTAGATTTCTTGTGCTTCTTTGGCCTATTTATCTAGAATTTTAAATTTTTAGGATTATTATGTAATTCTCTCTATGACTTAATGAATGATGGTTTTAGTTAATTTGGTGTTTGGATGATGTTGAAATGGATAAAACACACTCGGGATGGTGAAGGATAACAAGGGAAACTTGAACTAGCACCCCATGCACGAAAACAGGGCCATCCGACAAAATTTTCTTCATTACAGCAAGTTCAGCACGGGTCGTGCCCGCCCAACACAGCCCCGTGCTACACAATCTGCAGAAAATGTCCAGTTCAGGTAACTGGACACGGGGCGTGCTCACTGAACACGCCCCTGTGCCCAAGCTTCTGTTTCTCTTTATTCATTTCTGTTACTGGCGATCTGAACACGGGGCCGTGTCCAGACGCCCAGTAACATAAATTTTGCTTTTTCACACCATTTTACACATTCAATCAACCTAAAAACTTATTTTTGGGACACATTGAGGACAATGTGTAATTTAAGTGTGGGGGGGATGCTAAAACTTTGAATCTTGCAAGTCCTAATCACAAGCCTTACACAAAACTCTATTGGAACCACTAATCACCCCAAATTTTTTTCAAATTTTTTTCATTTTTTTACTTGTCTAGGGTTAACTTGGGAATTTCAAATTCTAAAAAGTTTATATTTTTACAAATTTACAACCGATAGCGTCGTGATAAAAAGAACCAACATAAGAAAATTATGAAACGACATGATAAGTTTAGTTAAAATTTGATTATATATACTTGATCACATAAAAACCCATTCCCACAAAAAGTGAGTTTTGAGCCTTTATTGAGCAAACAAATACACATCTTTAAACTAAATGCTCATTTTTTTCGTTTCTTGTGTGAATAGCCGCTTGGTTCTTACGACTCTAGAACTTGCCACGACGATGCATTCCCAGTCCTTACCAACTTATACTCGAGTAAGTAAATGATGGAGGCATTAGGACTAACCATTTTTCATTTCTACACCATTATTTTTTCTTTTTTTTACCACCTACCCAAAATCCCCCTAGTTAACCCCTTTGAGCCTAAACCTTTTCATTTCTTAACCCAAAAACAAACACAATTTCACCCACCAAAACCCTTTTTATTTTTAACCCTTTGTTTTAGTAACAAGCTCGGTTTTTCGTATGACTTTTCAAAAAAAAATGTGATGATGAAGCAAAAGAAATAAACAAGCTCGGTTCGGAAAGAAGGGAAAGCTAAGTCCAAGGTACGTAGGACCATTCCCAATAATCCAGCGAATAGGACCAGTTACCTATCGCTTACAACTACCAGAAGAGCTAGCCGGGGTACATGACGTATTTCATGTATCTAATCTCAAAAAATGTCTATCTAACAAATCCCTGGTAGTACCTCTTCAAGATATAGAGGTCAATGAAAAAAAATTTTAAGATTTGTTGAGAAGCCACTGTAAATAGAAGGTAGAAAGGTCAAGTTTCTCAAGCACAAACGACTAGTGATGGTCAAAGTGAAGTGGGATTCAAAGAGAGGACCTGAGTATACTTGGGAGCTGGAATCAGAGATGAAGCGAAAATATCCCTACTTGTTCCAGTAAATCTCGAGGACGAGATTTTTATTAAGGTGGGGAGGATGTAACAACTCTCACCAAAACTATTATTTCTTATTAATATTTTGTCCAAAAGGAAACCCTAATTGAGACCCCCAAGTAATCCTGCACAAACCCTAAAAATTTCAGAACAGTTGGAATCAGGATCAGGGCCCCTAAAACTCAGGGGGGGTATTTCCTAGTTGATATTATCTAAACAGTTTTCGATATAATTCGAATTTTAACGAACGATCAACTCACCCAAGCTACTGAGACACATGGCTACCCTATGCTAAAAGTGCCCTCTCGCGCCACGTGAGAGCCTCTCGTGACACGCGACAGCGCCGTTTTTCCAGTATAAATAGAGGAGTTTGGCACTTGAATTTGGACGTTGGTTCGACGTTAAAATTCGATTCGTACACCGAGATATCGTCTGATTACTATAAAAACACACACAATCACGAAATTATGTCGCGATAACAGGGTAATAACACGATCACTGCTACGATTTAATGTCCGATCGATAGAAACCAATCCGATGGATGTTTAAGTGCTGCCCAAACTCGGGTTATGCTTTGTCATTCGTCGTAAATTTGATGGATGTTTAAGTATCACACTTTGTCATTCATTGTGAAGGTTTTGATCTCGTGAGTTGTCGTAAAAGTTGGATTAAAGTTACTAACCTAGTTTTTGTGTGCATTGTTATTTAAATTAGGTTACAAGACTTATCAGTAGGCTAGACTCTGCCCGACTAAACTTGCAATGTGAGTCATTCTCTTTTTATCAAATTGTTTTAGAAAACCCTAAATATTTTCAAAGTTATAATTACAGGGATTAAGTCTTTGTAGTCTTCAATTACTGCCGGTATGTGGGGTTTTGTATACATTACTTATTTCCCGTCACCATTGGACAACGAGTTAGCCAATGGGTGATCTGACCATAGTCACAAATACAGTCGAGTGACAAAGACCGATTTGGGGTAATTGGTTGATAAAAACAATGTAATCACCCTTAATACTGTAAGTTATAACAAAGTGTAATTGCAGTTATTAAGTCTTTGCCAATCTTGAAGAAGCAAATGTAAAAACTCTTAATGCTGTGAATTATAACAAATGTGTTTTTGTACAAAAATGAATGAACTCACCAGTATTTCCTGCTGACCAAAATCTTTTTAAAACGCGTTTCAGGTGATTACCGTAGATCGGAATAAGAGCTGTGATACGGCACCGAAAGGCTTAAAGAAGTGGCTTATTTTATCAAATAAATTAAATTAAATGTTATTTCATATATTCGGGTTTATCCCATATTAAAGCTACCTCTGTAAAACATGGGTTTTATCTCATCTATTTAATAAATAAAATCCGGTGTTTTCTAAACTCTGATATTTTTCCTAACTCACGGTCCCGATGAAATTTCCGCTGCAACACTTTTCAAAATAATCACCGGTACCACTTGGCTGTTCGCGGCTCCCGATTCCTTCCAGGGTGGGGTCGGGGGCCGTGACAGAAGGTGGTATCAGAGCCACTTGTTTAAGCAATTAGGTGTTGTAATAATAATACCTACGCTTAAACGAAAGAATTAGGAAATTACTATTAAATGGTAGCGCACGTGATGGTATTTAGACTTGAACCTAAGAAAAATGCTTTAGTATTAGCTTCAAGATAAGATAATTACATGCGTAGATAAAATGTGATGGGTGTTAGTATGCCGTGAGGATGATGACTAGAACGTTGCAAGTATGGTAAATAAGCAATAACACTTGGCCACTGTTACTTCTTATTTATTGGTACTACTTGGTTCTGGAATATGATCCATCATGTGAATACTAATTACCTTGTTCAAAGCTCTAATAAAAAGATTCATTTTGAAATCATGAATTTAGAAGATTCTATTTATGGGAAATACAAATTACCTCTCCGGCGAGAACCGGGTAAGATGGGGTATAGGATATGTCAAACAAGTGACAGAATTCCCTAAATAGTATCATGACATCTGACTTGTCTTTGGAAATATGAATCTGTTAAATACATTGACCTTATGAATGGTATGTATATTACAGTATGTGAAATATATGATTATATAGATATGTATATCTATAAGGAAAAAAAACCATAAGGATTGACAAATTAGAATCAAGCACGAACATGTGTGTCAACAATAATTCTAGATTTCTTTGTTAGGAATCTCTTGTATTCATCTATAATTCCGATATCGAAAACTATTTCATTTGATCATCCGTCTCATAACTCATGCAACAAGATGAACAATGTGAACCCTTGATGATTGGGAAGCCATCGAAAGTATAAGAATTCCCTTTACATTACCTTAGATTATTAACACAGTAGGAAACCTGTAACTAAAAGTTGTGCTAGGTACCAAATATCTCAAAACCTACGCTAATACGAGTAATCCTACTTTCCTTAAGAACTCTTGCGAAGATAAGAGTAACCGCGACTAGATGCACCTACAAAGACTCTCTTCACCTATAAAGATTTCCAGTAATAAAGAAGCTGTTAGAAAATACATAGACTTCAAAGGACTAAAGTTGTCCAAACCATTAGTATATATGTTAAGAAAAATGAAGTAAGGTATGCTTCAAAATTTAGACATTTAGATAGTGAAACCTGATCTTCGAAACACAGGATTAATACATATGCCATGAAATGGAAAGAATGAAAAGAACTGACAGAAAGGAAATCCTGTCTGCTTCATAAAAAGAAATAACATGGAAACGATGATTCCAGAGGTGGTTGCTGACTTAGGTTTAGGTTTGCAAGCCAACCGGAGAAGTAACCACAAGGAGGCAAGGAAGACCAGCCGACAAAGTTCGTCTCTGTAAGAAAAGCTGCGAGTTATGCACGGAAGTAAGACATAGCGTATATGGTCTTGGAGTTCATTAACACTAGAGGCATGGAACTGAAAGAAATTCCGAACGACGTTTCCCAGAGGATCTACTTAGACTATCACCCGATCGTGAGAAGAAACTTAGAATTCATCCGAGACTAGGAACAACACCGATTGTTATGTCACAAAGTTAAAACTAATGTAGTAGTTAATGCTTTAAGTCATAAGTCTCATAGGAAGCCGAATCAAGTACGTGCTCTTAGATTAAATTGCGGATAGATTTAATAATTAAAGAGTACCCAAGAAACAGCAATCAAGGATGATGCTGAAAGATTATAAAGAAATAATGAAGAAATCAGAAAAAGGAACTAATGGAAATTAGTGATTCCATAAAGAATTCGGGTACCTATTCAAGGAAACCTGCAAGAAAGGATTCTCAAAGAAGCTCATAAAACTAAGTAGTTGTTGCATCATGTAAGTGATATTATGTAACGCCCCAAAAACCGGTTATTAATAAAATAAATGAAAATGAACAAAAAGTAACCTAGTTGATGGGTTATGATAAGAAATAAGTTAAAAATTTGAAATAATGCTTGAATTAAATACTTATCAACTTAGAAGGGGGTAATGTGTAAAGTTCTATTAATTAAGGATTTATAATGGGTAAACCCACAAACACACACTCTGTGCGTGGTTTGGATCGATCAAACAGGAGGGGAACAAGGTGAAACCCTTGTTCTCCAAATTCAGCAAATTGAAGTGGAAATTCAAGGGTAATCCAATGCATGAACTCCGATTTACGCTCATCTAAACTCGATTATTGAAGTGGTAAGCTTAATTTTCTGAAATCACGAATTGTAGAATGAGGGGTTCAACCAATCTCGATTTCTTGTATCATATATGGGAAATCTGAGTTAGAATTGCCTCCTAGAACAAGAATCATGTTTGATTTTAGGTTGCATGAAAGATTATAGTGAAAACCCACTTTGTGAAATTGTGTTATGATTAGGAAGATCATAATGATTGTGATTGTATGTTATCTTGATATATGATCTAGTTTGTAATGCTTGAATGTTAGATAAATTGATGTAGGAGGAAATAATTATGCAAAATAGAATAAATATGAATGTTGGGTGATGATGAACTAGTAAAGATGTGCTTTAAAGACTTGTACCATATACCTTAATTATGATGCCTACCAAGTGTTTGATGAAATGCTTAAGAGATGAATTTATGTGTAACATGAAAAATGGTAGAATGAAGTAGATGAACTAAATGAATGAATGAATATTGTAATGTAGGCGTGAAGGAAGAAGGTACAAGCACTAGGAAAACGGAAGGCACGCAAGACCGAGGTATGTTCCGTTGCATACAAAACCTTACTTAAATTTTGTTAATAATCATGATGAACAATCCTAGTTATATTGAATATGGTGATTAGTAAATGAATGACAAACTCCTTGTGGGTTTGATTATGCTAACGAAGGTTATGATAAGCTATGCAAGTCGACCGGTTCAAATTGAACAAGTCGAGTAAGATTAAGGTACCATCCGTTTAGAACGGGTGGTCATGAACGCAATAAGGAATGTATGAAGTTCAATCCGTGTAACGGATAGAACGAAGGATTTATGTTGAAAGCAATCAACCCGATGTTACCGGGTCGTAAGTCTACCATTACATCTCATTATGAGAGTATATGTCAATCCATCTAGTTGGGTAATCGAATGCGTAAGAGAAATGAAAGAACATAAACGAATGGAATTATATTGATGTTATTGTAAGCGAAACAAGTATTATGATTAACTTTTTAAAGTTTGTTGTGAATGTAGGTAAATCCTCATCTTAGGCGACTTGGAGAATTGGAACGAGCACGTGTTCTTGATATGTCATGCCAATCGCTTCCGCTAGTTTGCTTTAATGTTTTGTGTCAAACACTTGTTTATTTTGCATAACTTTGTTAGTAGTCATACTTTTCAAAACTTGTTGTTTTGGTTTTAGTAGTATGTTGTCGAACAAACCGTAGTGTTGTATCTACTTTGATTATAAACTTAACAGGGGTATTCTCGTCTTATGGACGGGTCATGCCCAAATTTTGTTAAAAGTTTTTATGAATGTTGTTAAATGTAAAGTTTTTATGAATGTTGTTAAATGTTAAATGTTGTCTCCGCCTGATTAAGACTCCGGTCATTTAATGCGAGGTAGAAATTTACCGATGATACTTTAGAAAATGCTCCAACAAATCCTGTATTGATATTTAATATCTATTAGAAATCACTCTTTTCTGATACCCTTATGGCAAACTTTCAAACTATCTAAATTCATCCGTATATTAAAGACATATGTGACATTTTGATCCCCTGTCAAAGAGGTGATGGACTAGGTCCAACCCTTAAATGCCATTGATGGTCTTTTGTGACCTAGGCTAAGTGATATTGATATATTTTTAAAATAACGTTCATTAAGAATGTTAACGCCTTATTGGCCAGTATAGTTTGATGAAACCATGGTTAGTATATGTTAAGGCCATCAGGGTAATGAATCGCAGATGTTGGATTGCAACTAAGTAAATGATTCATCTGGTAATAGGAACAAAATCTCGAGTATGATAAACTCGGATAAGACAACCGTCAATCGCGCCATTGATGATGCGACGCATGCTATTGATACTACAATAGTAAACCGTAGAAAATTCTAATGTACCCTCTCTGTAGATAAAGTACATCATCATATGAAATTGATATCTCTTTGATCTCTACTGATTTCGAATACCAAATGGTATGACAAAAACGCTATATGAGGATTGGTATCTTAATAAGTTCCATAGATTGCTTCCATGCCTGATCAGTATGGAGGTTTAATGCATGGAACCACAAAGATATCCCAATGATCATATGGTACTAAAGTCAACTAATAGTATTCAAAGAAGATATCCAAAATGAAATTTTCCAAGTAATTATTCCCGATTAAGGAATTCATGGACTAGTAACATAAATGTGTCACTTATTTGACACAAGCAATGATGAGTGAACTGGAGCCTGAGATATGGAAATCTCTGTAACCTCCTTGTACCTCGATTATCTTCTCCTAAGATTACCCTGTTTACCCCTGGGGGGCAGGTAGAGTTAAGTTTCATATCCCATTTAAGGCTGTATTATTACGAAATCTCCAAGACAGCTAGTACCATTATTGGCAGAATCGAAAACCCTGGTTAAGTAAGTTTTAAGATATAGGTTCATAAAGCCAAACTCAATATCCTGAGAATTCGGTATAGTAAATTAGGAAAGACGGTTCATTTTGCTTATGCATTATTTACCGCAACCCTAATTAGGCAACAAATAAGAATTTGCCATCAGCTGCTCTGAATCGTCGATTTGTTCGACTAACGACAAGGATCAACTAATCCTTAAAAAAAAATTTAGTAGTAGTTGGAATAACCATCTCACCTTAAGATAAGCTTGTCTATGATAGTTGATATATAAGCACCAAGGCTGCTCCCTTGGAGACCCTGTAAAGATAGAATGATAAACATCTATTGTAGGGGCAATAGATTGGTAAGTTCAATTACCAGGATCTAAGGGCAAATTATTGGTGGATAGGCTTGAAGAAGTCTGTAGCCACCTATGTAGCTAAATGCTTGACTTGTGCGCAAGTCAAAGCCGAGCATCAGAAACCGTCAGGTTTGCTACAACAGCTTGAACTTCCTACGTGGAAGTGGGAAATGGGGACCATGGATTTTATCACCAAGTTACCAAAGACAAGGAAGGGAAATGATACAATATGGGTTATAGTTGACAGACTGACTAAGTCAGCACATTTCCTACCATCAAGGAGACTTACAGCTTCGACATGTTAGCCCAGTTATACGTTGATAAGATTGTAGCCTTACATGGCATACCTGTGTCTATTATCTCTGACCGAGATACTAGATACACGTCACATTTCTGGGAGAGATTCCAACAATCTGTGGGCACACGTTTGAATTTTAGTACGGCCTATCATCCTCAGACTGACTGACGGTCGGAGTGAGCGTACTATTCAAACATTGGAAGACATGCTACGTGCATGTGCGATCGATTTGGGTGGTAGTTGGGATAAGAATCTACCATTAATCGAGTTCTCCTACAACAATAGCTACCATACCAGCATTAAGGCTGCGCCCTGCGAGGCATTATACGGTAGAAAGTGTAGATCGCCCGTTTATTGGGCGGAAGTTGGAGATGTCCAATTATCAGGACCAGAGATAGTCTTTGAAACGACGGACAAGATTGTCCAGATTCGTGACCGTCTCAAAGCTGCCCGAGATAGGCAGAAGAGCTACGCAGATCCGAAGCGTAAAGCTTTTCACTATGAAGTAGGTGACAAAGTCCTACTTAAAGTGTCACCTTGGAAGGGAGTGATGCGGTTTGGTAAGAAAGGCAAGCTAAACCCGAGATACATAGGACCTTTCGAGGTTATCGAACATGTCGGGTCAGTTGCCTATAAGTTAAACTTACCGGAAGAGCTCAGTGGAATTCACAATGTGTTCCACATCTGCAATCTGAAGAAGTGCTTCGCTGATGAATCACTGGTAATACCACATACAGATGCGCATATAGATGAGAGCTTAAAATTTGTAGAAAAACCTTTGTCGATTGAAGATCGACAGGTAAAGAAGCTTCGAAGAAAGCATGTACCTATTGTAAAGGTCAAATGGGATGCCCGTAGAGGTCCCGAATTCACGTGGGAGGTTGAATCCACGATGAAAGAAAAGTACCCTTATTTATTTCAGTAAATCTCGGGTCAAACGTGTAATTAAAAAGTCAACAGAAAGTTTAAAATGCGATTTATGCATGATTAACAATGTAGAACACTTATAACCTGTTTGATCATTAATATAACTTGGTAATTAGTGTAAGGACATGTCTAAACATGTTCAACCCGACAATTTACTATAAAGACCCGGTTCGGAACCGAAAGTCACATAGTTTGACTTTCACTTTGACTTTCAGTTCTGACCCGTTATGGTATGTTTTAAAAATACCTTAGAGCCTTATTTGGACCAGGTTACATGCTAGTATAACCCTCTGTGATTATACACCTCGGATCATTAGTTATCCAATTAATATGCATGATTCCGTTAATTGCCCATATGTTGACCATTATGCCCTTATTGCCTTAAAACGTGATTTTTGGAAATGTAAAAGAGTAGAAAATTTAATTACTGACATATAAACGTGTATGCAAAGTTTGACATCAGTTTGAATTGTAGATTAAGAGTTATGCTCATTATCGCAAAATGAATGCTTTATGTTAATAAAACGGCGTAATTAGCGTATAGCCTAGTTAAGCCTACTTTTTGGTATCAAATCTTTTACCCACTGATGTATTATATTATTTTGGGATTTTTAAAGATTTTTAATTAATTTTAGACTGAGCATAACTCATAGTCGTAGGCTTAATTCGGTAAATGTCGGTTTTGCCCTTACGGGCCATAAAATGAGTTTTACATCAAAACGACTCCAAACCTTTTGCTACTGATTAGTTATGATAAATAAATTATTTTAGACCTTCTGGAATAATAAAAATATCAGCTTTAGGTATTGAACCCGTAAACGGCTCCTAATCGCCTCATTTAGCGTTTTTAGCGCATAGTATGTACTAATACTATTTTTAAACATACAAGGGTGATACCTACTGATGTTTTAGTCAAATTATAACATTTTAACAGTAAGCAAAAGTTGGTTATCTCATAATTCAGTTTTGAGCTTTTCGACTTATGTGAAATTACCAAAATACCCCTACGGGGCCTAGTTTGTGTTTAAACACGTTTCGGGCATAATGAAAGACATCTTACTGATGTCACAACATATATGAAGCATATTAACTTAGGAAACCTGTAAATGGCTCTCATGATTACCCGTAACGCCTCTTACGCGTACGGTTCGGCCTATGTAACTAGTTTACATAAATTAGCCGAAACGAGTCAAACCTTATCGGTTTTATCTCGAAATCCAGAATGTATTTGAGTTACCCATATTAAACAAGCATACAAGCTTGTTGGGTCAAAGCCACATTCTAAACCGGTCTTCGCTTAATCATGCGTACGAACCGTATCTTCCTGTAAGACTAACCGGTCTAAGCTTAGGCTTAATTAAAGACCCGTTAGCATTCTAATAAGTTATTTATACAATCATTCCAGACTAGAGCCTTCCGGTAAATGGTACCTACGCTTACTTAAGTGAATACGACTGAGTTATTAAATTCTTACTATTTAAGACAGGAGCTAGCTCAGGTAAATACTCTTAACTTATTTTCCCTATATGGGCTTGGGATACGGCACTATAAAAGTACCGCTTGGTCGGGTGTGTAGTTATTTAAATCGTATTGTGATTGATGTACTTACAACCCGTTTAATATGTATTATTTGGTGTATGGCCTTTGGGGGTTAATGACCATGTCCCGGATATCCTTGGCATCATTTTACGAAATGGCCACGACCTAAGCACGGGGTGTAGGCATACACCTGACAGCTTCATTATGTAAAAACTGGTAATCCACTCCGAGGTATCATCCTTGTGGGCATTATACCGGAACTGGTAATCTACTTAGAGGATGATAGCCAGTGGGCATTATACCTGTGGCGTGTCAGTTAATCTAGTCCGGCCCTACAAACCGGCCCTAACGGACGACAAATAAGTAAAACTGTATACAAGATTATATACAAATAATTTTCCCAAGTATAAAAGGTTAATTTGCCTCTGCGCATTTAATCAAAATATAAAAGATATTTTTGTGCCACGTGCATCCAAATCAATTTTCTTAAACTCTTTTCAAATGAGTCAGTTGAGTGTATTTACCAGTGAAAACTGACGTATTTTTCCAAAAAGGTTAAGTGACAGGTACTGAACGAAATTGGCTGGAAGCTTAGGGCGCTAATAAGGAATCTTGCAAGTTCTAGGCGTCTAAAGTCTGTTGAACAAATGATATGTTTAAAGATCCGCCTGTGGATCCTTTACTTTCTGTTGTAATACTGGATATTACTTTATGTTCGGAATGTAATAATATTTATCTTTTGCTTCCGTTGTGCATTTATATAATTGTGTTGTTTGACTATTATGTTGCCAACCACGTCACGATACTCCCCACCGGGCCCACCGGTGACACGTGGAAATCGGGGTGTGACAGGTTGGTATCAGAGCCAACACTGAGTGAATTAAACGCTAGCCTTTTGCGTTTAATCTCAGTTACACAATTGCACATTCTTGAGTCTAGCCAAGAACATAGGACAAATTCCAATTTGTTTCATTGTCTTTTAATTACCTCCTTGATTATCTTTCTGATTAGCCTTTGCATGGGCAAGTCATTTTTATTTTTATTTTATTAGAAGTCCCGTTTAGGGCAACCATATACTTGTTTAAATTTAAAGGAACGATTATGTTTAAAATATCATTCCTATATTATAAGATCTACCATTATAATAAGATGGCAAAATCTAAAAAGGACAAGACCGAGCTCATGTGTCATTTTAAGGCAGGGCCAAGATGGTAGTTCCACAATTAGATGCAGATCCTTGTTAACAGTTCAATTTAAGATTGTTCTGCGTTAAATATTAAAAAGAATCTTAAAGGTAAAACCTAGTCTAAATGTCACTACAGACAAGGCCGAGATGGTAAAACCTATTCAAGAGATTCAATTCCTTATTAAACATCTGAAAGCATATTAACATGCTCGACAAAGTGTGATATGATAAAATCACATAAGTCATTTGTAATTGGGTTAATTTAAATTCCCTTATTTATATAATCATCCTTTATGGATGAAATGCCCTCGGGCTATGAATAACGTCCTCTGAGACTAAAGACAGTGGTAGCCTACAACTCCCTGTCAAGAAAAGGTAATGAACTTTGATTCAAACCTTAATGCCTCGATTCTCTGAGATCGTGGCTTATAAATTAAACTTGTCTACGTGACTAGGCCTTTTGTGCTATTATTAACTTGTAATTTAGGATTATGATAAAAATCCTGAACAATTTTATATTTAACAAATTAACTAAAATGTGTATTAATAGCATGGTTAATAAATCGTTTAAGAACGGTAGTACTGAAAGGGCTTCTAAATAAACCTTGCCCTTATTTTTTTTAGCAGCTAAGACTACATGGCTGACTCTGACGAGATAAACAGTCATCCTTTGGAAAACCGCGATGATAATGATAGGATTAATATAACCAAAGGAGAGCTTCGTTCACTGATTGACACAGTTGTATCAAAAGCTGTAGCAGAACAATTTAAGGAGTATAGTGGGACACATAGCAGAGCCTCATCTATACCCCACTCTAAGTCTGTTCCAAAGACTCATTCAGAGCCTCATAACAAGCCACCCTCAAAGAAAGATGAGCCAAAGAAGGATGATGATCATCATTCATCAAATGAACACAGTGTTCCATCCAAGAAGCTAGTGTTCGATAATGAACCACATATAAGTACTTTGTTTCCTGTAAACCCCGAGATTTCACTGGGGAGAAAGGAGCAGTAGATTGTATGATCTGGTTGGATGAAATGGACACGGTGGTGGACATAAGCGTTTGTGCTGAAAGGGACGTAGTAAAGTACGTATCCCAATCGTTCAAATGAGAGGCACTGGCTTGGTGGAAGTCTCTCATTCAAGCTGCTGGGAAGATCCCGCTCTACAACATGTCATGGGAGCAGTTTGTGGCTCTTATTATGGAGAACTACTGCCCTCAACATGAGGTCGAAAGAATTGAATCTGATTTCTTATCATTAGTGATGACAAACTTAGATTGTCAAGCTTACCTCACCAGTTTCAATACCCTGTCCAGACTGGTTCCTTACCTTGTAACACCAGAGCCCAAGCGAATTGCTCGCTTCATTGGGGGTTTAGCCCCAGAAATCAAAGCTAGTGTTAAGGCTTCGAGACCTGCTACATTCAGGTCAGCAGCTGATCTCTCTTTGTCCCTTACTTTAGATGCGGTCAGATTGAGATCGCTAAAGAAATCTGAAGAAAGTAAGAGGAATCGTGAGGATGATAACTCACGAGGGTCAGAGAAGAAGCACAAGGGAAACACTGATTCTAAGAAGTCTGGGTTTGGAAGGAACAGTCAGCGAACAGAGGAGAAGCCAAAGTGCACGACTTGTCAAAGACGCCACTTTGGAAAGTGCAGATCTGAATCCAATTCTAAGTCTGAATCACCTGCATGTGGGTTATGCAAGTCTAAGGAGCACAAGACTGTTGATTGCAGGAAGATTAAAGATGCCACATGCTACAATTGCAATGAGAAGGGGCACATAAAGACCAACTGCCCTAAGTACGCGAAGAAGCCTGAAGAGGCCAAGAAAGCAAACGCATGAGTCTTCCATACGAACGCCAAGAAGATGATGCAGAATGATAACTATATAGCAGATACATTTTCATACCAAACAGTTTATGCATGAATTTTATTTGATACTGGCACATATGATTCTATAATGAATGATAAATATTGAGAACTGTTGTCTCCGCCTGATTAAGACTCCGGTCATTTAATGCGAGGTAGAAATTTACCGATGATACTTTAGAAAATGCTCCAACAAATCCTTTATTGATATTTAATATCTATTAGAAATCACTCTTTTCTGATACCCTTATGGCAAACTTTCAAACTATCCAAATTCATCCGTATATTAAAGACAGATGTGACATTTTGATCCCCTGTCAAAGAGGTGATGGACTAGGTCCAACCCTTAAATGCCATTGATGGTCTTTTGTGACCTAGGCTAAGTGATATTGATATATTTTTAAAATAACGTTCATTAAGAATGTTAACGCCTTATTGGCCAGTATAGTTTGATGAAACCATGGTTAGTATATGTTAAGGCCATCAGGGTAATGAATCGCAGATGTTGGATTGCAACTAAGTAAATGATTCATCTGGTAATAGGAACAAAATCTCGAGTATGATAAACTCGGATAAGACAACCGTCAATCGCGCCATTGATGATGCGACGCATGCTATTGATACTACAATAGTAAACCGTAGAAAATTCTAATGTACCCTCTCTGTAGATAAAGTACATCATCATATGAAATTGATATCTCTTTGATCTCTACTGATTTCGAATACCAAATGGTATGACAAAAACGCTATATGAGGATTGGTATCTTAATAAGTTCCATAGATTGCTTCCATGCCTGATCAGTATGGAGGTTTAATGCATGGAACCACAAAGATATCCCAATGATCATATGGTACTAAAGTCAACTAATAGTATTCAAAGAAGATATCCAAAATGAAATTTTCCAAGTAATTATTCCCGATTAAGGAATTCATGGACTAGTAACATAAATGTGTCACTTATTTGACACAAGCAATGATGAGTGAACTGGAGCCTGAGATATGGAAATCTCTGTAACCTCCTTGTACCTCGATTATCTTCTCCTAAGATTACCCTGTTTACCCCTGGGGGGCAGGTAGAGTTAAGTTTCATATCCCATTTAAGGCTGTATTATTACGAAATCTCCAAGACAGCTAGTACCATTATTGGCAGAATCGAAAACCCTGGTTAAGTAAGTTTTAAGATATAGGTTCATAAAGCCAAACTCAATATCCTGAGAATTCGGTATAGTAAATTAGGAAAGACGGTTCATTTTGCTTATGCATTATTTACCGCAACCCTAATTAGGTAACAAATAAGAATTTGCCATCAGCTGCTCTGAATCGTCGATTTGTTCGACTAACGACAAGGATCAACTAATCCTTAAAATTTTTTTTAGTAGTGGTTGGAATAACCATCTCACCTTAAGATAAGCTTGTCTATGATAGTTGATATATAAGCACCAAGGCTGCTCCCTTGGAGACCCTGTAAAGATAGAATGATAAACATCTATTGTAGGGGCAATAGATTGGTAAGTTCAATTACCAGGATCTAAGGGCAAATTATTGGTGGATAGGCTTGAAGAAGTCTGTAGCCACCTATGTAGCTAAATGCTTGACTTGTGCGCAAGTTAAAGCCGAGCATCAGAAACCGTCAGGTTTGCTACAACAGCTTGAACTTCCTACGTGGAAGTGGGAAATGGTGACCATGGATTTTATCACCAAGTTACCAAAGACAAGGAAGGGAAATGATACAATATGGGTTATAGTTGACAGACTGACTAAGTCAGCACATTTCCTACCATCAAGGAGACTTACAGCTTCGACATGTTAGCCCAGTTATACGTTGGTAAGATTGTAGCCTTACATGGCATACCTGTGTCTATTATCTCTGACCGAGATACTAGATACACGTCACATTTCTGGGAGAGATTCCAACAATCTGTGGGCACACGTTTGAATTTTAGTACGGCCTATCATCCTCAGACTGACTGACGGTCGGAGTGAGCGTACTATTCAAACATTGGAAGACATGCTACGTGCATGTGCGATCGATTTGGGTGGTAGTTGGGATAAGAATCTACCATTAATCGAGTTCTCCTAAAACAATAGCTACCATACCAGAATTAAGGCTGCGCCCTGCGAGGCATTATACGGTAGAAAGTGTAGATCGCCCGTTTATTGGGCGGAAGTTGGAGATGTCCAATTATCAGGACCAGAGATAGTCTTTGAAACGACGGACAAGATTGTCTAGATTCGTGACCGTCTCAAAGCTGCCCGAGATAGGCAGAAGAGCTACGCAGATCCGAAGCGTAAAGCTTTTCACTTCGAAGTAGGTGACAAAGTCCTACTTAAAGTGTCACCCTGGAAGGGAGTGATGCGGTTTGGTAAGAAAGGAAAGCTAAATCCGAGATACATAGGACCTTTCGAGGTTATCGAACGTGTCAGGTCAGTTGCCTATAAGTTAAACTTACCGGAAGAGCTCAGTGGAATTCACAATGTGTTCCACATCTGCAATCTGAAGAAGTGCTTCGCTGACGAATCACTGGTAATACCACATACAGATGCGCATATAGATGAGAGCTTAAAATTTGTAGAAAAACCTTTGTCGATTGAAGATCGACAGGTAAAGAAGCTTCGAAGAAAGCATGTACCTATTGTAAAGGTCAAATGGGATGCCCGTAGAGGTCCCGAATTCACGTGGGAGGTTGAATCCACGATGAAAGAAAAGTACCCTTATTTATTTCAGTAAATCTTGGGTCGAGATTTATTTTAAGGGGGTGAGGATGTAACACCTCGAAAATTCACGTCCTATAATGTGTAGACACGTGTCAAATGTTGAACGTGTGAAAGAAATATTATAGAAGGACTAAAGTTGACAATCATGGAAAGTATGTGAATATACGTATTCTAAATGTCAACAGTGAATAAATATATTGTATATTAACCCTACAAGATGCTCATACCTTCAAACGAATAAATCATGGATCATACGGAACTAAAAGTGAGAGATTACAAACTACAGGGGCTAAATGTGTCAACATGTTTAAGTTATACCTCTGAGTGACCTTTAGACAAACCCGAAGCTTTGTAATGGTTAATTATGCTCACAAGAATGCACTATTTAAATTTCATAAAGTTTCGTTATCGTATGAGAAAGTTGTGACCAAATTCGTGTGCGAAGGGTTAAAGCGTCAACGTTGAAAGTTAGGACTTTTCGGGTAACAATAAAGTTACCCGGGGACTTAACAAAGTGGGTATATGTTTTAAAGCCTTTATAGATCAATATTGAGGGTTTACAATGCAAGAAAACAAGTGCCTAATCGAGTTTTGAAAAGCCAATGATCAAATCGTAAAAATCTAAAAATGTGGATTTTGTGCAGAAGGGGCCTAGCGCGACGCGAGGGGGGGCCTAGCGTCACGCTAGGGGTGCCCAGCTTCGAATTTGTTGGCTGTTGCCTGCCCTTGCCTTTATGCGCGCCTTAAATCGATTTTCCACATTCCTCTAGACCCCTAAACGACCCCTAAACCTCTAGGACACTTGTTGGAAGGGTATGGTGAGTTGTAGACCCCAAGTGTCATGGATTTGTGGTGAAATTATCACTATAAAAGGCCATGAGTAGCAACCTTTGTTCTTCACATCTTCTTCAAGTTTTCTGATCATTCCTGGAGCTCAGGCCTGCTTCCAAGTGGTCACTAATCAAGCTTAGGACTTTTGTAAGTTGGCTTAACCTTTCTTAATTAAGTTTTAGTTTAGTTTTAGCTTAAAAGTCAAACCGTCGTAAATAACGGTTGACTTTAAAATTAATCACAAATGGTCCAGTGATTAGTCGAATCAAAAGTAGTTATAAGTTGGTATTTATGTGGGTAATAAACCCTTAAGAGGGTTCCCCCTGATCACCACTCTAACTAGGTCAAAAGTCGGGTCAAACGTGTAATTAAAAAGTCAACAGAAAGTTTAAAATGCGATTTATGCATGATTAACAATGTAGAACACTTATAACCTGTTTGATCATTAATATAACTTGGTAATTAGTGTAAGGACATGTCTAAACATGTTCAACCCGACAATTTACTATAAAGACCCGGTTCGGAACCGAAAGTCACATAGTTTGACTTTCACTTTGACTTTCAGTTCTGACCCGTTATGGTATGTTTTAAAAATACCTTAGAGCCTTATTTGGACCAGGTTACATGCTAGTATAACCCTCTGTGATTATACATCTCGGATCATTAGTTATCCAATTAATATGCATGATTCCGTTAATTGCCCATATGTTGACCATTATGCCCTTATTGCCTTAAAACGTGATTTTTGGAAATGTAAAAGAGTAGAAACTTTAATTACTGGTATATAAACGTGTATGCAAAGTTTGACATCAGTTTGAATTGTAGATTAACAGTTATGCTCATTATCGCAAAATGAATGCTTTATGTTAATAAAACGGCGTAATTAGCGTATAGCCTAGTTAAGCCTACTTTTTGGTATCAAATCTTTTACCCACTGATGTATTATATTATTTTGGGATTTTTAAAGATTTTTAATTAATTTTAGACTGAGCATAACTCATAGTCGTAGGCTTAATTCGGTAAATGTCGGTTTTGCCCTTACGGGCCATAAAATGAGTTTTACATATCAAAACGACTCCAAACCTTTTGCTACTGATTAGTTATGATAAATAAATTATTTTAGACCTTCTGGAATAATAAAAATATCAGCTTTAGGTATTGAACCCGTAAACGGCTCCTAATCGCCTCATTTAGCGTTTTTAGCGCATAGTATGTACTAATACTATTTTTAAACATACAAGGGTGATACCTACTGATGTTTTAGTCAAATTATATCATTTTAACAGTAAGCAAAAGTTGGTTATCTCAGACTTCAGTTTTGAGCTTTTCGACTTATGTGAAATTACCAAAATACCCCTACGGGGCCTAGTTTGTGTTTAAACACGTTTCGGGCATAATGAAAGACATCTTACTGATGTCACAACATATATGAAGCATATTAACTTAGGAAACCTGTAAATGGCTCTCATGATTACCCGTAACGCCTCTTACGCGTACGGTTCGGCCTATGTAACTAGTTTACATAAATTAGCCGAAACGAGTCAAACCTTATCGGTTTTATCTCGAAATCCAGAATGTATTTGAGTTACTCATATTAAACAAGGATACAAGCTTGTTGGGTCAAAGCCACATTCTAAACCGGTCTTCGCTTAATCATGCGTACGAACCGTATCTTCCTGTAAGACTAACCGGTCTAAGCTTAGGCTTAATTAAAGACCCGTTAGCATTCTAATAAGTTATTTATACAATCATTCCATACTAGAGCCTTCCGGTAAATGGTACCTACGCTTACTTAAGTGAATACGGCTGAGTTATTAAATTCTTACTATTTAAGACAGGAGCTAGCTCAGGTAAATAATCTTAACTTATTTTCCCTATACGGGCTTGGGATACGGCACTATAAAAGTACCGCTTGGTCGGGTGTGTAGTTATTTAAATCGTATTGTGATTGATGTACTTACAACCCGTTTAATATGTATTATTTGGTGTATGGCCTTTGGGGGTTAATGACCATGTCCCGGATATCCTTGGCATCATTTTACGAAATGGCCACGACCTAAGCACGGGGTGTAGGCATACACCTGACAGCTTCATTATGTAAAAACTGGTAATCCACTCCGAGGTATCATCCTTGTGGGCATTATACCGGAACTGGTAATCCACTTAGAGGATGATAGCCTGTGGGCATTATACCTGTGGCGTGTCAGTTAATCTAGTCCGGCCCTACAAACCGGCCCTAACGGACGACAAATAAGTAAAATTGTATACAAGATTATATACAAATAATTTTCCCAAGTATAAAAGGTTAATTTGCCTCTGCGCATTTAATCAAAATATAAAAGATATTTTTGTGCCACGTGCATCCAAATCAATTTTCTTAAACTCTTTTCAAATGAGTCAGTTGAGTGTATTTACCAGTGAAAACTGACGTATTTTTCCAAAAAGGTTAAGTGACAGGTACTGAACGAAATTGGCTGGAAGCTTAGGGCGCTAATAAGGAATCTTGCAAGTTCTAGGCGTCTAAAGTCTGTTGAACAAATGATATGTTTAAAGATCCGCCTGTGGATCCTTTACTTTCCGTTGTAATACTGGATATTACTTTATATTCGGAATGTAATAATATTTATCTTTTGCTTCCGTTGTGCATTTATATAATTGTGTTGTTTGACTATTATGTTGCCAACCACGTCACGATACTCCCCACCGGGCCCACCGGTGACACGTGGAAATCGGGGTGTGACATAATTTAAGTTCCGGATGAATGCAAGTATATGTAATGAGTTTGAGATGTAAAGTTAAGTTAAGGACGTGAAGTAATAATTATGGGTGGCAAAACAATGAATTCCAGGGACCGTACGGCTGGAAACGGACTCGAGAAAGAGTTAAAACGCTAAAAAACGAAGCTGCAACGGATTAACAAACGACTGGCCGTCGCCGACGGCCAGACACCCGTCGCCGACGCCTTAATCTCCTGTCTACGGGGTTACATGGCCGACGCTATTTTAAGAAGCCCGTCGCCGACGGGTTAGTAAGCCGTCGCCGACGGCTTGTGTATTTCAGCCCACAAAAAATTTTAAAATTTTCCAAATTTTTTTTACAGTACTTCCCGGGAGCCTGATTTACGGTTTTGTCGAGTCATTATGAGGTAAATTAAGTATGTAATGATTAAGTAAATAATGGCAATGGTACAAAACCATTAAACGTTAAATGGAATGTACACAAGGGTATGAAATAAATGATGAATGTATGAAGTGAAGCTCGAAATGTAAGAATGAGAATAAGAAATACGGTCTAATGAACTATGATGTGTTAAAAGCTTATGATCCGTATTAAATGTAAACATGAAATTGTGTAGATGGCTGATGCAAGTAACGTTGATGATGATGATACTGCTCGTCAAGAAGCATTTATCAATAAGGTCACAGAAGTGGCAGAAGGGGTTATGCAAGCTAATCTTCCACGATTAGCTCAAGAAGCAGAAAGTCGGGTGTTGGGAGTTGTGGATGCCATGATGACTAGCAAGATTGAAGAACTGAAAGAATTGATAGAGGGATCTAAAAGCAAAAGCAAAGAACGACGGTGCACGTATAAAGACTTTATGGCATGCAATCCCGCAACGTATGATGGTAAAATCAACCCAATCGCATGCCAAAGATGGATTTCAAATATAGAAGCAGTATTTATTCGAAGTCGTTGTGACAAGGAAGATCAGGTGATGTTCGCTACGGGCCAACTCACTCTTCAGGCGAAGGATTGGTGGGATGCACACAGTAAGGAAATAGGGGAGGATAGACTCCAAGTGATGACTTGGCAAGAATTTAAGGAGCCCTTTATGAGATACCATTGCCCTCAGTCAGCTATTGATAAGATTCAGGAAGACTTCTTGCGACTCCGACAGAAAAACGAGTCGATCAACGAAATATCAAATACTTTCATGGATAAAATGAAGTTCTGTGGGGATTTTGTGAAGACTGAAAGGATGAAGATCAATCGCTTTTATGGGTATTAAAGGCTGAATTTAGGGAGTTCATCACTCCCTCGAAATGTGAGACCCTTGATGAGCTTATCAATCTGGCACGGGATAGTGAAATTGAAATTAAGAGGCAAGAAGAACGTGGTGAAAAGAGATCAAGTGAAAAAGGTGCTAGTTCGAGTCCATCTAAAAAGGGGAAGTATCAAGAGCAAGGAAGGAAATATAAGTCGAAGGGTGGTATTACTCCTTGCAAGACTTATGGAAAACTTCATACTGGAGAGTGTCTGTTAGGCAAGAAGGGGTGCTACAAATGTGGTAAGGAGGGACATTCGTCTTATCAATGTCCAAATAGCCCGAAGACTTGTTTCAATTGTTTTGAAAAGGGGCACGTTAAATCAGAATGCCCTAAACTTCAGCAAGAATCGAAAAAGGAAGATAAAAAGCAAGAGGGTTCTAGGGCTAAAGGGAGGATGTTCCAAATCACATCGGAGGAAGCTAAGGTTCATCCGAATGTAGTTTCAGGTATCTTTTTATTAAACTCTATGCCGATTTATGTATTATTTGATACCGGAGCAACCATGTCGTTTGTTTCGAACGAAATAGCAAATCAACCCTCGTTTAAGGTTGAATTAATGTCAGTTCCTCTAGAAGTAGAAATAGCCGATAGTAAGAACTACTTGTTACGCAAGATTTGTAGAAATTGCAAATTCACTATAGAGGACGAAGAACTCGATATCGACCTTATACCCATGGTTTTGGGAGAATTTAAAATGATAGTGGGTATGGATTGGATGGCCAGACACCATGCGGAGATTAATTGTGAAATCAAAACAATACTTATCCCATCTCCAAGTGGAAAGCGATTAAATATACAAGGCGAAAGAAGGGTGGAAGCGAAACTTTGTACCCTCGTTCAAGCCGCTAAGTATACACTTAACGGGGGTAGGGCATACCTAGCTTATGTGGTAGATGCTCAACAAGGTTTCCCGAAGCTTGAAGACGTGGAGATCGTGAATGAATTTCCGGAGGAATTGCCGGGACTTCCCCCCGAAAGAGAGATAGAGTTTCGCATCGAATTGAATCTAGGTGCGAAGCCGGTTGCGAAGGCTCCCTATAGACTGGCTCCCACCGAGATGCGGGAGTTAATGACACAATTACAAGATTTACTAGATAAGGGCTTTATACGTCCGAGTGTGTCACCTTGGGGAGCGCCTGTCTTATTTGTTAAGAAGAAAGACGGGTCGATGCGCATGTGCATGGACTACAGAGAATTAAATAAGCTAACCGTCAAGAACCGCTACCCTTTACCAAGAATTGACGATCTTTTTGATCAATTGCAAGGGGCGAGTTGGTTCTCCAAGATAGATCTGTGTTCGGGGTACCATCAAGTTAGAGTACGGGGAGAAGATATTTCGAAAACCGCGTTCAGAACCCCTTATGGGCATTATGAATTTTTAGTCATGTCCTTCGGATTGACGAATGCGCCGGCTGCGTTTATGGATCTTATGAACCGGGTATGCCGACCCATGTTAGATAAATCTGTGATCGTGTTCATAGATGATATTCTAGTCTATTCGCGAAGCAAGGCCGAACATGCAAGACACTTGCGTGAAGTACTTGAAGTTCTCCGTAAGGAGAAACTTTACGCGAAATTTTCAAAATGCGCCTTTTGGCTCAGAGAGGTGCAGTTTCTGGGTCATGTGATCAATTCGGAGGGTGTCTTAGTAGATCCGTCAAAGATTGATGCCGTAATGAAATGGGTTTCTCCGAAGAACCCGACTAAAATAAGAAGTTTTCTAGGCCTCTTTGGATATTACAGAAGGTTCATACAGGATTTTTCGAAGATAGCTTTACCCTTAACAAAACTGACGAGGAAGAAAGAGAAGTTTGTGTGGGGTAAAGAACAGGAGGAAGCCTTTCGAGTATTAAAAGAGAAATTATCATGTCCCCCGGTCTTGACATTACCGGACGGGACTGAAGACCTGGTGGTCTATTCAGACGCTTCACACCAGGGTTTAGGTTGCGTTTTGATGCGAAGGGGAAGGGTTATCGCATATGCTTCACGACAATTGAAACTGCATGAAGTAAACTACCCAACACACGATTTGGAATTGGCAGCGGTAGTGTTTGCCTTAAAGATTTGGAGGCGTTATCTATATGGCGCGAAATGCACAATTTACTCGGATCACAAAAGCCCTAAATATTTCTTTGAGCAGAAAAACTTAAATATGAGGTAACGGAGATGGTTAGAACTTATCAAAGATTACGATTGTGATATCCTATACCACCCGGGAAAGGCGAATGTGGTAGCCGACGCGTTAAACCGAAAAGAGTATCCATCTCCCATTCGAGTAAAATCCATGAAGATGATAGTTACGCCACGATTACTCGAGACGATACGTGATTCCCAAATAAAGTCGCTTGGAGCGGAAGACTTAAAGAAAGAAATATTAAAAGGTGTAACCGATAAACTAGAAGAAAATTCGACCGTACTCAAGACGAGATTCGGCCGAATTTGGATACCACGATTCTGCGAAGTCAAAACCGCTCTACTCGACGAGGCTCATAAGTCACGATATTCGGTCCATCCCGGGGCTACAAAAATGTATCGGGACTTGAAGGCAAATTATTGGTGGCCGGACATGAAGCGCGATATTGTTAAGTATGTCGCGAAATGCTTAACATGCTCCCAAGTCAAAGCGGAACATCAAAAGCCATACGGGGAATTACAACCTTTGGAAATTCTGGTATGGAAATGGGAGGAACTAACGATGGATTTGGTAACCATGCTTCCTAGAACAAAAAAGGGGCATGATACAATATGGGTAATCGTGGACCGACTCCCGAAAAGTGCTCATTTTCTATCCATCAAAGAGGCTTACTCTTCCAAGAGAATGGCAGAAATTTATATGAATGAGATCATATCTCGACACGGGATACCCGTGTCAATCGTCTCAGACCGGGACACCAGATTTACCTCCCGCTACTTGCAAAAGTTTCACGAGAGTGTGGGCACGAGGTTACACATAAGCACCGCCTACCACCCTCAGACTGACGGCCAGTCAGAAAGAACCATTCAAACACTTGTCGATATGCTGAGAGCGTGTGCTTTAGACTTTGGGGGAAGTTGGGACGACCATTTACCACTAGTGGAATTCTCTTATAATAATAGCTACCATAGTGGCATTCAAATGGCACCCTATGAATTATTATACGGGAGAAAGTGTAGAAGCCCCGTATGTTGGGGTGAAGTGGGGCAAATGGAGCTTGCGCCAAGTGATTTAATAGCTATAACAAATGAAAAGATTGAATTAATTAGAGCTCGACTGAAAGCAGCCCAGGATCGGCAAAAAGCTTATGCAAATAAGAAAAGGCGTCCTGTTGAATTTCAAGTCAGAGATTATGTTTTATTGAAAGTATCACCATGGAAGGGCATAATCCGTTTCCGTAAACGGGGTAAGTTAGGTCCTCGTTATATCGGACCGTTCAAAATCTTGGCTCGAATTGGAAGGGTTGCATACCGATTAGAATTACCGTCTACATTAGACGGGATTCACAATACCTTCCACGTATCACAATTAAGGAAGTGTCTTGCGGATGATACAGCACTAGTGCCTCTCGATGACATCGAGTTAGATGAGGGGTTAAACTATGTTGAAAGGCCTATAGCCATTAAAGACGTTAAGGTGAAGAATCTTCGCAACAAATCCGTTAGACAAGTATTGGTTCAATGGCAACACCGAAAGGGGTCGGAACTTACATGGGAAGCGGAGGAGGAAATGAAGAAGCACTACCCTTTTCTCTTCGGTATGTAAACGTTTAAATTTGTTATGTGCCCAGGTTTCGGGGACGAAACCTCTTTTAAGGGGGGTAGACTTGTAACGCCCCAAAAACCGGTTATTAATAAAATGAATGAAAATGAACAAAAAGTAACCTAGTTGATGGGTTATGATAAGAAATAAGTTAAAAATTTGAAA
This sequence comes from Helianthus tuberosus, assembly GCA_030545235.1. Lineage (NCBI taxonomy): Eukaryota > Viridiplantae > Streptophyta > Magnoliopsida > Asterales > Asteraceae > Helianthus > Helianthus tuberosus. Next base: position 153,820,457 of record CM060351.1, read on the forward strand.
TAATGCTTGAATTAAATACTTATCAACTTAAAAGGGGGTAATGTGTAAAGTTCTATTAATTAAGGATTTATAATGGGTAAACCCACAAACACACACTCTGTGCGTGGTTTGGATCGATTAAACAGGAGGGGAACAAGGTGAAACCCTTGTTCTCCAAATTCAGCAAATTGAAGTGGAAATTCAAGGGTAATCCAATGCATGAACTCTGATTTACGCTCATCTAAACTCGATTATTGAAGTGGTAAGCCTAATTTTCTGAAATCACGAATTGTAGAATGAGGGGTTCAACCAATCTCGATTTCTTGTATCATATATGGGAAATCTGAGTTAGAATTGCCTCCTAGAACAAGAATCATGTTTGATTTTAGGTTGCATGAAAGATTATAGTGAAAACCCACTTTGTGAAATTGTGCTATGATTAGGAAGATCATAATGATTGTGATTGTATGCTATCTTGATATATGATCTAGTTTGTAGTGCTTGAATGTGAGATAAATTGATGTAGGAGGAAATAATTATGCAAAATAGAATAAATATGAATGTTGGGTGATGATGAACTAGTAAAGATGTGCTTTAAAGAATTGTACCATATACCTTAATTATGATGCCTACCAAGTGTTTGATGAAATGCTTAAGAGATGAATTTATGTGTAACATGGAAAATGGTAGAATGAAGTAGATGAACTAAATGAATGAATGAATGTTGTAATGTAGGCGTGAAGGAAGAAGGTACAAGCACTAGGAAAACGGAAGGCACGCAAGACCGAGGTATGTTCCGTTGCATACAAAACCTTACTTAAATTTTGTTAATAATCATGATGAACAATCCTAGTTATATTGAATATGGTGATTAGTAAATGAATAACAAACTCCTTGTGGGTTTGATTATGCTAACGAAGGTTATGATAAGCTATGCAAGTCGACCGGTTCAAATTGAACAAGTCGAGTAAGATTAAGGTACCATCCGTTTAGAACGGGTGGTCATGAATGCAATAAGGAATGTATGAAGTTCAATCCGTGTAATGGATAGAACGAAGGATTTATGTTGAAAGCAATCAACCCGATGTTACCGGGTCGTAAGTCTACCATTACATCTCATTATGAGAGTATATGCCAATCCATCTAGTTGGGTAATCGAATGCGTAAGAGAAATGAAAGAACATAAACGAATGGAATTATATTGATGTTATTGTAAGCGAAACAAGTATTATGATTAACGTTTTAAAGTTTGTTGTGAATGTAGGTAAATCCTCATCTTAGGCGACTTGGAGAATTGGAGCGAGCACGTGTTCTTGATATGTCATGCCAATCGCTTCCGCTAGTTTGCTTTAATGTTTTATGTCAAACACTTGTTTATTTTGCATAACTTTGTTAGTAGTCATACTTTTCAAAACTTGTTGTGTTGGTTTTAGTAGTATGTTGTCGAACAAACCGTAGTGTTGTATTTAGTTTGATTATAAACTTAACAGGGGTATTCTCGTCTTATGGACGGGTCATGCCCAAATTTTGTTAAAAGTTTTTATGAATGTTGTTAAATGTAAAGTCTTTAAATCAGTAAAGTTGTTATTTTATAAAGTCGAATAAGCAGTCCTAACATATTAGGTATCAAGAGTTTTATAAGAAGTACTGATAGATAGCAAGTTATGCCTCTAAGTATTTAATCTGTTAGCAAGTTAAAGCAGAACGTTAGAAACCTTTAGGTTGACTTCAATGATTAGAAGTATTAGTATGGAAAGGGGAGTGATACTAAATTTCCCAACATAAGAAAATGTAACGACACAATCAGGGAGATTGTGAATCGATTAACTAGGTCTGCTCAATCCCTACTAATAAAGGAATCCCTTTAGTATAAGACACTTAGTTAAGTTATATGAGAAGGAAACAGTCTCATTACATAGAATCCCGCTATCTATTACATATAATCAAGATAGTCACATTACTTCTCATTTATGGGAAATTTTAAACCGACTTATTCTGAGCAGTATGAAGGAAACCTCTAGCAAGGAAAGAGTAGCCAAATTATACATAGACGAAGTAGTATCCTTACATGCTAAAAGTGACCTCTCGCGCCATGCGAGAGCCTCTCGTGACACGCGGCAGCGCCGTTTTTCCAGTATAAATAGAGGAGTTTAGCACTTGAATTTGGATGTTGGTTCGACTTTAAAATTCGATTCGTACATCGAGATATCGTCTGATTACTATAAAAACACACACAATCACGAAATTCTGCCGCGATAACAGGGTAATAACTCGATCACTGCTACGATTTAATGTCCGATCGATAGAAACCAATCCGATGGATGTTTAAGTGCTGCCCAAACTCGGGTTATGCTTTGTCATTCGTCGTAAATTTGATGGATGTTTAAGTATCACACTTTGTCATTCATTGTGAAGGTTTTGATCTCGTGAGTTGTCGTAAAAGTTGGATTAAAGTTACTAACCTAGTTTTCGTGTGCATTGTTATTTAAATTAGGTTACAAGACTTATCAGTAGGCTAGACTCTGCCCGACTAAACTTGCAATGTGAGTCATTCTCTTTTTATCAAATTGTTTTACAAAACCCTAAATATTTTCAAAGTTATAATTACAGGGATTAAGTCTTTGTAGTCTTCAATTACTGTCGGTATGTGGGGTTTTGTATACATTACTTATTTCCCGTCAACATTGGACAACGAGTTAGCCAATGGGTGATCTGACCATAGTCACAGATACAGTCGAGTGACAAATACCGATTTGGGGTAATTGGTTGATAAAAACAATGTAATCACCCATAATACTGTAAGTTATAACAAAGTGTAATTGTAGTGATTAAGTCTTTGCCAATCTTGAAGAAGCAAATGTAAAAACTCTTAATGCTGTGAATTATAACAAATGTGTTTTTGTACAAAAATGAATGAACTCACCAGTATTTCCTGCTGACCAAAATCTTTTTAAAACGCGTTTCAGGTGATTACGGTAGATCGGAATAAGAGCTGTGATACGGCACCGAAAGGCTTAAAGAAGTGGCTTATTTTATCAAATAAATTTAATTAAATGTTATTTCATATATTCGGGTTTATCCCATATTAAACCTACCTCTGTAAAACATGGGTTTTATCCCATCTATTTAATAAATAAAATCCGGTGTTTTCTAAACTCTGATATTTTTCCTAACTCACGGTCCTGATGAAATTTTCGCTGCAACACTTTTCAAAATAATCACCGGTACCACTTGGCTGTTCGCGGATCCCGATTCCGTCCAGGGTGGGGTCGGGGGCAGCGACACCTTTCGCCCTTCCACTAACCACTAACCCAACCACCTACCTTTAACCCAAGCCTAACCCTTCACCCAAAAGTCCTCTTGATATTTACAAAGGTATATAGTTAAAAAGGATGAGGATTGATTGCTTGGCAAGCCTATGGTAGGAGTAAGTTCCATGCCGCTCTCGAGTGATTCACTAAAATACATCTTCGGCCGAGTGTTGAGTGATCCCCCGTGAGGTATGTGAACTTGTATATAAGTGGAATTTTAAAAAAAAGGCATGTTATGCCCTAATAAAGTAATTTATCTTATGTAATGTTTTAAATAAATCTTGACGAATAGGATTGTGGATAAATAAAAATAAAACTTAATAAAGAATCTTGGAAATCCCGACACTCTATGACAAGCCCAAAAACCTTCTCTTCTACCCATTCCATTTGGGGAGTGTAAAGCCACATTATAAAGAGTTTTACTTGAGGACAAGCAAAGATTCAAGTGTGGGGGTATTTGATGTGCACAAAATGCAACATATAAATTACATCAATTGTGGCATAAAACTAACCCTTTTTTAGTACTAATGCTGGAAAAAGTGTGTTTTTTTCTTCCTTTTGTATTTTCAGGATTAAATGAGCTCAAATTAACAAAAGAAGCAAAAAGGCAGCTAAATCTAACATAAATAAAAGAAAAGGAACAAACGTGGCATGCCCGACCCCCCGACAGCATCTTCCTAAGCAAAATCAAGAAGACAGAAGGCTGAACACGCCCCGTGCTCAGTGAACACGGGGGCGTGCCCAAGTGCCAGCATAAAACACAAAGCTATAGAAGCTTCTATCACCCACCACGGGGGCGTGCCCAGCGGACACGGGGTCGTGGTCAACTCTAAGATTCGCAGAATCTGGGGAAATCTTTATAGTACAGATATGCTTCTGCACATGGGGGCGTGCCCAGCGGACACGGGGGCGTGGTCAACTAATACAGACAAACTGCAATTAATGAAGAAAGAGAAGGAGGATGGACACGGGGCCGTGCCCGAGCTACTGTTCAGCCTATAAATAGGGGTGCTTGGCTCATTTGCAAACCATCCCTTAGCACACCACCTCTCTCACGCTTCACCCACTACCCACCACCATCACAACACCATCATCCACCACCATCATCCATTGTCCATCATTGAGTGTGTGAGTCGTCTCGGGATCCAAGATTGATCGTAAGAGTTCTTGACAATCAAAGGCCATGTTTGCCTAAGTCTCTTACATCACTTGGTGAAGACAAGTGTCTAGTGTAATACTTTTTATTTTTAATCTTTTCGCACTTTTTACTTGTTTATGTATTAATGACTTTAATAACTAGTTTCTTATGTTGAAGGTGATTCTTCCTTATCGTTTGTCTGTGGTGTCTTGGCATTATTTTACTGTCTATATAAAATAAAAGATTTTCACCATTCATATCTCCACGGTCTATATGGAGGTATGTTGGCTACCTGGTCGGGGGGTTAAGGGAACGGTGTGGTAAGAGTCTTGCCTTGTTCAGTGTATAGATCCTGCAAGGACCTGGGTCAAATTTAGTAGGACCTCCTTCAATACCCACCGGTATTGGATGGCGGGGGTCCAAACTTTTTGATCCCCTCATATGTAAGCTACTATTAATACTTTAACCCGGCTACTTAGGACTGTATCCCTGCTGACTCAGACTACTTAGCCGAGGGTAACATCACCTTCAAAAGAGGGCCTACCATAATATGCATTAATAACTTAATTAATTATCTTTCAATAATCCGACCCTTTAGGATTGTATCCTTGCTGACTCAAACTACTGGGTTGAGGGTAACGTCACCTTCAAAAGAGGGGCCTACTACAATAACTAAGATAATCTCTTAAAAAGTGCAAAAGTGCGGAAATAATCAAAGGTTACACTACACACGAGTCAGAGCCAAGTGATTCATCTTGTCTATCTGTTTTACTTTTATTTTATTTTTCAGCATTTTAGTTAGTTTTTATTTTTCTAGTTTAAAAACCTTTTTCTAACTTTTGATTTGATTAGACGTTGAGGATAAACCGGTACTAAAAGCTCTTGTGTCCTTGGACGACCTCGGTATCTTGCCAACACTATACTACGCTCACGATGGGTGCACTTGCCCATATGTGTGTTTGGTGTTAGTAAAATATCGTGTTTTATAAATTTAAAACTTGACTAACGTGTAAAAAGGGCTTAAAATATACTTAAATACCTATCACACTTTACGCACATCAACAACCATTTAAACCTAGCAATACGAAAGTTGCTTCACCTTTTTCACTAATCCATTCTGATGTGTGGGGTCCTGCTCCTGTGATGGGGGGCAAGGTCTTCGGTACTTTATATTATTCGTGGATGATTGCACTCGCATGACATGGGTATATTTTTTAAAAAACAAAGCCGAAGTTTACGAGAAATTTATCACGTTTTATACTATGATTCAAACTCAATTCCAAAATCAAATCCAAATCCTTCGATCCGATAATGGGGGGGAATTTGTCAATACATCCATGAAACAATTCTTTAAAACCAAAGGATTAATTCATCAAACCTCTTGTTCTCATACCCCCGAACAAAACGGTGTTTCCGAACGGAAAACCCGTATTATTCTTGAAATTACTCGAGCTCTTTTAATTGAATCTCAGGTACCTAAATCTTTCTGGCCGGAGGCGGTTGCAACCTCCGTGTATCTTCTAAATCGGCTTCCCACAAAAGCTCTTAAATTTAAGACTCCCTTAGATTCTCTATCTAAGTCCGCTAGTATTCTCCATCCTCTTACACTTGAACCTCGAATCATCGGGTGTACAGCATTTGTCCACATACCCAAAACCAACCGAAACAAGCTTGGCCCATGTGCTGAGAAATGTGTATTTGTTGGCTATGGGATCGATCAAATAGGTTACCGGTGTTATAATCTGAAGGGGTAAGGTCCTAAAAACCTTGTAACAAGTACCTAGGACCATACCACAACCTTGTCGATCAGCCCTTCTGACCTTGCGCGGCCGCGCACTGGTCCTACAAAGAGGGTTCAAGAAACAGATAACAGACAACACTTGCGCGCCAAAAGGAAATCATAAATCCTTGCGCTTTCCTCCATAAACAAAGGATGAAAATCCTAAGTTAAACACTTTCGTCTAACAGTATCTAGACTTGGTTATTATTTACCCAATTGGTGCCACACGATAAAGAGTCACACAGGATTATGGCAATAACCTTCTAGAAGGACCCAATCGTGCACCACTAAACGGTTACAACCGTCTAGACACGTGTCATCACCTCAGGCATCCCTGAAATCACGATGATGGCATGAAGTTGGAGAGAAACCTCCACTTGATCACTTTCCATGTGGCAAACCCCCAGCCATAGATCTAGACAGCAAACCGTGTGCACTCACGTCGGATCGAGAAGCTTAACGGAAGGAAAGGTAACCGCTTACGGGGTTAGCATCTTCCATCAGTATTTCACCAACGAAATTTCCCGCCCAAAACTCTCGGCTATAAATATGAGAACTATTCAAGTATGAAATTCAAGTTACACACACTACGTCAATACCTCTTCTTCATAAACACATACTTATTCTCACACCGGAGTCGGGTCAAGGAGAGAACTCCTTTCTCCCCTTGACGAGGCTAACGGTGCTTTGTTTTGCAAAGTTTACCGGAGAAAAAGGTCAATTACATAGAATCAAAAGAGAGAGAACGACCCCCCTTTTATGCAGATCCAAACCCCCTAGATAATTCGATTCCGGTCATTTATCTAGTGTTTCTTCATTGGCGCCCACCGATTTCTCTGTCTTATCAGTTTTATCTTGTTTCGATTCAGTTTCCTTCATTCTCTATTTTCACATGGCAGAAAGATCATTACCCCACCCATCAGTTCCTCGATCTGAATTCAAGGGTTCGATAACCCCAAATACTCAGATTGACGGAATCATGGGAATCAACAAAAGTGATAGTCACTCGGACGAAAAAAATTCCTCAGATCAGCTCATAGAGAGAGCCCAGAATACTGGCTCGACAGATGCCAGATTGCTTTAAACCAAATTTTCACACAAATTCACAGATCTGAGTCCCCAAACACCAGATATGATACTCTGCGAAGAAACAGTGGAACGATTGATACTGTAGTATTGGACCCACAGATACCTTATCAGTGGGACATCCGATCTAACAGTTATACCAGGATAATCCCAAAATCAGAGGAAACCAATGGTCAGACAGATGAACCAAAACAAACATACATGGTGCAGGGAGGCCCTTCACGAAGGTCAAACAAACGACACCATGATCAACATTGGAGGGAACAGCAAGTCGTAATTCCTGTTGTTCCTGGAGGCCCTCAGGAAGAGCGACCAGTCATCATTACTGGCATCTTCGGCCATTACCGAACGGACTATATGTTTATAGATCCAGGAAGCTCGATGGATATCATATACGAGCAGTGCTTCAAACAACTTGACCCAGAAGACAAAGCATGACTAGAACCGGTTGATTTTCCTCTTACAGGATTTTGCAATGAAGCTGTATTCCCATTAGGGCAAATAGCATTTTCTGTGACTCTATCTGATGGCGAACATTCGCGTACAGTCACAGTAAACTTTATGGTCATACCGGCAACATCACGCCATGATGTTTTGCTCGGAAGAAGGTCGCAAAGGGAATTCAGCATGATCACTTCCATTCCACATGTTGCATGCGGATTTCCAACAGAAACTGGAGTAGCAATTCTATACTCAAGCAAAGAAGTCATGTACGTAGATGACGAGCCACCAGCAAAGGTGGCCAAACCTTCAACATCAAACGAGCCAGAGAAATGGGTTCTGAACGACGAATATCCAGAACAGACCATCCTGCTAGGACACGCCATTTCACCAGCAACACAAATACAGTTAAAAGAATTGCTGTCTGACAATAAAGATATATTCGCTTGGTGCCCAGCAGACATGACCGGGGTTCCATGCGATATAGCACAACATTGTCTGAACATTAGACCTTCAGCAGAACCTGTTGCACAGGGGAGGCGCAGCCTCAGCGCCGAGAAAGCAGAAGCTATGAATGAGCAAGTAACAGAGCTACTCAACGCTGGAATCTTGCGCGAAGTCCAATACCATACCTGGGTCGCCAATCCAGTAATGGTCCAACCCCCCGTTACAACTGAATCAACCGAGAGAGAGCTAACCCTTTTATGCGGATTCAACCCCCCTAACTATATCGGTTCCGACCATTTAGTTAGTGTTTCTTCATTGGCGCCCACCGTTTTCTCAGTTTTTCTAGTTTCTACCTCGTTTCGATTCAGTTCATTCCGTTTTCTGTTTTTGCACATGGCAGAAAATTCGTCATCTCACCGGCAACCTGGTCCTCGACCAAACGTCGGAAGCAATTTACCAGTAGAAGGGATCGTAGAAGAGGCCTCAGATGATAACGAGGTTCAATCTAATCGAGCAAATGATCCTGTTACCCCAGGAATGTTACCAGCAAATCCTGCACAATCAATCTTACCACCAGGAGAAACTCCGATATCATGGTATGTCCGGTCCCAAGGGGCATTAAACGCCGTATACACACAATTGTGTGCTCAAACCGCTCCTATAACCCAGTCACGGAGGCCGGGGTCTAGAGCTCATGCATCTCAACGAGAAGAGTCAACTTATGACGATACAGGCAGCCATCAGAGACAACACCATGGCGAACCACACCCTCGTCGAAGACAATCGGTTCATGATAGGTTGGGTTCCCAACGGGACGCTCATACTGATGAATCCGATCAAACATATCGTCTGAGTGCAAGCACCAGCGTATTCAACAGACTGCAACCAAACTATAATAAATGCAGACCTCGAGCGATCTATAATCCCGAAGCAGAGCATAACTATGACTTAGTTTATCGCCCTGATGAAGCGGCAGAAAACTCGAAGTTCATACTAGAGATAGCTTTAGCTCCATTGGAAAGGGCTAAATTACCATCTAACGTTGGAAAATTCAATGGGTTAACTGACCCCGATGATCATCTAAGAGTATTCACCAGCGCAGGGTTGGTTGGCGGTTGGACTCTTCCGCTGTGGTGCCATTTGTTTGTGCAAACACTAACCGGCCCAGTGCGAATTTGGTTTGATAACCTACCAACAGGACAGATTGAGTCGTGGAAGGATCTGCGAAGAAAGTTTTTAACACACTTCAGCCAACAAAGGCGGTCAAAACGTGATACATCCGACGTCATGAACATCTGGCGCCGCGATGATGAGACTCTGGAAGATTTTATTACCAGATACAATAAAGAAGTGTTAGAAATTGGAGGTGTTAGCGAACAACTAATCCGTGCTCAGTTTAAGTACGCGGTTAGGTGTGACGACATGGTCAAGGTGTTATCAGGAACAGAAGGCCTCCCCACAAGTTGGGAAAAGATAATGGCGGTGGCCAAGGTTTATGCGTAGACCGAGAAAAACCTTACTACAAACAGGCCACCACCACCACACAACAGGCCCGCAGACTTAAGCGCAAATGGTGAAAAAAGGTACAAAAAGTCATGGCGCGAAGCATCAGGAAGTCGATCTTCGGAAGATGCCCGCACATCGACTAATAAGCTCTCTGCGCAAAGAGAAAACAAGCACGAAAATAGGGAAAGGCAGTGGACTCCGCTAACGAAAACTCCGGCGGAGGTGCTAAGTACTGAGGATCACCAATTCAAACCTCCGATTCCGATGAAGAGTAAACGTGGTCAAGACCCGACGCAGTACTGCGAATATCATAAGGATAATGGGCACACCACAAATAACTGCATATCTCTGCGCACGGAAATCGAAAAGGCCCTCAAAAATGGAGAACTCACGCATTTACTCCAGAATATGCGCAAGGAGATTAAGCAGATTACCCGGGGAGAAGAAAGCTCAAGCAAACGGGCTAAAACTTAAAGGACCCTACAAGTTTTTCCGCAGAAAAGACATGACTTATCAAAAACAGCGGAATTATCAGGGAGTAAGTTAAGTTCCATTTAATTATCCAACAAACTTTGTAATGCCTCTGAGCATTATCCATGAATAAAATTACAAAGTTTCTATTATTTTTGTGTTTACAAAATGCATGCAATTCCTTTTTAGTAAGTGCAAAAACATTATGGTAGTATAACACAAAGCTCCATGCGCGGTCAGTGATCACGTCACAAACGACCATAAACTCATACATGAGCTTCATACCAACTTTATTCGCCTTACTCAAAGAAAAAGTAATTGTACTCATGCAAGATATTGTAAAATCATTCAACAAAACAAATAGAAACTTGCCATTTTTAAGCGTACAAATACGCCCTAAAAAGTTTAGACACAGCAGTGTTTAAATCCCTAGCGCAAATAGCGCACCAACAAAACAAGGATCTACATCCTACACAAAAAAAAAAAGAGAGAGAATTGTTCAATACAATTTCATCCTACTCTAAATCTTCTCCCTCATCCGGAAAGATTTCTTTAAGTTGCGCAACGTGATCGTCTGATTGCAACGCCACATTTATCAATTCCATCACTGGAAGTTGTAAGTTATTAAACTCTGTCTTCATAGCAGCCAGTGCGCTGGCAGTATTAACGCCAAAGGTAGCAGACTTGCTATCATCCCAGTTAACTTTCAAAGCGCTATTCACATGATGGGAACATTCCGCATAACCTTGCGCGTAACCATCTCGTCGCGCAGCGACCATCAAACTTGCAACAGTTTTATCCAGTTCTTCAGAGTTTAATACAGATTCAGCAACCTACGAAATCAAGATAAGTGTCAAAACAAGAAAAGCGCATACATAAACGAAAAAGAAGAAAGGAACTTACACAAGCAATCCCGCGATCTTTCAACCAGGCCATATCATTCTTCAAAGGTTCGAGCTCGCTCTCCGCTGACACCCGCGCCATTTCTGAATTCTCCAGTTTCTCTTCAACCTCAGTCAAATGGCGGGAGGTTTCAGTATTCTCAGAACGCGCTAGCTCCAGATCCTTCTTCAGTTGTTCCTGGTCAGAAACCAAAGCGGTAAGTTCCTCTAATTCTTTATCTCTAACGGCAAGAGTGGCTAAAGCTTGTACCTCCCGTTGCTCACTTCGTTCCCTATGAGAGCGCGCCTCCATCAACATAGCTTCCATATCAGCTTTTTCTTTCTTCAATCTTTCTACCTCCACATCTTGATTCTTCAAATTTTCAACCTCAGCCTTGAGGTTATTTATGATATTGCGAAGGTTTGCCTTCTCGGCATTATCCTTTTCACAAATTCTCCTCCAATTTTTGCGCTCCTCAGATAAAAGCGCAGCTTCAGCTTCAGCTTTTCTTTTCCAACCAGAAACGGACCATTCCTCAGTCTTGCGCTCAGCTTCAAACTTAGCCTGCTCAGCCTCTAATTTAGCCTTCAACTGAGCCACACGTTTTTCATCTTTAGCAAATTTCCTTTGTGATGCTACAAAAGATACCCGCTCTTTATGCATGCTATACCACTCACGCACTATACGATGAGTAGTAGAAACATGAGAAGCAGTTTCTGCAAGATAAGATTGATAGGTCTGTTCATAAGGCTGATTTTCCTGAAATTTAATCTCGCCAGGCGGAAGTATCCCCTGCAACCAATCTTGGCATACACGCCAATCCGTGAAAGTATCTCCTTTCTTCACATTCCAAACAGGAATATGAGGATCAGCAACATCTTTCTCTGCATACATCCGGTAATAATACTCTCCCAAGGTCTCTTCTGGACGAATTGGAGATTGCTTCTCAACACCAGCAGATGAACCTGCCTCCCCAGTGGCGGTTTTCTCAGAAGGTTCAGGTATAGTTTCAGAAGATCTAGGGGGAGAAGATTGAATTTTTTCAGCAGTTTTCTCAGCAGTTTTCTTTTCCGGTGTCGGTGGATTATCAGTATCATTTACCACATCTGGCTCAACAATCTGTTCAGTCTCTGTATTAGCATCAACAGGCTCTTCAGCCTCACTAGTTTTCTCAACACCTTCCCCAGCCATCTCCGAAGACTCTAACGGGTCTGCAACAGCAGCGCGCGGAGGAGAAAGGGGAAGTTCTTTATCAACCACAGTTGGTACGTCTACAGGAACAGGAGAAACAGGAATTTCTGGACAAACAAAAGTCTGTAAAAATCTTATCCGCTCAAAGAAAACAAAGAAAAGCAATACCTACCAGGAATGGATTCCGAAACAAAAGCATCCAGGTTTCCTTTTCTAGTAATTTTCTTCCTTTGCACCTTCTTGGGAGGTTGACCCTCCGCATCAGCATCAGCTAGCTTTCTCTTACCAGCCTTCCTATGAACCAAATGTTCGGGACTGGAATCCAGATCGATAGGCTCATTCGGGTTAGAAGGAGGAATATCAGCCGAATCCTTCGGTTCTGGTTTCGGTTCCCGCATGGTCACTACAGGAGTAAGACCCTCCAAAGAGTCAGAAACAACCACATAATCACACCTGGAGACAGAAGAACGGCGCGTACCTTTCTTCTCTCCAGCATTTTTCGCCTTCAATGGTTGAGTCTTAACAGTCTCACTTCTCTTCGGCGCGGAAGTGGACATAGTTGCGCGTTTTTTCTTTTCAGGGCCTACACCCAAATTCAATAACTCACCTACAAAAAAGCGCAAGACAGAGAAATTACTCAAAGCAACAAAGAAAGGCAAAACGGATAAACTCACCAGCACCAGCTGCCGGTTGAACAGACAGGTCCACATCCCGCGGAAGCACAAAATTCTTCACAATACGATGATACCAGAGTTCCTCTTCAGGTTTCTTCTTAATAGTTCCCATTCTTCCGCCTTCCCTCTTAAAGGCAACAACATATAGAGAAACAACTACATTGAAGAGAAAGCAGGTCAAAAAAAAAAAAAAAGTAAAAAAGCCCTAAACTTACTATGACCATCCTCAGTGTACACGGGTTTATCATCACGTTCCATCTTCCAGTTCAAACTCATGCCGGCTCCGACTAGGGCTTTCTCCGGCAAAGCAATATTGGGAACATCCTTCAGATCTTGGTACCAGTTCTCATCAACAGGAGTCTGAAGCGATTCAATCGGAATATCGTCCTTCCCTCTTAGAGTCATCTTCACCGGAATCACTCCAGCCTTGATGAAGAAAAATTTCTGTTTCCAATCATGAAATGATTTTGGGGGCTGATGGAGAATCTTCTTTGCAGAAGCCCTCTGAACAAATGAGTAAAACCCTTGGGTACAGTGCATCTGATAAAAAACCCTAAATCGGGGAACGGTTGGCTCCACATGCATCGTCCGACATACAAATTCGAAATGACGAACCCTAACCATACCAATAGGGTGAAGTTGGGAGATATGCAGATTATAGAATCCAAAAATTTCAAGAAAAAATCTGGTAACAGGCAAGCGAAAGTTACCATCGCAGAAAAAATCCCAAAAGAGGGTAATATACCCGACCGGAGCATTCGCTGCCGTTTGCCCTTCTTCGGGATACAAGGCACCCCAGTTCTCTGGAAATTTAAGATTCTGAACCAAACCCTCAAAAGACGCCCGGGGCCACTTCAATGGTGGAAGCTCAGTCGACATCTCTTCAACAAGATCCTCTTGACGTTCTCCGGTTGACATAAGCAGGGGAATGATGGAAAGTTTTTCTTAAGAACAAGGAATGGGGAAAAGCTTTCAAACAAAACAATGATTACACAGAGGAGGTTACCCAAACGATTATATACCCATCGCAATAAATAAGCATCGGTAACCGTCACAGTACTGTTCCAGGTATCACGATTACCCAAGCAACAGAAAAAGCAGATGTCAGAACATACACGCGTCTACACGCGCGCGTGTAAAACACGGACAGTAAAAAACAACTGACAATGACAGGTTGTCAAAATCAATTTACTGTGCTAGCTTCAAGTCAAAGATTTTTTCAAATCTTCTCATAAAAGCTTCCTTCCCTTTTCGCGCCCAAAAAACCATTTCCCTCACGTAAGTCCAGTGCTCCACTTATTTGCATAAGTACAACACTAGACTGGGGGGACTTGAAGGGGTAAGGTCCCAAAAACCTCATAAAAAGGATTTGAGACCATACCACAGATTGGCCTTTTGACCTTTTAAGCCTTGCGCGGCCGCGCACTGGTATTACAAAAGGGAGAAAACAGTCAGCAAATCTATAGTTGCGCGCCCAAAGGAAAACATAAATCCTTGCGCCGTCTTCCATTTAACAAAGGATCAAAATCCTTTGTTCAATACTTCCGCCCAAATATCCAGACTTGGATACTATTTCACCCAGACTTGGGATTTATTTGTCTGTATCCACACAGTAAGGTGTCACACCAGATTACAGCAGTAATCTTCTAGAAAGAAATATAATCGTGCACTACCCAGACGGTTATAACCGTCTGGACACGTGTCATCACCACAAGCAACTCTGAAATCACGACGAAGGCATGCAATTGGAGAGTAATCTCCACTTAATCACTTTCCACGTGGCAACTCCCCAGCCATAGATCAAACCACGATCCGTGTGCATTCACATCGGATCGAGACAAATTAACAAAGGATCAAAGAACTTAACGGAAGAAAAGATAACCGCTACGGCGTTAGCATCTTCCGTCATCTTTTCAATAACAGGTTTTCCCTCCCAAACTCCTGGTTATAAATAAGAGAATTGTTCAGGTATAAACTCAGATTACTCTCACTTCTCAAATACTTATCTTCTCCGATTATCAATACTTATTCTCACACCGGAGTCGGGTCAAGGAGAGAACCCTCTTCTCCCCTTGGTGAGGCTAACGGTGTTCTTTTTTGCAGAACCACCGGAGAAGGAATTCCGTTACAACTGAATCAACCGAGAGAGAGCTAACCCTTTTATGCGGATTCAAACCCCCTAACTATCTCGGTTCCGACCATTTAGTTAGTGTTTCTTCACGCACAGACAAGGGCATTTTCTGTTACACAAAAATGCCCTTCGGTTTACGTAACGCAGGCGCAACTTACCAGCGCCTAATGGACACAGTCTTCAGAGGCGACATCGGAAAAACAGTCGAGGTATACATGGACGACCTCGTCATCATGAGCCACGAGGAAGATACAATGCTCGCAAATATCCAACGCACGTTCGATTCTTTGCGCAGCGTAAACTTGAAGCTCAACCCAACAAAGTGTTCCTTCGGAATGGAAGAAGGGAAATTTTTGGGTTTCATAGTAACAAGAGATGGGTTCAAAGTAAATCCAGAAAAGGTGCAGGCCATCCAGCTAATGCCATCACCTGCAACAATAAAAGAAACGCAAAGACTCGCCGGACGTCTAGCAGCCTTGAACAGATTCTTGGCAAACCATGCGGCAAAGTCTTATCTATTCATTAGCACCCTACGAAACTGCGCCAAGAAAACTCATTTCCAGTGGACACCCAAAGTGGAAGAAGCCTTCAAGCAAATGAAGGAATGTTTAATTCAGTTGCCAACACTAACAGCACCAAGGGAAAAAGAACCACTGATCTTATATTTATCTGCGGCGGAGGTAGCGGTAGGCGCAGTATTAATGGTGGAGCGAGAAAATATTCAAACTCCAATTTATTATATAAGCAAGATGCTCACCAGCCCAGAGACGCGTTACTCAATGATAGAGAAGCTGGTCCTAGCACTAATACATGCATCAAGGCGATTACGTCGGTATTTCTCTGGTCACGTCATCACAGTTCTTACTAATTACCACTTAGGTCAAATCTTATCTAAACCTGACGTGGCGGGAAAATTGGCCAAGTGGGCTATTGAGCTAGAAGGATACAATATCCTGTACCAACCGAGACCAGCAATCAAAGGGCAAGTTCTTGCAGATTTTGCCACAGAGGTTCCCATCGACAAAATCCGAGAATGCGAGGCAATCCAAAACCCTGTTCCTGTTTTCGATGACAGCGTCTGGACCCTACACACAGATGGAGCCTCTAATGACGATGGAGCAGGCGCAGGCCTCCGATTAGTCAGCCTAGATGACCACGAATTAACATACGCAATACGCCTGGATTTCCGAAGCACGAACAACGAGGCAGAATATGAAGCGTTCTTAGCAGGCCTTCGCTTAGCGCTTAAAATGGGGGCGAGAAACCTCGAAGCTAACGTTGATTCAAAATTAGTGGCCGAACAAGTTAATGGGCACTATGATGCAAAAGGAGAGGTTATGGCGTTATACCTGGAACAAGCGCGGTTATTGATTAGCCAGTTCCAAACGTTCAAGGTTAATCATATAAACAGAAGCGAGAACAAGCATGCGGATGCACTAAGCAAATTGGCTGCTACCAGCTTCAAGCACTTAGCAAAAGAGGTACGCATTGAGGTGTTATCTAATCCTTCTGTTCCTCTAAAACAAGTCAACATCGTAGAGATTGGCAATCCGTCCTGGATGTCCCCGATCATCTTATATTTACAGCACGGGAAACTCCCGGAAGGAAAGGCGGAATCCAGGAAAATCCAGAATAAGGCAATAAACTATGAAATGGCCAATGGAATTCTATACAGAAAGTCATTCATGGGGCCGTTACTACGATGCGTTGACAAAACAGACGCGCAATACAGAGTCAGGGAAGTCCACGAAGGTTTATGTGGAATACACGCAGGACCGCGCATGGTTGTGGCAAAAATAATGAACGCGGGGTATTATTGGCCGGGGATGCACGTGGACGCGGTGGAATTATTACGGAAATGCGCAGCCTGTCAACGCCACGCTCCAAAAACACTCCGACCAAAGAATCCGCTCGTACCGGTCACCTCCGCCTGGCCTTTCCAACAATGGGGCATCGATCTTGTCGGCCCATTCCCTGACATACCAGGCGCAGTAAAATTCATCATTGTAGCAGTCGACTATTTCACAAAATGGGTCGAAGCCAAGGCACTAGCCTCAACAACAGCAATGGTAATTCGCAAATTTATATGGGAACATATTATTTGCAGATTCGGATTACCATTGCGCATCATCTCCGACAACGGCACCAACTTTGCCTCAGAAGATTTTCAGAAATGGTTCAAAGAAATGAAGATCGAGCACAACTTTGCCTCTGTGGCACACCCACAAGCAAATGGCCAAGTCGAGAGTATCAATAAACAGATAGTCGACCGCATCAAAGCGTGACTTGGGACAACGCGCAGGGGATGGGTTGATGAACTTCCCAGCATCTTATGGGCACATCGTACTATGCCAAAGACTAGCACGGGAGAAACCCCATTCAGTCTTGTCTACGGATCTGAGGCGGTAATCCCAGCCGAAATTGGCCTACCATCACCGTGCATGCTCGCCATGCAAAAACAAAACAATGAGCAAGAACGAAGACTGGATTTAGACCTTCTCGAAGAAAGGCGCGAGAATTCCGCCATCGCAGAAGCAAGGTACAAATCCAAACTCAAAAAATACTACAATGCGCGCGTACGCGTATGCACATTTGTCCCTGGTGACTTTGTCTTACGCGACAATGAGGCTTCCAACGTGGAAAAACCAGGTAAATTAGCGCCAAAATGGGAAGGACCATACATCATCAATGAAGTCTTAGGCAAGGGGGCATACACCCTAAAAAGAATTAATGGGACAATAGTTCCCCGCACCTGGAACGCGCAGCAGCTGCGCAGGTGTTATATATAAATCAAACCATTCCGCAAAAATAAAAGTATACAGGCAATGTACTTCTTTATTATCCTTTGTATTATTGGCCTTACGCCCTATTAATACAAGCATCATCTTTACTCATGTTACTGTTTGTTACAAATTGTATATAATTCTTTTGGTATACGCGAAAACAATATGGTAAACATTGTACGCTCCATGAACAGTCTAGAAAGGACACAGCCTTGCACACCTTAGACAAAAGTTCATACATGGGTACAAAACCATTCTCATTCGCTCTACCTATTCAAACAATTAAACATATGCAACGTATTGTAATCCAAACACAACCTGAAGCTTACATGCACGACAATGCATCAAAAATATATATATATATATATATATATATATATATATATCATCAAAGTGCAATATAAACAACCATTCACAATGATCACGACAGTGATCTTCAAAAAAAAATTAGAAGCAAGACTAAACATAAACGTCAAAAAAGGGGAAAACACGGTTTCCCAAACCTAACCTACTCAACAGCAGGACCTTCATCAGCAACCGGCACCTGATTATCACGGTGGTTCTTCCGGCGACAGTATACCAGCTGGCATCCACCTCTCCAAAGCATCGGAAAATGGGACATCAGGTCGTCAGCAGATAATACTCCGACTTTCTCATCAACAACACCTTTTTGCCGGAAAACCTTACAATCAGGACCGGCAACGGTCAAAGAATCAGGATTAAACGAATCCTTTTCCTCATTAGCTGTTAATGGTTGTGCACCAGCAAGGAGCATGAGACCTTCAACAGCCTCGTAAATCCTCAAGATATCCAAAAGTCGCCGAGTACGATAAGAACGCTTCATCTTATTTTTTTTCCAAATCAAGCAAAGAGATAAAGAACCCCTAAAAGTATTTATAGGCAAGATAACTCCGGGAAAGGGGAAAATCATGATCACCTGTCAGACGTCTTTTCTAAACGGCGCTACAGGAACTAATGTCATGTCCAATAAAAGAAGACTGGCAAGCGTCAATACGTATTCCAAGGCAAGAAGGTAAGGAAATATCACAAATATTAATTTAATATTACAAACGACGTCACCTACCGTCAAGCTCATGATTATACAAATATCTTTTTTCGAAAGCTGCTCAGCTAACTACTATCAAAAAGATTTCCAAAATCTCTATAATAAGCAAAGTGAGTCTTGTAACACCCTAGTTTCTATTTAACGGTTTTACATGTAAATACCAGCAATTAGATGTGTAGTTAAGACTACACATATTATAAATATACGGGTTTATTAAAAACTTTTACAAATCATAAGTTATTCTACATAGCGTGATCAAATTCGTTGTTTAAAATTTACAACGTGGCAAAGTGCGGAAGCGTGTATCTTTATCGTGTTCGGTTCTTCGCTGAGCTTGATCGTCTTCCGGCATCCAAAATGTACCTACATTTCATAAAAACATGAAATGCTTTAGTCATACGGGGTTTAAATCATGTCCAAACGATGTTCGGGAAACAATTGATTTTTCAAATGAAAAACAAAATATATAAAAATCTCCACCGTAAATTACGGTGGGACCGTAATTTACGGTGGCCCCTGGGTTCATGCTTTTCTACCGTAAATCAGTGGGCCACCACCGTAAATAAATCATCTCCACCGTAAATTACGGTGGGACCGTAAATTACGGTGGACCCTGGGTTTAGCCTTTCCATTTTGCCGTAATTTGACACGAAATCTTTCGTATCTTTCAAACCGCTTATCCGTTGAACCTACCGTTTCTTCCTACATGTTTGTAATTTGATTCTCCATCATATGGAGTTAAAATCCGACATCCGGCTTGATAAAAATTCAAGACTTTTAAGTCTTCGACTTATTACTCTTTTACCAAAATTTGACTCGTTCGTGATTTTATCAAACATACAAGTTTGTTTGTCCCTCATTTCTCATAAACCTATTAAATTCAAATATGTCTAACATATTGGGTTCCAATTATAGAATTATATACATTCTTTAACCCATTTTCACCCATATGCTTATTTTGACTCGTTTGAGGTATTCAAGCATATTTTAAGCACCAATTGCTTTTATTCATTTCTAAATACATATATCCACATTTCTTAACAAAGGATCTTCCACCACAACTATATTTGTGGTGGATTCGATGTGGTGATTTATATATACCAGAATTTACCCTTCAAATAGTTATTTTACGGCAAAGACTCAAATAGAGCCATTTGACTAACGTTTTACATCTTTCAACTTCTATACTCTTCCTAAGTAATTATTTAATTGTAAAACTCATTTCCAAACAACCTTAAAGGGTTGTTTGTTCAATTTAGCCTACAAGGGCGTTTTGGTCAATATTAGTCCTTCATTTACGACGAATGACTTTTAGTTACTTGTTTAACCCAACTCCGATCTTTTAACTATGATTTTATTTGAAAGGGCACTAGGCCTTTCAGATATAATGACCATCGTCCGTAATATTCGGTTTACCTATTAAAGTAACCAAAAACTTAATTTAGACTTCGTTTAACTCTCATTAGCCTTACATTTAAATGAGAGTTTTCTTATTATGCGTACCTGGCTCGGATCATTACATTGACCCAATTAAGTACCTTGCCTCAATATTTACTAAGTAATAGCGATGTAAATATCCACTCGATATTTATTTCTGAAATCAAACAACCCATCAAACCATTAGTCGATATTGTCAAAAAGTGGTATTTCCACCTTTTGACCCGTTGGTCTAAATGACCGATGATATTGGCGAGATAAAGCTTATTGCCATCTCGTCTACACGACTCGTTCCGATTTACACCGCACGGTCGTTTTAACTATAAACCACCTCTTAACGCTTTTGGCCTATTAAGGCTTACGTAATATGTATCTTTCAAAACCAATAATTATTGTCAACAAGTGTCCAAATTTCAATTTTACAAGTATTGGTTATCTTGTTCCATACGACTACACGCCGGGAACACCATATCTCAATTTCCCATTTGTCTTGTTCGAAATCAAACAACAAAAGGTCATTCTAAACTATATGACTAGTGTAAGCTATACTTACCTTGCATCCATGCCACGTTTTTCTCTTTCCGTAAGCGCTCCGTTTGACCCGCTTCATCCACAAGCTTCCACCTAGCTTGTTAGGCGTCAAACTATCATCATATTTCATAAGATGGGTAATTTAGTCATTGTTAATCATAACTATTCCATCTTACGCATTTTTCTATCAATTTATCATTCGATCTTACTAAGGGTCGGTTTGACTACTAAAAGTCAAAGGCCCCTTAGCATATAAATGCACATTCAAGTTCTATCTATCAATTAGTAGCTAACATGATCTTATACACTTAGTTACATGAACATGGCTACCAATTTCATCATAACATTCAAAACCCATTTCAATCATGTATGAACAAGTTCCCAAATCATTTAATTTGTTTGAGTGCCTTGTTTCTTATTATCAAATATGATGATTTTAAACATAACTTATCATCATCTTTACTATTATATCAAAACCCACTTCCTAGTTTACTTGTTAATCACATACAAGTGATATTACTTCAAGTTCTTCATAATTTCACCATATCTAACAAAACCCACTTCAACCATATATGAACAAGTACCCAAATTCATGGTTAAATCGAACACCTTCTATTTGTTTTCATGCATGTTGATTCTAAGCATAGTTATATCATTCAAAATCATCATAACATTAAAACCCACTTGTCTAAGTGTGTTAATTCATCAAATCCTTCAATTAACAGCATGTTGTGTATGATTTTCACTTAGGGTTTCGTTCCTAAGCAAGTATACATCACTAATCTAGTCATAGCTTCTCTAATCCATGCCTAATTCGCGATTAGGATGATTATCAACTTTTTACAACTTCATGAATGTTAGAAATTTGACATACCTTAGGATCCCCTTGACTTGGTGATCACGAATATGTGCTTGAATTTCGATTTGGGTTTGATTTGCCCTTCCAATTTCATTGATTTGTGCTTGTTAGGGTTTGGCTCCATGGGGAGCTCCCTGATGTCGATCCAGAACACACTTGAAGTGTGTGTTTTGTTTTGATTTTTTTTTCTTTTATTTAATAACTTTGTTAAGTTATCCCATTTTAACCCCTCGTGTTTGGTTCGTTAATAAGTGGACCACAACCTACTTATTTCTAACAATATTCCCATTTATTAACTAGGTTAAACATTCCTAGTTAAATTAGTGGGTTCGGGGAATCTATAACTCAGTTTCTTTTAAGCCCCGTTAATTCAGACTTCATATAAACTTTATTTACTTAAAACATTTATTCACGTTTTATTAAATATTAGGTTTATTTATTTAAATCATAATATTTACCGGGTTACTTCCACCACTAACGGTATTTTACCCGCTCTTTTGTATTAACGGGGTTTAATTACCAAACCCGTTTTTGGGATGTTACAAGTCTACCCCCCTTAAAGAGGTTTCGTCCTCGAAACCTTTTCTTACTTAATTCATTGAGTTTAAACTCAAGGTATTTGATCCGAGATATTATTTAAACATTGATTATACTTTTAACCGATTGTTAGTATTACCAAATAAGTATGGTAACATCTTTTTGGTCACTAATTGTCTACGTATCTCATACGACATAGTGCAACTTAAAATAACGTAATCTCGTTATTTCCACTAGTTTAGTTAACTTAGCGATATCCATCGCTTTCATATACTATCGAATTCTTTATGAATCCGTTATTTTGACCCGTTTAAAGGTCTTTAATGAAATCTTTCACTTTTAGCAGCCATTTCTTTTTGTCTTCAAATTTATTTATTCAGTTCAGTCATACCGAACCTACCGCTTACAAGCAAACCAAATTTATTTAAATGACCTTGACGGGTCTCACTAATTAGACTTATTAGTCCAGTTACTTTTTACCGCTTGCTTGGTTATAATGTGATTCTACTTCACATTACATTTCTTGACCGTGATTGTGTTACATCATGTTTAATTTATATCAAAATTTCATTTTCGAAAATATCACTTTTCGAATATATCGTCTTGCGCCTATCAGTGTCAAGAGTTGTATCTTTCATGCTTACTATTTAAATTCCTATCAGAATTTATGTTTGTAAAAACATTATTTCTTACTAAAACCGAAGTTTTAGTTTTAGGATCTTCTCTTTAACTTTTGTCAATTATCCATACCAGGATATTGACAGTCCATAATTTATTCTTATTTGGTTATATCCCATTACCGGGCTCATTATTCTCTTGCATTTAACGCTACCTTTATCTGGCTAGCGCTCATTTATGCCATTCGGCGTTATATTGTATTCAACATGTTTGACCTATTAATGTGAAACCCATCACTTATAAACAATCACTTTATTCTTTATTCAACCCATTCGACTTCGAATAGTTGAACATATTTACTCACAATTTCTATATATGAGATTTTATAGTCATAACTCGTAATCCAAGTTACTTTGATTTTTCAACCCGCGTTCACGTCTCTTGGTTTACGCATGTGTTTAATTCTTACCCATCAACCGGGTGTTTTACCGAAGTCGTTATTATTGCAACCCTCCCGATATGCATTAAGACCTCGCTTCATTTTTATATTCCGACTTCATCTTTAAGTTTGACGTTTTACAAAAACGACCCGTTAAGGGACATATTTGCATTTCCCGGGTTCGAGTGTAAGTACACTCCCTCCCAATGCTTGTCTAAATCATTTTACATGCCTGTGTTTTCTGGGTTCGAGTGTAAGTGCACTCCCTCCCAATACTTGTCTAAATCATTTTACATGCTTGCATTTTCTGGGTTCGAGTGTAAGTGCACTCCCTCCCAATACTTGTCTAAATCATTTTACATGCTTGCATTTTCTGGGTTCGAGTGTAAGTACACTCCCTCCCAATACTTGTCTAAATCATTTTACATGCTTGCATTTTCTGGGTTCGAGTGTAAGTGCACTCCCTCCCAATACTTGTCTAAATCATTTTACATGCTTGCATTTTCTGGGTTCGAGTGTAAGTACACTCCCTCCCAATACTTGTCTAAATCATTTTTCATGCTTCTTTGTCCCTTCACTCGGCCATTACTACATCGGATGTAAATGTGTCCGCTATAAGAAACTCGTGGTATCATATGCCACTACTTACTTGGCCAGAGTAAGCGATTTAACACATGACATACATGACCTTTTTATAGTTTTCACACCACGCCCTATGTAAGTAACGCCTATATTCAGTTTTCTTGGAAATTATATCCTGGATATGTATTTCTGTTCAGGTTTTCCAAGTTTCTAATTTACCTATGCAACGATCGTTCTCTACATGTTTGTTGCATATTGCTAATTGTGCGATTATATTTAAAAACACGCACCTGGTAATGCTTGCCCCGACGGGCGTTTCTTGTCATTAACCTTGTTCGCGGTCGTTACGCGATTTAGTCCTTAGTGAGCATGCTCCTATCGTCATACTTCGAACCGTTCCTCTATCATATCCTTAACTTGTTCAACTCTTGTCATCTTTAAATGCAATTGTCCTTCAATCAAGATATTCACAAAAGTTAGTAATATCAACTTCAATAATCGCCTGTATTATAATACAAGGCTTTTTCTACTATACGCGTCAACGCGCGTATTTTTGTCAACTATATCAACCATTTAATTGGGGTAACGTGTATTACACGGTAACCCTATGTGTTGTCTATAACACTTTAATACGCTAGACCATTAGCATACTTGCACTTACCGGATTTGCGATCAAGCCTCGAACCGAACACTATTCTTTGTCAAGAGCATAAGGTTTAAGTCCAAGCATGGTTCCTCCCCACCATACTCGAATCTCTTAAACCAAGGCTCTGATACCAACTTGTAACACCCTAGTTTCTATTTAACGGTTTTACATGTAAATACCAGCAATTAGATGTGTAGTTAAGACTACACATATTATAAATATACGGGTTTATTAAAAACTTTTACAAATCATAAGTTATTCTACATAGCGTGATCAAATTCGTTGTTTAAAATTTACAATGTGGCAAAGTGCGGAAGCGTGTATCTTTATCGTGTTCGGTTCTTCGCTGAGCTTGATCGTCTTCCGGCATCCAAAATGTACCTACATTTCATAAAAACATGAAATGCTTTAGTCATACGGGGTTTAAATCATGTCCGAACGATGTCCGGGAAACAATTGATTTTTCAAATGAAAAACAAAATATATAAAAATCTCCACCGTAAATTACGGTGGGGCCGTAATTTACGGTGGCCCCTGGGTTCATGCTTTTCTACCGTAAATCAGTGGGCCACCACCGTAAATAAATCATCTCCACCGTAAATTACGGTGGACCCTGGGTTTAGCCTTTCCATTTTGCCGTAATTTGACACAAAATCTTCCGTATCTTTCAAACCGCTTATCCGTTGAACCTACCGTTTCTTCCTACATGTTTGTAATTTGATTCTCCATCATATGGAGTTAAAATCCGACATCCGGCTTGATAAAAATTCAAGACTTTTAAGTCTTCGGCTTATTACTCTTTTACCAAAATTTGACCCGTTCGTGATTTTATCAAACATACAAGTTTGTTTGTCCCTCATTTCTCATAAACCTATTAAATTCAAAGATGTCTAACATATTGGGTTCCAATTATAGAATTATATACATTCTTTAACCCATTTTCACCAATATGCTTATTTTGACCCGTTTGAGGTATTCAAGCATATTTTAAGCACCAATTGCTTTTATTCATTTCTAAATACATATATCCACATTTCTTAACAAAGGATCTTCCACCACAACTATATTTGTGGTGGATTCGATGTGGTGATTTATATATACCAGAATTTACCCTTCAAATAGTTATTTTACGGCAAAGACTCAAATAGAGCCATTTGACTAACGTTTTACATCTTTCAACTTCTATACTCTTCCTAAGTAATTATTTAATTGTAAAACTCATTTCCAAACAACCTTTAAGGGTTGTTTGTTCAATTTAGCCTACAAGGGCGTTTTGGTCAATATTAGTCCTTCATTTACGACGAATGACTTTTAGTTACTTGTTTAACCCAACTCCGATCTTTTAACTATGATTTTATTTGAAAGGGCACTAGGCCTTTCAGATATAATGACCATCGTCCGTAATATTCGGTTTACCTATTAAAGTAACCAAAAACTTAATTTAGACTTCGTTTAACTCTCATTAGCCTTACATTTAAATGAGAGTTTTCTTATTATGCGTACCTGGCTCGGATCATTACATTGACCCAATTAAGTACCTTGCCTCAATATTTACTAAGTAATAGCGATGTAAATATCCACTCGATATTTATTTCTGAAATCAAACAACCCATCAAAACATTAGTCGATATTGTCAAAAAGTGGTATTTCCACCTTTTGACCCGTTGGTCTAAATGACCGATGATATTGGCGAGATAAAGCTTATTGCCATCTCGTCTACACGACTCGTTCCGATTTACACCGCACGGTCGTTTTAACTATAAACCACCTCTTAACGCTTTTGGCCTATTAAGGCTTACGTAATATGTATCTTTCAAAACCAATAATTATTGTCAACAAGTGTCCAAATTTCAATTTTACAAGTATTGGTTATCTTGTTCCATACGACTACACGCCGGGAACACCATATCTCAATTTCCCATTTGTCTTGTTCGAAATCAAACAACAAAAGGTCATTCTAAACTATATGACTAGTGTAAGCTATACTTACCTTGCATCCATGCCACGTTTTTCTCTTTCCGTAAGCGCTCCGTTTGACCCGCTTCATCCACAAGCTTCCACCTAGCTTGTTAGGCGTCAAACTATCATCATATTTCATAAGATGGGTAATTTAGTCATTGTTAATCATAACTATTCCATCTTACGCATTTTTCTATCAATTTATCATTCGATCTTACTAAGGGTCGGTTTGACTACTAAAAGTCAAAGGCCCCTTAGCATATAAATGCACATTCAAGTTCTATCTATCAATTAGTAGCTAACATGATCTTATACACTTAGTTACATGAACATGGCTACCAATTTCATCATAACATTCAAAACCCATTTCAATCATGTATGAACAAGTTCCCAAATCATTTAATTTGTTTGAGTGCCTTGTTTCTTATTATCAAATATGATGATTTTAAACATAACTTATCATCATCTTTACTATTATATCAAAACCCACTTCCTAGTTTACTTGTTAATCACATACAAGTGATATTACTTCAAGTTCTTCATAATTTCACCATATCTAACAAAACCCACTTCAACCATATATGAACAAGTACCCAAATTCATGGTTAAATCGAACACCTTCTATTTGTTTTCATGCATGTTGATTCTAAGCATAGTTATATCATTCAAAATCATCATAACATTAAAACCCACTTGTCTAAGTGTGTTAATTCATCAAATCCTTCAATTAACAGCATGTTGTGTATGATTTTCACTTAGGGTTTCGTTCCTAAGCAAGTATACATCACTAATCTAGTCATAGCTTCTCTAATCCATGCCTAATTCGCGATTAGGATGATTATCAACTTTTTACAACTTCATGAATGTTAGAAATTTGACATACCTTAGGATCCCCTTGACTTGGTGATCACGAATATGTGCTTGAATTTCGATTTGGGTTTGATTTGCCCTTCCAATTTCATTGATTTGTGCTTGTTAGGGTTTGGCTCCATGGGGAGCTCCCTGATGTCGATCCAGAACACACTTGAAGTGTGTGTTTTGTTTTGATTTTTTTTTCTTTTATTTAATAACTTTGTTAAGTTATCCCATTTTAACCCCTCGTGTTTGGTTCGTTAATAAGTGGACCACAACCTACTTATTTCTAACAATATTCCCATTTATTAACTAGGTTAAACATTCCTAGTTAAATTAGTGGGTTCGGGGAATCTATAACTCAGTTTCTTTTAAGCCCCGTTAATTCAGACTTCATATAAACTTTATTTACTTAAAACATTTATTCACGTTTTATTAAATATTAGGTTTATTTATTTAAATCCTAATATTTACCGGGTTACTTCCACCACTAACGGTATTTTACCCGCTCTTTTGTATTAACGGGGTTTAATTACCAAACCCGTTTTTGGGATGTTACAAGTCTACCCCCCTTAAAGAGGTTTCGTCCTCGAAACCTTTTCTTACTTAATTCATTGAGTTTAAACTCAAGGTATTTGATCCGAGATATTATTTAAACATTGATTATACTTTTAACCGATTGTTAGTATTACCAAATAAGTATGGTAACATCTTTTTGGTCACTAATTGTCTACGTATCTCATACGACATAGTGCAACTTAAAATAACGTAATCTCGTTATTTCCACTAGTTTAGTTAACTTAGCGATATCCATCGCTTTCATATACTATCGAATTCTTTATGAATCCGTTATTTTGACCCGTTTAAAGGTCTTTAATGAAATCTTTCACTTTTAGCAGCCATTTCTTTTTGTCTTCAAATTTATTTATTCAGTTCAGTCATACCGAACCTACCGCTTACAAGCAAACCAAATTTATTTAAATGACCTTGACGGGTCTCACTAATTAGACTTATTAGTCCAGTTACTTTTTACCGCTTGCTTGGTTATAATGTGATTCTACTTCACATTACATTTCTTGACCGTGATTGTGTTACATCATGTTTAATTTATATCAAAATTTCATTTTCGAAAATATCACTTTTCGAATATATCGTCTTGCGCCTATCAGTGTCAAGAGTTGTATCTTTCATGCTTACTATTTAAATTCCTATCAGAATTTATGTTTGTAAAAACATTATTTCTTACTAAAACCGAAGTTTTAGTTTTAGGATCTTCTCTTTAACTTTTGTCAATTATCCATACCAGGATATTGACAGTCCATAATTTATTCTTATTTGGTTATATCCCATTACCGGGCTCATTATTCTCTTGCATTTAACGCTACCTTTATCTGGCTAGCGCTCATTTGTGCCATTCGGCGTTATATTGTATTCAACATGTTTGACCTATTAATGTGAAACCCATCACTTATAAACAATCACTTTATTCTTTATTCAACCCATTCGACTTCGAATAGTTGAACATATTTACTCACAATTTCTATATACGAGATTTTATAGTCATAACTCGTAATCCAAGTTACTTTGATTTTTCAACCCGCGTTCACGTCTCTTGGTTTACGCATGTGTTTAATTCTTACCCATCAACCGGGTGTTTTACCGAAGTCGTTATTATTGCAACCCTCCCGGTATGCATTAAGACCTCGCTTCATTTTTATATTCCGACTTCATCTTTAAGTTTGACGTTTTACAAAAACGACCCGTTAAGGGACATATTTGCATTTCCCGGGTTCGAGTGTAAGTACACTCCCTCCCAATGCTTGTCTAAATCATTTTACATGCCTGTGTTTTCTGGGTTCGAGTGTAAGTGCACTCCCTCCCAATACTTGTCTAAATCATTTTACATGCTTGCATTTTCTGGGTTCGAGTGTAAGTGCACTCCCTCCCAATACTTGTCTAAATCATTTTACATGCTTGCATTTTCTGGGTTCGAGTGTAAGTACACTCCCTCCCAATACTTGTCTAAATCATTTTACATGCTTGCATTTTCTGGGTTCGAGTGTAAGTGCACTCCCTCCCAATACTTGTCTAAATCATTTTACATGCTTGCATTTTCTGGGTTCGAGTGTAAGTACACTCCCTCCCAATACTTGTCTAAATCATTTTTCATGCTTCTTTGTCCCTTCACTCGGCCCTTACTACATCGGATGTAAATGTGTCCGCTATAAGAAACTCGTGGTATCATATGCCACTACTTACTTGGCCAGAGTAAGCGATTTAACACATGACATACACGACCTTTTTATAGTTTTCACACCACGCCCTATGTAAGTAACGCCTATATTCAGTTTTCTTGGAAATTATATCCTGGATATGTATTTCTGTTCAGGTTTTCCAAGTTTCTAATTTACCTATGCAACGATCGTTCTCTACATGTTTATTGCATATTGCTAATTGTGCGATTATATTTAAAAACACGCACCTGGTAATGCTTGCCCCGACGGGCGTTTCTTGTCATTAACCTTGTTCGCGGTCGTTACGCGATTTAGTCCTTAGTGAGCATGCTCATATCGTCATACTTCGGACCGTTCCTCTATCATATCCTTAACTTGTTCAACTCTTGTCATCTTTAAATGCAATTGTCCTTCAATCAAGATATTCACAAAAGTTAGTAATATCAACTTCAATAATCGCCTGTATTATAATACAAGGCTTTTTCTACTATACGCGTCAACGCGCGTATTTTTGTCAACTATATCAACCATTTAATTGGGGTAACGTGTATTACACGGTAACCCTATGTGTTGTCTATAACACTTTAATACGCTAGACCATTAGCATACTTGCACTTACCGGATTTGCGATCAAGCCTCGAACCGAACACTATTCTTTGTCAAGAGCATAAGGTTTAAGTCCAAGCATGGTTCCTCCCCACCATACTCGAATCTCTAAAACCAAGGCTCTGATACCAACTTGTAACACCCTAGTTTCTATTTAACGGTTTTACATGTAAATACCAGCAA
This sequence comes from Helianthus tuberosus, assembly GCA_030545235.1. Classification (NCBI taxonomy): domain Eukaryota; kingdom Viridiplantae; phylum Streptophyta; class Magnoliopsida; order Asterales; family Asteraceae; genus Helianthus; species Helianthus tuberosus. Next base: position 153,850,826 of record CM060351.1, read on the forward strand.
TTAGATGTGTAGTTAAGACTACACATATTATAAATATACGGGTTTATTAAAAACTTTTACAAATCATAAGTTATTCTACATAGCGTGATCAAATTCGTTGTTTAAAATTTACAACGTGGCAAAGTGCGGAAGCGTGTATCTTTATCGTGTCCGGTTCTTCGCTGAGCTTGATCGTCTTCCGGCATCCAAAATGTACCTACATTTCATAAAAACATGAAATGCTTTAGTCATACGGGGTTTAAATCATGTCCGAACGATGTCCGGGAAACAATTGATTTTTCAAATGAAAAACAAAATATATAAAAATCTCCACCGTAAATTACGGTGGGACCGTAATTTACGGTGGCCCCTGGGTTCATGCTTTTCTACCGTAAATCAGTGGGCCACCACCGTAAATAAATCATCTCCACCGTAAATTACGGTGGACCCTGGGTTTAGCCTTTCCATTTTGCCGTAATTTGACACGAAATCTTTCGTATCTTTCAAACCGCTTATCCGTTGAACCTACCGTTTCTTCCTACATGTTTGTAATTTGATTCTCCATCATATGGAGTTAAAATCCGACATCCGGCTTGATAAAAATTCAAGACTTTTAAGTCTTCGGCTTATTACTCTTTTACCAAAATTTGACCCGTTCGTGATTTTATCAAACATACAAGTTTGTTTGTCCCTCATTTCTCATAAACCTATTAAATTCAAAGATGTCTAACATATTGGGTTCCAATTATAGAATTATATACATTCTTTAACCCATTTTCACCCATATGCTTATTTTGACCCGTTTGAGGTATTCAAGCATATTTTAAGCACCAATTGCTTTTATTCATTTCTAAATACATATATCCACATTTCTTAACAAAGGATCTTCCACCACAACTATATTTGTGGTGGATTCGATGTGGTGATTTATATATACCAGAATTTACCCTTCAAATAGTTATTTTACGGCAAAGACTCAAATAGAGCCATTTGACTAACGTTTTACATCTTTCAACTTCTATACTCTTCCTAAGTAATTATTTAATTGTAAAACTCATTTCCAAACAACCTTTAAGGGTTGTTTGTTCAATTTAGCCTACAAGGGCGTTTTGGTCAATATTAGTCCTTCATTTACGACGAATGACTTTTAGTTACTTGTTTAACCCAACTCCGATCTTTTAACTATGATTTTATTTGAAAGGGCACTAGGCCTTTCAGATATAATGACCATCGTCCGTAATATTCGGTTTACCTATTAAAGTAACCAAAAACTTAATTTAGACTTCGTTTAACTCTCATTAGCCTTACATTTAAATGAGAGTTTTCTTATTATGCGTACCTGGCTCGGATCATTACATTGACCCAATTAAGTACCTTGCCTCAATATTTACTAAGTAATAGCGATGTAAATATCCACTCGATATTTATTTCTGAAATCAAACAACCCATCAAAACATTAGTCGATATTGTCAAAAAGTGGTATTTCCACCTTTTGACCCGTTGGTCTAAATGACCGATGATATTGGCGAGATAAAGCTTATTGCCATCTCGTCTACACGACTCGTTCCGATTTACACCGCACGGTCGTTTTAACTATAAACCACCTCTTAACGCTTTTGGCCTATTAAGGCTTACGTAATATGTATCTTTCAAAACCAATAATTATTGTCAACAAGTGTCCAAATTTCAATTTTACAAGTATTGGTTATCTTGTTCCATACGACTACACGCCGGGAACACCATATCTCAATTTCCCATTTGTCTTGTTCGAAATCAAACAACAAAAGGTCATTCTAAACTATATGACTAGTGTAAGCTATACTTACCTTGCATCCATGCCACGTTTTTCTCTTTCCGTAAGCGCTCCGTTTGACCCGCTTCATCCACAAGCTTCCACCTAGCTTGTTAGGCGTCAAACTATCATCATATTTCATAAGATGGGTAATTTAGTCATTGTTAATCATAACTATTCCATCTTACGCATTTTTCTATCAATTTATCATTCGATCTTACTAAGGGTCGGTTTGACTACTAAAAGTCAAAGGCCCCTTAGCATATAAATGCACATTCAAGTTCTATCTATCAATTAGTAGCTAACATGATCTTATACACTTAGTTACATGAACATGGCTACCAATTTCATCATAACATTCAAAACCCATTTCAATCATGTATGAACAAGTTCCCAAATCATTTAATTTGTTTGAGTGCCTTGTTTCTTATTATCAAATATGATGATTTTAAACATAACTTATCATCATCTTTACTATTATATCAAAACCCACTTCCTAGTTTACTTGTTAATCACATACAAGTGATATTACTTCAAGTTCTTCATAATTTCACCATATCTAACAAAACCCACTTCAACCATATATGAACAAGTACCCAAATTCATGGTTAAATCGAACACCTTCTATTTGTTTTCATGCATGTTGATTCTAAGCATAGTTATATCATTCAAAATCATCATAACATTAAAACCCACTTGTCTAAGTGTGTTAATTCATCAAATCCTTCAATTAACAGCATGTTGTGTATGATTTTCACTTAGGGTTTCGTTCCTAAGCAAGTATACATCACTAATCTAGTCATAGCTTCTCTAATCCATGCCTAATTCGCGATTAGGATGATTATCAACTTTTTACAACTTCATGAATGTTAGAAATTTGACATACCTTAGGATCCCCTTGACTTGGTGATCACGAATATGTGCTTGAATTTCGATTTGGGTTTGATTTGCCCTTCCAATTTCATTGATTTGTGCTTGTTAGGGTTTGGCTCCATGGGGAGCTCCCTGATGTCGATCCAGAACACACACTTGAAGTGTGTGTTTTGTTTTGATTTTTTTTTCTTTTATTTAATAACTTTGTTAAGTTATCCCATTTTAACCCCTCGTGTTTGGTTCGTTAATAAGTAGACCACAACCTACTTATTTCTAACAATATTCCCATTTATTAACTAGGTTAAACATTCCTAGTTAAATTAGTGGGTTCGGGGAATCTATAACTCAGTTTCTTTTAAGCCCCGTTAATTCAGACTTCATATAAACTTTATTTACTTAAAACATCTATTCACGTTTTATTAAATATTAGGTTTATTTATTTAAATCCTAATATTTACCGGGTTACTTCCACCACTAACGGTATTTTACCCGCTCTTTTGTATTAACGGGGTTTAATTACCAAACCCGTTTTTGGGATGTTACAAGTCTTCTCACAGAAGATTCCCCACTTTCGCGCCAAAAAGCATTCCTCTCTCATAAATCCAGTGCTCCACTTATTTACATAAGAGCAACACTAGACTGGGGGGACTTGAAGGGGTAAGGTCCTAAAAACCTTGTAACAAGTACCTAGGACCATACCACAACCTTGTCGATCAGCCCTTCTGACCTTGCGCCGCCGCGCACTGGTCCAATAAAGAAGGTTCAAGAAACAGATAGCAGACAACACTTGCGCGCCAAAAGGAAATCATAAATCCTCGCGCTTTCCTCCATAAACAAAGGATGAAAATCCTAAGTTAAACACTTCCGTCTAACAGTATCTAGACTTGGATATTATTTACCCAATTGGTGCCACACGATAAAGAGTCACACAGGATTATGGAAATAACCTTCTAGAAGGACCCAATCGTGCACCACTAAACGGTTACAACCGTCTGGACACGTGTCATCACCTCAGGCATCCCTGAAATCACGATGATGGCATGAAGTTGGGGAGAAACCTCCACTTAATCACTTTCCACGTGGCAAACCCCCAGCCATAGATCTAGACAGCGATTCGTGTGCACTCACGTCGGATCGAGAAGCTTAACGGAAGGAAACGTAACAGCTTACGGGGTTAGCATCTTCCATCAGTATTTCACCAACGAAATTTCCCGCCCAAAACTCTCGGCTAAAAATATGAGAACTATTCAGGTATGAAATTCAAGTTACACACACTTCGTCAATACCTCTTCTTCTTCATAAACACATACTTATTCTCACGCCGGAGTCGGGTCAAGGAGAGAACTCCTTTCTCCTCTTGACGAGGCTAACGATGCTTTGTTTTGCAGAGTTTACTGGAGAAGAAGGTCAATTACATCGAATCAAACGAGAGAGAACGACCCCCCTTTTATGCAGATCCAAACCCCTAGATAATTCGATTCCGGTCATTTATCTAGTGTTTCTTCATAATCCAAAAACTCATCAAATGTTCACCACAATGAATGTTGACTTTCTTGAAACAAAATACTTTTATGACACCCAACTCAGTGGTCAGGGGGAGAATGACTGTATAGACACTCTGAGTTGGCTAACCCAACTTCCCTCATCTGAAGAAGTAACAACAGAAAACCATCACAGTACTTCGAGTCCTTCAAACACAACCACACGATCTGCGGAGCACACTACCACTGAAGAAAGTCCATCCAACGTGATACTAGAGGTAAGAAATACTGAGAACCTTACGTTTTATAACCATGAGACAACAGGGGAACACATAGAACCGACAACAACAGAAACTACAAGACATGGTGAACCAGATGTGGAACATGTTGAACCAAATTTGGAAGAGGTTGAACCAGTCGTTGAACATGTGGAACCAGTTGCAGCAGAGACAACTGGAAGATACCCTCTCCCTCCTAGAGCCAATAGAGGGGTCCCTCCAAAACGGTATTCCCCAGAGAGGGAAACCAGAAATTCAAGGTATCCTGTAGCTAATATGGTTAATGGGAACTTCTCTAACAGTGCGAAAGCATTTGTCACCTCACTATACTCCAAACAAATACCTGGTTCTGTAAAGGAAGCACAAGGTAAGAAGAACTGGAAAGAAGCAATGGAAACGGGGATGCACGCTCTTATGAAAAACAATACGTGGGAAAAGTGCATTCTCCCAAAAGGAAAGAAAACAGTTGGTTGTCGGTGGGTGTATTCAATTAAATATAAACCAGATGGTTCCATTGGAAGATACAAAGCTCGGCTTGTAGCCAAAGGTACACTCAGACGTATGGGATCGATATCTCTAAGGCATTTTCTCCGGTTGCAAAAATGGACACCATCAGAGTCCTCTTCTCGGTGGCAGCCAATAAGAATTGGCCTCTTCATCAATTTGATGTTACAAACGCATTTCTCCATGGAGACCTAACAGAAGAAGTCTACATGGAAGCACCTCCAGGTTTTTCAGGGGGTTTTAAAGATGGAGAAGTTTGTCGGTTGAAAAAATCTCTATACGGACTAAAACAGTCTCCTCGGGCATGGTTTGGAAAGTTCACCTTGGCCATGAAAGAATACGGGTATTACCAAAGTAACGCTGATCATACTCTGTTCCTCAAGAGAAGAAACGGCCTCGTAACTTGCTTAATCATATATGTAGACGACATGATTATTACCGGAAGTGATGTAGAAGAAATAGCACGGCTGAAAAAGAATTTGTTTTCAAAGTTTGAAATGAAAGACCTTGGGAATCTCAAGTATTTCCTCGGAATAGAAGTTCTCAGGTCTAAACGGGGGATTTTCATCTGTCAAAAGAAGTATGTCCTTGATCTCCTGGCGGAAACTGGTTTGATTGATTGTAAACCAGCAGATACGCCAATTGTGGTGAACCACAATCTTCACATGGAACTTAATGGAGAGCTTGCAGACAAAGAAAGGTATCAAAGGCTCGTGGGAAAGTTAATTTATCTCTCTCACACTCGCCCTGATATAGCTTATGCTGTTGAAGTGGTAAGTCAGTTTATGCACCAACCACATGGAAGCTGCTCAGAGAATTCTAAGGTGTCTAAAGGGAACCGCATGCCATGGAGTGTTGTTCAAAGCAAATGGACATTTAAATGTTGAGCTCTAAACTGACGCTGATTGGGCAGGAGATAAGGGAAACCGAAGGTCAACATCAGGGTACTTCACCTTGGTTGGTGGAAACCTTGTTACCTGGAGAAGTAAGAAACAGAAGGTGGTTGCTTTGTCGAGTGCAGAAGCAGAGTTCAGAGGCATAGCTCGAGGGTTAAGCGAAGTTCTTTGGATCAGGAAGCTTCTAGAAGACATTGGTTTCTCCCAAAGGGCGGCACCCAGTAATATTATGTGCGACAATACAGCTGCAATACAAATCTCAGAAAACCCAGTTCAGCATGATCGAACAAAACACGTGGAGGTAGATCGACATTTCATCAAGGAAAAACTGGAGGAAAGGACCATAGAGCTCCCGTATATATCATCAAAAGATCAACTCGCAGATATTCTCACAAAAGCAGTCAACGGAAACGCTTTTAGTAGCTGTTTGAGCAAGTTAAGTATTGGTGACCCCACTACTCAACTTGAGGGGGAGTGTCGGAAAGAAGGAAATAGATAGTATAGGGTCTAGTGTGTAATATGGTGTTCTATATAAACACCATCTTTGTGTAACCCTATTTTTTGTACAACACAATTTTTCAATACAATTCAAACCCAAATCAAAGATTGTTCTCTATACCACACAACAAAATGTCTTTGAAAAAGGAGTTTTGACCTTTTTGTAAAACAAAAAACTGCTAGCCACCTTAATAGGAACCCAATTGAGCTAGCGATGATTTCTAACTGAATTCATAGAAGGGGTTGCACCATACCTCTCGCTTCCTAAGGGACCGGACTGAAAAGGAACCCGGTGTGTCCCCAACCCAAAGCCAGTCGTCTGGCTCAAGAGTGAATCCAAAACTGTCAACCAAAGTCGATAAGTATTAGAGGTCCGTTCGCTCTACTATATGAAGCCTTTTTTCACTATATTTCGTTAGATAGATCCATTTTTACCGAAACTCTTTTGAGATGTGAAGCATTTTTTTTTTGGCAAATTGGATTTAAATAATCCCAACTCACTGTTATTGGCCAATAATAATCCCAACTCATTTAATCACCAATAATAATCCGAACTATTCACTTTTGTTTGTAAAATACTCCCAGTTAAAAAAACACTAACTAGGTTAAAAAATTGCTGATGTGGCATCTGATGTGGCCCTTTTAGCTGATGTGTCATATGACGTGGCAGTTGATGTGACATTTTTTGATGGCGTGGCAGCTGATGTGGCAGTCTACGTGGCATTTTTCGATGATGTGGCAACTGATGTGGCAGTCTACGTGGCATTTTTTGATTACGTGGCAACTGATGTGGCAAGCCACATCAGCAATTTTTTAACCTAGTTAGTGTTTTTTTAACTGAGAGTATTTTACAAACAAAAGTGAATAGTTCGGATTATTATTGGTGATTAAATGAGTTGGAATTATTATTGGCCAATAACAGTGAGTTGGGATTATTTAAATCCAATTTACCTTTTTTTTTTGTTAGTTCAAGTAATTTGTAATCAAACCAAATGCTAACTACTCACTATAAGCTCATGTCTATTCTCTTTTAGTTCTTTGTTCATGCAACAATATATCATAATCATATCATATATAAATTTTCATGGTTTAAATCATCATTCATGATTTTTCCATTAGAGATAGTTCAACAGCTGTCCGAGCGTTGCTATCATCGTTATTGAGCGGCTCTAGTTAACAAAGTGAATAATAGTTTACTATAAATACAATATTTGTGAACAAGATGCACCATCTCCCTTACACAACACCCATAAAAGAAAGAAAAAAATCCACACCAACAATCAAACACCCAAAAAAGGTAAGATGAAGGCCTTTGTAAGTGTGGGGGTAGTCATGTATTTACATCAAGAAGTCAACCCCCACAAAAGTCAAAGGACTAGCTACTCAATTCTCTGTTTCCAACCCAAAACCATTCATACATACACAACTCTATAACAACTATTCAAAAACTCATAAATCATATATTTTAAGAACCATCTGCGAATTTCTGTGCACCGATGAGGCTTTTCGTTAACCAAATCGCTGTTTCTCTTGAAGAAACCGTTTCTTCACCAAACGGTTTCAAAACAGCAGCAAGTTCTTCAAGCTTCCCTTGTTTTAACAACCGGGCACATAGCTCAAGTAAAGACTCTAATGCAACAGCTCTTTGTTGAGTCGGGTTTAGCCATTCGGTCTTGCAGTTGGTTTCATTTTCACCTGATGAGGTGAGTGTGGTTTCTAGTGGCTCGTTAGCCGATGCACCCTTCTCTGTTTCTTGGTCAACGGGTTCGATTGGTTTGGGTTCAACGGTTATCGGTTGCTCGGTATCCACCTCACAGATGACCATTTGAGGCGATACGTTTCCTTCATCAAAAGATTCGCCTTTCTCACTAAAAGCGTCAAAGATGTTATCTATGTTCTCATTACTAATAATACTCTTTTCAAGTTTCACAAAAAGTTCAAGACTCGTCACTTCTTGTTCCCCGATAGAAAGATCCAACGAGCTTGACTTTGTGCTGACTTTTTGTATTAACGAGTCCGAATTTTCAGGCCCGTCTCCATTGCAAACTATCGTTGTCTCACAACTTGTTTCCCCGCTATCGTTATAATAACTCGTGGGGTCCACCCGCTTGGTCTCGGTTTCTTCTTCCAGAACAGCGAATACCGGGTTGTTACGTAAACTTCTAACATGTGTGTCACAGTTATCGTTCTCTTCATGCTTTGTTACCTGTACTTTCGGCCTTAAAACTTGTACGTCTCTCTCGTGTGTCTCTTTTCCATCGTTTAGTTTCATGGGTGAATGTTTTTTCGGGGTTTTATCATTCGGGCTACTTGGGGGTTTTACGGGTAGAAAAACAGAAGACGGGTTGTGACATCTGAGGAGGTACGGTTGTAAATGTGGATGTCGTAAAAGTTCTGCAGCCTATTGAGTTCAAACATACTAAAATTAGATAAAAAATATATAATCAAAAGAGATTTGTAAGATAATGTTTGACTTTTGACTCACCGTTGGTCTATGTTCGGGACTTTTCCTTAACATCGTTTTAATTATCTGTTTTCTGAAACATCAACAGGAAAAATGTTTGCGTTAGGCATAATAATCAAGAAAAATCACTTGTTTGGGATGAGAAAATACTTACAAAGTTGAAGAATAAACGATCGGGAGAGGAGAAATGGTGGATCTGTTTATCTTGTTGATAAGTCCTGACATATCCTGTGGGATAAAAAACGTTAAATACCGAACATACCCTTCAAAAGGTCATAATAATGGATCTTCGTAGCATACGATTAAGGGCAAAACAGTAAATTTGACTTGTAAACTTTCTAAAGAAGGAAAATGTTGCACTTTTAACTGGAAATCTCTATAAAATATGAAAAGCTGTAATAACTAAAATTCTGAAGGATATAATACCTTATCTGGCAAACGACCAAACAGGTCAAAAATCGCCCAATGTGTATTTTTCATACCCAAAACTTCCTACGCACTAAATAATATTCTTTATAAACAAGATGACTGTTGGAATATTATAGCTTTTGTTATCACATTTGACACAAAAACTATTTTTCGACAAATTAAAATTATGGGCATAAAGTGTTTTGGGTCAACCCAAGCCCGCCTGTTTTGACCCGCTACCAAACATTTTGCCACCTCTATTCAGTATTAGAACTAAGTAGTAGAGGGGGCAATCTTGACCCAAAGCCTTCCAAGTGGGTCAATTTGGGTTGATTTTAAAATTATATGGGTTGGTTTGGGTTAGATATTTTAACTAAATGGGTCACAATGGGTCACTTGAAATTTCATCTTTTTATTTTTCGGGTCAAAGCGGGTCGACAACATTAAAGAAATGGGTCGATGTGGGTTAGTGTCTTAAAGAAATGGGGAAGGTTTCGGATCAGAATGGGTTTCGAGCCGGCATAAGTATCTGCACGACACGGGTTACGGCACTAAACAGGTTCAGTTCAAAATGAGTTTCGGGCCGAGACAGGCTTCGGCACGACGTAGGTTTTGGATCGGAACGGGGTCGGTTCGGGTCGGGTCGGGTTTCGGGCCGACATGAGTTTCCGCACGGGACGAGTTTCAGGTCGGGACGAGTTTCGTACCGTTTCGACGCGAACTGTTTCGACCCGTACCGTTTCGACCCGTACCGTTTCGAATCGAACCGTTTCGACGCGAACCGTTTCGACCCGTACCGTCTCGAACCGTACCGTCTCGAATCGAACCGTTTCGACCCGTACCGTTTCGACCTGTACCGTTTCGACCCGTACCGTTTCGAATCGAACCGTTTCGACGGGAACCGTTTCGAATCGAACTGTTTCGTCCCGTATCGTTTCGTCCAGTCGACCAGTACCGTTTCGACGCGAACCGTTTCGACCCGTACCGTTTCGACTAGAACCGATCCCATCATCAGTGACATACGAACCAACACCGATCAATTGCAAAATAAACTTTATGTAGCGTTAATGTGTATTATACTTTTTTATATATAGTTATAGTAAGTGTATGTGCAAGTTTGTGTGATATAAATATGTAGCGATGCTATGTATGTCTGTATGTATAATTTGCAGATCCAATTATTCAAACACAGATCCAATTATTCAAAGATTATTCAAACACCGATCCAAAATTTGCAGTGAAAATAAACAATCAGAGATTGAATTTGGATATATCATAAAATTTAATTGTTAACGGTTAATCATGCAGCAAAAAATCTCAAAAAACAGAGTAAATTATCAGCCCGACCCGACCCGAAAACCGTTCCGACCCGAACCCGTTCCGACCCGAACCCGTTTTGACCCGAACCCGTTTTGACCCGAACCCGTTTCGACCCGAACCAAAACAACCCTTTTTTTAATTGACCCGTTTTGACCCGAACCCGTTTCGACCCGAACCCATTTTGACCCATGACCCGACCCGACCCGATCCGACCCGTTTGCCAGGTCTACTAAGTAGCATAAACATATTCAATAGAACTTACAGGAGCACGAAATGGTTGTTGATGCGCACAAATCTCGAACATGCAGCAACCTAAGATAATGTTATTAATTGTGGTACATTAATATGCAAATAAAGGTTGAGCCTTTTAAGGTAATGGGATCGTTTTGTTCTTACCAAGGGACCAAATATCTGATTTATAGCCATAAGGAAGGTCTGCAAGGAGTTCGGGACACATGTAGTTCGGGGTGCCGACAACCTATAGATTCAATAACCATACAAAGATTATAATTTGAAAAATAGGTGTTAGCTTTTGTTTTGGGTCATTTTGTGTCCAACTTGGAATAAAACAGTTTAGGGGGTTGTATGCATTAAGAAAATACTTTTGATGACTTTCGACCCATTTCACCCGTTGTCATTTATGTTTTTGTTTTTGTTTTTGGTATGCTCCGTCAAGACAATAAAAGAATCCGGATCATCGACCCATCCATAAGTAAATGGGTCAAAGCCACCTCTAGCAGCGGGCAGAAAAAAATAAAGGTTTAAACGAATTAAAGCAATATGATGTAGTTAAATTATAAGACATAACATGTACTTGAAAATCGAAATACAGTTTACAAGCATTAAACTGATATTATGAATTTATAATAAGTTTATTACCGAGGAAGCAAGGTCTTCTGAGTTGAGTAGTTTCGCAAGTCCAAAGTCACCTGCTCACACCAAAAGTTTCAAAAAATGAAATACCGAATTAAATTTTAATTTTTTTATGAGAATATATCGCGTTCTTACCAAGACGGATGTTGTTCTCCTTTGTGAGGAAGATGTTGGAACACTGAAATTAAACAATAATATTCGTAAATATGAGGATGTGAAAAGATTCAATATCAAATGGAAGTATTGATTGTCGGTAAAATATCTAAAATGTCACTCGGTAATATTTTGTGGACTAGAATCAAAGTTGTTTAATTTTTTAACTATAAATCATGCAAGAGACAAAGAATACTTTGGCATAAAGAGAAATGTTTCATTAATTCTGGGACGAAGTACAATATATATTAACTGCAAAAAGGTTACCTTTAAATCCCTATGAAGGACACGATTAGTGTGCAAATAATCCAATGCCAATAATAGTTGTGTCAGCCATTTGCAGAGTTTCTACAAAGATACATAGAACGATAAATAAGTTATTTATAACCGACAAATATACATAAATTAATATATAAATAAGATATTATATAATTACCTCCTCTGGGAAATATGCTCCTCTAGCCTTACGTATAAGCTCGGCCCTAATCAACCAAAAGGTTAGTATCTTTACCATCAAATTCTGGTTTCATTATTGGCATTAGAAATATTTTCTCTTGTTTGTTTTTGTTTGAGAGATTTTACATATTTAAGAAACTAGTCAAAAATCTGAATAAATACTTACATGTCTCCTCCTTCACAATAAGTTGTCACTATGCATATTCCCGCCTACAGAACAAAATAACCATGAGTTTATTTTATACTTTTGTATAACAAAATGTCATGTAAAAAATAAAATAAAATACAAATTACCTTATCCACCCAAGCATCTTTGTACTCCACAACGTATGGATGATTAAGTCGGGATATCAAATCCATCTACAATAAGAACATATAAAAGTCCTTTTAGTTCATAGTAAGAAGCGTATTTTAAACGCTACAGCTTCCTTTCAGCGACATTTCAAACTAACTCCAAAAATGGATTTAATTTAGTGAAAGAAAATGGGTCTTGACGATGACATCATTAGAATTAGTAAATGATCAATTCATTTTCTTTTCTTAAACTTCTTATTTAGTGAACTCTATGAAATTATGATTTACAATTCGCAGTGATGCCATCGGTTACATTTATATTTTGTTGCATAATTCATGTATTCATCGGGTTCTTTAACGTCAAACGAATTACATATATTTATTTGTTTCTGCACACACACACATATGTGTGTAAGAAAACATATTTGACTTTAACAAAGTCAAATTCAAATCTAAAAATAGGTACTGCAAAAGAAATAAATACCTCTTGATGTGCTGTCTTCTTAAACTTCTCTGTTTGCTTGTTCAATCTAATCTTCTTCATGACATACCTATTATAAAAAACACATGTTATGCAATTTAAAAAATTAAAATCAGTTTAAATTAAATGATATTCATCCACCTACCCAATTGAACACCCTTCTTATTTTAAATTAAAACAAAACAAAAGTGAATTTCTGATTTTCAAGAACTGCATATGTGTGAATACTATTGCCAGCCCTAAACCCTAAAAATAGCAATATTTATAAAATAATATAAGAACACAAACAGATGAAAAATAAAAATTGCATACTTCTTTTTTTCAGTTTTATGGAGAACAAGAAAAGCAGCCCCAAAAGCTCCTCTACCAATCTGCTCAATAACTTCATAATCTTCCATCTTTGACTTGAAATCACCATTTTCTGCTTCCATCTGTGACATATTCTTCAAACCCACAAAAAAAAAATCCCAAAAAGACTCAATTTTCAGCCCTAAATGCCAAATAAGTCAACAAATTAACTAAAATTTAACTAGAAAAAATAGCAAAATGAAGTGGGTTTTACCTCAAAACACCTAAAACCACCACAAACTTAGTCTGATTTGCTCAAAAGTTTAAAACTTTATGGCTTAAAAATAATGGGTTTTCAGAGGAATTTAAAGGGGTCCCTTCAAAGCTTTCAAGAAAACCTAGAAACTAAAATTTGAGATTAAAAAAAAAAAGCTATGAAATTTTCAAACAATATGACATCAAGATTCAAGAATGTGTGTAGGAAACAGAAAGAAGATGGATGTGAGGTAGAAAGAGGCCCAAACACTCAATTAAAGTTGAATTTTTGAGTTGTTTATATTTAAAAATAGGTGGAGAAACAAGATTCAAGAAAAGCAACTTCAACACCAGATAATAATCTTTACACATAAACACACACACACACAGATGAGGAGGGTATACAAACTCAAGTAAAGGAACACAGCACTTATAAAATAAAGATTTAAACAAAAGGGTGTATTTTTTTCTTGTTTATTTCAATATTTTTTGTGGGATCAAAGAAAGGGGTAGTTAACTCACCAAACAAGAGAGAGAGAAAGGGTACAAAAAAATAAATGAAAAATAAATGAGTTTGCTTGCATTAGGTGTAGAATGTAGAGCATTCATACCAAATGAATTTTTTTTCTTTGAGGAATGGGCTACGGTTATCATGTCAACATCTTCACCTGAATAATTCTACACTTTTAATTTTTTAATACACGTATATATTGTTACATACCTCATTTATTAATACTTTTTTCATAGAGTTAAATATTATTTTATTCATATGTTGTGGGTTATTTTGACAGTTTAATCTAAATGTTTTATTTTTAGGTTGTGGGTCCAAAAAGATTTTACTATTGTCATTTTAGTCCACTGAGTTAATTTCATCCTTTCTTTTTTGTTAACGAGAAAGACAATTCGGTTATTTTATATGGCCAAATTGCCCTTCTATTTACCAAAATTACATATAAAATGACCGAATTACCCTTCTCGTTAACAGAAAAAATGGATGAAGGTAACCCAGTGGACTAAAATGGCAACTGTGAAACATTTTTTGACTCACAGGCAAAAAATGAAACTTTTGGACTAAACTGACAAAATGACTCGAACCAGAGAGACTAAAAGTCTAAAATAGCATTTAACTCTTTTTTAAATTAAAAAAGTTATAACAAAAATCAGTTATATATTATATGTTTTTTTAACGGCAAGGTGAAATATGTAATTATAACTAGTTTTTGCCCCGCCCGCGTTGCGGGGCAATAAACCGAATATTTCTTTCTCATAACATGTATGTCTGTATAGAGGGCAAAATCGTAATTATATTTTGAGCTAGAGGCGAAATCATAATTTTAAACTGAGAGCAAAATCATAATTTTGAGCTGGGGGGGGGGGAATCATAATTTTATTTTGAACTGTGGGCAAAAACGTAATTTTGAGTTGATTGCAGAATCGTAATTTTAAGGTGGAGGGAAAACCAACATTTTATTTTGAACTGAGGGGCAAAACCGTAATTTTAAACTAAGGGCGAAACCGTAATTTTAAACTGAGAACAAAATTAAAAATGAGCTTTTGAACCGAGGGCAAAAGCGTAATTTTGAGCTAGGGGAAAAATTATAATTTTATTTTGAGCTGGGGGCAAAAACGTATTTTTAAACGATGGACGAAAGCGTAATTTTAAACTAGGAATAAAATTAAATTAAAAAAACGTTGATCCAACGGGGGAGTGGCAGGCAGCTAGCTGCCTGGCACTATTCCCCCAACATAGTAAATGTATATGTAGTCTAGCTGCCTGCCACTATTCCCCCAACATAGTAAATGTATATGTAGTATAATATAATAAGAGTAAATTACAAGTTTTGTCCCAAAATTCAGGCGTTGTCCTTTACCTTAAAATTGATGAGTTTTGTCCTTAATGTTTCCAAATCCTGCACGTTATGTCCTTTAGGCCAAACCCAGTTATTCTTTGTTAAATCTGGTCATGTGATGAGGGTATTGTTGTCATTTCATCTCTTCAGGGACTATTGTGTAAAACAATTTGTTTTTAGGGACAAGTTTGAAATAAAATGAAAAATAAAAGAAATATACTCTCTCTCAAAACTGCGAGTCCCTCTCTCTCATAATAATATCATCTGTTCATCTTCAACCTGAAGAAATTGCAGTCAGATTCACTTACAGATTGTCTATATTAAGGCCTCCAATCGATAACAACAACCAACACAGACGTTCGATTCAGTTTATTCTCACTTTTTTCCATAATCAAACCTTCATTCAACCATATCCATCCGTCCTTGCCTCAAGATCTTCACACATTTGTGGTGCTGGGTTAGGTGCGGTGGCGGCAGGTGATTTGGTTTCGACGGCGGCGCTCGTGATGGTGATGGGTGAAGGTGAAAGGGTGGATGTGGTGGTGGGTTAGTTCGACGGCGGTGAGTGATTTGGTTACGAAACCGACCACTGAAACTACACCGAACCGCCATTCATTTCAAATCTTCTACAAACTTCTCTGTTCGTGCATTAAAAGAGGGGAAGAATGTGGTGGCGCTGTGTGTGGTGACGGTGTGCTCTTCCGTCAATCGGAGACCTTACCATAGTCGATCGACTATCACAATGGTGGTTTGCAGGTTCTTGGGGTTAGGGTTCCAGTGGGGGTGGTGGGTTTAATGGTGTTGGTTGCTGATTTTGGTTGTTGCAGGTTGGGGTTGGGGTTAGGGTTCCGGTGGGGTGTGTTGATGGAGGAGGTGGTGTGTTGATGGAGGAGGTGGGTGAAGGAAAGAGACAAAGAATCGATGGTGGTGGTGGGTCTGCAGAGAACGAGAGAGAAGAGAGAAAGTGGGAATTTAGGGAGAGAGAAGGCAGAGGATTGGAGAGGGTTTTGTTGGTGTTTGGTGGAAGGTGGTGATGATGTCGGTGAAGGGTGGAGGGTGGTGGAGATGGCAGTGACGGGTTGTGGTAATTGTTAAAGATATATGGTATATATATATATATACACTTATAATAATAATAATAATAATAATAATAATAATATTTTTTAAAATCATTTTGTTTTATTTTTTAATAATACTAAGTAAACAGTGTAAAAAGACTAAAATACCCCTGGGTGACCAGATTTAACCAAAAAATCTAACTGGGTTTGGCCTAAAGGATATAACGTGCAGGATTTGAAAACATTAAGGACAAAACTCATCAATTTTAAAGGTAAAGGACAACGTCTGAAATTTGGGACAAACATAAAAAAAAAACTTGTAATTTACTCATATAATAACTAGTAGCACCATTATAGAAGTTATAATATTTTATGTTAATAGTAAAACTCGGTTATATCTTGAAACTTGCAAATTTAGTAAGATTTGGGAGTAAATTGTTTATTGTTCCATAGATCGTTATTATTATAATAACAAAAGTAGAAAGGCCCAATGCACCACATTGTTGCCGTTTATGCACACGTGGGGCGGTCATGGTTCTGGGTTGATACAATCAATTCAATTGTTTAAGGGTGGGGTATGGTTAATTACTCTAGGGTGATTGAGTGATTCTCTACCCAATAATATTATGTTATGTCAACTCTTCATTCCACTCCCCATTTTGCACTCAAACACTAGATATGGTTAATCACTCTAAGGTGTTTGAGTGATTCTCACTTTTGATTGGTTGTTCTCTCCTCTCTCTCTCTCTCTCTCCTCCATCACTCTTCAATCACTTCGGTGATTACACACCGATTTTGGTAACCTCTCACCCACTCACCAAAAGCCTTCAACATGAGGGTATGGTCACCGCTCGGTGACTCCCCCTCCCCGCTTAACTCCCCGCACACCATACCCCCACCCTAATAAAATAATCTTGTGTCAAATAGATTTAAGAACTTTTGTTATAAGAAGCTATATTCCAACTTTTATTATGTTTTGGATGAATTTTGCATCATTTGTAAATAGGAAATATTGAGGTCAAAACACACGTGGTGGAGAGGTTTTATAGTTGTAAATGTATTTGAGTGGAGTAGTGTATTTGAGTGGAGTAGTGTTGGGATAGGTGACGGCAGTGGGGTTTTTGTGAGGTGGTGGTACTAGGGATGGCAATCGAATCCGAATCCGATGGGTAAACCGTGGTAGTGAGGCGATTTGTTGAATTCTTTTAGACCACACGTACAACTGGGGTTTTTGCGCGTTTTTTTCCTAAAAAAACGCCTCAAAACGTGACGGAACCGCTCCCATGAGCGTTATTTTCAAAAAAATACATGAGGCGTGCTTAAAAAAATGTTGTTGCCAGCTTCCTTTTTTCAAAATCAGACCGTTTATCAACGGTTAAAAATTAAAAAGTTTATTTTTTTATATTCTATTCACTTTTTTTACCTATATAAACACCCACCTTTCACATATTTTTTTATAAAACTTTATCTACTCTCTCCTATTCTTCAACTTATTTTTATAAAAACTTTCCCTACTCTTTTGTTTATTACATCATGAATCCTTTCTGACCACCTTTCGGTGTGCTGTCGAGACCCAGTAACCCCAATACATATCGGCCGAACACCGCGCCACTGCAACCGAACTTCAACTTTCAACACATGGATCCAAATGAATTTGTGTACGCGCAAATACTAGGCATGGGCGGTTCGCAACCGTTCTTTCAAGCTCCACAAACCTCTGCATCCATGGGCGGTTCGCAACCGTCTACCCAAGAAACCGATCCCGAGATAGAAACAGTACCGGAGACACAACCCAAGCCCGTTGCCGAGTGATTTAAACGTGGAAAACGCTCTCACAAAAAGAAAGATCCAACCGCTACTCGTCGAAAAGGAACCTGCCTAGCTTGGACGAAAGATGAGGAATACACGTTAGCACGGGCCGATATAAACCATAAATGTCATCAATTTCGAGAGGTCTTCCAACACACTAGGGACTAGGGATGAGCAAATACCGATACCGTCCCAATACCGATCCCGAATTTTGTGTAAACTTGGTACCGATACCGGTACCGAAATACGTCGGTTTGGTACGGTATCGGTATTTTAAGGGTAAAAGTTGGTATTTTACCGATACCGTACCGATACCGAAAAATCACAAAAGTGGATACCGTTTCCGGTACCGAAAACGGATCGGGATCGGGATGGGATCGGGATCGGGACGGTATTTTATACCCTTTGCTCATCCCTACTAGGGACAACTGAGGAAGCGGACAAAACAATAGGAATTTTAACAAGAGCGTTGGAAGAATACAATCAAACGAGAGGCGGTTTCACATATTTGAGATGTTGGGAGTTTTTACAAGGAAGTCCCAAATGGTCAAATGTACCGACGATGACGTCTATTGGTAGACGTAAAGCAAAGCGGTCCAAAACATCATCGTTGGTTGACCTAGACACACCCACTTCAGATGCTCATAATGTCGACTTAAACATTAACTTGGAGGACGACGAGGATTTGGAATTGGAACGACCGCCCGGTAGAAGAAGTGCGAAAAATAGGGGAAAAAGGCGGAGTCATCTTCATCTAATCCCGACATAATGAAGGAAGATTTCGAAGAGACGAACTGACGCCTACAAGATATTCGAGATCTCGGTCATAGGCTTTTAGATATTATGCAAGAAAGAAACGTCGAAAACAAAACATTTGTCGCGATACAAGAATTGATGCAAATGGAGAAAGACATAGAATTTTTGTCTAAACTCATCGATCATCTCATAGGCGACGCGTTGATCATAGTGCAAATGCGTTAGCAACAAATCCGTAAAAAATACGGACTTTAGATTATTAGTTTTTTTAGCGTTGCAAATTTTTATTTCTTTTTCGGTTTTTATTTTTTTTAGCAATGTAATTTTTTTATTTAATGAAATTTTATTAGTTTTAATTTAAAAAAAATAATTGGGTAATCATTGAAGGTACCGATGCCGAAAATCTCTAAAAATGGGTATTAGTACCGGTATCGAAAGTGTTCGGTAAGGTACAGTACGATATTTGAAGTTAAAAATGGATAAAATACCGAATCGGTACCGGACCCAAAAAAGGCCAAAAACGGATACCAACTTAGTCGCAAATTTAATCGGTATAATATGATTCGATACCGGTATTTTTCAGTACCTGGTATCGTTTCCTCATCCCTAATTTAGAGTACCATTGATAGTACGGTTGAAATTTTCATATATACACAAAACTTTAATGGACCCAAAATGAGTAGGTAGGAAAGCATTAAAGTGAAGTTGAAATTGTGATAACAAATTTGACCAAGGTTGGCGGAAAAGTCGTTAATTGAGACGTGATTACTATAAACAAGTGGAATTTGCTTTTGCTTTTGGAACTTTGAATGTTTTACAACCACGTTGACATCACCATTCGTCTCCCTTTTCCATTTCCTTCACGAGTTAGCTACGAGTCAACTCAGTGAGTTAGTTTTTATATGTTAAGGGGGCCTAATTGTCATTTATCGTACAACCTTTCGTAATTACATATTCTTTTTCATGTCCCATCGTTCTTCTTATGACTGGTTTAAAAATTTAAGCCACACAATATCAATTATTAGGTCCTCAACCACCATATAGAGCAATACATCTTGAATTTGATTAGTGGATATTATAAGCCGAGTTAATCTTTTATAATCAACAGTGATGTATTAAAATATGTGATAATAAGGGGAAGGATCCACTAAAAAGTGGATTTTGCCTAAGTAGCCTAAGAAGGATTGTGATGATGACATGTGGCACTCCTAATAAGTAGGAATGAAGGGCATTTTGATCCTTATAAATATGAGTGAAAATGACATGTGGCACCCCTTTTGTTTTTAAAAAATATAAACAAAAAAAAATCTAGTATAAAAAAATCTAGCACAAAAAATCTAGCACAAAATATGTAGTACAAAAAAATATAGCACAAAAAAATCTAGTACAAAGAAATATTGCACGAAAAAATTTAGCAAAAAAATGTAGTACAAAAAAATTTAGCACAAAAAAATTGAAGAAAAAAAAATTAAGACAAAAAAATTCAGCACAAAAAAATTAGCACAAAAATATAGTACAAAAATTCATCACAAAAAATGTTATATAACATAGAAATACAACACATTTAAGTGGGTTTTTTTAGTTTTCATATTTTATATAGCAATATGGTACTCAAATTAAAGATAAAAAGACGCTCGATTTTACGGTGAATTTTTTATGAAAAAATAATGTCGTATAAAAAAGTTATGAACGTTTAAAAAATGAGGGTGGAATATGCATGTGACTTGCATGTGGAGAGAGAAAGTCCATAAATAGGATTTTTCCAAGATACCCTTGCACTTCTCCTTTCTCCTACCCTTTCATCTTAACCATTGATTTGAAAAATGAATGGTTAAGATTCATTCTTAGGCTACTTAGGCAAAATCCACTTTTTAGTGGATCCTTCCCCATGATAATAAACTCGGAGTTTATAATTTTGTAACCTGATGATGGTGTTAAGTTATTCTACAAAGGCTCCTAGTTGTAAGAAATGTAAGAATGCTTTATAGAGTGACAAGTGTTTAATAACCTAAAACCACTACACCACCATCCAAAACCTAAACACCCACCCCACCCCACCACCACCCAAAAACGTAACCCCCTCTCCTCCCCCCCCCCCCCCCCCCCCCCCTCAAAAAAAAAAAAAAAACCTAAACACACCCACCACCACCCAAAAACCTAAACCCCCTCCCCCCTGGAAAAAAAAATGGGTGGGTGGGGGATTTAGGTTTTTGGGTGGAGATGGCTGATGGGTGTTTAGGGTTTTTTTTTTTTTTTTTTGTAGGTTTATTTTTATGAGCCTTTGTACACTTCTTATTTTTCGGAGCCTTTGTATTTAATCCTGATCCCTTTTGTTTGATACCATGGGCAATGGATAAAGAAAAAAAGGGTCACGTAACGTTAGAAGTTTTAACTAGTAGCTACTGCTGCTTTGTAATTAAACATCTTGCATCTTGGACATCTAAACCTAAAGAGAGGTGATGTTCTTAAAAAGGTTGAATCCTAAAAACATCATCTTTTTCAAGCGAAATTGTTTCAAGCACGTCACATTAGATAGTTTGAACGGAAAAAATAATAGTTTAATCATAATGGTATAAATCATACTTTGTATAAGTTTATTAAGGCCATGTATTTACCTTTTCGTAATTATATTATAAAAATTAGTCAAGCAATAGATGACAAATAATATGATGTGTAACAGTATATAGATCTATTATATATAATAAACAAGAATATTTGGGCTGACGTGGCGCGTTATAAGGGCTTCTCAGAATTGGTTTTGGCGGGAAAATGATCTGGGTTTTTTTCCTTCACGCGGATCCCATTTTGAGCAACCCGAACCCATGTACTCGGACCCTATATCTTATCTATCATCACAAGAAACCCTAACAGCCGCATGTTACAATCCATCCTTCTTTCAATCCCCATTATCAATTGCAAAAATTCTTCTTTGAATCCTCATCAATAATATGAATTCGGTCCAGCGATCGAAGTGTCTTGCGAAGAATAACAAACGAAGATCAAGTTGAAGTGTTTCTCCAGCGATTGATATCTTCAATCGAGTCAATATTTGTTCTTTCTCTGGTATCTTCTGTATCCTCTTTTCGGATTCTGAAACCGTAAGTTTTCTTTTTCCGTTTTACACTGATTTCTTCCTCATACGAACTTCCAGGTTTCTCTTCTACCACATATCACTAGCAGGTATCTCCTTTGTTCGTCTGCGCCTATTTGTTCTTAAAAAGGTTGAATCCTAAAAACATCATCTTTTTCAAGCGAAATTGTTTCAAGCACGTCACATTAGATAGTTTGAACGGAAAAAATAATAGTTTAATCATAATGGTATAAATCATACTTTGTATAAGTTTATTAAGGCCATGTATTTACCTTTTCGTAATTATATTATAAAAATTAGTCAAGCAATAGATGACAAATAATATGATGTGTAACAGTATATAGATCTATTATATATAATAAACAAGAATATTTGGGCTGACGTGGCGCGTTATAAGGGCTTCTCAGAATTGGTTTTGGCGGGAAAATGATCTGGGTTTTTTTCCTTCACGCGGATCCCATTTTGAGCAACCCGAACCCATGTACTCGGACCCTATATCTTATCTATCATCACAAGAAACCCTAACAGCCGCATGTTACAATCCATCCTTCTTTCAATCCCCATTATCAATTGCAAAAATTCTTCTTTGAATCCTCATCAATAATATGAATTCGGTCCAGCGATCGAAGTGTCTTGCGAAGAATAACAAACGAAGATCAAGTTGAAGTGTTTCTCCAGCGATTGATATCTTCAATCGAGTCAATATTTGTTCTTTCTCTGGTATCTTCTGTATCCTCTTTTCGGATTCTGAAACCGTAAGTTTTCTTTTTCCGTTTTACACTGATTTCTTCCTCATACGAACTTCCAGGTTTCTCTTCTACCACATATCACTAGCAGGTATCTCCTTTGTTCGTCTGCGCCTATTTGTTCATCGATCTGGTTCAATTGTTAGATTTTGTTTTCTTTGTATACTCATTGATTGATTTTGCCATATTCATGTTTTCTGTTATTATATTAAGCGAATAGGGTTTTGTGATTCCTCTTCACTATTGAGTAAACCAAGGTTAGTTTTTTAGTTTTATTGTGAATTCAATATACGTTTTGAAGTATATTCTTGCTAGGGTTAAAAGTGGGAAGACAAGTGTAAGTTCATATGTTGCTCGTGTGGGGAATACGTTTCAACTATGCCGGAAGCTTGGCAACGACTCATTTGGACATATCTTTCTTGGTTTGTATGATGATAATTTAGGCTATCTGTTTAAGAATTGGTAATTGACATGGTTTTTGTTTGCTTTACAGGAACTAATATTCAAACGACTGAAGAATTGCTATTAGCTTTCGTTATAGACTAGAGCTTATGGATTTCTTCATCAGGTCAAGTTTCAGGCTTGGTTTAGGTCTCATCTAATGTGATTTTTATTTGTGATTTGTTTTTAATAAGGATTTCAGATGTTGATTTAGGGCTCATCTCTCCTGAACAATTCCGACATTCAATTCTATGTGAGATTATTGTTGGAATCATTGTCAAGAATTTATATGAGATAATTGTTTTGATAATTATGTTTGCTTTGCATATTTCAGATGCTACAAAACCAACTGTTTGAACAACAATAGGAGCCGCTTCATATGCTTCTGATCACAATTCGCTTATATGGATATTCGAACCTAAAGGTACCCGATTCGCATTCACGCACACACACATGTGAAATTTCTATTCATTTCCTTTTCTTATAGTGTAAAGGGTATGAAAATGATGATCTTAATATTATCCCATCTGAAATGTTGAAGAGAAGCTCAAGTTCTACAACAACCAAAAGGCATGAAAACAGTAACTGTTTAATACTGATTTTTTTTTGTGCATACCAGGTGTTCGATTAAATGCCAATGACGTATATTGCCAATAATATGATTTCTATTCTCATCAAAATATATCAACGATTAATTTATTTTTTAAATTATAATTAATAATATGTTTAACTTATCTTGTGAAGCATATAAATAGTGGGAGATAGGATCGGTAGATATGTTGACCATATTAATTGCCAAAAAACCAGGTTACAAAGCTTTATTTTAAAAAAATTACATATTTTTATAGATCTTAATAATTTCTTGTATGTAGGTCGTGGAAGGAGTGATGGATTGTATGGATATGTACCTTCTGGATCGTGTTGTGGCTGATTCCATGAGTTAACTTCTGCACTCATACTTTTTTTGTTGTGTCTTAAGTATAAGTTATTATATTTATGTCTACATATATGTATGCATATAGCAACCTGTAGGTGGCTATGGTATGGGAATGAGTGGGCCCAGTGGCCTGTTTGGTGCTCCTTCGTTGTCTCCTGGATTCTGGATTTCCTTTATGTGTGTGGTAAGCCAACAAACCTATCTATTAAGTCTAGAGGTGGCCAAATGGCAGGGGTGGGCAAAGGATCAAAATGGGTGAATTTTAAAAGGGTTGGATCGGGTTGGGCCAGCCCAGAAGCACTTTTTTTATATGATTACTGTTTTATTATTTTTTTTTTCAAATTGAGTTTTGAGGTTTTTGTGTGTATAATTACTAATGCATGGAGTCGTAGCATTTTTTGGGCGGGTAGCAATGCTGATAGACCAGAATACTTGAGCATTTCACATGTCCATGTGAGCCCGTTTTCATGTTTGTGATGTTGTGTTTAGTTTTCATACTTATACTCTTATGGCCATAGAAAAATTGTTATATATTAAATATGCATGTGGAAAATTACATACAAACTATTGATCAATCTCTGAACAAGCTGTTAAGACTCACCAACACCTTTTTCTACTTCTTTATATTTCATAAATAATTAATATGGGTTAAAAATTTTAGAATATACGAATGTAGAAGATTGTAGAAAGTTGATTTTGAGTACAGTATGGGTCCTTTTTAGCTAATATTTTAAATTAAGTTTTTTTTATTTGTTATCATTTAAATACATCTCATTGTAAATTGTTCTCACGTAAATGAGTTGAATTTTGGCGATTTTCTTTGTTTATCTAATTAAAAAAAATTGACCTTAGTTTCAACACTATTTGCGTTTAGGCTAGATTTGTGTTTAGGCTATTGGGTGTTTGGACAAGCCCCAAGAAGCTCAAACCCTACGAGCCTTGTGGTCCACAAAATTACATCAAGCCGCTCAAGGGTGGACCGGCTGGATCCTGGGATGGTTTATGGGGACATAATTGATCCCCTTGAAGCAAACCGGGAAATGTGAGCTTATATTGGTTGTTTAGATAGTGTTTCTTTATTGTTATATTTGTAGCCCATTTTGGGGCTGCTTTCATTTCTTCTCAAGTACTTTTAAAGTTTGTAGTTTTTAGTCATTTTTCAAAATCAATATGAGATGTAATGTGTTGTGCAAGTAATGTTCAATGCATAGTTGATAGATTTCAAAGAGATAATGGTTGCCAATTCAATATATGATTAAAATAGGTAGATATGTTGCATTATATATATGTTACTAGACGAATGTTGACCATATTAATTGCCATAAAACTAGCTTACAATCTTTATTTTTAAAAGAAATTATATTCTTTTATATATCTTATTACTTTCATGTATTTAGACCATGGAGAGAGTGATGGATTGCAGGGATATGTACCTTCACTGGATCATGTTGTGGCGGATACTGTGAGCTAACTTCTGCACTATACTTTTTTTTGTTGTGTATTAGGTATATGCTATAATAAGTTATTATATGTATGTCTACATATATGTACAAATGTAGATACAGATATTTATGCATATACACATTTTCATTTTATTCTTTCAGGTGTTTTCCGATTTATTAAGGGTCTTTCCTGGAAAAGATCAAGTCGGATCACCCAGGAAAACTATGCTTTTCTTTATGGGCACTCAACTGGAGGATTTGTGGTTCTAAAGGTAATAATGTCAATAATTAGTTTTTCACCTATCGATGTGGGGATGATCTTTGTTCATGAAGGTTACTTTTGATTATTTTTTACCAATTAGGCTGCTAACTATCCTTACATTGAAGAACTAGAGTGGTGTACAATCCTAGGTTTATGCTCACTTTCGGTCTATGAGAGGCAAAGTTTGAAAGCCCCTTTGATCAAGCTAAATTCTCTATTCTTTGGCACCAAAATTTACAACAGATATGATCCAAAAATTCTATTATATGTCGAGTAGCGGAATAAATGGGATATTAAGTAGCAGAAAATTTCATATGCTAAAGTACTCTTTTTTAACTAGATATCATATTACAATCTTTTAAATCTCAATTGCTCAGGTTTCTATTTCAAGACAAAGAAGCCTTTAGTCCCAGTGGTAACAAACATGTATAATTCCTAAGTTGTATCCATAACCGATATTTGTCTTTTTGTTGATGTTTTTGTACATGGCTTATAAAGAAAACTTTGTTACTATTTTATGTAATGTTACTTTATTTGCATTCAGGGGCGAAGCTTAATGGGGGCGGGGCGGGGGGGGGGGGGACGTCCGCCCCCCGGGATTTTTCGCTCAGTAGTGTAATATATGTAGTTTTCGTATAGAAATTTGTGGGTATATACGTTTTCACCCCCCGGTTCTATAGAAATTTTTGGGTATATATGTTTTCACCCCCCGGCCGAAAAATCCAAGCTTCGCCACTGTTTGCATTAGTTTTATCGATACACTTGTGATTAATGTAATTTAAATTTTCCTACCCGGGTTTCCACCCGGGTGATAACCTAGTCATATATAAATAAGAAACAAACAAATTTCACTCAATTATTGTTAACAATAAGTTTTACATAATAATTTTCATTATCCAAAAATATAGTAAACTATTAAAGCTGATACTTTAAAATATGAGGTTGTTAAGTGGAATAAAATATAGTTCTGTCAGGCACTCCATTGTTTATTTTATTTCGAAGCTATTTTTATGACTTGAAAAACAAATATAAATTTATTTATTTTTATAAAATAATAAGAAATTCTAAGTATATGTAATATGTTGATAAAAAAAATATGCGTCATAACCATTTCATCATCTTTGAAATTTTGTTGAATTTATATTAATCCATGATAAAAAGATGGTGATTCATTCGTAGAAGGCGGTGATTTAATGAGTTAATTAATAAATTAAAATGAAATTTGGTCAATAAGACTCAAAATACGTCTAGACTTAGAAATGCATATGAGTGTTTGGTCAGTTTTAAATTTAACGTTTTGTTTGGGTTGAAATTTGGTCAATAAGACTCAAATCCACATATTCAAAGAGATGTCTATAGTTAAATAGTTAAATATGACAAATTTGAGGTTGGATTGAGTGATTGACCATGGACTTCTTTAGTAGGCAACCATGGGATAATCTAAATAGTGAAGGTGGGTGCATATTCATATATATGTATTAATTCATAACATCTCAATGAACAATGTCTACAGTTCCGGTTTCTCTGCTTTTGCAACCTATATCTGCCGGTCATGTGATCTGAATGTCTCTCTCTACAATCATCGCCTCTGCTTTTGCTCTCTCTTCCATCACCGCCAAAACACCACCATAACAATAACAAAACCTTCAGAGACAGAGATCCGAAGCCGGTGAGTCTCAGAGACAGAGATCCGAAGCCGGTGAACCATGATGGCAGCAGTGACGGCGTCGTGGCTCGAAGTCGAAATAGAGACGGCGGGGCTTTATCTGCCATTCCGACCGCAGTGTTGCGGAATTTATCAGACAAGTTGTATGAGAAGAGGAAGAATGCTGCGCTTGAGGTTAGGGTTGATTTTTGGTTGGTTTGCATTGCAAGCTGGCTATGGACTACGGGCCGTATGATAGCAGCGGTGAGGTCTTAACTCTCTAGCGATTGATTATTATTATTGTGATTTCGATTAGTGTGTGATACGTTCTGCTTGATAGTTTTACCAGCATTGTTCTTTTGTCAATTGTGGTTAATATATAATCTAATTTTCTCAAATTCGATGTTGAAGAAACTTGAATTTGTTGCAGTTGTGTGGAGTTGACTGTAAAGATTTATTAATTTTTTATTGAGTTTTATCTGTTTTTTTTAATTGAATGAATGTAGAAACAAAGAGAAAGTAAAGTTCAGTTACTGGAATTCTTGGGTGGTTGTTAGTGCATTGAATGTGACAACTGGCCCAAACCGGTAATTTCCGTACACATTAATTATTGCTTAATGACTGCAATTATGTGCTTAATTGTCAGCATTGTCTGAACACATACTAAACAAGTGAATTCATGCGCGTTGTATACTACAAAATATTGCTTTATGCATAAACGAGAGCGTTGCATCAAAAATACTAGTAAACTCACCGGTAAGACACACTGTGTCAACAGAACTGCAGAAAGCAGTCAGACAATAAAATTGGAGCCTAGGTGTAGGTCCGACAACAAGAATGCATTAAAACCCAAGAGTACATACAAGGGTTTAATACACATGCAATGCGAAAGCAAAATTAAGCACTAAAAAAAAAAGCACCCGAAACGCACTTTAAGTGCATAATTTATATAATTCAGCATTTAGACACATGAATATTTTGCAGAATTGTCGTTTTATTATCCAGAATATTTCCCTAAGTATTGGGAATCGATAGTGTTACAAAAAGATACTTATTAAACACTAAAAGGTGCAATTTAGCACTTTAACGAATCGGTATGTAACCGAACGACCGGACTTTACCCGGAACATAAAAATATTGCCAATAACATTACTTATCTTTTTCTGAGCCAGTTAGGGTCCCTGAATACCCTAACACCCGTTGTAACGCACAACACACCACTAACCGGGTTAAGCACTTAACTAACTTACTTAACCTAACTAATACCCAACTAATTAGTTGGAATCGGACCAAGACCCCCCCCCCCCTTTAGAAACCGTCCCCATCTAGGGGACATACCTTGTCCTCTAAATCATTTTTATAATCCTAATGCTCAATATCATCTAGACACATGATCCATTGGATAATTACCATATGATTTGTCTATAAAATCTAGAGATTACACATCATAATCATTCATCACATTTCTCAACTCAAACACACCCTCCTCTCTCTCTCAAGGCTTCGGCCGAACACCCCCTTGAGCATACATCCGATTTCGAGTTTAGTTCAAGCCATTCCAATCATCTACAAGTGTTAAGGGTCGCATATAAGGAGGCTTGGTGCAATCGGAAGGCGAAGGACCTCACTCTATTGCTTTTATCCACCCAATCTTCGATTAGATTCTTCCCTAGCCTCGAGCTAGTGGTATGTTACTTAAATCACTCTCTTGAACTATTTTAAAGTGGTTAATATGATTCGTAACGGTTAAAACTCGTTAACATACAAGATGACACACAAAAGTCTACTAAAAACACTAAAAATGTTGGTTAAAAGCTCATATGTTGTGTAAATCTTGTAGTATTTGATTTGTGTAATTATTTAGGCCCGATCTATGTTGTGGTAGCTCGGATCATCGTTTAACCCGGATTGGTCATGATCATGGATTATGACATAAAGCTTGTTTAAGTGTAACAAGGGTTAGGTGATGAAACTCTACCACACATCAAACTTGAACTTGTGTAAAATCAATTTTACTTATGAAATGGTGATCAAAACTAGTAGATCTACGGATCTACAAGCGGTACTTTCAAAGGACCAAGTGTCCAAGAAATCATATTTTCTAAAGCCGGATCTTACATGAAAAAGAATGATTTTAGCAAACACACGAGTGTGTAAACACTTGTGTAACACAAAGTTTCGACAAAATAACTATTTTTGTAAATGTTGACCGGAAGTTGTAAAGATGTAACTTCTTTAAAAACGAGACTTTCAAGAAACGAAGTTGATCTATACAAAGATCCACTAAAAATAATGGAAAGATACTACCTATTTTGGAAAAACCACAAGTTCATGTATTTCTGCGATTATATCTATTTTAACTAGTTGCGTATTGTTTATTGTTGAATGAGGAGTTTGTTGACGATTTAAAAGAAAATAAACACATGTTTTGAAACACATGGGAAACCTCCATTTTTAGGGGAAACTCTGTCAAAATTTTTATAAATTTTGACACTTAGAAAAATATAAGTTTTTGAGAAACTTATTCCCTAAAAATGTGTTTAAAAGTAGTACCAAGGTTTCCCTAATTTTTGATGATAAGAAATGAGGATTTCTTCAAGAATAAAATAGATATAAGTATGTATATTTTTGAGAGAAAAATATATATTATTTTATCACCAACTTTTGTGCTAAGTGTATATAGTATGTGTTATACGTGCTAGTGTATTAAGACTTAAAAATACACTAAATACTCGTGAGGAGTATAAACATAAAAAAAATACACATACAAAATACAAGATACATAATTCGGGTGCGAAGTGCAAAACACAAAAGACTTATATTTATTTTAGAGGAAATAATATAAGTAAGATACGTAGTTAAAAATATGAAATATTTTTAACACAACAATACAAATACAAAAGAGAGTGACTGTACTTGTGCGATACAAGTTTAGTGACTAACATTAAGAAAACGCGTATAGGTTACGACGTTAAGTAGGCAAATCCGGTGAAGTTTACGACGCACAGGAACGCAAAGTTGTGAGTTCATGCTCCCCCTTTTCTTTTAACTGTTTTCAGTTTTATACATTCGGGGGTGAAATACATGTTACAAATATTACAATGTTTACAAATGGTATGATGGATACAAGAATGATACGAGAAATCGTGTCACGGATAGGGTACCATAAGCACCATTAATCGTGTACATACTTAGACCGCAGAACAAAAGGTTAGATCTAATGGGTTCCGGGCAGCCCCACTCTTGGCCACTCTTTTACCAAGCAGTGTTTTTGTGTCTCAGTCGTGAATCGACTACAGAAAAATGCCTATGGTTTGGTGACTTCCTATGTCGTGTCACATGTTAATGGCTTTGCAACCCATTAACACTTGATACATACAGAAATATTTGATTTATACATGAGTACGTGGTGTACACAAAAGACTTGATTTATACAAAATACAAATTATGTTTTCATACAAAGTATACAAACGTGAAATACAAAAATTGCATGAATTCACACCAACTTTATGTTGACGTTTTTTCCAAAACTCACATGTATTTCAGGTAACTAGGATGGATGTGCGCGCGGTCTGACCCATGCTCGTGGATGTCGCTTTGTTTATCTTTAAATAAAGTTGTGACTTTTAAAACAATATGTTATCTCGTGTTGTAAACACTTGACATATGTTTTCAGTAATGTAATATTTGAAGATATTTTTGAGCATGTAGTATGTTTACTCTTCGTATGCAATGAGAACCTTTCATGATCACACCTCGTGCTTCCGCCGCAGAAAGGGGTGTGACATTGAAATAGCAGAAATAACTGAATAGAAGATTAGAGCTAGGACCCTTAGTCTTGAGTCAACTTCCTTTAAATTTTTACAGATTCTTGCTTGTGTACCGGACGGAAACTCGTAGGTGTGTTTTGGGTTTGACTTTTTATCTTTACCCTTTTACTTTTTTTAAGATGTTAAATTTCTTTTGGTTGCTTTTTCTTTGTTCTACTGTGATGTTGAAGAATCGAACTAAGTGTGGAAGCTCATGGCTTTTAGATTGTTTTGACATATGATCGTTTAGGTATGATCAGGTGATCACATATTTATGAAGTTTTTAGAATGATGTCACCGGTAGAACCTAAACCCTGATTGAATCCCACTTAGATGCGCCAATGCTTTTATGCAATGTGATCAGCAACTCAATATTTGTTGTGGCTGAACATAAGCGATGTTTGGAAAAGTTTGCATATTGGTATCTAAAAAGATGAACACCATGGTATTCAGATTGGTGGCTTGTAGTAGACACTTGCTGGTGGATTAGCAGTATGTTCAAGAAGCTTACCAATTAGGAACCAGAAAAGAGTATAAGTACATTTCTCTGTCTGATATATGGATGTGAGTACCGATTATGCGACTGTTGATTAGGTTGTGGTGCTTGTCTTTGCAACAGTTAGCTTCACAGTAAACACATATAAAAGTCTTGACCAATATTAACTCTCACCCAATAGCATTGCAACTACACACATGTTACTTGAACTTAGACATTAGAGATGTCTTTTAAGGTACACATTACTAGCCAATGATCTCTAGATCAAGTGGTGGAGGGCTTGCATTTCTTTTGAGAGATGCAAGTTCGACTCCCACTTGGTGCAGAGTGAGGCACTGGTGGGCAATGATAGGAGACCCAGGGAAACCTAGGTTGGATCCTTGAGCCAAACAGGTTTTACCGGTAATTTCACCGTCGTGCCTACGGGCGGGTGGGTTACCGGGTTTTCCCCGGAATTGGTGGTGGACTCGGGTTACTCTCGGAGTACTCCGTTTGTCCAGTGGGTGCACCGAGAGTGCTCGGGATTGAGTTTGTTGGCCGTTCAAAAAAAAAGGTACACATTACTACAGTAGAGATGTCTTTTAAGGTACACAAGCTTAAACATGGACTTCCTTTAGTTTGTAGTTAGGTTGGTGTTTATTTTTTAATTCTAATTGTGAGTGCACTTTCTAGTGTCAAATTTCTCTACTTGTAAAACTTTAACAAAGCTATCATACGGTCCCTAGACTTTCGTCGTCACACGTTTTAAATATGCTTGATCTACCGCGCAACGCGCGGTTGGGGAACAACTAGTTTTAAAAAAATAATGTACATTAAATCGTCCATTAAAGATATATATGTTTTGGTTTACATCATTGTCAATTTCTATGTAATTAATTCATTTGGTAATATGATTTGTGCTTTATACTTGTGAACCTTTTGAGTTGTGAATAATGTGTTCACTTTAAATGAATTGCAATGGATGATGATGGTTTATAGGTGATAAGAGATCAGGGATGTGTCCTTCACAAATAGAGATAACAACAAACCGGGTTTGGCTAATCGTAGTCTCATACCCGATTGTAAAATCATATCCCAAAATACATGTTGGGTAATTGCTCTTCGTGTATTAGACATACCGTGATGTATCAGACTTACAATGGATATCATGCATTAGGATTTTTAAAAAAGTACCTGTGTGGATTTTTAACCATGAAATATAAGTTTTCATCCTCAACCATAATTTGTTAAATAAAAATGCTATTAAATCAGATAAAAATAATTTAAGAACTAAACCAAGCACGAAAAACTGAAAAAATTAATTACTTCTTAGATAAATTAGGTTAAATTTATTTTACATACAACTAATTCTTTTTTAAAAAGACTACGACTAGTAATAATTTTATGTTAACGAAACTACAACTAACCAAAACAAATCAATTAATAGGGTGATTGAATGTGACAAACCAAATTTTGAGTAAAATATATTAAAAAAAATGGTCCTAAATGCAAAATGTATTATGTATGTATATGTATATGTATATTGGTGTATAGATAAGGTTTGTTCCTCCTCCCCCTCGTGTGGATAATAAAATGCATGATATATTTGTCTGACACCTCAAATACCTAACTTATTCCTTTGTTTGGTATGGTATGCCAAAAGGACACAAAATATTTTTTTACAATATAATACCAATCCATAATTGTACTCATATCCTCTAGTAAGTCCCACCATTATGTCACAAATTTGCACCAGTATATTTGATATGTCATCAAACTTGCACCAAAATATTTGATATGTCATCAAAGTTGCACCAAAATATTTGATAGAGTTCATTGTCAAAATCGTCTCTTAGGTTTGGACACGTTTGTCATTTTCGTCCAAAATGACACTTTTGTACCAAATTTCCCCCAACGTTTGTAACTTTTTGCCATTTTCATCCAAACCACTAACTTAGTTTATTTTTTTCTGTTAAGTTGAGGATATTTGGATGAAACTGGCAAATATAAAACCACAGGGACGATTTTGGCAATTTACTCAAACCCTTTTTAATTTCTTTTATTTAATTATTTTTGTTACATATATAATAAAAAAAGAATATATATGGAGTTTTTAGAAGAAAAAAAGTTAATAGTTTTGTCACATAATTTTTATAAATTTTCATCCAAATCACTAACTCAGTTTATTTTTTCTGTTAAGGTGAACGATGTTTTAAATTTTATAAATTAAGACAGAAATTAATTTACAGCTTCTTTATATAAATCAGTTTTATAAAGAGAAAACGTCATTGGTGTGCAACACATAACAATCGATTACAACTTTTAGTATTTATCAGTTGTAGAGATAGAAAAATAATTGTAAAACGTTACATATTTTTTAAATGTGTTGAGCACCTAGAAAATATGTTGGTGGAAATAAAATATTTATTTAGTTAAGATTATGAGGGTACCTAACTAAATTTATTCTAAGTGGCTTGAGTAAAAAAACTTTTGGTTCATAGCATTATAATTACAATTTGGTGGGTAATTTTAAGGTTTGGTAACGATACGTTGTTTGATTGGGGGGGGGGGGGGGGCACTGGCTTCTGTTTTTCCTTAGGAGTGAATTTAAAAGAGTAGAAGATGAATTACAAACTTGGTACATATTATAAGATTTTTTTATTTGACCTTTTTCAATAAGGTCACCACCATTTTAGTTTTATAAAATTTAGAGGTTTAAGTAGATTTTATTTTTATAAAACTGATCTATATAAAAAATTAGAAATTAATTTATGTCTTAGTTTATAAACATCATTCGTCTTAATAGAAAAATTAACATAGTTAGTGGTTGGATGAAAATTTATAAAAATTATGTGACAAAGCTATTATTTTTTTCATATAAAAATTGCATGTATATTTTTTTATTATATATGTAACAAAATTAATTAAATAAAAGAATTTTAAAAGAGTTTGAATAAATTGCCAAAATCGTCCCTGTGGTTTTATATTTGCTAGTTTCATCCAAATATCCTCAACTTAACAGAAAAAATAAACTAAGTTAGTGGTTTGGATGAAAATGACAAAAAGTTACAAATGTTGGGGGCAATTTGGTACAAAAGTGTCATTTTGGATGAAAATGGCAAACCTGCCCAAACCTCAGAGACGATTTTGGCAATTAACTCTATTTGATATGTCATCAAGTTTTCACCAAAATAGAGTTTGAAGAAGTAGTAAATAAGGAATGTGGAATGGCTAGAGAGGTAAGTTTTCACTTAACAGGAAAGAAAGGGGAGGGGTGGGGTGGGGTTGTTTAATAGAACATAAAACAAACAAGATTATGGATCTAATTATATGGATTGGTGAAAGTAGACAAATATGGTAGTTTTAGGAGATTCCTTTTGCTTTTTCTTGGTAGATATGATCAGTGGCGGACCCAGGATTTTGAAACAATGGGGTCCAATTTTTCCGGTGTTCAAATTTTTCAGGTTTAAAAAAAAAACACACACAAAAATGAAACAAACAGGTATCGAACCTAGGATCTCTTGTGTGTAAACAAGGGGTTTTACCACTACACCAGACTCACTTTCATTGTTATGGGGTCCAACTTAATAATTTTATGGGGTCCATAGCAAATTTTACATACCGCTTCTACTACTTTTTAAAAAAAGATTGGGGTCCGGGGACCCCGTTCCGCTATACATAGGTCCGCCCCTGGATATGATTAACTACTCTATTGCATTAAAGAATAAACAGGTTTGGTGTTTATATAATGTTAAAAAAATTATGTTTTATTTTTTAATTCCTAAACAATAATAATAACCGAAAAGAAAAATTATGTTTTATTTTTTAATTTCTGAACAATAATAATAACCAAAAGCTTTCACGAGTTAGGACTGATTTCATATAAATTTTGGTTGGCTATTTCTCCTGCGAATAATAAATAAGTGACCGTAGGTAGTTTGTATGAGTTACCTTGGTAGTTACACCAAAAGTATTAAATATATAATTTATATGAGTTTTACATTATCATTTTCTATGGTTTTACTTTTTAATTTATGATCACCCCTACTAGATCTTTTACAGAATACATATAGAGGGGTCATAATTAAAAAAAAATAAAAATTATGGGCCGATAAGCTTCATATAAACAGTGATGGACCTAAGATTTATTTTTTAGGAGGAAATAAAAAAAAAGTAACCAAACTTTTAAGAAGGGAGATCGAGATTTTTGCCTAAAAATATACTTTTTTTTTTTTTTTTTTTTTTTTTTTTTTTCTGGAGGCAACTAATGAGTAGCTCCACCACATATCTACCTAAGCTAAAGCCACATATCTACCTAAGTTAAATCTTGGATAACATGGTGTGAGGGTTTTTGGTGAATTCATAAATTTTTTGAAGTATGTGAAACTTTTTATGAATGTTTAACCTTGAAAAAAATACAAATCAACTAAAATTATACTGAATCAAGTAATATAAATTATTTAATAGTCACGAAAAGTATTTTCAGAGTTTACAATATTGTTGGAAATAATTTTATCATGATTTAACACAAAGCTCTTTAGAAGATAATTTTTTAAACAATAATCATTTCAGAATTATGATTATGAATACCAATAATTTCACAAAAATATATAAATCAACCCAACCGACTTAACTGGCCCTACATTATCATGGATCACGGACCAAATTCATTGGCATTAAGAAAGAAAAAGAAATATATAAAAGCTCAGTCTGGCCGGCTACTATGTGGGTTTTTTCTTGTGCTCCATCTTAAAAGAGCCTGGTCCAGTCTTTAATTCAAATATTCGGCCAATTTAAACCCCCAAGGTTCATGATCAGCATAGCCCATGTCTAAGTTTCTACTTATTTTCTTAATTTAATATAGCATTTAATAAAACAAATTCGTCGGTGTACTCCGAACATCACTTTCAAACAAACAAACTTTCAAATTAGATCATAGCAAGCTTTATGAGTGTGACACCCTTTAAAATCAATCTCGTCGATACACAAACCACAAACTCTTAATGGTTCGACCCCGTACTACCACTAACTCATAGTTAAGGGTAAATCGGGTATATATTATCTTTGACCAGGACGTGACACTCCGATCACTAAGCCAAAATGCCAATGTCTTAAAAACCGGTTTTTAAATCATACCGGGTTAGGCTCATAAATGGTTCAATCAGTTGAATCGAGTTGTCCCAGGCAGTTCAAACGGAGTGACTAATTATTACCCCTATAAATCCATAAAATAAAATTTCAACTTAAAAAATAATTCAAAACTACATTATTCCATTATAAAAATTATTCCAAGTGTTAACCCATGATAAAAAAATAATAATCCAAAAATTCACTATCAACGTCATCCTCATCAACTTAATCCATTGGAGTGTTGAATGCATCAAGTTCACATTCGATTTAACGATGAAATTCACTATCAACAACAAAAAAGTCTAAATTTTAACCTTGGCCCGGTACCGGTATACCTGTTTAAATCGGTATAACGCAATTTACCGGCGGTATAACTTCTTTTCCGTTCATTTAATTTACCAATATGATTCGTGCCGGCCAGACTTCCAGCATCCAGTTTAACCGGTTCAATCGATAGGTATAAACCGGTTTTTAAAACATTACAAAATACTAATCCGATTAGGAAATATTTCATCAATTACATTTTAACTTTTAACATTTTTGTTAAAGTATAAACGAACTTGTTTTGATCATGAAGATAAGACCTGTATGCAGGATTTTATGTTCAAACTTATTGCTCTTGATCACAAAATTGATTTGGAATTTGTGTAGAGTTAGGTTTGTTCATAACCTATTAACCTTACTCCCTTCTCATGTGTTTGATTTGCGATTTTTGTTAGCTTAATTGACGTGTGAGTTTGCACCTGAGTTTTTGGTTTGCGGATTATTGAAAAAAATGCCCATGTTGGATTGATTTGAAAGACTTTTCATTTAAAAAAATTGTATGTCGAATTTTTATAGTATCAATTAAGTTTTTTTAATAATATTTTTTTTACTCTGCAAAAATTTAGACCTTCACTACTACTGTAGCAATCATGGTCTTATTGGTTCGTTTTGAGTAGATTCACAAGGAAAAACAATAAAAATAATCAAATATATAAATAACTTAATTTGCAAGACACCGGTCCACCACTATGATGCGTGTAAATTCTCATAAAATGAATAGCAAACTTTTATGATGTTTATTGTCCATACGAATTTGAGTGAAAATTTATCAAAGATATGTTATCCACACTTGAGGACCTAAAATCCAAAGGATTGTTCCATCTTTTCACACGGTCCCCAAACCATCTCATATTTACATTTTCAACCTCCAACCCGTCGATGTGTTCCATCATGAACCCGGCCGAGCTATGGTTCACCAAGCCTTGACACCCTGGTCTGTAATCGACAAACCCGTCCTCATAACTAGTCCATCGTTTGTAATTAAAGTCCACATTCAAGAACTTTATATTACTAAGCGCGCCAGATTTTGACCCGGACAAAAACACCCCGTTTTCTGATGTGGCCGTGATGTTAACAAAAAGTAGATTTGAGATTGAACCCGTTTCTGAAGTGGCGTCCCGTGGGCATGTTGTCACGTAGATCGGCTCGGCCCGACCCCACCATAATGGATCATAGTATCTAGTAGTTATGTTTATGTTTGAAAATGTTATGTCACTTACATTTCCTGCCAAATAAGAACATATAAAAAATTAGGAAGTCATTAAATGGGGTATGTGTAGGGGTGTAAACAAGCCCAGAGGCTCGAGAGCTACTCGTGGTTGGCTCGTTTGAAAGCTCGAACGAACCGAACCTTAACGATCCCAAGCCTGGAATACAAAGCTCGCTTAGGCTCGCGAGCCTAAACAAGCCCAAACAAAAATTTAGTTTTTTTTATATATATAATATAATATAATGATGATTATTAATAACCCCTTTAAACCTAATTCTAAAAAGCCCAAGTGGGTTTCAACTTAGGCCCATAAAACGAGCTCGAGCCGAGCTTTTAGCTCGTTTGAGGTTGTTCTC
The DNA here is from genome assembly GCA_030545235.1 of Helianthus tuberosus. Classification (NCBI taxonomy): domain Eukaryota; kingdom Viridiplantae; phylum Streptophyta; class Magnoliopsida; order Asterales; family Asteraceae; genus Helianthus; species Helianthus tuberosus. Next base: position 153,889,460 of record CM060351.1, read on the forward strand.
AAAATGGCTTGAGCCGAGCTCGAGCTATTGGTTTTACTCAGGAGCTCGAGCTCAAATAAGTAGACTCGAACAGAGCTCGAGCTCAAGCTTCATAAAAACATCATGAGCCAAGCTCGAGCCTAGTTGGGATCGGCCTGATTCGTTTACATTCCTAGGTATGCGTGATCAACATCATCAAAATAGAAAAATATGGATATGGGTGTTCATAAAACGTTCAAACCGAAGCAAGTCAGTGGGTTTGAGATCCTAATGGTTCGTTTTGGTGGTTTAGCGGTTCGGTGACTTTTATTATCTATACATATTTTTTTTAATTTTTCGAATACGTAGTTATGTATATGTAATATAATCAAGAATCATATTCATACCTCCATCGCGAATTTGTAGTCCAAGCCCTCGATGAGAGTCTACAATCGTGATATTATCAAAACGAAGCTGTTTGAATTCGAAGCAACTGGCACTACCAAGTTTGATAGCAGATGATTTAGTTCTGATCCAAGAATCTGTGGCGGTGAGATTGTAAAGTGGACCATCGTATGTCTTCGGACAGATGGCGTCATCTCCAGTGTTGATGTTCACCCTTGTGATTACAGTATTGTTTGAATCATCTATGTCTATTCCATCATTGTTTGGAATATTGAAATCTCCATAGATTGACATATCATGAATGTATGTGTTATCACATTGCACCAAATGCAAGCTGCAATTACAAGTTACAATATTAGGAATCACAACTTGTGAAATCTGTACACTTAATTCACAATCAATAACAAACTAACAGTACCAACTGTACGATCAATCTGAAAAATTTTAAAATCATCCATTAATTTTGACTAGTCAAATGTGTGCGCGCAGAAATAGCAAGTGTTTGTGTGTGTTTATTTTACCAAATGCAAGCTGCAATTCAACATCATGAATAAAAATTTATGAAATACATACGCTTAATTCGCAATCAGTAACAAACTAACAATACCAATTGTACAGTCAATCTGAAAATTTCTACATTCATCGATCAATTTTGACTAGTCAAATGTGTGTGCAGATATAATAAGCCTTTAATGTGCATTTTTGAACCAGATTCAAGTTGCAATTACAACATCATGATTTACAACTAATCAAATCCATACACTTAATTCAAAATCAGTAACAAACTAGCAGTACCAATTGTACAATCAATCTTAGTATTCTGAATGGTTAAGTGTTGAACCATAAGAGGTCTGAACCATTAGCTGAACCAATAAGAGGTCTGAACCATTAAGAGTCAGTATAATGCTTAATCGTTCAGAGGCAAATGTCTGACCATTTCAGATTAGAGGTCTTAATCATTCAGACTTGGTATAATGCTTAACCATTCAGAGGCAAATGTCTGAACCATTCAGACATCTGTTCGCGAAACAAACAGTCCAAACCATTAAGAGCCCCATTAAGAGCTAAACAAACAGCCCTTACAGTCATCCGTCAATTTTGACTAGTCATCAGTCAATGTTGACCACTCAAATGTGTGTGTGTGCATATTAACGAAATCTATACGCTTAATTAGCAGTCATTAACAAACTAACAGTACCAGATATACAATCAATCTCAGAATTTCTACAGTTTCTACAGTCAAATCTCAAATTTCTATAGTCTCCTGTCAATTTTGACTAGTCAAATGAGTGTGCAGGTATAATAGTATGTATTTTAACCCAATGCAAGCTGCAATTAATAGTTACAACATCATAAATCACAACTTATGAAATCCTATACACTTAATCCACAATCAGTAACAAACTAACAGAACCAATTATACAATCAATCTGAAAATTTCTACAGTCATCCCTCAACTTTGACTAGTCAAATCTCAAATATGTATGTACAAATCACAGATGTAGCAAGTATTTGTGTGTGTGTGTGTGTTATTGAGAGAGAACATACATACCACCAATAAGCAGGTTCACTTAACCTAACATCCCAAACCCTAACATTCTTCGACCTAATAAACCCTACCAGTCGCGGCCTACACTCATCTCCATCACACGCGCCGGTCCGATTCCAGCTCACCATCACATTCTTCCTCACATCAAATCTCACCACAAACTCCAACCCTTGGCCGTTAATCTCACCACCGCCGGTAATCCCTACATCCTCCGCATCCTCCGCCACCACCACGTACCACTGGTTCTGTTCCACCGGATAATCCTCCAGCCTCGTCCCTCCGTACACCGTCGCATTCTTCTGCACCTCCAAAACCACGCCGGACTTCAAAAACACCGTCGCCGTTAAGTACTTCCCCGGCGGAAACACCACGCGGCCGCCTCCGGCGGCCGTGCACGCGTCGATTGCGGACTGGATCGGAACAGTGTCGTAGTGGATTCCGTCGCCGGCGGCGCCGAAATCGGTGACGGAGATACGTACAGGTTCAGATCGGGATTGAATTGAAGGAAGACGGATGTATGGTGATGACGTGTGTGGTGACGTTTGAGTGTAGAGAATGAAGATGAATGATAACGTGAGGAAAGGATGGAGGTAAAGAGGGAGCGCCATTTTTTCTGGCGACGGTGTACGGCGGTGGTAAACGGCGGATTGGATTTATATAGTCACAAAAGCACCATATTTTTGAGTCGTATTCCGTATTGATTGGGATTGGGGGGTTTATCCCATAGTGAATTTTGAAAGGTATTGATGATAACAGAAGTCTAAATAATTACAAAAAGTTTATTAACTAACAGAATTTTTTAAGAGTGAATTACAAGTGATCTCGTTGTGATTAAAACAAAATAAAAGACACGTGTACTTTATACCCTGTACTAAGGGGCTGTTTGGCTAAGCTTATTTTGGAGTGACTTATGACTTATTGACTTTTTGGAAAAGTAAATAAGTCATAATGGAGTGACTTATTTACTTATTCTTCTTACATAATAAGCTAACCCAAACACCTTTTAACTTTTCAAAAAGTAAATAAGTCACTAAAATAAGCTTAGCCAAACAGCCCCTAAGGTTAGAAGCTCGTGTTTAAAGAATGGAAAGATCTCTAAAATAGCCTTTGAGAAAACATTTTTTTAACAAATAGCCATCTTAGAGCCGTTTCATGCTTGTGAAACGGCTTAAGCAAATCCTTTCAAGTCCCACCAATCCGTGATTTCCACGTGTCCGACAAAACCTGACACGGCTCTGAGCCGTTTCATACGTCGTCATTCATTTGAAAGTTCTCAACCGAGCCGTTTCAATTGGCTTGTTCGTTGAGCCGGTTTAGTGGATGGCTTGTCTTCCGGAGCCGGTTGAAAGACCTCAGCTGAGAACTTTCCACAAAGCTCAAGTCGTTTCATTTGGCTCAAGGTGCAAGTCGTTTCAGCAAAAGTTGAGTCGTTTCCATACAAGCGAAGCCGATTCAACCTAACCTAAGCTATTTCAGCAAAAGTTGAGCCGTTTCCGTACAAGCGAAGCCGGTTCAACGTAACCTAAGCCGTTTCAGCAAAAGTTGAGCCGTTTCTGTACAAGCGAGGCCAGTTCAACATAACCTAAGCCGTTTCAGCAAAAGTTGAGCCGTTTCCGTACAAGCGAAGCCGGTTCAACCTAACCTAAGCCGTTTCAGCATAAGCTGAGCCGTTTCCGTACAAGCTCAGCCGGTTCAACCAAAACTTGTGCCGTTTCGTACAATTCTAATCGTTTCAAGTATTTGTGCTCTATATTATGACGAAAATGATATCCAGATTCAAGTATTTGTTAAATAAGATAAATAAGTTCTGTAAGCCGAGCTGTGCTTATTTGTTTTGCTATAATCAGAAGATTGTGATGTTATGAAGCATTGTAGGTGTCCAAATAACACAGAGACTCACGGCATCGATGCTGTGGTTCCATTAGATCTGTTTCGATGGCAGAAGTTCTCCATATGATGTTTTTCCATGTTTCAAAGTTGGTCTACCTATTGAGAAAACCGTCCATGCAGCGTCTACCTATTGAGAAAACCGTTCGTGCAGGACAATGATCGTTTTCTGCCACCGTCTTCTCGCGTATGGTCTCCTTGAGCTTATATTCTTCTTTAAACGAGAATGTTCGTTTGGGGAGAATGTTCTGGAGACTGTACGATAATAATGATTCAACTGCTGCTATTGAGTCTTCCCGGATTCATCTACTGCTGTTGGAACATTGATGACGGTACGTGGAGTAGAACGATCATCTGAAACCCGTTTTCCGTAGGTGATGCGGATCACAACAAATTTTTTGTTCCAAGTTTACCGCATATAACCTGGAGATGAAAACGTGTTGATTAGATCCTATAGTAATCCACAATCAATGTATAGAGCTGCAACAACAGATTCAACGTTACTTCTTAATGAACTCGAATTCAGGAAATGATGAGTAATGTAAGGAGAAACGTTGGGATTCAAGGATTTAGACGCCATGTCGTAGAACGATCATCTGAAACCCGTTTTTCGTTGTATTTTTTTTGGTAACAATTCAGTATTAAAGTTGAAAACAATATACTTTTGATGTATACCTTAAGTAGATCCTATAGTAATGTTGTGTAATATTGATGGATGATATTGTAATGTTGTGTGATATTTGCTTGTTGATACTGTGTGTCTTTAATTAGTTAATCTGAAATATATTTTTTGTCCGAAGCAATGAAACATCGTAGAAAATATTGTATATTTTTGTCTCAAATATTTTTTTGTCCGGGTTTGATCCTTGGCCAGAACCGGGTTAGACACTTGTCCCAATGGAAGGGACGGGTGCACACGCGATTAAGGTCTCGGGTTTGATCCTTGGCCAGGACCAGGTTTTGCCATTTTTTTTATTCTTTAACCAGTAAATGAATTAGTTCAAGCAATGCATAAAAGAATTTAGAACGCGGGTATATCCTGGGTTAGACACTTGTCCTAGTGGAAGGGACGGGTGCACACGAGCTTAAGGTCCCCGGTTCGATCCTTGTCCAGAACCGGGTTTTGCCATTTTTTTGGTTCTTTAACCAGTAAATCAATTAGTTGAAGCAATGCATAAAAGAATTAAGAACGTGTGCATATCTTGGGTTAGACACTTGTCCCAGTGGAAGGGACGGGTGCACACGAGCTTAAGGTCCTGGGTTCGATCCTTGGCCAGAACTGGGATTTGCCATTTTTTTGATTCTTTAACCAGTAAGTGAATTAGTTCAAGCAATGCATAAAAGAATTTAGAACGCGGGTATTGTCTCACCCCAACCAATGGCGGAATCATCGGAGTGGGACGAAGAAAGATTGCTCATCACACATAACGCTAATCGCGACAATAATTTAATCAAACCATTTTCATTTCATAAACTCAAATTGTCGTTACAATACATGAAACACAAATACAACATGTTCAATACAAGAAAACAACATAACAACAAAGACAAAACTGATACAACATATTAAAACCTAAGGCGTCTATATGTGTATCTAAGCATCATCGCTACTTCAATTTCATAGCATCGTCATCCTCAACCTGTAACATGTTTAAAATAAAGTTCAATGTAAAAGCAAAGATGAGTATACACGTTTTCAGTATATGTATAAGTATAAAAGTTTAAAACGAATCCACATGACAACTTAAGTTATTCAAGATAAACATAACATGTCATGCGATAATTCTAGTCAACCCTCTGTTTATGTAATAAAGAATGAAATTTAACATGACCACAAGACTACGGGCGGTGCGTTACTCCTACAGCGCTATACATGTTAAAGGGAGGCTCGTACGAAGCTAATGACTATGGTATCACATAAGAATCACCCAAGTTCACGTATCAAACATAACAAGTAATTTCATGTATAAGGATTGTTTTGTGCGTGCATAAAGAATAAAGTTTGAGTGTAAGTTTATAGCTTAACATGTTACACCCCAAATATGGTAAAGGAAAAAGGGGGTTCGAGTATACTCACGGTTTTGCAAGCTTCCACTTGTTAATTTGCGAGAGAGTTGTTGTTGTGGGAGGTTGGAACACTAAGTCCTTCTACATGAAGAAACGAAGGTGTATGAGTATTGGAGGATAACGGAAGATTAAGGATTCGGAATTAAAAGAATATGGAAAGTAAATATACGAGAATTTAACCATCTAGCTCATAATATTCCTCTTTGACACTATGAAACCCATAGGGGTTTGAATGTTTTCATGGGTTAAAAGTACCCATTAGAATCGTGACGAGTATTATGTTCTTAGATGGTGTAACCTATTATTTTGACAAATAACCATTAGGTTATCATCAAAAGTTTGGTCACCATAAGTATTATATATTCTATATAGTATATATTTATAAGTTCTGGTCCATTATCATAACAAGAATGTCATAGAAGTCATACATGAGGTAGGAAGATGAATCTTCCATTTAGGAATCTATTTAGTTATCACCAATACACAAGTTGTCATAAGACAACAAGGATGGTCATGAACATACATTAGGAAATGGAAATACACACTATCTAACTAAGAAAACATAAAGTGATGTGTGGATTTGTAGGTAGGATAGCCCAAACTATCCAAGTAATCACACAACTTCAAGTGTAGGACTTGTTCATCAGTTGTAGGCCAAAACCTTATCAAAACAGAATGTTTGTGAGGGTTAAACCTCTAGATTTACATGTCACAACCTTGTTTTTAAGCTCACATAATCATAGTCTTGATTAGTGGCATAAGGACATAGGAATGTGTTGAGAAATCTCAATTTAAAGCATGTTAAACAAGTGTTTATACAAAATCAGAAAGTTATTTGCACTTTGGAGCCTTTTATGGTGATGTTCCAGCCTTGGTTTTCCATGGAAAACCTGTGGAAACATACCTACGGTTGTTCCAAGTGATAAGAAAGAAGAATCATTGAAAAATATGGAAGAATGATGAAGTTATGCTCACTTTTGTGAGTTGAAACGAAACTGACTTGCTTCTGAATTCAGCTGCGTTTTTGAGTGTTTGAGAGTGAGTTTAGAGTGTTTACAAAGTGAAAAATGTGTGGAGGAGGCTTGGGTTTTATAGAGGAGTGAATTAGGGTTGAGTTGGTGAGTAATTAATGAAGAAAGCACACGAACTAACACAATTCAGACCAATTGTTGAAGCTGTTTTCGTGATCTGCGGATTCGGGAGACTCACCGGCCGTGAGCCACTTATGTGGCCGGGTCGCGGGGTGCGAGCCGGGGTGGGGGCTGGGTATGAGTTTCAATTTTTGTCAAATATGGTCCCTAAGGTTTGTTTTTGGTAGTATTAAGGTGTTTCAAGGGTAAAACATGAAATATATGCGTAGTATAAGGTAAAACAAGTATGAATAACATAAAACAAGTATGATGAAGTGGGATTTAGCGTATGTATGTCGTAAATAAACATCGTATGCATCCAAAGGCGTATATTTCATGTATATCACGAAGTTGCAAGTATAACACATAGTTTTACGAATAATGTATCAAATGTTTCATGAAATCAAACGTATGAATATGTATAACACGAATTTAAAGAAATACGAATTTTATTTATGATCCAAATCTCGGATTTTACAATGATTACAACGAAAGGACGATTACAAGACTACAAGATTTCCAAAAATAGAAATACAAACAAGGCTTTCTAATTATGGAAAGTACGAAGAAGCAGGGCGTTACAGTCTCCTCTCCTTTAGGAAAATTCGTTCCGAAATTTAGGAAGAAGTAACGAAAAGGTGCAGATACTTAGTCTTCATATCACTTTCGAGTTCCCAAGTGAATTCAGCGCCACGTTTTCCTTCCCATCAAACCTTAACGATAGGAATTTGACTGCGCCTCAATCTTTTGACTCCTCGGTCCATGATCTCGACAGGTTTTCCACAAAGTGCAGTGTTTCGTTGATTTGAAGATCTTCAAGTGGAACTTGAAGTCCTTCTTCAGCTAAGCACTTCTTCAAGTTTGAAACGTAGAAGACAAGATGAACGTTGTTGAGTTCTTCAGGTAGGTCCAGTCGATATGCAACCTTGCCAATCCTTTCGAGAACCTTGAAAGGACCTACGTAGCGAGGTGCGAGTTTCCCTTTCTTACCAAAACAAACCACACCCTTCCAAGGGGATACCTTGAGAAGTACATTGTCACCTATCTCGAATTCCAAAGGCTTGCGACGCTTGTCGGCGTAACTCTTTTGTCGGCTCCTGGCTTTCAGTAAGTTGTCTCGAACCTGTAAAATCTGGTCTGTTGTCTCTTGTATAAGTTCGGTGTCACACCCCAACCGATGGTGGAAACATCGGGGCGTGGCACTGAGCGAAACAGATTGTCCAGGAGAATCCATAACAACGATAATTACCAAATATTTAACATCATGTCCCATACCACAACATATCAAGTAAAACAATTATTACAGACTTAGTGTTCTCAAAGACAAATATTGTTCCAACAACTCATAAGTTTATTCGTGGGTTTCTAGACCACCTAATCTTGATTCCATGACATCAAGCAAATAAAAACATCCTAAACACCTGTCACATACGTTAAAATAAAGTCAATACACATAGTGTAAAGGTGAGCATACAAGTTTAATAGTATAATAGTAGCGAAAGCAATTTACGCGTAACCAACATGTAACACGTAGAAATGTGAAGCAAGTAAGTTATCGACAATGAAATATGCACAGACGTGACTGCGAGTTGTAGAATGCGCAACACGTATCACCACTGTGACACGTGAAGAAAAGCCCTTACCAACCCCTGTCCACGACAGGTGCTGAGTCCAAACTATAGTACTATCGTTGCTAAGGTGTCAGGCAACAATCACTGTGTAAACATAACATACTAGCATTCATCGAATAACACGTATAGCATGCGAGTGTGGTTAGCGTATAAAAAGTGTTTGCGTTGTGTGCCGATTGTGATTTAATATAAGTAACGTATGTAACACCCAAAAGTGCGTTAAGCAAAAAGGGATCGAGTATACTCACAGATCATGTTCAATAAATAAACACAATCTTGGATTGAAGGGAGCGCTTGAGAGGTTAGCCTGATCAGAGAACGATAGAACAGTGCATTAAACAGTGCGTCAGGGAAATAAGTGAGAGGATGGTGGTCCGGTCGGATGACAGTCCAGACGGATGGTCATTCGGACGGATGACCATTCGGTCGGAGGGTTGTCCGATGGAGTGTGTTGGGAATGTTTGAACTTTGAAGTTTTCATTGCAGCATTTTGAAAAATAAGAAATGTTTCTATATATCAAGTCATCCGGACAGATGGTCATCCAGACGGATGGCCGTTCGGTCGGATGATAACTTGTTTGGAAACACATTTTATTTGGAGTTTTGGAAAATCGTTTAAGTGTTGAAATCACAAGTCACCTGGTCGAATAGCCGTTCGATCGGAGGGTGATCCGATCGGATAGCTATTCGGGTGAGCCACTGTTTGGTTTGAACACTTTGTAAAATCAGTTAAGTTGAAAAGTTTTACGGTTGAACCGAGACGGTACGACGACGTGTTAACAACGAAAATCTCATCAAGTCCAACTCATCCGCTCGGACGGGAATCACCCCGTTCGATCCGAGCTAACTGTTCATGACGGAGTTTCATATTCAACCCGGAAATCAGTCGTCTCTTCGGTAGAATCTGTTCTCAGATCGGTTCTCCACCAGAGAATAAGTAGAACACTCGAACGAGTCCAGATTCCATCGAGGTTTGAGTGAAAAGTGAAGAATTTTTGAAGAAAAGTTTGAAACACTTTGATTATGCTTAGATTTAGTTGAAATCAGTGTAAAAAGGTGTGGAAATCCTTTAGATCTGAACTGTTCTTGATGAGATGAGGTCACACTTCAATGTTCATAAGAACTCCATGATGACGTCACCTTAGAACAGCCCAAATCCGAAGATTTCACGGTGAGAAGTTGTGATTTGTTGGTGAGGGTGATGAGAAAGTGTGTGTGGATGATAGAAGTACAAGATTTAGAGTGAAAACTTACAAGAATCGTGAGAAATCAGGAGAAAAGCGGCTGAGAGTGCACGGGTCGGAGGGAAATGTCACATCAATGAACAGTGATGTGACAGGAAGGGTATTTATAGTGTGAGAAGAGAAAAGGCGGTGCAGAGTAATGGGTCAGATGGCCTTTCGATCAGACGGCCATCCGATCGGAAGGCGTATATGAGTTACTTTCCGACTTTCGTTTCATACGTTGAGCGTTGCGTTGCGTTGCGTTTAAGCGAGTTGCGAGTAAGCGTTGCGATAGTATTACACATTAGTTACACAAATAACATAACTATATACAAGTCATCATACACAAACTAAATGCATAAAAGTACATCCTGCGTTTCGAGTTTGCGATAGAGTTGCGATTGCGTTTGCGATTAACATCCAAAAACATATATTAGGCATACACAAGTAAGCACATATGTTCACACACACATAATAATACCAATACCAATAATTGCGTCTTGCGTTTGCGATGCGACTGTGATGTGATAGCGATGAGATAGCATTTAGTAAATTAGTGTTTTGTTACATTTATCGCATTGGTACTTCACATATTAAATAAATCATAGCTTCAAATAGCGTTAATTAACACATATCGATTATCGAGTCTGCGAGTACAAGCAATAGTTAAGCCAGAAATGTCAGATCTGAACGTAAACCTAATGTTGACCTTGACTTTAACTTGTACTTTGACTTTGACCTTGAAAAGTCGGGTTGTTACAGCCTCCCCTACTTTATGGAATTTCGTCCCGAAATTAAGGTGCAACCATAACGAATAGTTGTGGATATTTAGCCTTCATATCACTCTCGAGTTCCCAGGTGAACTCGGAGCCGCGTTTGCCATGATCTCAACTGGTTTTTCCACGAACTGTAATGTTTCGTCCACTTGTAGATCCTCAAGGGGGACATGTAAATTCTGGTCGGTCAGACACTTTTTGAGGTTCGAAACGTGGAAAGTTGGATGTACGTTACTGAGTTCCTCCGGTAATTCGAGTCTGTAGGCCACTTTGCCAATTCTTTCCAGAATCTTAAAGGGTTCAACGTATCGAGGCACTAGCTTTCCTTTCTTGCCGAATCGGACCACCCCCTTCCAAGGTGCAACCTTTAGGAGTACGTGATCACCAACGTCAAATTCAAGGGGCTTGCGGCGTTTATCGGCGTAACTCTTTTGATGACTCCGAGCTTTCAAGAGATTGTCTCGTATCTGGAGGATCTTGTAAGTCGTTTCTTGCAATAACTCAGGACCGGTGATTTGCGCATCTCCGATCTCGTGCCATACAATAGGCGATCGATATTTTCTTCCGTATAATGCCTCAAATGGTGCCATTTGAATACTAGAGTGATAACTGTTGTTGTACGAGAATTCGACTAAAGGTAAATGCGAATCCCAATTACCACCGAAATCTATAACACACGAGCGAACCATATCTTCAAGGGTGCGAATCGTGTGTTCAGTCTGACCGTCTGTCTGGGGATGGAAAGCAGTACTAAGATTGAGAGTAGTACCGAGAGCAGATTGAAAAGGTTCCCAGAGGCGCGAAGTGAATCGACCATCGTGGTCAGAGATGATGTCACGAGGTGTCCCGTGTCGACAAATGACTTCGTCGGTATAGATTCGTGCTAATCGTTCAACCTTAAAGTCTTCCCGTATTGGTAGAAAGTGGGCGGATTTAGTAAGATGATCAACGATAACCCAAATGCTATCGTGACCTTATGGCATGCGCGGGAGTTTCGTAATGAAATCCTTAACTATACTCTCCCATTTCCACATAGGGATCTCGGGTTGCACGAGTAAGCTAGAGGGTCGTTGTTGTTCAGCCTTGACTTTTGAACAAGTTAGGCACTTCGAAACATAGATGGCGATATCCTTCTTCATTGCAGGCCACCAATACAGGAGATGAAGGTCATGGTACATCTTGTCGGCACAAGGATGAATGGAATATCGAGACCTGTGGGATTCAGTCAACAATATCTCCCGAAGGTTATTGCGACTAGGGATCCAGATGCGATCGAGATAGTAGTAGATACCGTTTGATTTGGTGACGAGTTGGGTTTCAGCACCACATTTCTTCATTTCCTCTCTCAAGGTATTCTCAATGAAGCATGCGTGCTGAGCATCGCGAATTAGAGTTTTGAGGTCGTGTTGGGCTTGAACATTACGAACGCTATGTAAATAGCTTCGTCGGCTAAGAGCATCGGTAATGACATTTGCTTTGCCTGGGTGGTAGTGAATCTCACAGTCGTAGTCATTGAGAAGTTCAACCCATCTGCGTTGGCGCATATTCAGTTTTTTTCTGGTTCAAGATGTGTTATAGGCTCTTATGGTTGGTGAAGACCATACACTTGGTACCATAAAGGTAGTGTCGCCAAATCTTTAAGACAAAAACAACTGCACCGAGCTAGAGGTCGTGGGTTGTATAGTTCTTCTCGTGGATCTTGAGCTGACGAGAAGCGTACGCGATAACCTTGTCCTGTTGCATAAGAAACAACCGAGACTGAAGTTAGAGGCATCGCAATAGACTACGAAATCGTCGTTTCCATCGGGTAATGCGAACACGGGAGCGTTGCAAAGCATACACTTGAGAGTTTGAAAGGTTTCCTCCTGTTCGGTTCCCCAAACAAAAGTCTTGTCCTTGTGCGTAAGAGAGGTAAGAGGTATGGCGATTTTCGAGAAATCAGCGATAATAACCCGCCAGCCCGAGGAAAGAACGAACTTTGGATGGGTTCTTTGGTGTAATCCAACTCTTAACTGCTTCGATCTTCACGGGGTTGACGTGAATACCTTGACTATTGACAATGTGACCGAGAAATTGAACCTCCTCAAGCCAAAATTCACACTTGGAGAACTTGGCATAGAGTCGATTCCCTTGGAGTAATTCGAGAACCAAACGGAGATGTTGCGCGTGTTCGGCTTTTGATTTAGAATAGATCAGGATATCATCGGTAAACACGATGACGAAGCGGTCTAGAAAGGGTTTACACACGCGATTCATTAGATCCATAAAGACTGCGGGGGCCTTAGTAAGACCAAAGGGCATAACGATAAATTCATAATGGCCGTAACAGGTGCGAAAAGTGGTTTTGGGAATATCTTCCTCCTGGATTCGTAACTGATGATAGCCAGAGCATAGATCGATCTTAGAAAAACACGTAGCACCTTGAAATTGATCAAATAAATCATCGATTCAAGGTAAGGGATAGCGATTCTTGATAGTCAGTTTATTAAGTTCCCTATAATCGATGCACATTCGGAGCGATCCATCCTTCTTTTTGATGAAAAGTACATGTGCGCCCCATGGAGATGTGCTAGGGCGGATGAAGCCTTTATCAAGCAATTCCTGGAGTTGACTGGAGAGTTCGCGCATTTCGGATGGAGCGAGACGGTAAGGCGCTTTAGCGACAGGGTTAGCTCTAGGAATGAGGTCAATACGAAAATCGATATCACGAGACGGCGGTAAACCAGGTAAATCACCGGGAAAGACCGCAGGAAAATCACGAACTACAAGCACCTTTTCCATTGCATTCTCTTTCTTTTCCTTCTCGGCTATTACGATGTGTGCCAAGAAAGCTTTGTATTCCTTGCAGAGATACTTGCTCGCTTGGACACATGACATGAGTTTCAGTTCCTTCGAGGAGACTTTGCCATAGACACAGAGTTGATCACCATTTGAAAGAGAGAAACGGATCATCTTTTCGAAACAAACAACTTCAGCATGATTTTCACGAAGAAAATCCATGCCTACTATGATGTCAAAACTACCAAGCTGCATCAGGATAAGGTTGATTGGGAAGACGTGATTGTTGAGCTCAAGAGTATAATCACGTAGAACAGAACTAACAGTGACGGTTCTTCCAGTGGCAATTTCTACGTCGAACATCGTTGGGAGATTAGTGCGTTTACGATTTAGGAGCCTTTCGAATTCGAATGATACAAAACAGTTATCGGCTCCAGTATCAAATAAACATGAAGCATAAATACCATTTACGGGATACGTACCGTTGATAACGTTGTTGTCAGCTTGGGCCTGACGGACGTTGATGTTGAAAGTTCATCCACGGGCTGCTTGCACAGCTGGCTGCTGCTGCTGTGGCTGCTGTTGTTGGCGTTGTTGCTGCGCTGGTTGCTGGTGCAGCTCTTGCTTCACCACCTGGTTTGGGCAGATGTTTGCGAAGTGGTTAGGATCACCTCATGCATAGCAGGCTCTTGCGTGAGCAGGAGCTGCTTGTTGACCCTGGGGAGCGGGAAGTGGAGCTGGTAGTGTAGGAGGAGCTTGAACTTGAGCTTGACGAGGGCCAGTGCGGCAGTTTACGGTAAAGTGTCCGTAGATGTTGTAGTGGACACAAAAGCGGCAAGCGATCCCGACTGGATGATGGTAAGTACAAGTAGGGCACAGGGGATGAGGACCAATGTACGCACGTTTTGCAGGAGGTGCGTTGGTCATGGGTGTGGTTACTTGGCGGTTTTGGTTCTGGGGTTGAGCAGAGGTAGCGTTGAGTGGAGCGGCAGTGACAGAATAGTTCTTGTTGTTGTTGTTGTTCTTGCGCTTGCGGTGTGAAGATTTCGAAGCTTGAGGTGAGGCGGTTTCAGCAGCGGGAGTAGCAGAAGTAGCGGTGACTTGGTGGAGAGTCTTGGCGGTGTTCTTGAAGTAACCAACCCAAACTCGCTTGTCATTGATCTTGGCAGCGAGCTGGAAGGTCTCCTCAATGGTAGTAGTCTTGGCTGCTTGGACAAAATCGACAACATAATCTGGTAAAGCGCAAATGTATTTCTTGATTGTGATGTCGGGAGTTGAGACTTGGCCAGGGCAGATGATGCTGAGCTGTTTAAAGCAAGCAGTAAGACCAGCATTGTCGCCACCCTCTTGCTTGATGTGCTAGAACTCGTCTTCCAGCTTCTGGAGTTCATGTGGGGGACAAAATTCTTTCATCATGACTTCCTTCAATTCCTCCCAAGAAAGTCCATAGGCTGCGTCGTTTCCACGCCTGTTGTGCTCTGCTGTCCACCATTCCAGTGCCCTAGACTGGAAGACCCCAGTAGCGTTAACAGTGCGGAGGTTGTCTGGACATCTGCTTTGATGAAGAGTGACTTCAATCGAGTCGAACCATTGAAACATTGCACTCGGCCCATCTTCCCTAGTGAAGCCTTTGGGTCCACAAGCTTTAAATTGCTTGAAGCTAAAAGTCGCGCGAGGCGAGTCGGTCTTTGATTCCTCAGAGGACTTGCTGGCGACTTCATCGATTTCGCTGATGATTTGAGGAATGACCTTGGCCATTTCCTTGGCGACTAGCGATGCGATGCGTTTGTCAGCGTGGTTGCGGCGAGTAGCGCGGGAGGTGTGCGAACCGAATGACGACATTGTCTGCAACAGACATCGTCATAGGATTCAGACGATACACTCAAATCTCGCCATACAGTGTTTAACCAACGTACTTATAAAGCTTAGGAACACATCAATCACTTAGGCACGTAGTCACGTAGGCACATAATCCACATAAGCACATAAGCACAGAAGCACATAAGTACAGAAGCACATAAGTACGTAGTCCATGTAAGCACGTATTTTGCACGTATTCACCTTCCTATTTTGCACGTATTCACCTACCTATATTACACGTATTCACCTACACATTGCGAACGTGTTCCCTTATCATTCAAAGTTGCGAAAAGCGATCGAGAGTCGCGAGTAGCGATAGGGAGTAGCGTAAGTGAGTAACATAACGTATGAAAGTCTGTGATTTGTTAACGTTTTGAGATACAATTAGCAGTGCGTGTCGTGCGCGTTTACTAAAGCGATGAGCGAAAAGCGAATAAGTCTCCAAAAATCCCAAAACACATAACCAATTAAAACCACGTAAAACACATAAAATCGAATATTCATAGGGTCAGTGGTTGCGTTCTCAGAATCGAAACACATAAAAACGACAAAGCGTAAAATCGGCGTTGCAGCTTGAAAATAGGATGTCTCGGGTGTGCTAGACTTGACTACCCAAAGTGATTCGACTAATCTCAAGGACTTCGAGTACACGTGTTGGCTTAATAGACCGTGCTCTCGCCTCAATTCGGGTGAACGACACGCATCCTTTCAGCCATTACGTGACCCTAGTCGTTGGAACCCATCGAGACTTTGGTGAGAGTTTTGTAAAACCAAAATATAGAGCAGAATATGTCGTTAAGATGCGGGTTTCACCCCTAACTTAACAACTTTATTCCTGGTTGTGTGATAAAATCACGAGGTAGAGATGGAGAATTTTGTCGAGATATGGATTTCATTCCTGACTCAACGCAAATTCTCGTGTTTTATTAATAAAAATTGTGTGTCGAGTGAGTGATTTTATCGAGAGTTTACGGTTTTCACGCCTAATCTTGATCAAATCACTCGAATATTTTCGAAAATCGTGTGTGCGAGGTGCCAGCCTTAGGAAAAGCTGGTTAGTTTTCGAGAGTTCGAGAGTAAGTAATAGAAGTAGGCTCGCGCAGAACCCCTACTGGGTTCGCACAAGGCAATCTGTTGGTACTTAGACTATAGACTAGGTCAATTATAAGACATCGACCCGGACTAGGTCGTGTCTTGCCTAATTCCCTATAGTTATAGCTCTGATACCAATCTGTCACACCCCAACCGATGGCGGAAACATCGGGGCGCGGCACTGAGCAAAACAGATTGTCCAGGAGAATCCATAACAACTATAATTACCAAATATTTAACGTCATGTCCCATACCACAACATATCAAGTAAAACAATTATTACAGACTTAGTGTTCTCAAAGACAAATATTGTTCCGACAACTCATAAGTTTTTTCGTGGGTTTCTAGACCACCTAATCTTGATTCCATGACATCAAGCAAATAAAAGCATCCTAAACACCTGTCACATACGCTAAAATAAAGTCGATACAAATAGTGTAAATGTGAGAATACAAGTTTAATAGTATAAAAGTAGCGAAAGCAATTTAAGCGTAACCAGCATGTAATACATAGAAAAGTGAAGCAAGTAAGTTATCGACAATGAAATATGCACAGACATGACTGCGAGTTGTAGAATGCGCAACACGTATCACCACTGTGACACGTGAAGAAAAGCCCTTAACAACCCCTGTCCACGACAGGTGCTGAGTCCAAACTATAGTACTATCGTTGCTAAGGTGTTAGGCAACAATCACTGTGTAAACATAACATACTAGCATTCATCGAATAACACGTATAGCATGCGAGTGCGGTTAGCATATAAAAAGTGTTTGCGTTGTGTGTCGATTGTGATTTAATATAAGTAACGTATGTAACACCCAAAAGTGCGTTAAGCAAAAAGGGATCGAGTACACTCACAGATCATGTTTAATAAATAAACACAGTCTTGGATTGAAGGGAGTGCTTGAGAGGTTAGCCTGATCAGAGAACGATAGTGTAAGCGTTGAACAGTGCATTGGGGAAATAAGTGAGAGGATTGTGGTCCGGTCGGATGACCGTCCGGATGGATGACCATTCGGTAGGAGGGTTGTCCGATGGAGTGTGTTTTTAATGTTTGAACTTTGAATTTTTCGTTGCAGCATTTTGAAAAACGAGAAATGTTTCTATATATCAGGTCATCCGGATGGATGGTCATCCGGACGGATGGCCGTTCGGTCGGATGATACTTTGTTTGGAAACTGATTTTATTTGGAGTTTTGGAAAATCGTTAAGTGTTGAAATCACAAGTCACCTGGTCGAATAGCCGTTCGATCGGAGGGTGATCCGATCCGATGGCTATTCGGGTGAGCCACTGTTTGGTTTGAACACTTTCTAAAATGAGTTAAGTTGAAAAGTTTTGCGGTTGAACCGAGACGATACGACGACGTGTTAACAACGGAAATCTCATCAAGTCCAACTCATCCGCTCGGATGGAAATCACCCCGTTCGATCCGAGCTAACTGTTCTTGATGGAGTTTCATATTCAACCCGGAAATCAGTCGTCTGTTTGGTAGAATCTGTTCTCAGATCGGTTCTCCACCAGAGAATAAGTAGAACACTCGAACGAGTCCAGATTCCATCGAGGTTTGAGTGAAAAGTGAAGAATGTTTGAAGAAAAGTTTGAAACACTTTGATTATGCTTATATTTAGTTGAAATCAGTGTAAAAACATGTGGAAATGCTTTAGATCCGAACCGTTCTTGATGAGATGAGGTCACACTTCAATGTTCATAAGAACTCCATGATGACGTCACCTTAGAACAGCCCAAATCCAAAGATTTCACGGTGAGAAGTTGTGATTTGTTAGAGAGGGTGATGAGAAAGTGTGTGTAGATGATAGAAGTACAAGATTTAGAGTGAAAACTTACAAGAATCGTGAGAAATCGGGAGAAAAGTGGCTGAGAGTACGCGGGTCGGAGGGAGACGTCACATCAATGAATAGTGATGTGACAGGAGGGGTATTTATAGTGTGAGAGGAGAAAATGCGGTGCAGAGTAATGGGTCGGATGGCCTTTCGATCGGACGACCATCCGATCGGATGGTCATCCGGTCGGATGACCATTCGATCGAACAGTCGTTCGATCAGACGGCGCGTGCGAGTTAGTTTCTGACTTCCGTTCATGCGTTGAGCGTTGCGTTGCGTTTGAGCGAATTGCGAGTAAGCGATGCGATAGTATTACACATTAGTTACACAAATAACATAACTACATACATGTCATCATACACAAACTAAATGCATAAAAGTACATCCTGTGTTTCGAGTTTGCGATGCAAGTGCGATGCAATAGAGTTGCGATTGTGTTTGCGATTAACATCCAAAAACATATATTAGGCACACACAAGTAAGGACATAAGTTCACACACACATAATAATACAAATACCGATAATAGCGTCTTGCGTTTGCGATGCGACTGTGATGTGATAGCGATGAGATTGTATTTAGTAGATTAGCGTTTAGTTACGTTTATCGCATTGTTACTTCACATATTAAATCAATCGTAGCTTCAAATAGCGTTAATTAACACATATCGATTATTGAGTCTGCGAGTACAAGTAATAGTTAAGCCAGAAATGTCAGATCTGAACGTAAACCTAATGTTGACCTTGACTTTGACTTGTACTTTGACTTTGAACTCGAAAAGTCGGGGTGTTACACTCGGGACCAGTGATTTGAGCTTCACCAATCTCGTGCCAACAAATAGGCGAATGACACTTGCGACCATACAATGCTTCGAATGGTGCCATTTGAATACTCGCGTGATAACTGTTGTTGTTCGAGAATTCGATCAAAGGCAAGTGTGAGTCCCAGTTGCCACCAAAATCGATTACGCATGAGCGGAGCATATCCTCTAAGGTTTGGATAGTACGCTCAGTTTGACCGTCTAACCGAGGATGGAAAACGGTGCTAAGGTTTAGAACAGTGCCCATAGCAGAGTGAAAGGTTTGCCAAAGACGGTACGTAAAGCGACCATCACGATCGGAAATGATGTCAATGGGATACCATGATGACAAATGATCTCATCAGTGTAGATTCTAGCCAATTTCTTGACTTTGAAATCTTCACGAATGGGAAGAAAATGAGCCGATTTGGTTAATCGATCAACGATCGCCCAAATACTGTCATGACCAGTAGACGTACGATGGAGTTTGGTGATAAAATCCATAGCGATGCTCTCCCATTTCCAGACAGGAATTTCTGGCTGTTGGTGTGCGTTAGGTGTAATATATTTTTATTAATATTTTAAGCCCATTTTACGCATTAGTCAACTTTTAAATTTATAAAACACGATATTCTACTAACACTAAACACACACACGGGCAAGTGCACCCATCGTGAGTGCAGTATAGCGTTGGTAAGATACCGAGGTCGTCCAATGACACAAGGGCTTTTAATACCGGTTTATCCTCAAATTCTAATCAATCTAAATTTTTTGGAAAAGGTTTTAAACATGAAAAATAAAAACTAAAAATGCTAAAAATTAAAAATAAAAATAAAAACAGATAGACAAGATGAATCACTTGGATCTGACTCGCCTTTAATGTATCCTTTGATGATTTCCGCACTTTTGCACTTTTTAATAGATTATCTTAGTTATAGTAGTAGGCCCCTCTTTTGAAGGTGACGTTACCCTCAACCCAGTGGTTTGAGTCAGCAAGGATACAATCCCAAAGGGTCGGAATATTGAAAGATAATTAATTAAGTTATTAATGCGAAAAGTGGTAGGCCCCTCTTTTGAAGGCGACGTTACCCTCGGCTAAGTGGTTTGAGTCAGCAGGGATACAATCCCAAGTAGCCGGTTTAATGTATTAATAGTAGTTTACATATGAGGGGATTAAGCCATTCGCACCCCCGCCATCCAATACCAGTGGGTATTGAAGGAGGTCTTAGTAAGCTTGACCCAGGTCCTTGCAGGATCTATACACTGAACAAGGCAAGAACCTTACTAAACCATTCCCTTAACCCCTGACCAGGTGGCCAACATATCTCTATATAGACCGTAGAGATATGAATGGTGAAAATCTTTTACTTTATATAGACAGTAAAGTAATGCCAAGACACCACGGACAAATGATAAAGAAGTTTCACCTTCAACATAAGAAACTAGTTATTAAAGTCATTAATACAAACCAAATAAAAAGTGTGAAAAGATTAAAAATCAAAAGTAATACATTAAATGCTTGTCTTCACCAAGTGATGTAAGAGACTTAGCCAAACATGGCCTTTGATTGACAAGAACTCTTACGATCAATCTTGGATCCCGATACTACAACACACACTCTAAGGTGGATGATGGATGATGGTGGTGGATGTGGGTGTTGTAGTGGTGGTGGAGTGGTGGCAAAGTGGGAGAGAGGTGGTTTGCCAAGGGATGCCTTTAAAGTGAGCCAAGCACCCTTATTTATAGCCTAAACAGAAGCCCGACCACGGCTCCGTGTCTGCTGGACATGCCCCCGTGGCCAACCATTTTCTCTTCCTTCATTAATTGCAATTGTTTGTATTAGGCTCCACATGTTGTAACAACCCACTTTTGGAAAGTCAAAGTCAAAGTCAAGACTGAAGTCAAAGGAAGAAAAGATTGCTAATTGCGATCTGTCAATCCTTGCTTAACTACTGATTTGACTTCTAATCAAATCTTTATTTTAATCGCTTTAGTTGTATTATGTGGAGTATGTCACACCCCCAAAATCCACATGCGGAGTATCACCGCTTGGAGGCGTGACTGACCAGGATCTTAGCCACCAATCACATTGAACTCACATGTATATTTAAATAAAACTTTCATTTATTAACAATAAGTGTTACAACGTTACAATATATCACAGTTTACAGCGAAAGCATATTTAATTCGTTAAGTGTTTATAAACCACATGTAATATCTCTTAGTCTTGTGTTGCGTTTCCACGTAACTCGACCCATGACCACTCCAGCTTCCCAGACAACAATTTCCAATGTTATGCACCTAAAGGCCTGCAAGGCATGTAACAACGAGTCAACAACAAAGTTGAGCGAGTTCACAGTTGGTTGTTTAGTTATAGTGTTCGTAAATCATATGTTTATTTCGTAAACCATGTACTGTATTAATCTGTATCGCGGTTTCCCAAACATGTTTGCGATGATTAGTGGGGGCTTCCCATGTTGTATGTTACTAGACTAGTCGTATCCGTACGTGCCCTTCTTAATCCAAGGACCGTAGCAAGTATGAGTGTACGTAGGTTTTACGTACGTGCCTTTCAATCCGAGGATAGTAGTAAGTATGAGTGTACGTAGGTTTTACGTACGTGCCCTTCCCAACCCGAGGACAGTGAAAAGTAGTTTAATAGTAATGCTAGTACGAGTAGTTATTCAATCCCATTCCCAACCCACCGGGAATCCCATGCCTTAGGAGTGTGAACTCACCTTGGTTTGCTCGGTTTGTTTATTCACGTATTCACGCATTCAAGTTGATCAATCAAGCCCTAGCATGGTTGTCAAAGCTAATCAGTTTCACATATTCTCAAGTCACCTAGTTCATGTATTATTTACACATATTACACTTGCAGTGTACAAATATTTCACATATTGTTATGCAGGTCACCTCAGTAATTCATGCAACATACTAGTTTATCGTCATCATATAATTCCCTATCATACGTTCGGGTCACACAATCAATCACGTTATCAGTTTATGTGTCATAAAATTAACATGTTGAGCCCAACAGTATGCTATAAACCCAGTTAATCTACACAAACCTCAACATTGCTATTCATAATAATCACTGTGGAGTTGTCGACGAAAGACCTACACCTCGACGAAACTCCTCCTTGGCGACGAAAGATCTTGGGGACGAAACATCAATGTTCCATCGTGACCAACAGTGGCGAAACCCTAGTGTTTCGTCGCTACCAAATATGACGAAACCCCCTATAATCGTTCAGTTACAGTTTCGCGTTTTCCTTAGAACCCTAATCGCCGTTAGCAGCTACAAACAGAAATCAACATAATATCCCTAGGAATTAAGTAACAGTTCATGCATACATACAAGTTATTCAAATCAAATCAAACACTGTCAATTAACTCCATATGTACATATCATCATTCTATTCGGAATTACGGTTCGAACATGCTATTACTCGATCATCACATTAGTCAAGCAAGAAAGAAATTTTCGAAAATTAATTATCACAATTGCTGACAATTCAATACCCACTCAAACCAATTATTAATTATAATTGTTGACAGTTCATCGGTTCACATCTTCATTACCATCATGCATGATTAATATAACGCTTCTACATGATGATCACATCATCACGTCACCCCATCAATCATCACTAAACAGAGTCAACATCTAGCATTCATGCAACTACCATTATTGATATTAGTCTAACATTTATCACCACCAACACATACATCATGCAGCGATCATTACTAAATAAGTCAAAGTGAAGCACTAACCAAGTATGATGATGAGACATGGTTGAAACTCTAATCCCCATGCTCTTAATTATATGATCATAATCGGTCGTTACGAGGTTTCATATTAATTACGTGATCATTAGTTTATTATGATTATGTAGAGTGGTTAAAAATCAACATTCATACCATTATAATTTATAACCATAACGAATCATGATTCTTGCGAAACCCTATATCATTATTCTAGCAGTGCGTGGTCAGCAAGCATGTTTGCAGCCAAGTATATCAAGAAATCAACCATAATTAATTGGACATACACTCACCTGATCATGAGATATAAGTGATGTTGTTGGAGTCGAGAAGAATGGGACTTCGAAGGAAATAGGGGCTGTCGACAAAGGAAGAAAAGAGAGGAGAAGAGTAGGGTTTTGCTTCCATGATTTTTTTTGTGAGATATTGAGAGTCACGTACTCCCTTGTGTGCGTATGCTTTCGAGTAAGTGGGCCAGGCCCGCTTTTGTTTCGTTTTGGGCTCAGTGAAGCTGGACCGAGGAGATCGAGTTATACGAAGGAGGTGTTCCAAGTAATACGAGGTGTGCGACCTGGTAATATGTCGGTAAAGTACGAGACCAAGT
This sequence comes from Helianthus tuberosus, assembly GCA_030545235.1. NCBI lineage: Eukaryota > Viridiplantae > Streptophyta > Magnoliopsida > Asterales > Asteraceae > Helianthus > Helianthus tuberosus. The sequence goes on from CM060351.1 coordinate 153,912,827, forward strand.
TTTCTACAATAACCGATTCGTATGATGTAATCAAACAATAACTAAGCATAAGAGAATAATAGCGTGCGTTGGGCGTAACGGTTAAAAGCAATGGTCGTGGAGTTTGGTAAAGCTAACCATAAAAGTTCGGGTTGTCACAGAGTACTTGTTAATAATCGAGGTTTAATCGCATAATTAATCGCTAATCGATTTATCGCATCGCATTCGCAACCCGAATTATAGGTTATGGTTATTGTTTTACGTGTGTGTGCTTATTATGTGTTACTTGTGCATGTTATGTTTATGTTGAGGTGTTAATTGTAATCGCAATCACAATTCTATCGCATCGCACTCTAATCGCAAACGCTAAACGCAAGTTATTTATAGTGATTGTATGTTAGATATAGTAGTTAAGTTATTTGTGTGACTATTGGGTAATACTATCGCATCGCTCACTCAAATCGCATCGCAACGCACAACACGCGAATCAAAACGACAAAACTCAGCACGCCGAACACCTTGATCGAGTGGCCAACCGATCGAGTGGCCATCCAATCGGGTTGCCATCCGATCGGATTGCCATCCGATCGGTGACCAATCCGTCACTTCAGAACTTTTCTCTTTTGGAAACCCTATAAATAACCCTCTTGTCACATCATTTGATGTGACAGCTCTCCCACTCGACCAGACGCACTCAAGCCTTCTTTCGCTTGATTTCTCGCGATTCTTGTAAGTTTTCAACCTAAATCTTGTACTTCTATGATCTACACACACTCCTTCATCTTTTTCACCTTTGAATCTTAACTTTTAACCGTGAAAACAGTGGATTTGAGGTGTTCTAGGGTGATGTCATCATGGAGTTCTTATGAACTTCAAGTTTTGGCCTCATTCCACCAAGAACAACTCAGATCCAAGAGATTTCCACAAGAATAAACAAAGATCTTGCATAGATATGAACATTTTCAAGGATAAAAGGATTGAAAGATACTTTTCCAACTTTCTTTCAACTCTTTTACACTCAAGGCACTCAAAACCGATAGAACCAGAGCTTGTTCTGATCTTCTACTCATTCTTAGTGAAGTGTTGGTTCAAGATCTGATTTCTATCTAAGGGATAAATGATTTCGGGTTAAACATGAACCACCATCACGAGATGGTAAGCTGATCGGATAACTTGGGTCATGATGGGGTTACTGTTGTTTAGCACGTTGTCATACCGTCTCAATCAACCGCAAAACTTTCCAAACTTAGCAAATCTTCAAGTTGCAAAAAGGATCAGATCGCAGGACGAATCGCCGTCCCATCGGATTGCCATCCGATCGAACCGCAATCCGATCGGATTGCACTTGAGGATCTCATACTTAAACAATTTCCAACATGTTCAATTCTAACAGGTTGCCACCCGATCGATAGACCATCCGATTGGATGATAATCCTGCTGTGAACCTGTTCTCTGAGAAATACCTCACCGGACGGATCGTCATCCGATAGAACTGCCGTTCGATCGAACGACCTGAAAGGTAGAGATACTTCTCTGTTTTCAAAATGCTACAACGAATACTTCAAAGCCATCATACAAATACATCCATCCCAAACGAGTGTCAATCCGCCCGAATGGCTATCCGAACGGATGACCATCCGAACGGATTGACATCCGAACGGATTGACATCCGTTCGGATTGCCATCCGGCCGGATTGACATAGGATCGGATGGCCATCCGGTCGGATTGCCATTCGGCCGGATTGACATCCGATCGGATGGCCATCCGTTCGGATTGCCATCCGGCCGGATGACCACTCGACACTTGTTTCACTTGCACCGTTTTACATACCGCTAATCGCTTATGCTATCATTCTGATCAGGCTAACCTCACTCTAGCGCTCCCTTCAATCCATTAACTTCCATCGCTGTGAGTATATCTGATCCCTTTTTGCTTTAAGCACTTTTGGGTGTTACATACGTTACTTATTCTAAAACACATCGACACACAACGCAAATACTATGTATACCCTGACCACTAATGCATGTTATACGTGACTCGATGAATGCCTGTTTGTTATGTTTACACATTGATTGCTGTCTACCTGCCTTAGCAACGATAGTACTATAGTTTGGACTCAGCACCTGTTCACTCAGGGGTTGTTAAGGACAATACTTCACGTGTTCGCAGTGGTGAACATGTGATGCGCACTCGCTACTCGCAGTCAAATCGCAGTCATTGGTATTGATAGGATCTTTGTCGATAACTTACATGCTTCACATTATACTTTGTACATGCTGGTTATGCGTAAACGATTTCAAACTCTACTATACTATTAAACTTGTATGCTCACCTTTACACTATGTGTATTGACCTCTATTTTAACGTATGTGACAGGTGTTTAGGATGCTTGCTTGCTATTTGATGGAAACGAGCTTAGGAGAGTCTAGAAACCAACAAAGACAATTTATTTTTATTTAAATCTGAGTTGTCAGAACATGTTTTGTTTTGAGGATATCTATGTCTGTAATAATTTGATTGCTTGGTAGGTTATGGTATGGGACATAATATTAACTATCTGGTAATCTAGTTGTTATGGAATCTCTCTTGACAATCTGTTTCGCTCAGTGCCATGCCCCGATGTTTCCGTCATCGGTTGGGGTGTGACAGATTGGTATCAGAGCCATAACTATAGGGAATTAGGCAAGACTCGACCTAGTCCGGGTCGATGTCTTAGAAACGACCTAGTCTATAGTCTAAGTACCAACAGACCGACTTGTGCATACCCGGTATGGGTTTTGTACGAGCTTACTCGTTATTTCTCGCTCGAACTCACTGCACTATACACTCTTGCGCGAACATCGCATACTACAGTTCCGCGCAAGACCAGCCTTTCCAAAGGCTGGCTACGCACAAAAGCGAATGATCTGGTTAAGATTAGGTGTGAAAACTGCAAACTCTCGACCAGACCCCTCGTTCGAATCGCTATTATAAACACGAGAATTTCCGTTGAAACAGGAGTGAAATCCGTACTTCGACGCAAATTTTCCCTCTACTTCATCAAAACAGGAAACATAGTCGTTAAGTTAGGGGTGAAACCCGAATCTTGATGACTTATTCCGCCTTTTATTGTGATTTTGCAAACTCTCACTAAAGTCTCGACGGACTCCAATGACTTAAAGTCACACTATAACAGGAAGGACGCGTGTCGATTGCCCAGATTTAGGCAAGAGCACAGTCCAGAAGTCCCTAGTGTGCACTTTCGAGTCCTTGTAAATAGTCGCATCACTTTGGGTAGTCGATGTCTATCGAGCCGCAGACAATCTATTCCCGATTTTATGTGTTTTGATTCTAGATGTGCCGCCGCTGACTCTGTGATTTATCGCTTTTATGAGGAATTTTATGTGTTTTTATATGCTTATTTGTTAGCGTTTTGAGATAAACAGTACGGTGCTACTGATGGTTTCGATTTCATGCTTCTCGCTCAGCCCAAGCCACACACAATTCACACCACGCACCAATGAATCGCTAGTCTTTGTTCGCAATCGCTAATCGCAATCGCTATACCTAATCGCTATACTTAATCGCTATGCACTGTTGTGAAGGATAGGTAAATAAGTGCAAAATATATGCTTAGGTTAGCTTACGTGCTTATGTGCTTACGTGCTTATGTGTTTATGTGATCCTGTGATTATGTGCCTACGTGAATTTGTGAATGATTGTGTTCCTGAGATTTATGGTAAATCGCTAGACTATACTAGGATTAATCGAAATTGAGTTTGAGTCCTATGGCGATGTCTGTTGTAGACAATGTCGTCATCTGGATCACTTCACTCCCGCGCTGCCAGACGCAAGCAAGCTGACAAGCGACTCGCTTCTCTCGTTGCAAGTCAGATTGTGAAAGTCATTCCACAGATCGTCAGTGAGCTAAACGAAAATGCTAGAAAGTCCTCGGAAGAATCCAGGACAGAATCTCCTAAAGCTACTTTTAGTTTCAAGTAGTTCAAAGCCTGCGGACCGAAAGAATTTACCGGCGAAGATGGGCCTACGGCCATGTTTCAATGGTTTGATTCGATCGAAGTCACCCTGCGCCAAAGTGGTTGTCCAGAAGACCTCCGCACTGTCAATGCTACCAGCGTCTTCCAATCCCGCGCTCTTGATTGTGGACGGCCGGGAGGAACAAACGAGGAAACAATGCAGCTTTCGCATTATCGTGGGATGAGTTGAAGAACATCATGACGCAAGAGTTCTGTCCTCCCCATGAACTCCAAAAGCTCGAGGATGAATTCTGGCACATTAAGCAGGATGGTGGAGATAACGCTGGTTTAACTGCTCACTTCAAGCAGTTGAGTATCATCTGCCCGGGTCAGGTAACTACCCCCGAAATCACAATCAAGAAGTATATCCGTGCTCTGCCGGATTGTGTCACAGATTTTGTTCAAGCTGCAAAGACGACAACAATCGAGGAAACCTACCTGCTCGTCGCTGAGATCAATGATAAGTGAGTCAGGGCTGGTTATTTCGACAAAGCTTCCAAGAATCTGCATCAATCCACAACTGCTACACCCGCTGAAACTACCACCGCACCGTAGTCTTCAAAGATCTCACGTCGCAAGAGGAAGAACAACAGCAGTTCCAGCAACAAGAATTGTGCAGTTACTGCTGCCTCACTCCAAACAGTACCTGCCCAACCACAGCCTCAACACTGCCAAGTAGCGGCGCCTGTGGAAAATGCACAGCCAGTAAAGCGTGCATACACTGGACCACACCCGCTCTGCCCTACTTGTACCTATCATCACCCGGTTGGTATTGCATGCCGGTTCTGTGTTCACTGCAACATGTACAACCACTTCATCGCAAACTGCCGTACTGGTTCACGTCAAACTCTAGCTCCAGCTCAAGGTCAAGCTCCTGTACCACAAGCTCTTCTCCCTGCTCCTCAAGGCCATCAAGCAGCTCCTGCACCCGCAGCTCACGATCAAGCTTGCTTTGCATGTGGTGATCCCAACCACTTTGCAAACATGTGCCCCAACAGAGTAGTGAAACAAGAGCCCCAGCAACAACAGCAACAGCCGCAGCAGCAGCAAGCAGCCCGCGGGCGCGTCTTCAACATCAACCCCCGCCAGGCTCAGGCAGACAACAACGTGGTTAATGGCACGTTTCTCGTAAATGGTATATATGCTTCGTGTTTATTTGATACTGGAGCTGATAACTGTTTTGTATCGTTCGAATTCGAAAATCTCCTTAATCGTAAGCGCGCCCATCTCCCCTCGACGTTCGATGTTGAAGTTGCCACTGGAAGAACCGTCACCGTCTGTTCTGTTCTGCGTGACTGTACTCTCGATCTCAACGGTCACATTTTCTCGATTAATCTCATTCCGATGCAACTCGGTAGCTTTGATGTCGATCGGATGACGATCCGTCCGGCGAGGTATTTCTCAGAGAACAAGTTCACAGCAGGATTATCATCCAATCGGATGGTCTACCGATCGGGTGGCAACCTGTTAGAATTGAACATGTTGGAAATTGTTTAAGTATGAGATCCTCAAGTGCAATCCGATCGGATTGCGGTTCGATCGGATGGCAATCCGATCGGCCGGCGATCCGTCCCGCGATCTGATCCTTTTTGCAACTTGAAGATTTGCTAAGTTTGGAAAGTTTTGCGATTGATTGAGACGGTATGACAACGTGCTAAACAACAGTAACCCCATCATGACCCAAGTTATCCGATCGAACAGGAATCACCCTAGTCTGATCGGCTTACTGGCTCGTGATGGTGGCTCGTGACTATTGGGTAATACTATCGCATTGCTCACTTAAATCGCATCGCAACGCACAACACGTGAATCAAACGACAAAACTCAGCACACTGAACACCTTGTTCGAATGGCCAACCGATCGAGTGGCCATCTGATCGGGTTGCCATCCGATCAGAGACCAATCCGTCACTTCAGCATTTTCCTCTTTTGGAAACCCTATAAATACCCCTCTTGTCACATCATTTGATGTGACAGCTCTCCCACTCGACCAGACGCACTCAAGCCTTCTTTCCCTTGATTTCTCGGGATTCTTGTAAGTTTTCAACCTAAATCTTGTTCTTCTATGATCTACATGCACTCCTTCATCTTTTTCACCTTTGAATCTTAACTTTTAACCGTGAAAACAGTGGATTTGAGGTGTTCTAGGGTGATGTCATCATGGAGTTCTTATGAACTTTAAGTTTTGGCCTCATTCCACCAAGAACAACTTAGATCCAAGAGATTTCCACATGAATAAACAAAGATCTGAACATTTTCAAGGATAAAATCATTAAAAGATACTTATCCAACTTTCTTTCAACTCTTTTACACTCAAGGCACTCAAAACCGATAGAATCGGAGCTTGTTCTGATCTTCTACTCATTCTTAGTGAAGTGTCGGTTCAAGATCTGATTTCTATCTAAGGGACAACTGATTTCGGGTTAAACATGAACCACCATCACGAGCCAGTAAGCTGATCGGACTTGGGTGATTCCTGTTCGATCGGATAACTTGGGTCATGATGGGGTTACTGTTGTTTAGCACGTTGTCATACCGTCTCAATCAACCGCAAAACTTTCCAAACTTAGCAAATCTTTAAGTTGCAAAAAGGATCAGATCGCGGGAAGGATCGCCTTCCGATCGGATTGCCATCCGATCGAACCGCAATCCGATCGGATTGCACTTGAGGATCTCATACTTAAACAATTTCCAACATGTTCAATTCTAACAGGTTGCCACCCGATCGGTAGACCATCCGATTGGATGATAATCCTGCTGTGAACTTGTTCTCTGAGAAATACCTCGCCGGACGGATCGTCATCCGATCGAACTGCCGTTCGATCGAACGACATGAAAGGTAGAGATACTTCTCTGTTTTCAAAATGCTACAACGAAAACTTCAAAGCCATCATACAAACACATCCATCCCAAACGAGTGTCAATCCGCCTGAATGGCCATCCGAACGGATTGACATCCGATCGAATGGCCATCCGTTCGGATTGCCATCCGGCCGGATGACCACTCAACACTTGTTTCACTTGCACCGTTTTACGTATCGCTTATGCTATCGTTCTGATCAGGCTAACCTCACTCTAGCGCTCCCTTCAATCCATTAACTTCCATCGCTGTGAGTATACTCGATCCCTGTTTGCTCTAAGCACTTTTGGGTGTTCATACGTTACTTATTCTAAAACACATCGACTCACAACGCAAATACTATTGATACGCTGACCACTAATGCATGTTATAGGTGACTCGATGAATGCCTGTTTGTTATGTTTACACATTGATTGCTGTCTACCTGCCTTAGCAACGATAGTACTATAGTTTGGACTCAGCACCTGTTCACTCAGGGGTTGTTAATTTAATAACCATAAATTTAAAATCATTATTTTAGAAATAAAAGAATAATAATTTATAATAAACTAAACATTTATCTTATAAATCCATCTTTCGGTATATCAACCAAAACTATTATTATTATTTATAAATTACTCACTAGGAAACCCTAATTAAGACACCAAAGTGATTCTGCACAAACCCTAAAATTTTCAGAATTTTCAGAATTTGGATCAGGGCCCCTAAAACTCAGGGGGGGGGTATTCCCTATTGACGATTATCTAATTAACTCGCTGTCTAAATTAAATATTCTAGAAATGTCGACTCAGCTAGGCTAGTCCCAAACGTGGCTACTCTATAAAACGTAGGTAACCCTTACGGACCGTAAGGGTTATTTGTTACGGTCCGTAAGGGGGGGGGGGGTAAATTTCGACTATAAATACAGAACATTGGCACTTGCTTTCTGGTGTTCATTCGACGAAGAAATTCGTTTTAGGCTTCGAGTTATCGTCTGATTATCACAATTAACACACACGAAACACAAATTAAGTATAGCGGGGTGCTGCAGATTAGGGTATTAACTCAATCGCTGATACGATTCAATGTCCGATTGATTGAAATCAATCCAATGGATGTTTAAGTGCTGCTCAAATTGGGTTTATGCTTTGTCATTAGTCGTGATTCCGATAGATGTTTAAGTAATTTCACTTTGTCATTAATTGTGATTCCGATGGATGTTTAAGTGTTTACACTTTGTCATTCGTTGTGAATCCGATAGATGTTTAAGTGATTTCACTTTGTCATTAATTGTGAATCCGATGGATGTTTAAGTATCGCACTTTGTCATTCGTTGTGAGGATTTTAATCTCGTGAGTTATCGTAAATGCTGTATTAAGTTACTAACCTAGTTTGTGTGCATATTATTTAAATTAGGTTAAAAGACTAATCAGTAGTCTAAACTCTGCCCGTATAAATCTGAAATATTATCACAAGGTAGCTTCACTTTGGAATTATTAAGGTACGGATCCTTACCCCACTCCTTATTGCTTCATATTCAAATTGTTATAAACCCATTAAATTCGTACACTCTTCACGTCTTTGATTATCGATTCATTTGACAGTCCGTTAAATTCCTATTCTAAACTTTGGATTTAGCTTTTATGTCATGCGATAGTTTTCTGTTAGTTGTACTCATTATCGCATGTTCCAATATATGTTACGTCTTGTTATGAAAATATTTTTGATAAGTTATAAGAATAAGACCAATTGTACTCTGTTACCCTGAGTATCGCTTCTCGTGGAGTGTCCCACGAGCATGTTGTTGCGGCATCGACATCATGTGCTCCATCCGTGACGGAGAGATCAGTTCACGGCGTCTCTTAAGTACAAGTGTGGTACATAAGGCTATTAGGAGGCGTATGGATCGATCCTAGGATTTACGTTAAGGAGGTGGATAACGGGTATGCCAATTCGCCATCTCATGTGATAATTATGCAGGAGTAGCTACCTGTGTATTGTCACGTTTTAAGTTTGCTCATGGGTACATCCGTAAGATATGATTATGAAATTATGTTCTTGCATCATATCATTTTCACATAAAATTCCATTCGGATAACATTTCATATAAAGCGTTATTTGTTATTTGAGCCTATTATTCCGTACTGAGCATTCGGCTCATTCCGTAAACTTTTTGTATATACAGGTCCGCAGGTTACTTTGGGCGGGGAAAAGAGAGAAGAATAAAGCCTAAGAATAAATCTAAAGATGTTAGTTAATGAAGTCGAATGTGTCCGCTTGTATTTTAACCTTAAAGTTTAGTTGTTGTGTGGTTGTATCCTTGTCCAATAAATAAATGGAATTATAACTTTTGTTTATGATACTACTGTTATTGTGACACGTCAGCCCTTCCGGGTTGGGGTGTTACAGCTATGGTATCAGAGCAAAGGTTCTTTCCTGTAGAAAACTTGAAGATAGTAATTAAAACCTGTGAGGAATGGGTAGATATCTATGATAGGATTCAACTTGGTCTCTTATTTGGTTTAATTCCTATGTCTATTCTTATAGATGCCTCCTCGTCATCCGCTACGTAGGAGTACTCGTACTAACCATGTGCGTAACAACACTTCTTCGAATGAGACTCCAGTTGATCCAAACGTAATTAATGCTATCAACCAGGCTGTTGCCGGGTTGCTTCCAAACCTTGTTGCTCAAACAGCTGAGGCCGTTATTCAACAAACTCGTCATCCAGAACGTAATAACACGAATCCAATCTCTGGTGAAGAAATTCGTGAGAATACCACGAACCATACTACCTATAGTATAGACATATGGATCGCTAAATTCCAAAAACAAAAGCCGAAATCCTTTAGTCACGCTACTAATCCAGTCGATGCAAGAAACTGGATAGCTCATGTTGAAAAGATCTTCGGAGTTCTTGGAGTTCCGGAGCAATACAAAGTTAGATTGGCTACCTACAAACTTGAAGATGACGCACAAACTTGGTGGGAAGGATATAAGCAAGTCAAAGGAGGGGATGATTTCGACGCTAATCTTTCATGGGTCGACTTTCGTACCATCTTTTACGACAAGTATTTTTCTACCGCTGATAAAGAAGCTTATATCAGGGAGTATGCAGTGATTCGACAGGGAAGTGATGAACCAGCCTCTGAGTTCATTACTCGATTTTCAAAGTTGGCTAGTATTGTAGGAGACGTTGCAGGATCAGCAGAAGCCCAGGCAGAAAAATGCAAGTGGGCAGTCAATGATCGAATTCGGAAGTCGATCATGTACATGAAATTTAAGGATATCACCGAAGTTGCTGATGCAATCAAAACTTTTGAATTCGAGAGGAAAGAATTCTTATCTCGAACTGAGGATAATAAGAAGAGAAACAGAGAAGGACAATTTAAGCAGGTAATCGGCCAATCATCCACTACGCCACAACATCAAGACCACAAAGTGCAAGGAAATCAAAACTCTGGAAATCAGACACGTCCATGGCAACCTAGAACGCAAAACCCGAGGCCCGCTCAAAACCAGATTTAGTTGTATGCAGAACCTATTAGAGCTCAACCACTGAATCAACCTCTAAACCCGAATCAAATTACATATCCTCTATGCAATACTTGTAAGCGACATCAGGGCGTATGTCACCGAAGTACAGGAGCATGCTTTAGATGTGGCCAAACTGGACACATGATCAAGGAATGTCCTAAGAAAGATACTAAGAAGAATAACCGACCAAATGCTACACCACCCAATGTTGGAGGAAGAGTTTTCGCACTTTCTGCTACTGACGCTGCTAATGCCCCAGGTACTGTATCTGGAAACCTTCAGCTTGGTGAACGTAGTATCTATGTGTTATTCGATACAGGAGCGACCCATTCTTTAGTATCCCACTCGTTTACTAAGTACCTTCCGATAAAACCCACTCTCTTAAATCATACTTTAACCATTTCCACTCCCATGGAAAATTCATCCGTAATCACTTACGTATATAAAGATTGTCCGATCCATATTGAATCTATTGTGTGTAAGGCAGACTTATTTCCAATACATATGTGTGACTTTGATGTTATTCTAGGGATAGATTGGTTGTCTCGACATCGTGTAACTATAGATTGTCACTTCCGCCGTGTTATTTTCGGTAATCTTCATCATCCTGATATTATATATCAGGGAACTCAAGCTCATAAATCTCTTAAAATTATCTCTGCGCTCAAAGCTCGAAAATTCATATCAAACGGCTGTGCTGGATTCCTAGCATCGATTAAGGATACTTCTGCTAGTGTTAAGAGTATTGATAACCACTCTGTTGTTCGTGAATATCCTGATGTATTTCCGGATGAACTTCCGGGATTACCACCCGACCGTCAGGTAGAATTCACCATCGACTTGATCCCTGGTGCCGAACCTATTTCTAAAGCTCCATACCGTATGGCCCCGATGGAACTGAAGGAGTTGAAGGAACAATTGCAAGAATTGTTAGACCTAGGATTCATAAGACCCAGTGTTTCACCTTGGGGTGCTCCGGTCTTATTTGTGAAGAAGAAAGACGGTAGTATGCGTTTATGTATTGACTACCGAGAGCTGAACAAGATTACTATTCGTAATCAGTATCCTCTGCCTCGCATTGATGATCTCTTTGATCAACTTCAGGGGGCTCAGTTCTTTTCAAAAATCGACCTGAGGTCAGGGTACCATCAGCTAAAGATAAAAAATGGTGATGTTCCCAAGACAGCCTTTCGTACTCGATATGGTCATTACGAATTTTTGGTTATGCCCTTTGGGCTAACTAATGCACCCGCAGTCTTCATGGATTTGATGAATCGCGTATTTCACAAATTCCTAGACAAATTCGTTATTGTCTTTATCGATGACATTCTAGTATATTCCAAGAGTCGTGAAGAGCATGAAGCACATCTACATGCAGTACTTGGAACCTTGCGGCATGAGAAGTTGTACGCTAAGTTTTCCAAATGTGACTTTTGGCTTAGCCAAGTGGCATTTCTAGGTCATGTCATATCAGAAAAAGGAATTATGGTAGACCCAACAAAGGTTGAAGCTATTACAAAATGGCCAAGACCCACTTCTGTTACCGAAATACGAAGTTTCTTGGGTCTTGCTGGCTATTATCGAAGATTTGTTGAAAGATTCTCGGTAATTGCTTTACCACTCACAAAACTCCTAAGGAAAGGGGTGAAGTACTCATGGAATGAGGAACAAGAGAAAAGCTTTGAAGAATTGAAGAAACGACTCGTATCCTCTCCGATACTCGCTCTCCCTTCTGGATCAGGAGGTTACCAAGTCTATAGTGATGCCTCAAAGAAAGGATTAGGTTGTGTGCTAATGCAACATGGGAAGGTTATCACTTATGCCTCCCGTCAGTTGAAGCCTTATGAAGTTAACTACCCTACACATGATTTAGAACTAGCCGCAGTCGTCTTTGTACTTAAGATTTGGCGACACTATCTGTATGGTGAGAGTTGTGACATCTTTACCGACCACAAGAGCCTCAAGTATATATTTACGCAGAAGGAGCTAAATATGAGGCAAAGAAGGTGGTTAGAACTTTTAAAAGATTACGACACAAATATTCAATACCATCCAGGTAAAGCCAATGTTGTAGCTGACGCATTGAGCCGAAAGAATTCCGGGACTATATCTTGCTTATAAATTCAGCCTCGTATTAGGAGGGATCTCGAAAGAATGAACATTTGGCTTCAGGTTAGTAAATCTGATGGATATCTAGCTAGAATGCAGATTGAACCCGACCTCATATCACGGATCAAAGATGCACAAAAGCAAGATGGAGAACTTTGGGCAATTGTGCAAAATCTTGAGGTGGGTAAGCAATCTGAATTTAGTATAGACCATCATGGGGTGATTTGGTGCGGCAAAAGACTTTGTGTACCCGATGACTCCACCCTTCGTGAGTCATTGTTAGCCGAAGCTCATAGCTCACCATTTTCAATTCACCCAGGATCTACCAAGATGTATCGAGACTTAAGACAGAACTTCTGGTGGAATGGCATGAAGAAAGACGTTGCTCGATACGTAAGTAAATGCCTCACTTGCCAACAAGTGAAAATTGAACACAAACGAGCAAGCAGTCTGTTGCAGCCATTGGATATTCCCATATGGAAGTGGGATGAGATCACAATGGATTTTGTTACAGGTTTGCCTAAGACTTTCAAGAAGAATGATGTTGTATGGGTTGTTGTCGATAGATTGTCGAAGTCAGCACATTTTCTACCGATTCAGCAAGGATTTTCGGTTAATAAGTTATCCGAAATATTTCTTCAAGAAATTATTCGACTCCATGGCACACCATCTTCCATTGTTTCCGATAGAGACCCACGTTTCACCTCACGATTTTGGAAAGGTTTTCAGGCAGCTTGGGGTACACGACTGAAGTTTAGTACGGCTTTCCATCCACAAACAGATGGGCAGTCAGAACGCACGATTCAGACCTTGGAAGACATGCTCCGAGCATGTGCACTTGAATGGTCTGGAAACTGGGATGAATATCTATGCCTTGTTGAGTTCGCTTACAACAATAGTTGGCAAGCAAGTATTGGCATGGCACCTTTTGAGCTTTTATACGGTCGGAAATGTCACGCACCGATCTGCTGGGATGAAGTTGGAGAAAAGATTATTGAAGGGCCAGAACTAGTTCAGATTACAAACGAAAAAGTCACTATGGCACTAGAAAAAATGAAAGAAGCTCAGAGCAGACAAAAGAGCTATGCAGATCAAGATAGACGACCACTCGAATTTAAAATTGGTGACCACGTATTCTTAAAGGTATCACCTTGGCGTGGCGTTCGTAGATTTGGAATTAAAGGGAAGCTTAGTCCTCGTTTCATAGGTCCGTTTGAAATCCTTGAAAGAATTGGAGAAGTATCATATCGACTAGCTTTACCGCCTCAACTCTCTCACGTTCATAACGTTTTTCATGTCTCCTCATTAAGAGGATATAATTATCATCCACTCCATGTCATTAGTTATCCGTTACTTACAATTCACGAAGATTTGTCCTACGAAGAGGAACCAGAAGCCATCTTAGATCGACAAGAAAGGGTTTTGCGTAGGAAAGTAATTCCGTTTGTTAAAGTCCTTTGGAAAAATCACTCTGAACACGAAGCAACATGGGAATATGAAGAATCAATTCGCTCTCTATACCCTAATCTATTCTAGAAATAGAATTTTAGTCGAAGTAACGGTAAATCTTACTCTTTGATATATGTTCAATTGTTCTTCATGCTTTACCTTATGTGAAAATATCTTAGCTATGATTAAGCATATCTATGTAGGAAATATCAGTACCAATAGTCACTCTATTATCTGTAAGTCTCCATTGACTTTTCGTACGGTAAGATATTTTATTAAGATGCGTTATAGGAGGACCATTAGGGCACATATGTAAGGTAATTGACAATCATGAACGTAATTATGAATTTCAGATACACATGTGTGTTTAGGAGATTCTTGTTATATAAGTTAGTAAACCTACTATGAAAGTTCCGTTTCCGTTACTTATGCGATATGTTATATTCTTAATTTCGAGGACGAAATTTCTTTTAAGGGGGTAATAGTTGTAATAACCATAAATTTAAAATCATTATTTTAGAAATAAAAGAATAATAATTTATAATAAACTAAACATTTATCTTATAAATCCATCTTTCGGTATATCAACCAAAACTATTATTATTATTTATAAATTACTCACTAGGAAACCCTAATTAAGAAACCCAAGTGATTCTGCACAAACCCTAAAATTTTCAGAATTTGGATCAGGGCCCCTAAAACTCAGGGGGGGGGGGGTATTCCCTATTGACGATTATCTAATTAACTCGCTGTCTAAATTAAATATTCTAGAAATGTCGACTCAGCTAGGCTAGTCCCAAACGTGGCTACTCTATAAAACGTAGGTAACCCTTACGGACCGTAAGGGTTATTTGTTACGGTCCGTAAGGGGGGGGGGGGGTAAATTTCGACTATAAATACAGAACATTGGCACTTGCTTTCTGGTGTTCATTCGACGAAGAAATTCGTTTCAGGCTTCGAGTTATCGTCTGATTATCACAATTAACACACACGAAACACAAATTAAGTATAGCGGGGTGCTGCAGATTAGGGTATTAACTCAATCGCTGATACGATTCAATGTCCGATTGATTGAAATCAATCCAATGGATGTTTAAGTGCTGCTCAAATTGGGTTTATGCTTTGTCATTAGTCGTGATTCCGATAGATGTTTAAGTAATTTCACTTTGTCATTAATTGTGATTCCGATGGATGTTTAAGTGTTTACACTTTGTCATTCGTTGTGAATCCGATAGATGTTTAAGTGATTTCACTTTGTCATTAATTGTGAATCCGATGGATGTTTAAGTATCGCACTTTGTCATTCGTTGTGAGGATTTTAATCTCGTGAGTTATCGTAAATGCTGTATTAAGTTACTAACCTAGTTTGTGTGCATATTATTTAAATTAGGTTAAAAGACTAATCAGTAGTCTAAACTCTGCCCGTATAAATCTGAAATATTATCACAAGGTAGCTTCACTTTGGAATTATTAAGGTACGGATCCTTACCCCACTCCTTATTGCTTCATATTCAAATTGTTATAAACCCATTAAATTCGTACACTCTTCACGTCTTTGATTATCGATTCATTTGACAGTCCGTTAAATTCCTATTCTAAACTTTGGATTTAGCTTTTATGTCATGCAATAGTTTTCTGTTAGTTGTACTCATTATCGCATGTTCCAATATATGTTACGTCTTGTTATGAAAATATTTTTGATAAGTTATAAGAATAAGACCAATTGTACTCTGTTACCCTGAGTATCGCTTCTCGTGGAGTGTCCCACGAGCATGTTGTTGCGGCATCGACATCATGTGCTCCATCCGTGACGGAGAGATCAGTTCACGGCGTCTCTTAAGTACAAGTGTGGTACATAAGGCTATTAGGAGGCGTATGGATCGATCCTAGGATTTACGTTAAGGAGGTGGATAACGGGTATGCCAATTCGCCATCTCATGTGATAATTATGCAGGAGTAGCTACCTGTGTATTGTCACGTTTTAAGTTTGCTCATGGGTACATCCGTAAGATATGATTATGAAATTATGTTCTTGCATCATATCATTTTCACATAAAATTCCATTCGGATAACATTTCATATAAAGCGTTATTTGTTATTTGAGCCTATTATTCCGTACTGAGCATTCGGCTCATTCCGTAAACTTTTTGTATATACAGGTCCGCAGGTTACTTTGGGCGGGGAAAAGAGAGAAGAATAAAGCCTAAGAATAAATCTAAAGATGTTAGTTAATGAAGTCGAATGTGTCCGCCTGTATTTTAACCTTAAAGTTTAGTTGTTGTGTGGTTGTATCCTTGTCCAATAAATAAATGGAATTATGACTTTTGTTTATGATACTACTGTTATTGTGACACGTCAGCCCTTCCGGGTTGGGGTGTTACAGTTAAGGACAATACTTCACGTGTTCGCAGTGGTGAACATGTGATGCGCACTTGCTACTCGCAGTCAAATCGCAATCATTGGTATTGATAGGATCTTTGTCGATAACTTACATGCTTCACATTATACGTTGTACGTGCTGGTTATGCGTAAACGATTTCGAACTCTACTATACTATTAAACTTGTATGCTCACCTTTACACTATGTGTATTGACCTCTATTTTAACGTATGTGACAGGTGTTTAGGATGCTTGCTTGCTATTTGATGGAAACGAGCTTAGGAGAGTCTAGAAACCAACAAAGACAATTTATTTTTATTTAAATCTGAGTTGTCGGAACATGTTTTGTTTTGAGGATATCTATGTTTGTAATAATTTGATTGCTTGGTAGGTTATGGTATAGGACATAATATTAACTATCTGGTAATCCAGTTGTTATGGAATCTCTCTTGACAATCTGTTTCGCTCAGTGCCATGCCCCGATGTTTCCGTCATCGGTTGGGGTGTGATAGATTGGTATCAGAGTCATAACTATAGGGAATTAGGCAAGACTCGACCTAGTCCGGGTCGATGTCTTAGAAACGACCTAGTCTATAGTCTAAGTACCAACAGACCGACTTGTGCATACCCGGTATGGGTTTTGTACGAGCTTACTCGTTATTTCTTGCTCGAACTCGCTGCACTATACACTCTTGCGCGAACATCGCATACTACAGTTCCGCGCAAGACCAGCCTTTCCTAAGGCTGGCTACGCATACAAGCGAATGATCTGGTTAAGATTAGGTGTGAAAACCGCAAACTCTCGACCAGACCCCTCGTTCAAACCGCTATTATAAACACGAGAATTTGAGTTGAAACAGGAGTGAAATCCGTACTTCGATGCAAATTTTCCCTCTACTTCATCAAAACAGGAAACATAGTCGTTAAGTTAGGGGTGAAACCCGAATCTTGATGACTTGTTCCGCCTTTTATTGTGATTTTGCAAACTCTCACCAAAGTCTCGACGGACTTCAATGTCACACCCCAACCGATGGCGGAAACATCGGGATGAGACGAAAAGACGAGATTGCAAGAGGCTTCATAACGCTATTTGTGACAAGTATTTAATGATTACCCTTTTCGTTGCTTAAATCAGATAATACAAATTTCGAATCACAACACGTATAAAAGAAATATAATTTCAATTCATTCCATAACAGTTTAATACAATGGTTTTGGAACTAATTACAACATGTATGAAATAAAATACAATACAACAAGTGTTTAACGTTTAAATGCGTTTCTAGGCAATCCTACTAGATTCCATGCGTCATTGATATTCCTGCAACATGTATTAAAAGCATAGATCAATACAAAAGTATTGGCGAGCATACAAGTTTGAATATAAGAATAAGTATAAAAGTTTATCTCAATCCGACGTGGCAATTTATATTCAAGTTGGATCTTGCATATTAAAACAACCTAAGCATAATAAAGAATAAGGATATTTCAAGTAGGAACTAACACGAATAAATAGCATAAACATAACAAATAGCATGAGTTTACAGTTGAAACTAACATGCATAAACAAACTAATCATAACAAATACGTATTCGATGGATTGAGTATTTAATTATATTCGATGGAGCGAAGTAGATTTGTAGTTGATACATGTTGCACCCAAAATGCATTAAAGCGTAAAAAGGGTCGAGTATACTCACATTGGTTGCGTATTAGAATTCTTTGAAATATCGCACGAGTAAAGATTTGGAAAATCCAAAGGAACGAACAAAGCGATTATCCTAGATACAAAGAATAACACGTAACGGGCTTGTTAACATTTAATAGTTAAATAGAATTCCTAAGTTTTATTGTTTACATTAACTATATCATTAATTATTTAAAAATCGCAATTTAGACTTTAATATTTTAAGTTATTTAATACAAATCAACCAGTGGCGGACCCAGGATTTTTTTCCTGGGGGTGCGGAAATTTTTTAAAGATCTTAGACCCCAAGCTATATAAAAAAATCGGTTCATAGCGGGTCGGATCGGGTCGGGTCGGGTCATGTAAAACAAGTAAAAACAAACAAAAAAAGATTCATAGCGGGTCGAATCAGATCGGGTCGAGTCCATTTCAATTCTCAAACAATCAAACCCTAGTTCCTAACTTCCTATCACATTAACAAACAAAAAAACATCAAAGTTCAAACCATCCCTACTTTTATTTCTCTTAATCATTCAATAAAAGAACAAAAAACTTATCTATAACATACCTTGGTCTTTAATTAAAATAATCCGGCAAAAAAAAGTGGTTCAACCCCTTTCCTTTTGAGAAATCGCGGCATAACTTCCCTACTCATTGTTCATTCCTAATCTTATCACATACAAAATAAACAAGGATCTTCAAGTGTTCAACCATAGCCCATATTCCTTAATTTTCAATTTAAAATTTTGAATTTCAAGCCCTAGTAACTATTATTTGCCAACCAACAATAATATAATCGACAAACATGTTTGCCAACCAAAATTTTGAATTTCAAGTCCTAGTAAAAAACATGTACCTGTCAGGGGCGGCCTGAATTAACCAGTTTGCAGCCGAAATTTTGCAGTCGCCGGCCGGAATTATGCTGTCGCTGGGCGCTGAAGTGAGGCTGAGGGAGGGCGGGAGTCGCTGGCAAGTGGCAGCGATTTGGGTTTTTTTATTATGTGGACCGGTTTGTTTAACAAAACTAGTAGTTGGGTTGGGCTTGAATGGGTATTAAGTTATTGGGCTTGATGGATTGAAATTAAGTTTTATTAAAGGGGTTAGTAGGCTAACTTGTTTACATAATTTGATCGGGTTTCAATCCGTGTTCACAATTTTTTTTACATAAATTCCTAACAGTTTTTTTCGAAGGGGTGCGGACGAAAATTTCCAAGGGGTGCGGTCGGAATTTTTCAAGGGGTGCGGACGAAAATTTCCAAGGGGTGCGGTCTGGATTTTTCGCGAAAAATACCACTAAATTTTTTTTTTCAAGGGGTGCGGCCGCCCACCCACCCCATAACTTGGGTCCGCCCCTGAAATCAACTGGGGTTTATTTGGAATCGTAAAAGTATATAATGAGTTAAAAAAATTTCTTTTAATCTAACTCTTAAAAAGTATAACAGTATATGTATATTGATTTTATATAAATTAAAGGGTATTGCCTTTCAAGAAAATAATTTAAAAGAAAGAAAATATAGTTATGCAGTTCTTCGATTGCTTCATATAACTATTTAAAACAAAAAAATTAATAAGTGCAGCGACAAACCAGGAAGCCGGGTTCGAACCCGCGACCTCCAACAATCACTCGTCCAGAACATTAGATTTGGAGGGTTCTGATTTTATAATTCTTTTAAGTAATAACAGAAATTGTCATCTTCTTTCTAAAAGACCATACGCACTGTTTGTATATATATATTTGTAACTTTCAGTTCATGATTCATAGATGCTAGCTATTGTTTCTAGTTTATATATGAGAAAAAAAACGAACAAATACTCGGAACAAAAAGGTATACCGACATAAAAGCTTGCGGGTTCCCGGCGACGTCTTCATGTTCTCCGGCGAAGCTCCGACGAACCCCGATAAGTTACCGATTCTACAGCGTGTTACGAGTACTCCCACAGTACGTGTGGCTTGAGAGAACTTGATGCGATCGTGTGTTTAGGAGGACGTTGTGAATTGAATCTGATCGGATTGCCGATTTGCATCATCTATCCTCACGTAGTGTTGGTCACGGCGTAATAGCGTGATAATGGTGCGGCTACGGTTGCTGAACAGTGAGTAGTGGTTGTGATTTGCGATTCCGTTTCTGAACTTCCGGTTTTAAATCAATAATGAAGGAAGGCGATAGTGGTGTCTCTAGTTGTAGAATGCCAAGGGAATGCCCTGATGGGTGTGGTGTCGAAACAGAAGGCTTTATATATACACATTTCACATTCTTCTTTCGTATATTTCGAAGTTTCCGAGTAAAGGTTGCTCGGTATCGAGCTTGAAGGGACGTCTAGGTTCGAGGTGGGTTGTTATCGGCCAGAGAGAGTGCCGGCCGGGACCGACTCCGGTCACTAGAGAAGAGAGAGAGCAGGGGTGTGTGCGTTTTTGTGATAAATTGATTTTGTTGTTTGTGTGTATTTAGTAGATAAGATGAATTTTACTATGTGGGTGTTTGAAGCTGATGTGCAGACCAACCAAAAGAGAGGGGGAGAGATGATAAGGTGGTGAGCGGCTGGTGCAAGTGAGAGGGTGTTAGGGTTGAACACCTTAAATACTAGGTTTTTACTCTAATGGGCTTGGGCCCAGGGCCCACAAGCCCACTTCCCGTGATTTCAGTGGCCCGACAGTGTTTCTAAAGCCCGTCTTCGCACCCAAGCTCCGTAAAGTGTCGTATAATATAGTTTTAGGTTCAAAACATGTAAAATGGTGCCGATATTCGGTATCAGTCGCGTACTTTCGTCGTTACGTTAAAAATTGCGTAACACGCGTCGTTTGTCATTTTTAATATGTTTTTCGATTCGATTTCGACTACGAATAATAAAATTTGATTATGAAGCTGAATATATGATAATATTTTCGGCGTTGTCAGTATTTCGTCCGGTGTCAGTTCGTTACCGCGTAATTACAAACTGAAAAGTATCGGTTTGCGTATAAGTACGTATTTAAATGGTCGATCGCACGAATAACGAATATGTACTAAAATGTGAACTTTTTTCATGGTTAACGCCTCAAAATTAGAATACGAATATGAACTTACTAAAATAAAAACACGAAAATGCGAGGCGTTACATCCAACGACTTAAAGTCACACTATAATTGGAAGAACACGTGTCGATTGCCCAGATTGAGGCAAGAGCACAGTCCAGAAGGCCCTAGTGTGCACTTTCGAGTCCTTGTGAATAGTCGGATCACTTTGGGTAGTCGATGTCTATCGAGCCGCAGACAATCTGTTCCCGATTTTATGTGTTTTGATACTGGATTTGCCGCCGCTGACTCTGTGATTTATCGCTTTTATGAGGAATTTTATGTGTTTTTATATGCTTATTTGTTAGCGTTTTGAGATAAACAGTATGGTGGTATTGATGGTTTCGATTTTATGCTTCTCACTCTGCCCAAGCCACACACAATTCACACCATGCGCCAACGAATCGCTAGTCTTTGTTCGCAATCGCTACTCGCTACTCGCTAATCGCAATCGCTATACCTAATCGCTATACTTAATCGCTATGCGCTGTTGTGAATGATAGGTGAATAAGTGCAAAATATACGCTTAGGTTAGCTTACGTGCTTATGTGCTTATGTGCTTATGTGCTTATGTGATCCTGTGATTATGTGCCTACGTGAATTTGTGAATGATTGTGTTCCTGAGCTTTATGGTAAATCGCTAGACTATACTAGGATTAATCGAAATTGAGTTTGAGTCCTATGGCGATGTCTGTTGCAGACAATGTTGTCATCTGGATCACTTCACTCCCGCGCTGCTAGACGCAAGCAAGCTGACAAGCGACTCTCTTCTCTCGTCGCAAGTTAGATCTTGAAAGTCATTCCACAGATCGTCAGTGAGCTAAACGAAAATGCTGGAAAGTCCTCGAAAGAATCCAGGACAGAATCTCCTAAAGCTACTTTTAGTTTCAAGCAGTTCAAAGCCTGCGGACCGAAAGAATTTGCCGGCGAAGATGGGCCTACGACCATGTTTCAATGGTTTGATTCGATCGAAGTCACCCCTGTGCCAAAGTGGCTGTCCAGAAGACCTCTGCACTGTCAATGCAACCGGCGTCTTCCAATCTCGCGCTCTTGATTGGTGGACGGCCGAGAGGAACAAACGAGGAAACGATGCAGCTTTCGGATTATCGTGGGACGAGTTGAAAAACATCATGATGCAAGAGTTCTGTCCTCCCCATGAACTCCAAAAGTTCGAGGATGAATTCTGGCACACTAAGCAGGATGGTGGAGATAACGCTGGTTTAACTGCTCGCTTCAAGCAGTTGAGTATCATCTGCCCTGGTCAGGTTACTACCCTCGAAATCACAATCAAGAAGTATATCCGTGCTCTGTCGGATTGTGTCACAGATTTTATTCAAGCTGCAAAGACGACAACAATCGAGGAAACCTACCTGCTCGCCGCTGAGATCAACGATAAGCGAGCCAGGGCTGGTTATTTCGACAAAGCTTCCAAGAATCTGCATCAAGCCACAACTGCTACACCTGTTGAAACTACCACCGCACCACAGTCTTCAAAGCTCTCACGTCGCAAGAGGAAGAACAACAGCAGTTCCAGCAACAAGAACTGTGCAGTTACTGCCGCCCCACTCCAAACAGTACCTGCCCAACCGCAGCCTCAACACCGCCAAGTAGCGGCGCCTGTGGCAAATGCACAGCCAGCAAAGCGTGCATACACTGGACCACACTCGCTCTGCCCTACTTGTACCTATCATCACCCGGTTGGTATCTCATGCCGGTTCTGTGTTCACTGCAACATGTACGGCCACTTCACCGCAAACTGCCGTACTAGTTCACGTCAAACTCCAGCTCCAGCTCAAGGTCAAGCTCCTGCACCACAAGCTCTTCTCCCTACTCCTCAAGGCTATCAAGCAGCTCCTGCACCCGCAGCTCACGATCAAGCTTGCTTTGCATATGGTGATCCCAACCACTTTGCAAACATGTGCCCCAACAGAGTAGTGAAACAAGAGCCCCAGCAACAGCCGCAGCAGCAGCAACAAGTAGCCCGCGAGCGCGTCTTCAACATCAACGCCCGCTAGGCTCAGGCAGACAACAACGTGGTTAATGGCACGTTTCTCGTAAATTGTATATATGCTTCGTGTTTATTTGATACTGGAGCCAATAACTGTTTTGTATCGTTCGAATTCGAAAAGCTCCTTAATCGTAAGCGCGCCCATCTCCCCTCGACGTTCGATGTTGAAGTTGCCACTGGAAGAACCGTCACCGTCAGTTCTGTTCTGCGTGACTGTACTCTCGATCTCAACGGTCACGTTTTCTCGATTAATCTCATTTCGATGCAACTCGGTAGCTTTGATGTCATAGTAGGCATGGATTTCCTTCGAGAGAATCATGCTGAAATTGTTTGCTTCGATAAGATGATCTGTTTCTCCCTCGCGAATGGTGATCAATTGTGTGTCTATGGTGAAGTCGTTTCGAAGAGATTACAACTCATGACGTGTGTCCAAGCTAGCCAGTATCTCCGCAAGGAATACCAAGCTTTCTTGGCACACATCGTAGTAGCGGAGAAGGAAAAGAAAGGTAATCCCAGAGTAAAAGACGTTCCTGTAGTTTGTGGATTCCCCAACGTATTCCCTGAAGATCTACCTGGTTTACCTCCCACCCGTGATATCGATTTCCGAATCGACCTCATTCCTGGAGCAAATCATGTTGCCGGAGCGCCTTATCGACTCGCTCCTTCTGAAATGCGTGAACTTTCGAGTCAGCTCCAGGAACTACTTGATAGAGGCTTTATTCGCCCTAGCACCTATCCTTGGGGCGCACCAGTCCTTTTCGTCAAAAAGAAGGACGGGTCGTTCTGGATGTGCATCGACTACAGGGAATTGAATATGCTTACCATCAAGAAACGATTTCCCTTGCCTCGAATCGATGATTTGTTTGAACAGTTACAAGGTGCTACGTGTTTTTCAAAGATCGATCTACACTCAGGCTATCATCAACTACGAATTCAAGAAGAGGACATACACAAAACCGCTTTTCGTACCTGATATGGTCACTACGAGTTTGTTGTCATGCCTTTTGGTTTGACCAACGCTCCTGCAGTTTTTATGGATTTAATGAATCGCGTGTGCAAACCCTTCCTTGACCGCTTTGTCATCGTATTCATTGATGATATCCTGATCTATTCCAAGTCAAAAGCCGAACACTCGCAACATCTACGTTTGGTTCTTGAGTTACTCCAGGGAAACCGTCTCTATCCCAAGTTCTCCAAGTGCGAATTTTGGCTGGAGGAGGTCCAATTCTTGGGTCACATTGTCAATAGTCAAGGTATTCATGTCGATCCTGCGAAGATTGAAGCAGTTAAGAGTTGGGTTACACCCAAGAACCCGTCTGAAGTCCGCTCTTTTCTCAGACTAGCAGGCTACTACCGTCGATTCATCGAAGGTTTCTCTAGAATCGTTGTACCGCTTACCTCGCTTACACACAAGGACAAACCTTTTGTTTGGGGAACTAAACAAGAGGAAGCCTTTCAAGCTCTCAAAGCAATGCTTTGCAATGCTCTCGTGCTCTCACTTCCCAACGGAAACGACAATTTCGTAGTTTACTGCGATGCCTGTAACCTTGGTCTCAGTTGTGTTCTCATGCAACGAGACAAGGTTATCGCGTACGCCTCTCGACAGCTCAAGATCCACGAGAAGAACTACACCACACACGACCTCGAGCTTGGCGCAGTTGTTTTTGCGTTAAAGATTTGGCGATACTACCTTTACGGTATCAAGTGTACGATCTTCACCGATCATAGGAGCCTACAACATATCTTTGACCAAATGGAACTAAATATGCATCAACGCC
The DNA here is from genome assembly GCA_030545235.1 of Helianthus tuberosus. Taxonomy (NCBI): domain Eukaryota; kingdom Viridiplantae; phylum Streptophyta; class Magnoliopsida; order Asterales; family Asteraceae; genus Helianthus; species Helianthus tuberosus. Next base: position 153,937,661 of record CM060351.1, read on the forward strand.
GGTGGGTAGAACTCCTCAACGATTACGACTGTGAGATCCGTTACCACCCAGGCAAAGCAAACATCATCGCCGATGCTCTCAGCCGACGAAGCTATCTGCATAGCGCCCGTAACATCCAAGCCCAGCATAACCTCGAAACTCTGATACGCGATGCTCAACATGCTTGTTTCACTGAACGCACTTTGAAGAAGGAAAGGATTCTAAACGATGGCACTCAACTGGAGAATAAATCGAATGGTATCTTTTATTATCTAGACCGAATTTGGATTCCCAAGCGCACCAATTTATGACAACTTCTGATGGACGAAGCTCACAAATCTCAGTATTCTATTCATCCCGGTGCCGACAAGATGTACCAGGACATGCGCTACAAGTACTGGTGGCCGGGCATGAAGAAGGATATCGCAATCTATGTTTCGAAGTGCCTGACTTGTTCGAAAGTCAAGGCTGAGCACCAAAGACCCTCTGGCTTACTCGTACAACCCGAGATTCCTATGTGGAAATGGGAGAGTATAGCTATGGATTTCATAACGAAACTTACGCGCACGCCATCAGGTCACGACAGCATCTGGGTTATCGTTGACCGTCTCACTAAATCCGCTTACTTTCTACCGATACGAGAAGACTATAAGGTAGAACGATTAGCACGAAATTACACCGACGAGGTCATCTGTCGACACGGGATGCCTCGTGACATCATCTCTGACCGCGATGGTCGGTTTACCTCGCGTATTTGGGAAACGTTCCAATCTGCTCTCGGTACTACCCTCTATCTAAGTACCTCTTTCCATCCACAGACCGACGGTCAGACTGAACGCACGATTCGTACTCTTGAAGACATTCTTCGCTCGTGTGTCATAGATTTCGGTGCTAATTGGGGCACGCACTTACCTTTAGTCGAATTCTCATACAATAACAGTTATCACTCTAGCATCCAAATGGCACCATTTGAGGCATTATACAGAAGAAAGTGTCGATCGCCTATTGTATGGCACGAGATCGGAGACGCGCAAATTACCGGTCCTGAGCTATTACAAGAAACGACTGAAAAAATCCTCCAAATTCGGGACAATCTGCTGAAAGCTCAGAGCCGACAGAAAAGTTACGCCGATAGACGCCGCAAGCCCCTTGAATTTGACGTTGGCGATCATGTACTCCTAATGGTTACACCTTGGAAGGGGGTGATCAGATTCGGCAAGAAAGGAAAGCTCGCGCCTCGATATGTTGGACCCTTTAAAATTCTAGAAAGGATTGGTAAAGTGGTCAACATACTCTAACTACCGGAGGAACTAAGTAATGTCCACCCAACTTTCCACGTTTCGAACCTCAGAAAGTGTCTAGCCGACCAGGAATTACATGTCCCTCTTGAGGATTTACAAGTGGATGAAACATTACACTTTGTGGAAAAGCCTGTCGAGATCATGGGACGAGAAACCAAGGTGCTCAGATGTTCGCGCATTCCCATTGTGAAGGTTCGCTGGGAAGGCAAACGAGGCGCCGAGTTTACCTGGGAACTCAAAAGTGACATGAAGGCGAAGTACCCGCAATTGTTCGTTACGCCTACTTCTTAAATTTCGGGACGAAATTTCCTAAAGTAGGGGAGGCTGTAACAACCCACTTTTGGAAAGTCAAAGTCAAAGTCAAGATTGAAGTCAAAGGAAGAAAAGATTGCTAATGGCGATCTGTCACTCCTTGCTTAATTACTGATTTGAGTTCTTTGACTTGTAATCAAATCTTTATTTTAATCGCTTTAGTTGTATTATGTGGAGTACTTGTTAATAATCGAGGTTTAATCGCATAATTAATCACTAATCGATTTATCGCATAGCATTCGCAACCCGAATTATAGGTTATGGTTATTGTTTTACGTGTGTGTGCTTATTATGTGTTACTTGTGCATGTTATGTTTATGTTGAGGTGTTAATCGCAATCGCAATCGCAATTCTATCGCATCGCACTCTAATCACAAACGCTAAACGCAAGTTATCTATAGTGATTGTATGTTAGATATAGTAGTTAAGTTATTTGTGTGACTATTGGGTAATACTATCGCATCGCTCACTCAAATCGCATCGTAACGCACAACACGCGAATCAAAATGACAAAACTCAGCATGCCGAACACCTTGATCGAATGGCCAACCGATCAAGTGGCCATCTGATCGGGTTGCCATCTAATCGGATTGCCATACGATCGGTAACCAATCCGTCACTTCAGCACTTTCCTCTTTTGGAAACCCTATAAATACCCCTCTTGTCACATCATTTGATGTGACAGCTCTCCCACTCGACCAGGCGCACTCAAGCCTTCTTTCCCTCTTTCTCGTGATTCTTGTAAGTTTTCAACCTAAATCTTGTACTTCTATGATCTACACACACTCCTTCATCTTTTTCACCTTTGAATCTTAACTTTTAACCATGAAAACAGCGGATTTGAGGTGTTCTAGGGTGATGTCATCATGGAGTTCTTATGAACTTCAAGTTTTGGCCTCATTCCTCCAAGAACAACTTAGATCCAAGAGATTTCCACATGAATAAACGAAGATCTTGCATAGATCTGAACATTTTCAAGGATAAAAGGATTAAAAGATACTTATCCAACTTTCTTTCAACTCTTTTACACTTAAGGCACTCAAAACCGATAGAATCGGAGCTTGTTCTGATCTTCTACTCATTCTTAGTGAAGTGTCGGTTCAAGATCTGATTTCTATCTAAGGGATAACTGATTTCGGGTTAAACATGAACCACCATCATGAGCCAGTAAGCTGATCGGACTAGGGTGATTCCTGTTCGATCAGATAACTTGGGTCATGATGGGGTTACTGTTGTTTAGCACGTTGTCATACCGTCTCAATCAACCGCAAAACTTTCCAAACTTAGCAAATCTTCAAGTTGCAAAAAGGATCAGATCGCGGGACGGATCGCCGTCCGATCGGATTGCACTTGAGGATCTCATACTTAAACAATTTCCAACATGTTCAATTCTAACAGGTTGCCACCCGATCGGTAGACCATCCGATTGGATGATAATCCTGCTGTGAACTTGTTCTTTGAGAAATACCTCGCCGGACGGATCGTCATCCGATCGAAATGCCGTTCGATCGAACCACCTGAAAGGTAGAGATGCTTCTCTGTTTTCAAAATGCTACAACAAAAACTTCAAAGCCATCATACAAACACATTCATCCCAAACGAGTGTCAATCCACCCGAATGGCCATCCGAACGGATGACCATCCAAACGGATTGACATCCGATAGAATGGCCATCCGTTCGGATTGCCATCCGACCGGATGACCACTCGACACTTGTTTCACTTGCACCGTTTTACGTACCGTTTATCGCTTATGCTATCGTTCTGATCAGGCTAACCTCACTCTAGCGCTCCCTTCAATCCATTAACTTCCATCGCTGTGAGTATACTCGATCCCTTTTTGTTCTAAGCACTTTTGGGTGTTACATACGTTACTTATTCTAAAACACATTGACACACAATGCAAATACTATTTATACGCTGACCACTAATGCATGTTATAGGTGACTCGATGAATGCCTGTTTATTATGTTTACACATTGATTGCTGTTTACCTGCCTTAGCAACGATAGTACTATAGTTTGGACTCAGCCCCTGTTCACTCAGGGGTTGTTAAGGACAATACTTCATGTGTTCGCAGTGGTGAACATGTGATGCGCACTTGCTACTCGCAGTCATTGGTATTGATAGGATCTTTATCGATAACTTACATGCTTCACATTATACGTTGTACATGCTGGTTATGCGTAAATGATTTCGAACTCTACTATACTATTAAACTTGTATGCTCACCTTTACACTATGTGTATTGACCTCTATTTTAACGTATGTGACATGTGTTTAGGATGCTTGCTTGCTATTTGATGGAAACGAGCTTAGGAGAGTCTAGAAACCAACAAAGACAATTTATTTTTATTTAAATCTGAGTTGTCAGAACATGTTTTGTTTTGAGGATATCTATGTCTGTAATAATTTGATTGCTTGGTAGGTTATGGTATGGGACATAATATTAACTATCTGGTAATCTAGTTGTTATGGAATCTCTCTTGACAATCTGTTTCGCTCAGTGCCATGCCCTGATGTTTCCGTCATCGGTTGGGGTGTGACAGATTGGTATCAGAGCCATAACTATAAGGAATTAGGCAAGACTCGACCTAGTCCGGGTCGATGTCTTAGAAACGACCTAGTCTATAGTCTAAGTACCAACAGACCGACTTGTGCATACCCGGTATGGGTTTTGTACGAGCTTACTCGTTATTTCTCACTCGAACTCACTGCACAATACACTCTTACGCGAACATCGCATACTACAGTTCCGCGCAAGACCAGCCTTTCCTAAGGCTGGCTACGCACACAAGCGAATGATCTGGTTAAGATTAGGTGTGAAAACCGCAAACTCTCGACCAGACCCCTCGTTCGAATCGCTATTATAAACACGAGAATTTGCGTTGAAACAAGAGTGAAATCCGTACTTCGACGCAAATTTTCCCTCTACTTCCTCAAAACAGGAAACATAGTCGTTAAGTTAGGGGTGAAACCCGAATCTTGATGACTTGTTCCGCCTTTTATTGTGATTTTGCAAACTCTCACCAAAGTCTCGATGGAATCCAACGACTTAAAGTCACACTATAACTAGAAGGACGCGTGTCGATTGCCCAGATTGAGGCAAGAGCACAGTCCAGAAGGCCCTAGTGTGCACTTTCGAGTCCTTATGAATAGTCGGATCACTTTGGGTAGTCGATGTCTATCGAGCCGCAGACAATCTATTCCCGATTTTATGTGTTTTGATTCTGGATTTGCCGCCACTGACTCTGTGATTTATCGCTTTTATGAGGAATTTTATGTGTTTTTATATGCTTCTTTGTTAGCGTTTTGAGATAAAGAGTACGGTGGTACTGATGGTTTCGATTTCATGCTTCTCACTCTGCCCAAGCCACACACAATTCACACCACGCGCCAACGAATCGCTAGTCTTTGTTCTCAATCGCTACTCGCTAATCGAAATCGCTATACCTAATCGCTATACTTAATCGCTTTGCGCTGTTGTGAAGGATAGGTGAATAAGTGCAAAATATACGCTTAGGTTAGCTTACGTGCTTATGTGCTTATGTGATCCTGTGATTATGTGCCTACGTGAATTTGTGAATGATTGTGTTCCTGAGCTTTATGGTAAATCGCTAGACTATACTAGGATTAATCGAAATTGAGTTTGAGTCCTATGGCGACGTCTGTTGCAGACAATGTTGTCATCTGGATCACTTCACTCCCGCGCTGCTAGACGCAATCAAGCTGACAAGCGACTCGCTTCTCTCGTCGCAAGTCAGATCGTGAAAGTCATTCCACAGATCGTTAGTGAGCTAAACGAAAACGCTGGCAAGTCCTCGGAAGAATCCAGGATAAAATCTCCTAAAGCTACTTTTAGTTTCAAGCAGTTCAAAGCATGCGGACCGAAAGAATTTACCGGTGAAGATGGGCCTACGACCAAGTTTTAATGGTTTGATTCGATCGAAGTCACTCTGTGCCAAAGTGGCTGTCCAAAAGACCTCCGCACTGTCGATGCAACCGGTGCCTTCCAATCTCGCGCTCTTGATTGGTGGACGACCGAGAGGAACAAATGAGGAAACGATGCATCTTTCGGATTATCGTGGGACGAGTTGAAGAACATCATGATGCAAGAGTTCTGTCCTCCCCATGAACTCCAAAAGTTCGAGGATGAATTCTGGCACACTAAGCAGTAGGGATGAGCTCGGTCCGATTCGGTACCGAAAGAACCGGTACCGAAAATCCTCAAAAGTTGGTACCGGTACCGGTACCGAATATACCCGGTTCGGTACCGGTATTTGAGGGTAAAAACGAGCAAAATACCGGTACCGAACCGGTACCGAAAATGTCAAAAGTGGGTACCGAATCGGTACCGAAAAGGTACCCGGTTCGGTAAATTCGGTACCGGTACCGGTTCGGTACCGGTTCGGTACTGGTACCGGGTCCATTTTGCTCATCCCTACTAAGCAGGATGGTGGAGATAACGCTGGTTTAACTGCTCGCTTCAAGCAGTTGAGTATCATCTGCCCTGGTCAGGTTACTACCCTCGAAATCACAATCAAGAAGTATATCCGTGCTCTGCTGGATTGTGTCACAGATTTTATTTAAGCTGCAAAGACGACAACAATGGAGGAAACCTACCTGCTCGCCGCTGAGATCAACGATAAGCGAGTCATGGCTGGTTATTTCGACAAAGCTTCCAAGAATCTGCATCAAGCCACAACTGCTACACCCGCTGAAACTACCACCGCACCGCAGTCTTCAAAGCTCTCACGTCGTAAGAGGAAGAACAACAGCAGTTCCAGCAACAAGAACTGTGCAGTTACTGCTGCCCCACTCCAAACAGTTCCTGCCCAACCGCAGCCTCAACACCACCAAGTAGCGGCGCCTGTGGCAAATGCACAGCCAGCAAAGCGTGCATACACTAGACCAAACCCGCTCTGTCCTACTTGTACCTATCATCACCCGGTTGGTATCTCATGTCGGTTCTGTGTTCACTGCAGCATGTACGACCACTTCACCGCAAACTGCCGGTCTAGTTCACATCAAACTCCAGCTCCAGCTCAAGGTCAAGCTCCTGCACCACAAGCTCTTCTCCCTGCTCCTCAAGGCCATCAAGCAGCTCCTGCACCCGCAGCTCACGATCGAGCTTGCTTTGCATGTGGTGATCCCAACCACTTTGCAAACATGTGCCCCAACAGAGTAGTGAATCAAGAGCCCTAGCAACAGCAGCAACAGCCGCGGCAGCAGCATCAAGCAGCCCGCGGGCGCCTCTTCAACATCAACGCCGGCCAGGCTCAGGCAGACAACAACGTGGTTAATGGTACGTTTCTCATAAATGGTATATATGCTTCGTTTTTATTTGATACTGGAACCGATAACTGTTTTGTATCGTTCAAATCCGAGAAGCTCCTTAATCGTAAGCGTGCCCATCTCCCCTCGACGTTCGATGTTGAAGTTGCCACTGGAAGAACCGTCACCGTCAGTTCTGTTCTGCGTGACTGTACTCTCGATCTTAACGGTCACGTTTTCTCGATTAATCTCATTCCGATGCAACTCGGTAGCTTTGATGTCATAGTAGGCATGGATTTCCTTCAGGAGAATCATGCTGAAATTGTTTGCTTCGATAAGATGATCCGTTTCTCCCTCGCGAATGGTGATCAATTGTGTGTCTATGGTGAAGTCGTTTCGAAGAGATTACAACTGATGACGTGTGTCCAAGCTAGCAAGTATCTCCGCAAGGAATACCAAGCTTTCTTGGCACACATCGTAGTAGCGAAGAAGGAAAAGAAAGGTAATCCCGGAGTAAAAGACGTTCCTGTAGTTTGTGAATTCCCTAACGTATTCCCTGAAGATCTACCTGGTTTACCTCCCACTCGTGATATCGATTTCCGAATCGACCTCATTCCTGGAGCAAATGGAATGGGTAGAAGAGAAGTTTTGGGCTTGTCTTGAGTGTCGGGAATCCAAGATCTTTATTGGGTTTTATTTTTATACTATTTACAATCCTATTCGTTATGATTTATTTAGAACGTTTCATAAGTGAAATTATTTATTTGGGCATAACATGCCTTTTTAAAATTCCATTCATATACAAGTTCACATAGCTCACGGGAGATCACTTAACACTCAGCCGAAGATGTATTTTTGTGAAACACTCGAGACCGGTATGGAACTTACTTCTACCATAAGCTTGCCAAGCAATTAATCCTCCTCCTTTTTAACTATAAACCTTGGTAAATATCAAGAGGACTTGGGGAAGGGTTAGTCTTGGGTTAAAGGTAGGTGGTTTTGGGTTAATGGTTAGCTAAAAGCGTAGAAAGTGTCGGTCGTCGTAAAACTTTTTGTTTTTGTGACTTTTATTCAAACTAAGCATTTTCAAACAAAGTTTCTTTGAGGACTTTGTTTGTTTATTGCTAGACTTTCATTTGTTTTTGATAAAGAAACGTCACAAGAAGACCGAGCTTTTTACTAAAATAAATGGTTGAAAAGAAAAAAGGTTTTGGTGGGTAAAGGGTGTTTGTTTTGTGGGTTTAGAAATAAAAAGGTTTAGGCTCAAAGGGGTTAACTAGGGGGATTTTGGGTAGGTGATAAAGAAAAATGAAAAATAATGGTGTTGAAAGGAAAAAGGGTTAGTCCTAATGCCTCCATCATTTACTTACATGGGTTTAAATTGGTAAGGACCGGGAATGTATCGTCGTGGCAAGTTCTAGAGTCGTAAGAACCAAGCGGCTATTCACACAAGAAACGAAAAATGAGCATTTAGTTTAAAGATGTATGCTTGTATGCTCAATAAAGGCTCAAAACTCACTTACTGTGGGAATGGGTTTATAATGTGATCAAGTATATATAATCAAATTTTAACTAGATTTGTCATGCCGTTTCATAATTTTCTTATGTTGGTTCTTTTTATCACGACGCTATCGGTTGTAAATTTGTAAAAATATAACCTTTTCAGAACTTGTTATTCCTAAATTAACCAAGACAAGTAAAAAAAATGAAAAGTTTTTGAAAAAAAATTGGGGTTATTAGCGGTTCCAATAGAGTTTTGTGTAAGGCTTGTTATTAGGACTTGCAAAATTCAAGATTTTAGCATCCCCCCCACACTTAAATTACACATTGTCCTCAATGTGTCCCAAAAATAAGTTTTTAGGTTGATTGAATGTGTAAAAAGGTGTTTAAAAACAAGTTTTTATGTTACTGGGCGTCTGGCCACGGGCCAGTGTTGGTCCGGGCATGGCCCCGTGGTCAGATTGTCAGTATCATGTTAAACAGAAGGCTGGGCACGGGGGCGTATTCAATGAGCACGGCCCCGTGTCCAGTTACCTGTACTGGGCGTTTTCTGCAGAACTTTGGGCACCGGGGGCGTGTTGGGCTGAGCACGGCCCCGTGCTGAACTTGCTGTAATGAAGGAAAATTGTCGGGAGGATCTGTCTTTGTGCATGGGGTGTGGTTTTAAAGGTCCCTTGGTAACCTCCACCTTTTCGAGTGTACAACATCATCCAAACACCATTTATTAACTAAAAACCATCATTCATTAGAGGGCGAAATACATAGTTCCTAGAAAATAAAAAGTACAAACTAAAAACTGGATAAGTAGGTCATTAAATGCAAGAAATCTTGATCCACAAAGAAGTCCTAGCCTAAATGTTTTTATTTTAATAGAAACAAAATTTTTGAAAAATGATTCTTTCGGTTTGAAGAAGGCTTTTGGAACTTCTTTCCGGAAAGGGTTCCTCACACATCGCTAAGCCACTCCTCTATCTCCCGGGGGAGAAGGAAAGTGGGCCCATTGTCTTCCTCATGTGGAGGAGGTGCGACTTCGACTGGAACTTCTTGTAAAGTGTATAGAGGAGGTTCCGGGGGAATGTCGTCCCATCCGGTGGGATTGATAACTTCTTGTGCCAAGTTCCAATCTTCTTGAGGGAAGATTGGTTCCATAGGTGGCATTGCAAGAATGTTCAACCTTTGGTGCAAAAGTTTGATTTCTTGGAAGCTATTCTCTAGCACCACTGTTAGATAGTTGATACGGTCGATTAGGACTTCTTCTACAGATGTCATCTCATCGAGTGCCTCTCTTAGCGCCATTACGTAATGCACAAGGGTTGCTTCAATCGATGGCCTTCTTTCCCTGCGACTGTTCCTTGAGTGAGCTGAAGAGGTTCCACTATTCTGGCTCAACATTCTAAGAAAACAAGTCGAAAAGTTCAAATAAATGAAACAGTAATTCCGGCCACGGCCCCGTGGCCACCAATCTGCAGAATTTTCAACTTAGAAATCTTATAGTTTTAAATTATTTTTCTAAAATTTGGAACATTTCTAAGCGGAAACAACTTAAAATAGTGTAGTAAAACTTATTTTTGATAAGATTCCTTTGTTAAAAACTTAGCAAACATCACAATAAAGCTTAAAAACATGGAGATTTCAAGCTATAATGGAGGTTTTGAGGAGTTTGTGAAGAAGAAGGCAAGAGACAGAAGTAGTAAAGACAAGATGGTTGTTGAGAACCTTCTTTAGAATATACCTTATGGGGTATATGTGAAGATCCCACCAGATCTTTGTCTTTGGAATGGGTCCAAATGTGCAGGAATCTTGCTGCATTTATAAAAAACGACAACACGCTGACCACGGCCCCGTGTCGGCTGGACACAGCCCCGTGGTCAGACAAGAGTCTGACACATTTTGTCCGTATTCTGACATTAAAGTCAGACACATTTTTAGGTGGGCACGGGGGCGTGTTGACCTGGACACGGCCCCGTGGCCAGAGAATTTTATGAAGTTTCGTCTATTTTTAAGAAAAATTATCCAGATCGAGTGGTTCCTTACTGGACAAAACAACACCGAAGTGCCTGAGGTACCTTAATTGCCCTTGATTTAGAAAAGAACGCAAGAGGTTATCGGAAAGGGTAAATCCTAAGCTAAATACCGGTGGGCGAAACCAACCTTTATTCCCCTTATCCGGGCTCTCGTTAAAGAAGGTATATGTCGAATTGCTCAGGTCTATGTATACATCGGTGGGGACCGATGGAGAGTCCTTCATGACACAATCGACACAGGGACGACTATCGCTCAAATCCTCACAAGAGTTAGAGGTGCTTTCGGGATCCACGATGTTGTTAGATTCTGAATGCGATCTCAATAATTCTCCTTGATCGTCGTCTTGAGATGAACAATTTATTTCCATCTCAAGCTCTCTTATCAATTGGAGAATTACTTCTTCGAGTTGAAATAATTCTTCGAGAATCATATCATCCAAAAGAATTGATTGAGAGCATTTGAGGGAGAGATAGGGATTGTTTTTACTTTCGCCCATCTCAAGGTTACAGGAAAACGATGGGTCTATATAGTGGGGAGTGTAATTTAGAAAAGAACACTTTAAATCTTCATGAGATCCACCACATATTTGACACCACGCACCATAAGAGGAGCGAAAGTAAAAATAATCAATATCACTCATGTTTATGTCAGAAATTACCAACCGTCGGGATCTTACGGTTCTGTTTTCAATAACTAAAACTTGGGCACGGGGGCGTGTTCAGTGGGCACGGCCCCGTGTTCAGCTACTGTCTGACTTAAAACAAGATTTCCAGTACCAAAGATTGGGCACGGGGCGTGTTCAGCGAGCACGACCCTGTGCTGAAGTCTGCAGAAGCTGAAAAATTAAGAAAAATCCTAAAAAAAGAATAGAAAAACAATAAAAAAACAATTAGGCCGTTGATTCCTAACTTTCTTAAAATCCTTGTGTCCTCGGCAGCGGCGCCAAAAACTTGGTGTGCATTAGGTGTAATATATTTTTATTAATATTTTAAGCCCATTTTACGCATTAGTCAAGTTTTAAATTTATAAAACACGATATTCTACTAACACTAAACACTAGGGCTGGCAATTTTACACGAATACAATACACGAACCTACACGAAGTTAACAAGTATTGTGTATGGCCTTAACAGGTATCGTGTACCAAACAGGTAGACACGAGATTACCTGTTAATTTTCATGTATAAATAGGTTAAATATCTGTTTACCTGTTAATACCCGTTAGTACACGATAAGAAATTAAATTAAATAAAACTCATGTAACACCCCAAATTTTTATAATAGAATTATTTGAATGTTTAAATGTTTTTAATGATTAGTTAGTTATAAATAAATAATGAAAGTTTAAAAGTTAGAAAATATACAAGAATGATAACTTAAACAACCTTGAGGGGTTAAACTTGTAAATATGTTAATAACTTAATAAAAACTAAAAACCCAGTATAGTGGGTGTGTGTGGGTCGCGAACAAGAAGCAGGAAGAAGAGGAAAACCCTTCTCCTTCATAATAACTCAAGGAATTCAGAAATTAAAGGTGTTGTTGATCAAAAATCGAATGCATGAAGCTAATTCTTCGCTAATCTAAGTAAATTGAGCATAAGGTAAGTTGAATGTTGTATTTTGATGCATTTTCATGAACTAGGGTTTAATCAATTCATGAAATTGAAGAAATTGAACTTGTGTATGAATTAGAATCATCATTAGAAGATGTTTTATGCTTGAATTCGTTTGTATTGAAGGTTTGAAGTAAAACCCACTTAATCTAGTAGTATGGTGATCTTGTAGTTCCATAAATTGAGTAATTGTGATGGATGAATGTATGAGTACTAGGATAATTGATGAATTACTATGTTGTAGAATGATTGAGTTATGTGATTTTGATTGATAAAGAGTTGTGAAGATTATTAGAGAAATTATGCATAAAGCACTTGTACTTAGTGCTAAAATTGTTATACGCACACCAAGTGTTCAATTAAATGTTTGAATAGTTGATTCATGTATTTTGGAGTGAATTAGGATGTTTTACTTTGTGTGTAAAAATATGGAGATGATATTTGTGAAAAAGTGTGTGTGGAATGCGAATTTTATATGAATGTGAAAGCTATGAAAATAAATGACATGATCTAAGTAAGAATGGAAATATGTCTAGGAATCAAGGAAGAAGGAGGAAGCTCTGGTTCGCAACAAAAATCTCAAGAACGAGGTAAGTTCCCTACTTACAAGTTTATTTAATATTGTTAGAAGTTTGATCCTTTAATTATTAGTTGCTTAATAGAAGACATTGTATTAGAATGGGAACGCGAAAGTAAAGCTCCGTAACGGTCCGTGATGATCGGGTTGGTTCGGATTAGAATGAGAATTAAATGGTTAAAGTTTCCTAATATTCAGTAATGAACGGGTTTATGGAATAGAATGAAAATGAGTTTACTAATATCCGTCTTGAACGGATTGGATAATTAGAACAAAACATGATAAGGTTGTTATGTTGAAAATCCGTGTAAACGGGTTGAGATAGAAAAAGTTATATGAGAAAGAATGATGTAACAAAGTTGGTTACAAAAACAAGAAAGTTGAACCCAAGAATGAATTAGTCAAGTATGGTACAAGTTAAAATGGTGATTATTAGATCATCAAGTTCATTGATGCATTAGTTGAAATATGAATGATATGCTAATGTTGTTTCGTTGTATTGGTTTTAGGTGAAACTCAAGCTTAGGTGCTATTGTCTCGCTCGAACTGAACACACCTTGAACACCTTTTAAGCGCTTCCGCATCTTTTGAAGTATCATCAATGGGTTAAATAATTTTGTAAAATAGGTCATGTTTGTTAGTTAAAAACTATAAACTTGATGCTTTAAATCTTTTGTCAAAATTCTAGTCGTAGTGGATGTTAGAAAGGTCTTTAAAAAGTTATGGTTTACATTATGTTTTTGAAATGTGTTGTAGGATTAATTGTTGAATGTCGTTAAAACAGGGAATTGTTCATAATACGAACGGGTCATGCCCGAATTTTGTTAAATAATAGTGTGATAATATTACTTTTTCAGATTAAGAAATTTGGGCGTTTCAACTCATTAGCCATGTGCGTGTGGGTTCCTTAATTCCTTTCTATTTTTATTCCTCATTCAATTTAAAAAATAAAACCCTAAACTTCCCCTATAACTCTCAGATAGCATGCCGTGTTCGTGTTTTTGTTCGTGTTAACAGGTATTAACAGGTAATTTTTGTGTATAACAGTCGTGTTAACAAGTATTAACAGGTAATTTTCGTGTATATCGTGTCGTGTTTGAAAAAAAGGACATGATAAGTTATCGTGTCGTGTTCGTGTATGGGATTTCGTGTATCGTGTCTTATCGTGTCGTGTCTAATTGTGTACGGGTATACAGGATATGCCAGCCCTACTAAACACACACATGGGGAAGTGCACCCATCGTGAGCGTAGTATAACGTTGGTAAGATACCGAGGTTGTCCAAGGACACAAGAGCTTTTAATACCGGTTTATTCTCAACGTCTAATCAATCTAAAGTTTTTGGAAAAGGTTTTAAACATGAAAAATAAAAACTAAAAATGCTGAAAATTAAAAATAAAAATAAAAACAGATAGACAAGATGAATCACTTGGATCCGACTCGCCTTTAATGTATCCTTTGATGCATTTGCACTTTTTAAGAGATTATCTTAGTTATAGTAGTAGGCTGTAACACCTCGTAAAATCATACCCAATAAAATAAAGACACGTGTCATGTAACACAAACGTGTTATAAAAAAACGGATCCAGATAAAGATGTACGGTAGGATTTAAAAGCGTCGACATGTTAATTTATACCTCTGAGCGACCTATTAATAAATCCCTAACCATAATATATTTAATCAACATCTAAATTATGCAAATAAATCTGGTTATCCTAAATAACAAATTGATTATAACTCAAGACTTGGATCCAATGTGAGTTCTCAAAAATGTTGGCACTTGAGGCATTCAACACAAAGCATCAAAATGTGTAAGAGCATGCAAAGCATGCAAGGTCTGAGCACTTGGTCCCTCTACTGAAAAAGGAAAGCATAAGATTCGGACTTGTAAGAAATGCATGGTCAAAACTTCAAATTTTCGAATTTTTTGGCTTCTGGTGAAGGCTTAAGGACCGCAAGGATAGACCTTTACGGTCCGTAAGATAGCGCCACTGGGCGATGGTTTCTGAAGGTCGGTTACGGACTGTAAGGCCTAAGGCTTACGGTCCGTAAGGCGCATATCTGGGCAGAATTTTGGACAGATGCCTGTTAAACAAGTTACACCGCCTTATGAGAGTGGTATTCGAAAATCAGGGGCCCTATAACTGGTTTTTAGCAACATAGGGACACCTGGGATCATCCCATAACATTAGTAGAGTGGCTTGGCATGATCTTGTGCATTTGGGTTCACTATATAAGAGGAACAAGTTGCAACATTCTCACTTGCTCACTTGGAAAAATTATTCAAGACTTCTCTGGAGCTCCTCTGATCAGCAACAAGTCTTCTTAAGATCCCTAATCATACTTAGGACCTTTGTAAGTGTCCTTAACCCTTCCTAATTCAGTTTAGCTTAGTTAATTAGCTAAAAGTCAAACCGTCGTAATTAAGGTTTGACTTCGAGATTAATTAAAATTTGTTCAGTTAAATCTCGAATTAAAAGTACCTATAAGTAGGTAATTATGTGGGTAATAAACCCTTAAAAGGGTACTCTCTGATTCCCACTTTAACTAGGTCAATTGTCGGGTCAAACTTGATAGTAAAAAGTCAACAGAAAGCTAAAAATCAAATTAATGCATAATTAGCAATGTAGAAGACATACAACCTGTTTTATCATTAATATAACTTGGTAATTAATGTAAGAACATGTCTAAACATGTTCAACCCGACAATTTTCAGTAGAGACCCGGTTCGGAACCGAAAGTCGCATAATTTGACTTTTGCTTTGACTTTCAGTTCTGACCCATTTGAGCATAGTTTAGAAATGCCTTAGAGCTTTATTTAGACCAGGATGTATGTTAGTATAACTCTCTATGATTATACACCTTGGTTCAATAGTTATCCGATTTGTATGCATGTTCCCGTTAATTGCTTATATGTTGACTATTATGCCCTCTTAACCTTAAAACGTGATTTTTGAAAATATAAAAGAATGGAAACCTTAGTTACTAATTTGTAAAGTTGTCCCTAAAATTTGACATCAGTTTGAGGTCTAGATTAGGAGTTATGCTCATTAGCGTAATTAGAAAACTTTTATAAATAAACGACATAATTAGCGTATAGCCTATCTAAACCCACTTTTTGATATCAAACTTTTTACCCACTGATGTAATATAATATTTTGGGATTTTTGAATATTTTTAATTAATTTTAGGCTGAGCATAACATAGGGTTGTAGCTTTAATTCGGTTAATGCCGATTTTGCCCTTTTGGGCTATAAAATGAGTTTTACAAATTATTTTGATACCAAACCTTTTGCTACTGATTTTTTATGATAAATAAAATATTTTGAGCCTTCTGGAATATTAAAATTATCAGCTTTCCTTTAAAAACCCGGAAATAGCTCAAATTCGCCTTTTTAAGCATTTGTAACGCATAGTATGTATTAAAACTATTTTAAATATATAAGGTTTGATGCCTACTGATATTTCCAGTAAATTTTTATATATTAACAGTAAGCAAAAGCTTTAAACTCAGAATTTCAGTTTTGACCTTTTAAGCCTATGTAAAATTACCAAAATGCCCCTAAGGTGCATAGTATGGTTTTAAATGATAAATTTTACACATAGGTAATACCCTACTGTTATAACTTATTAAATTAAGTATATTTACTGATTATATCAGATCTGTAACTCAAATTATTATTTAAACTCTTTTATAACCTTTAAAATGACCAAAATGCCCCTACGGGGCATAGTTTGAGTTTAAATCCATTTCGGGCATAATAGAAGATATCTTACTGATGTCACAACATATTTAAGGCATATTAACTTAGGAAACTTGCATATGACTCATTTGGTTACTCGTTACGCACTTTTCGCTTTCGGATCGGCTTATGTAACTAGTTTGCATATATTAGCCGAAACGGGTCAAACCTTATCATTTTGGTCTCAAAATCCATAATGTGTTTAGTTTACCCATATTATACAAGTCTTCAAACTTGTCGGGTCTAAATCACATTCTATTCCGGTCTTCGCTTATTCATGCGTTTGAACCATATCTTCCTTTAAAACTAACCGGTTTAAGTTTAAGCTTAATTAAAGACCTGTTAGAAATCTAATAGGTTATTGTAAACCTTCATTCTAGAATAGGAGGCCCAGTAAAAGCTATCTGTACTTGCTGATTTGATAAACGGCTGGGATTAAATTTATATTTAGCTCAGGTAAATACTTTTAACTTATTTTCCCTGTACGGGCTTGGGGTACGGTATATAAAATACCACTTGGTCGGACATTGCATCTTTAATTGTATGAAGGTTAAATCATTGAAATGTCCTGTTTGAAAATGTTTTGTTTGCTTAAAGCCTTTGGGGGGTTAATGACCATGTCCCGGATATCCTTGGCATCATTTTACGAAATGGCCACGACCTAAGCACGAGGTGCAGGCGTACACCCATCAGTGCCTAAATAAATAATGTGGTGTGTCTATTGATCTTTAACCCGGCACGAACCGGGCTACTGAACGCATAAGAAACATGTAATTCTTTTACAAGTATTATATTCAAATAATTATCCCAAGTTATAAAAAGTTTTGTGCCACGTGCATTCAAATCAATTTTATTAAACTTTTCAAAATGAGTCAGTTAATTGTATTTACCAGTGTAAACTGACGTATTTTCCCAAAAAAGGTTAAGTGCATGTACTACTCGAACTAGGCTGGCTTTCTCCTAGCATCCACAATAAGTCTCGCAAGCTTGGATGTCATAAAACTGTTGAACAATGTTTCCTTTTTATTTTGATCCGCCTATGGATCTGTTTCAACTACTTGTGATACTTGATATTACAATTTATTAAAGTTGAAATGAATCTATCTTTTGCTTCCGCTGTGCATTTAAATTTGTGTTGTTTGACTATGATGATATCAACTACGTCACGATACTCCCCACCGGGCCCACCGGTAATACGTGGAAATATAGGGGTGTGACAGGTTGGTATCAGAGCCAACACTGAGTGAATTAAACACTAGCCTTTTGTGTTTAATCTCAGTTACACAATCGCACATTCCTCAAACCTTCGAGTCTAGACAAAGAACATAGGACAAATCCTGATTTTGTTTTATTTTGTCTTTTATATTATTCTTTGTTGTTATCTTTATTTATGTTGACAGGTCTAAATATTCCACCAAGATTCCTTAGGAGAAAAGGAAAGTCACCTGTAGCAGGCCACGACCAGGAGGCCGGGCCTTCTCAAAGACGAACCTCACCTATCCCAATTAGCACCAGTCCACAGGGAGACTGGAGGGCGCATCTGCAGCCAGCGAGGCGGTCTGTCTCGTTAGCTTCGTCACCCTCTTACCTACACTCCTTTGGACCTGAAGAGACACTAGATAATTGACCGAAATCGAATTATCTAGGGGGTTTGAATCCGCATAAAAAGGTGGGTTTCCTCTCGTTCGATTTGACGGGACAGCTCTTCTTCTCCGATAAACTCTGCAAAACAAAGCACCGTTAGCCTCGTCAAGGGGAGAAAGGGGTTCTCTCCTTGACCCGACTCCGGCGTGAGAATAAGTATGTGTTTATGAAGAAGTATTGAAGAAGTGTGTGTAACTTGAATTTCGTACCTGAATGGTTCTCATATTTATAGCCGGGAGTTTTTGGGAGGGAAAACCCGTTATTGAAAAGTTAACGGAAGATGCTAATGCCGTAGCGGTTATTTCTTTCTACCGTTAATCCCTTTGATCTGACGTGAGAGCACACGGATCGTTGTTTAGATCAAAGGCTAGGGTATTGCCACGTGGAAAGTGGACAAGTGATGATTTCTTTCTATTTCTATGCCATCACCGTGACTCTAAGGGACGTTGGGGAGATGACACATGGCCCAGACGGTTGTAACCGTCTGGGTGGTGCACGATTAAGTCTTCTAGAAGATTACTGCTGTAATCTGGTGTGACTTTTTACCATGTGGTATCAGTTAAGTAAATAATATCCAAGTCTGGATATTATTTAGGATTTTCATCCTTTATGAAAGCGCAAGGGTTTATGACTTCCTTTTGGCGCGTGAGTGTTGTTTGCTATCTGCCTTAAGCCTTTCTTTTATAAAACCAGTGCGCGGCCGCGCAAGGTTAAAAAGAGCTTGAAAGACGAGGTTGTGGAGTGATCCGAAGTACTTATTACAAGGTTTTTGGGACCTTACCTCTTCAAGTCCCCCCAGTCTAGTGTTGCTCTTATGCAAGTTAGTGGAGCACTGGACTTATGAGAGGGAAATGCTTTTTGGCGCGAAAATAGGGAATCTTCTAGGAGAAGATTTCTTATGCTTTCTTGTAAAGATTTTGAAAATCTTTGAGTTTAGAGAGGGCTGGTGCAGTAAAGACTGAGTGACAGGCTATCACTGTCAGTTGTCCCTTACTGTCCGTGTTTTGCACGCGCGCGTGTACTCGCGTTTGTGTTGATTTTCACTCGCTCTGTCGCTTGGGTAACTGTGATATCCGGAAAAGGTGTTATGGCGGTTACCAATGCTATTTATTGCGGTGAGTATATAAGTGTGTTTGAGTTGCCTCTTTCTGTTAATCATTGCTCTGTTGAAATCTTTTCTTCTTCCTTTCTTCATTATCCGAGAAATTTGTCATTTCATCCCCTTATGTCAACTGGAGAACACCAAGAAGACTTATCGGAAGAAATGTCTGCTGAACTTCCACCGTTAAAGTGGCCCAGAGCAACTTTTGATGGTCTGATTCGGAATCTTAAACTCCCGGAGAACCGGGGTGCCCTGTATCCTGAGGAGGGTCAGACAGCAGCAGATGCTCCGGCTGGGTACATCACACTTTTTTGGGATTTTTTTCTGTGAAGGCAACTTTCGATTGCCTATGACAAAATTTTTTCTTGAAATCCTTGAGTTTTATAAGTTGCATATCTCCCAACTGCACCCTATTGGCATGGTTAGGGTTCGACATTTTGAGTTTGTGAGCCGGTCGATGCATATTGAGCCATCAGTTCTTTGATTTAGGGCTTTTTATCAAATGCACTATACTCAAGGGTTTTATTCGTTTGTCCAAAGGTCATCTGCGAAGAAGATTTTATAGCATCCTCCAAAATCCTTCCATGACTGGAAGCAAAAGTTCTTTTTCGTCAAGGCAGGGGTGATTGTGACAACTCGAGTTTCAAGGTCTCTATTTGACTTAACCTTGTGCTTACTTGCAATGTGTGTTTCATATATTTGGGGTGCATTATAATTATTATATTTGTGTGTATATAATAATGTGATTAGTGTTAAATTGTGTTTTATAATTAATATAGAACTTTTTCCAAACACCTATCCCCACCCGAAAACACCCCTTGGTGAAAACCCCTACCCCACGAAAACACAAGTGATGAAAACACTTTAAGTGTTTTCGTCCACTGCTACTGTCGAAAACAACACATGGGCTTCGGCCCAGTAACGATTAATTAAGGGATTGGTTTTATCTCGGGTACGGAATCGATAACGGAGAAAACCCTAACCACCTCTCAACTTCTCTCTCGCTACCCTTTGAACCCGACGGCAGCCTCTTTTCATTCGAAACCAGATTTCTCTTGTTTAATCGTTCTTAGCCGGTTAGTGGTGTATTTGTTTAAAGTTTGTTTTCGTTTCTGAAAGTATGGCTATATTATGAACATGATCTAGAATAAGATACAAACGATGAGTGATGATTATAATGCATGTGTAATGTCTTGAAAATATAATCAATCAGATAAGGATCCTTCATGATTGTCGGCTAGTGTTCTCATACTTGCATGTGAGTTTTTCAGTAACATGTGATGTGCTATATGTGTTTGCAACTTTAATATATGATACTTAGGTTGTGATTCATAAGGGGTTGTGATGTAACAGTAGCTCTCGGTCCAATAGAATTGTAGTAGGTTGGTGTTGGTCAAATAGCAACATGAAATCATTCTACACTTGTCGGCCACTGTGCTTTAAATTTCATGAGATTGCATAATGTATGCATGTAAATTGGTGGCCACTATTGTCTTTAGTGCATGTGCATAGTCAGGAAATTAATGATTAAATATATTGTGTGCATGTAAATCAGATTTGGTCGAATATTGTATGATGGGTTGTGAATTTCATTGAAGTCTGATTGATGATGTGGGAAAATATCTGATATTAAATCAAACAATTAATAAATTGATTGTTAAAGTTGGGCCATTATGGGTAACCGGGTACATGAACTGCAAAACCCATCTAGTTTCATTCGGATTGCAATGGGTTGGGCCGCACATGTTATGGCTCGGCTGGGCTTTGAATGCATTGGACCTGTTAATAGTTATGACACACATACATGCTTCGTATTTGGGCCGAACATTGGTTGGGATATAACAATTAACTTAGTCGACTGATAAGGATTCTTGATGTTTGGTTGTAGTGGATTGTTAGGTTGATTATTGGTAGTCATTGTTAATTATTATTTTCTGTTGAGCCTGTTAACTCAGTCTAGTATGTTAATGAATAACCATGTTGGAATAAACTGTGAAAGACACTTATGTGAAGCATGAAGTGCATGAGATTGATTAATTGCTTACGTGATACATGATGTTAACTGCCAAGCACTATGTGATGTTGTATTTGCATGCGAGTCATTTTGAACGAGACTGATTGTATATACGTGCGTGCTATAGGACTTGACTGATTACTTGTGAGCACATAGTTTAGCATACCGAGCAAACCAAGGTGAGTTCACACTCTTACCAAGGCATGGGATTCCCCGGTGGGTTGGGAATGGGATTGAATGATTACTTGTACTTACATCACTACTAGACTACTTACCACGGTCCTCGGATTGGGAAGGATGCCTGTGCCAAACTCTACGTAAAGCCTACGTACTGTCCTCGGTTTGGGAAGGACACTAGTGTTAAAACCTATGTAAATCCTACGTACCACCGTCCTCGGATTGGGAAGGACGCCAGCGCTAAATCTACGTACTCGCTACGTACCACTGTCCTCGGATTGGGAAGGGCACTTACGTAAAACCTACGTAAACTTATACTTACTACTGTCCTCGGTTGGGAAGGGCACTTACGTAAAACCTACGTAAACTTATACTTACTACTATCCTCGGGTTGGGAAGGATACTTATGGATACAACTAGTCTAGTAACTTACAGTATGGGAAGCCCCCACTAATTGAACTTACAACATGGGAAGCCCCCACTAGATGAACATACAAATGGTCTAGTAATACACGGCATGGTTATAAACGAACTTACAATTTGTTAAACGAACTTATTACTGAACAACCAACTGAGAACTCGCTCAACTTCGTTGTTGACTCTCTGTTACATGCCTTGCAGGTCGTTAGGTATCTATGGAGCTTGCATGGGAGTGGAGAGGAGTCGTTGTGGGACATGGACAGCTGTGTGCCATGCTAAACATTTGAAACATTTAAACTTATGTTGGGTTTACATATTTATGCTTCCGCTAAACACTTAACTATGTTATGGTTTTGAACACCTTTCGTATTGATGAATAACTTTTAGTTATTACTTACAATGTTCAATATGATTGGTGGCTTGATCCTGGTCAGTCACGCCTCCAAGCGGTGATACTCCGCGTGTGGATTTTGGGGGTGTGACAGATCGGTATCAGAGCCATTGGTTATAGTGAACTTGGTTTTAATAAGGGAAAAAAAATTTGTTAAAACCAGACTATAACCTGAACAGTGCTCAAACGATCCACAACGACGCTTCGCTCCACGTGCAAGACTTGACATTCTAGGTGATATGATTTATGTTTACATTGCCTACTTGCTAGATTACATAGAACTTTGCTCATGGTATGCTTTGATAAACGTAACAACTGTTGATTGAAACACTTGTGTGCTTACTCTCTTCTGTCATCGCACTTCCGCGAACCTCTCTCATTCATGTTCTCTTTGATATCAAGATCATGAGTGGACGCGTTAACCTAACTCAAGCCCAGTTGGCGGCTTTGATCACTGAACAAGTTACTGCTGCACTCACAGCTGCCCAGGCAGGAGGTATAACCTGCCATCACCACTTACTCTAGGATCTTTAGATCCTACTCTCGTAAACCAACACTCGTGCTTAAGTATGTTTACTCTTACGCACACGACAGGTCAACACGTTCAGCCACCTGTGTGCACGTTCAAAACTTTCATGGACTGTCGTCCTAGTACTTTTAGTGGCACTGAATGGGCCGTTGAACTCCTCCACTGGTTCGAGAAGCTCGAATCGGTCTTCGAAATGTGTGAATGCCCTGAGGCTCGTAGGGTGAAGTACGCCACTTGTACTCTCGAAGGCACTGCGCTAACTTGGTGGAACGCGCAAGTTCAGATGCTGGGGCTGGCGACTGCTAATGCCACCCCATGGAATGATTTTAAGGAACCGATCAAACGTGAATACTGTAGTCGTGTTGACATCCACAAGCTGGAAGTGGAGTTCTTTAACCTGAAGATGACGGGGTTAGAGATAGAAGTGTACACGAAACGATCCAACGAACTGGCAATGTTATATCCAACTATGGTGGATCCTCCCTTCAAGCGCATTGAGCTGTACCTCAAAGGCTTAGTACCAGAGATTCAAAGTTATGTGACTGCTGCTAACCTTGCTACTATTCAAGATGTTACTCGTCTTGCTCATCGTCTCACAGACCAGGCAGTGGAACAGAACAAGCTGCCTAAACGTATTGGTGCTACTACTACTATTACTACTTCTACTACTCCCAGTGACAACAAACTAAAATGGGATGGAACCTCTAGCAAGGGTTCGACTTCAGTTCAGTCCCAGGCACAGCAGCGAAGGATTGATGACTACCAGAGCCTTGGTCAGCAATCTTCTGGTAGTCAGGGGCAGGGTGGATATCGAGGAAACCTCCCAAAGTGCAACAGATACCACAATGGTCAGTGCAACAGGGGTCGTTGTCAGAGGTGTCTCAAGATGGGTCATGAAGCTAAGGATTGCTGGAGCTCACGACCTGCGAATCAGAACCAACAGCAACAACCACCAGCTCCACAGAACCAGCAGCGACAGCAAGGTAACAGGGGATGCTTTCAGTGTGGTGCTGAAGGCCACTTCAAGCGGGACTGGCCTCAGTTAAACCAGAATCAGAACAACAACAACAATAATCAGGGCAACGGGAATAACAACGGGGGTAATAACGACGGCAATGGTGCCAGGGGTCGAGTGTTCGTGATTGGTCAGGGTGATGCTAGGAATGACCCCAATGTTGTGATGGTTTCGACATCGTTATTGGTATGGATTGGCTACCTCAACATCGAGCCGAGATTCTTTGCAAAGAAAAGATCGTCCGCATTCCTCGTACTGGTTGTGACACCCCAGGAAAACCAGTGAAAACCATACAACTTAACTAGCTTCCTCAGTGAGTACATACCAAATTTCGGGATGAAATTTCTTTCAACTTGGGGATAATGTGACAACTCGTAATTTAGAACCCTTCGTCGTATCTTGACGTAACATGCGTGAACGTTATGTGACTAATTGACTTGTTGGTTTAATGAATGATATAAGTGAATTTATGTGATTATGTGTTGTGCTTGTATGTATGCGTGTATTTATATGACCCGAGACACAAGGACCCGACTCGAGACCATGCGGTCTCAAGTAAACAGCGCAACAGTTGGGCCGGTTGGGCCATGCACCCCTTTAGTCTACCCGAAAGCCCATTAGGGTGCACCAACTTAGAACAAGTATATAACCTTGGTGGATAGCCAACCTTGCCATTCTTTGGGCAATCTACACACACTCTCCTACACACACACTCCTACATTCTCTCACTAAAACCCTAGAAACACAAGCCTTCTCTCCCCTCTTTCGGATTCAACCGGTGACAACAAGGGCTCTCGGATTGGAAGCTTATCCATCGATTCCTTCGTATCCTCGCATCTTGAAAACCTAACCGGTTAGTAATTCATGTTATGCATTATATCTCGGTTGATGATAATGTGTTGTATTTCGGTTGATGATGACGTATGATGAAGATTATTTGATAATATGTTTGCTTGTTAAGTTTTATGCATGATGAATACATCCTTCTTGTATAGACGGTATTATGATTGTTGTTATATGATGATGTAATGTCGGCTTGGTATAGATAATATTTGATTAATCATGAATGATTGTAATCGGCTCTTTATGGTTTGAATCCGAATGGCTTAGTGATGTTTAGGAGGTTTATTGCTCATGAAATCGGAATTTGCATATGGATGATGTGCATGGTTAGAATATATGATAGGGTAGGATGGTTTGATTTATCATATTTCAAAATACGGAAAACCCTAACATGATGAACAAGTTTGAATGTTATTAGGAATATTTGAATATGATATGAACATGTTATGAACATTTGAAAATGCTTGTTTGATCCATTTTATTAAAGTTTTAGACAAGAAAACATGTTTGTATGGATAGTACACACTGTTGCATGAAATCGGATTTCCATTGGCTAGTACAAATGCCGGCTATTAGCAGGTGTGCCAGTCGAGACCCTTGGTCTCGACTCGAGATCACCACATGACAACTCGAGACCGCAGATTGCGACACAGGTTACAAGTCGAGAACTCTCTAGTCTCGACTCGAGACCACACAATGCCAGCACAAGCAGCATAACTCGAGACCACGGTTGCGAGTCCGGTTGCGACTCGAAACCACCTAGTCTCGACTAGTTCATGCATGACTCGAGAACTCGTTGGCTTTAACCCGAGATTGCACAGTCTCGACTCGAGATCTGTAGTCTTGACTCGAGACCACGTACACACTCCTTCTGTTTGGACTTGCACACTGCTATGGGCCTAAGTAGTTGGGCCGCACACTTAGACTTTGGTTGTTACGTGAATGTTACTGTGGAACTTGTTACGAACTGTTGTTGAACTGCCATGTTAGACATGTATGCCATGATCGTTACTTGTGTACAATACGTGTAGAACATAAGTGCACTACTTGGATATGAACCTGACTTGAATGATATCTATGTTAGGACATAGTTGACCACTTACAACTTGATTGACCTTTCTGTGTATCTGCCGAGCAAACCAAGGTGAGTTCACACCCTCTACAAAGCATGGGATTCCCAGGGGTTGGGAATGGGGTTAAGGAACATGGATTCCTCGTCCTTTCTTGGGTAGGACAGTATTGGTTCAGGAATGTAATTCCTCGTCCTCATGG
Source organism: Helianthus tuberosus (assembly GCA_030545235.1). Taxonomy (NCBI): domain Eukaryota; kingdom Viridiplantae; phylum Streptophyta; class Magnoliopsida; order Asterales; family Asteraceae; genus Helianthus; species Helianthus tuberosus. The sequence goes on from CM060351.1 coordinate 153,963,390, forward strand.
ACAGTTAACTCGTACTAGACCAAAACTCTATCACGAAGTCCCTCCTTTTTTTATATCGACTTAATCGCCGGGCCAATGGCGAGCGGGTCATTAGTTAGATAGCGCTATTTAGGTCTGACAAGCCTCACACCGTGCCGCAGAGGACGGGCGTGAACTAATGGATCTGGGCACGTCAATGATGATAGACTTTGACAGTTCAGGGCACATAAACATGACTACAGTCAGCAGTCGATATGGTAACGAGTCTAGTGTATACATGGGGTAGCCCCCACGGCCGAAATGCCAGATAACTAACATGGGGTAGCCCCCACGGCTGTATTGCCAGAGTAATTGGGTAAACAAATCACGTTTTCAACTATGGGGTAACCCCCACGGCAGGATGCCAGTTAAAGGAAACTATTTTTGGAACAACTTAAAAATGAACACCCAACCGTGAACTCACTCAACTTGTTGTTGACTCGTTACTACATGCTTTGCAGGTCAATAGGTACTTAGCTGGAGCTTGCATGGAAGAGAGTCGTTGTGGGACATGGACAGCTGTGTGCCATGTTAAACTTTGAAACAATTAAACTTATGTTTTGGTTTTTAAACGTTATGCTTCCGCTTGCAACTTAAATTATGTTTTGTTTGGACACCAATTGTATTGGTTGAACTTTTATAATTACATGTTTGCTTGTTCAATATGATTGGTGGCTGGATCCTGGTCAGTCACGCCTCCAAGCGGTGGTATTCCGCAGGTGGATTTTGGGGGTGTGATAGATTGGTATCAGAGCCATTGGTTATAGTGAACTCGGTTTTAATAAAGGAAAAACGTTTTTGTTAAAACCAGACTATAACCTGTACAGTGCTCAACGGTCCACAACGACGCTTCACTCCACATGCAAGGCTCAACATTCTAGGTGATATGATCTGTGTATATATTGCCTACTTGTTAGTTACATAGTACATTGCTCATGGTATGCTTGGTTAGTATAACTACCGTTGCTTGAACACGTGTGTGCTTACTCCCTTCTGCCATCGCACTTTCGCGAACCTCTCTCACTCATGTTTCCCTTGATATGAAGATCATGTCTGGACGCGTTAACATGACTCAAGCCCAGTTGACGGCCCTGATTAACGAACGAGTTGCTGCGGCACTTGCAGCTGCACACACAGGAGGTATATCCTGCAGTCCAAACTCATTCTAGGATCTTTAGATCCTACTCTCGTGAACCAACCTTTGTGTTAAACTCTGTCTTTCTTTCACCCACAATAGGTCATCATGCTCAGCCGCCTGTGTGCACTTTTAAAACTTTTATGGACTGCCGACCAACTACTTTTAGCGGCATTGAAGGAGCAGTAGGTCTCCTCCACTGGTTTGAGAAGCTCGAGTCAGTTTTCGAAATGTGTGAATGCCCTGAGGCACGCAGGGTGAAGTATGCTACCGGTACTCTCGAGGGTTTAGCCCTCACATGGTGGAAAGCTCAGGTCCAAATGCTGGGGTTGGTTGCTGCCAACGCCACCCCATGGGAAACTTTTAAAGAGATGATCAAGGAGGAATACTTCAGTCGTGATGACATTCATAAGCTGGAAGTCGAGTTCTACAACCTCAAGATGACGGGGTCAGAAATTGAGGCGTATACTAAGAGATTGAATGAGCTTGCCTTACTGTGTCCTACTATGGTGGACCCTCCAATTAAGCGAATTGAACTCTTCCTCAAGGGCTTGGTGCCAGAGATCCAAAGTCATGTGACTTCAGCAAACCTCGCTACTATCCAGCAGGTTATTCAGTTGGCTCACCGTCTTACTGACCAGGCGGTGGAGCAGAACAGGTTACGCAAGCGCATAAGTGCTACAGCTACTTCGGATACTCCTAGTGACAACAAGAGAAAATGGGATGGAGCTTCAAGCAAGGGTTCAACTTCTGTGCAATCTCAGTCTCAGCAGAGAAAGACTGATGACTACAAGAGCCCCAGTCAGCAATCATCTGGCGGACAAAGTCACGGTGGGTACAAGGGGAATCACCCCAAATGCAATCGCTGCAACTTAACACACAGCGGGCCATGCACCAGGGGCAACTGTCATCGGTGCAACAAGCCAGGTCACGCCGCCAAGGATTGCAGAAGCTTGTACCCCGCAAACCAGAATCGTCAACAACAGGCCCCACAGAACCAGCGGCAGCAGCAGGGTAACAACAAAGGGTGCTTTCAGTGTGGAGCTGAAGGCCACTTCAAGAAAGATTGTCCCCAACTGAATAGGAACCAGAACAACAACAACAACAACAACAATAATCAGGGAAATGGTAACAATGGGAACAACAACAATGGCGCCAGGGGGCGGGTGTTCGTGATTGGTCAAGGTGAAGCTAGGAACGACCCCAACGTGGTGACGGGTAAGTTCCTTCTCGACGACTTTTACGTTACAGTTTTATTTGATTCGGGTGCCGATGCTAGCTACGTGTCACTAGAAGTTAGTCGAATGCTTAAGCGTGTTCCAACACCTTTGAATAACAAGCACACCGTAGAGCTAGCCAACGGTAAGAGTTTAGAGGCCGCACACGTAGTCAAGGGTTGTAAACTTATTCTCGCTAACCAGACCTTCTCTATCGACCTTATTCCTATCGTCTTGGGTAGTTTCGACGTTGTCATTGGGATGGATTGGTTATCCCAACATCGGGCAGAGATCCTTTGTAATGAGAAGATTGTTCGTATTCCTGGTTCTGGTGATGGACCTCTCATGATTCGTGGCGACAAGAGGGGTGCTGTTGAGAACATCATCTCTTTTCTTAAGGCCCAGAAGTGCTTGCGGAAGGGCCGCACTGCCATTTTGGCTCTCGTTACGGACACCTCGGAGAAAGAGAAGAAGCTAGAAGATTTTCCAATTGTACGCGACTATCCTGAGGTATTTCCTGAGGAATTACCTGGTCTTCCGCCTCATCGCCAAGTCGAGTTTCAGATCGAACTAGCTCCTGGAGCTGCGCCTATAGCTCGTGCACCTTATCGTTTAGCTCCATCAGAGTTGGAAGAACTCTCTACGCAACTACAAGAACTCTTGGATAAGGGTTTTATTCGTCCTAGCTCATCGCCTTGGGGAGCTCCAGTGCTATTTGTGAAGAAGAAAGACGGTACCTTCAGAATGTGCATCGACTACCGGGAACTCAACAAGGTGACCGTGAAGAATCGCTATCCTCTACCACGCATTGACGACTTGTTCGACCAGCTGCAAGGGTCGAGCTACTATTCAAAGATTGATCGGAGATCAGGATATCACCAGCTGAGAGTCCGAGAAGAGGACGTCTCCAAAACAGCTTTTAGAACTCGTTATGGACACTATGAGTTTTTGGTCATGCCTTTTGGACTGACAAACGCACCTGCGATTTTCATGGACTTGATGAATCGAGTATACAAACCTTACCTGGACAAGTTCGTTATAGTCTTCATCGACGACATCCTGATCTATTCTAAGAATCAGGAGGAACACGAGCAGCATCTACGACTTATTTTGGAACTCCTCCGGACGGAACAACTTTACGCCAAGTTCTCGAAATGCGACTTCTGGCTTCGTGAGGTCCATTTCTTAGGCCACGTGGTGAACAAAGATGGGATTCACGTTGATCCATCCAAAGTAGACTCGATTAAGAACTGGCCTGCACCTCGTACACCAACGGAAATTCGCCAATTCTTGGGTTTGGCAGGTTACTACAGGAGGTTCATTAAGGATTTTTCCAAGATTGCACAGCCTCTCACCTCACTAACGCAGAAAGGCGTTGTTTATCGATGGGGAAATGCACAGGAATTAGCATTTCAGCATCTAAAGGATAGACTTTGCAGCGCACCTATCCTTTCCTTGCCAGAGGGCACAGACGACTTCGTGGTCTACTGCGACGCATCAATTCAGGGTCTTGGTTGTGTATTGATGTAACGAGATAAAGTCATAGCTTACGCCTCACGCCAATTAAGGTTCATGAAAGGAACTACACTATGCACGACTTAGAGCTGGGAGTTGTTGTTTTTGCACTTAAGATATGGCGACATTACCTGTACGGTACCAAGTGCACCATTTACACTGATCACAGGAGTCTCGAGCACATCTTCAAACAGAAGGAACTAAACATGCGTCAACGACGATGGGTCGAGTTATTAAACGATTACGAATGTGCAATCAAGTACCATCCTGGCAAAGCCAATGTTGTAGCTAATGCCCTCAGTCGAAAGGACACCGCGCCTAAGCGCGTGCGAGCTTTACAACTCACTATGCATTCTAGTCTTCCTTCCCAAATACGAGCTGCTCAAATAGAAGCATTGAAACCAGAAAACGTCAGGGCGGAAGCCCTACGCGGCTCAAGGCAACGCTTAGAACAGAAGGAAGACGGTGCTTACTACGTAACGGGACGCATTTGGATCCCACTCTATGGCAACCTACGAGAGCTTGTGATGGATGAAGCACACAAGTCTCGCTACTCGGTACATCCTGGTTCAGATAAGATGTACCACGATATCAAAACTACGTATTGGTGGCCTAGCATGAAGGCCCACATAGCAACTTACGTCAGCAAGTGTTTGACTTGTGCGAGAGTCAAGACGGAATACCAGAAACCCTCAGTCCTACTCCAACAACCAGAGATACCACAATGGAAATAGGAGCAAATTTCCATGGATTTCGTTACTGGCTTGCCTAGATCCCAGCGTGGAAATGATACTATTTGGGTGATCGTGGATCGACTCACAAAGTCTGCGCACTTCCTGGCCATCAAGGAGACGGATAAATTCTCCACTCTAGCAGAAGTATACCTCAAGGAAGTTGTTTCGAGGCACGGGGTGCCCACCTCTATTCTCTCGGATCGAGATGCACGTTTTACTTCAGAGCTGTGGCAGGCGATGCACAAATCCTTTGGCTCACGATTAGACATGAGCACAGCGTATCACCCTCAGACGGACGGGCAGTCCGAGCGCACTATTCAAACCTTAGAAGATATGCTTCGTGCATGTGTAATTGACTTTGGCAACAGCTGGGAAAAGCATCTGCCACTTGTGGAATTCTCGTACAATAACAGCTACCACACCAGCATTAAAGCTGCTCCGTTTGAGGCATTGTACGGGCGTAAATGCCGGTCACCTCTTTGTTGGGCAGAGGTGGGAGATAGTCAGATCACTGGTCCAGAACATGTGGTGGACACAACCGAACGAATTGCTCAAATACGACAACGCATGGCGGCAGCTCGTGACCGTCAGAAAGTCTACGCCGATAAGGGCAGGAAACCACTTGAGCTCCAGGTTGGGGAGCGGGTACTACTCAAAGTTTCACCCTGGAAGGGTGTGGTTCGTTTTGGCAAATGAGGCAAACTTAACCCACGATACGTCGGACCTTTCGAAGTCATTGAGAAAATAGGCCAGGTGGCCTACAAACTGAACTTACCAGCAGAACTCAGTGCAGTTCACAACGTTTTCCACGTGTCGAATCTGAAGAAGTGTCTGTCAGATGAGACCCACATAGTTCCTCTGAAGGAACTCACTATCGACGAGCAGTTACGATTCGTCGAGGAACCAGTTGAGGTCACGGACCGGGATGTTAAGGTCCTCAAGAACACTAGAATACCTCTCGTTCGAGTTCGTTGGAACTCACATCGCGGCCCAGAGTTCACCTGGGAACACGAAGATCAGATGAAACAAAAGTATCCCCAACTATTCGCAAACGGTACAACCACTACTGAGGCTGAAGCTACGGAATTTCGGGACGAAATTCCAGATCAACGGGGGGAGGATCTGACACCCCAGGAAAACCAGTGAAAACCATACAACTTAACTAGCTTCCTCAGTGAGTACATACCAAATTTCGGGACGAAATTTCTTTCAACTTGGGGATAATGTGACAACTCGTAATTTAGAACCCTTCGTCGTATCTTGACGTAACATGCGTGAACGTTATGTGACTAATTGACTTGTTGGTTTAATGAATGATATAAGTGAATTTATGTGATTATGTGTTGTGCTTGTATGTATGCGTGTATTTATATGACCCGAGACACAAGGACCCGACTCGAGACCATGCGGTCTCGAGTAAACAGCGCAACAGTTGGGCCGGTTGGGCCATGCACCCCTTTAGTCTACCCGAAAGCCCATTAGGGTGCACCAACTTAGAACAAGTATATAACCTTGGTGGATAGCCAACCTTGCCATTCTTTGGGCAATCTACACACACTCTCCTACACACACACTCCTACATTGTCTCACTAAAACCCTAGAAACACAAGCCTTCTCTCCCCTCTTTCGGATTCAACCGGTGACAACAAGGGCTCTCGGATTGGAAGCTTATCCATCGATTCCTTCGTATCCTCGCATCTTGAAAACCTAACCGGTTAGTAATTCATGTTATGCATTATATCTCGGTTGATGATAATGTGTTGTATTTCGGTTGATGATGACGTATGATGAAGATTATTTGATAATATGTTTGCTTGTTAAGTTTTATGCATGATGAATACATCCTTCTTGTATAGACGGTATTATGATTGTTGTTATATGATGATGTAATGTCGGCTTGGTATAGATAATATTTGATTAATCATGAATGATTGTAATCGGCTCTTTATGGTTTGAATCCGAATGGCTTAGTGATGTTTAGGAGGTTTATTGCTCATGAAATCGGAATTTGCATATGGATGATGTGCATGGTTAGAATATATGATAGGGTAGGATGGTTTGATTTATCATATTTCAAAATATGGAAAACCCTAACATGATGAACAAGTTTGAATGTTATTAGGAATATTTGAATATGATATGAACATGTTATGAACATTTGAAAATGCTTGTTTGATCCATTTTATTTAAGTTTTAGACAAGAAAACATGTTTGTATGGATAGTACACACTGTTGCATGAAATCGGATTTCCATTGGCTAGTACAAATGCCGGCTATTAGCAGGTGTGCCCGTCGAGACCCTTGGTCTCGACTCGAGATCACCACATGACAACTCGAGACCGCAGATTGCGACACAGGTTACGAGTCGAGAACTCTCTAGTCTCGACTCGAGACCATACAATGCCAGCACAAGCAACATAACTCGAGGCCACGGTTGCGAGTCCGGTTGCGACTCGAGACCACCTAGTCTCGACTAGTTCATGCATGACTCGAGAACTCGTAGGCTTTAACCCGAGATCGCACAGTCTCGAATCGAGATCTCTAGTCTCGACTCGAGACCACGTACACACTCCTTCTGTTTGGACTTGCACACTGCTATGGGCCTACGTAGTTGGGCCGCACACTTAGACTTTGGTTGTTACGGGAATGTTACTGTGGAACTTGTTACGAACTGTTGTTGAACTGCCATGTTAGACATGTATGCCATGATCGTTACTTGTGTACAATACGTGTAGAACATAAGTGCACTACTTGGATATGAACCTGACTTGAATGGTATCTATGTTAGGACGTAGTTGACCACTTACAACTTGATTGACCTTTCTGTGTATCTGCCGAGCAAACCAAGGTGAGTTCACACCCTCTACAAAGCATGGGATTCCCAGGGGTTGGGAATGGGGTTAAGGAACATGGATTCCTCGTCCTTTCTTGGGTAGGACAGTATTGGTTCAGGAATGTAATTCCTCGTCCTCATGGACAGTTAACTCGTACTAGACCAAAACTCTATCACGAAGTCCCTCCTTTTTTTTATATCGACTTAATCGCCGGGCCAATGGCGAGCGGGTCATTAGTTAGATAGCGCTATTTAGGTCTGACAAGCCTCACACCGTGCCGCAGAGGACGGGCGTGAACTAATGGATCTGGGCACGTCAATGATGATAGACTTTGACAGTTCAGGGCACATAAACATGACTACAGTCAGCAGTCGATATGGTAACGAGTCTAGTGTATACATGGGGTAGCCCCCACGGCCGAAATGCCAGATAACTAACATGGGGTAGCCCCCACGGCTGTATTGCCAGAGTAATTGGGTAAACAAATCACGTTTTCAACTATGGGGTAACCCCCACGGCAGGATGCCAGTTAAAGGAAACTGTTTTTGGAACAACTTAAAAATGAACACCCAACCGTGAACTCACTCAACTTGTTGTTGACTCGTTACTACATGCTTTGCAGGTCAATAGGTACTTAGCTGGAGCTTGCATGGAAGAGAGTCGTTGTGGGACACGGACAGCTGTGTGCCATGTTAAACTTTGAAACAATTAAACTTATGTTTTGGTTTTTAAACGTTATGCTTCCGCTTGCAACTTAAATTATGTTTTGTTTGGACACCAATTGTATTGGTTGAACTTTTATAATTACATGTTTGCTTGTTTAATATGATTGGTGGCTGGATCCTGGTCAGTCACGCCTCCAAGCGGTGGTATTCCGCAGGTGGATTTTGGGGGTGTGACACTGGTGAAGAACCTTTGGTAATGCAAGGCGACAAGAGTGGTATTGTAGTGGGCATCATCTCCTTCCTTAAGGCCCAGAAGTGTTTGCGAAAGGGCCACACCGCTATCTTATCACTTGTTACTGACGCATCAACGAAAGAGAAGAAGTTAGAGGATATTCCAGTAGTACGCGACTTTCCTCAAGTGTTTCCTGAAGATTTACCTGGGCTACCGCCTCATCGCCAGGTCGAATTTCAGATCGAGCTCGCTCCTGGAGCAGCGCCCATAGCTCGAGCACCTTATCACTTAGCTCCAACCGAACTGGAAGAACTGTCTAAGCAATTGTAAGAACTCTTGGAAAAGGGTTTCATTTGTCCTAGTTCTTCGCCCTGGGGAGCTCCAGTATTATTTGTGAAGAAGAAAGACGGTACCTTCTGCATCTGCATAGATTACCGCGAACTGAACAAGGTGACCATGAAGAATCGCTATCCTCTCCCACGCATCGACGACTTGTTCGACCAGTTGCAAGGGTCAAGCTATTACTCGAAGATCGACCTGAGGTCAGGCTGTGACACCTGTGTCACTTCAACCATCCAACAAATGCCAAACCAATGAAATATTGTATTTCATACTTTGGACTTGTATAAATATGTGGATCTTTTGCACATATCAGCTCTTGTTCGATTTCAAGCTCTAAATCGCTTTCTGGAAGGTTATACGCGCACTGATGCGTAAATATAACCATTTTAATGCAATGAATGCTCCGAAATAGTGAAATAGGCTTAACATACCTTAAATAACCTTTACATAACTTAGAAATAAGTTTCGAAGGCTTTGGTATGGCAAAAATAAGTTAATTCGCTTACAGGGACTAAACTTGACAAACTGCGAAAGTATGCCAATTTGAACTGTAACAGACATTCCGGAACATGACCATAAGTTAAACATACCATAAATATCCTTTATATAGCTTAGAAATAGGCTTTGAGGTGTTCGGTGTGCTAAAATAAACTTTTGGCTCATTCAGGGACTAAAAGTGTCAAAAAGTGCACAAGTTTGCACTTTCACGCATAACTCACGTTCTGAATACATCCGGACATCCAAAAATTTATGTAAGCACTAAAATATTTTATTTTAGTGTTTGGCATAAGAAAAATCCATTCGTCACGCCATTTGGATCGTTTTTCGCGCTTATGCGCATTCCGTCGTAATTAACCGAACAACGCGATCGTACGGCTAAACGAACCGACATACGTGATGTTTCCAAGCATATTTCATGTTCCCTATGCCTTAACATCATTGTGAAGCTTGAAATTGGGATTGACGGGTGTTAGAAGTGCCGTTACGCAACGAAACAAGGTGCAGGGGCCTGTTCTGCCACTTTTGAAAACTTCAGACCTGCAAGGCCCTTGCGCACCGTAACAAATATTTTGTTACGGTGCGCAAGCAGTGTCCAGATGCAGCAAATCGTTTTTGGCTGCTGTTATCTGCCCCTAAACATTCTCCAAAGGTCAAGTGCCACTTGTTAAACTCTTATGGTGGCCAAAAACCAGTCACCACAACATTGCAACAAGTGTACGGGCTAGATCATTCCCTCTTTTCCAAGGAACGATCCTAACGGTGGACCGAAAACTATAAATACCCAACCCATTTCACTTCATTTCTCACAAGAATCTGGTCATTTGTGCTCTAAGTTGAAACCTTTGTTTCATACCTGAGCTATTTTGATCTAGATTAGCATTCGGGGACCCTTCGTAAGTGTTCCTTCGTTCTTTTATTGCTTTTCGAGTCCGAAAGTCAAACTTTGTTTGACTTTCTGCATTGACCAGTTTATGGTCGATGCGAAGTTCGTTTGAACTTCATAACGTGAGCGTGATCACGATGGTTATAGTCCCTAGTGACTATACCTACTGATTACCACGTTATCTAGGCTCAGTGACGAGCCGTAGTTTCGGTCAGAATACGTATTCTTGCGTATTTTGCAACCAAACTACTTAAGGGTATCAAAACCGTTTGTTTTGATACCAAACCTGTTTTCTAAACTTAGTTAAGCATGTTTTAGCATGCTTAGCTCGTCACTTTTAGTTTAGTGCTTATATAGGGTCGTAAGGTAAGCGATCTAAACAATCGCTTATACTTTCGAACCTGACCCGTTTGGTCGATCATTAGGATCCGACCAAGCACATTAGGTGACCATAGTATATAGGGAATAACCTTCCGAGGTTATACCTTATGGTCACATCGTTTAAGTAGTTGTATGATAGGTAGTTTATGTGCCTTAGGTAAATTACCAAAATACCCTTTTCATGTATAATTGGTAATTAAGCTTATGTAACCTAAACTTTTGTACATAACTGATTATACAACATGATTAAACACGTTTAGGCATATAATACTTGTCATAGGACTAGTTAGACGTATCGAACGCGCTTTGCGCGCACGACGCGTTAAAGTAGCGTATGTTACCTTAATGGGTCGCGATGGGACGAAAGCACTTAGGTTAGTCTCAATGTAGTATGTAGGCCTTGTTAAACCATATCATATGAGTTCCAATACTCATTTGGTTTACCAAGCCTCATCCTATCCGATCTCCCGATTTAAGTCCGGTTTATTTATATAGTTTTAGATTGCCGACTGCATCCGTGCTCCCTCTAGCTTTGTTTGGTTGTTGTTCAAGACCTCCAAGCATTCTCAGGCGAGTACATTATTCCCCTCTTTTACTGTTTTCAACTGTTTTGGGGTGACTCATATGTGCTAAATATCTTAACAATGATTTCAAGAACGATTACAATGGTTTCAAAAACAATTACAATGTGGTTTCAAGAACGATAACAATGGTTTCAAAAACAATTACAATGTGGTTTCAAGAACGATAACAATGGTTTCAAGAACGATTACAATGGTTTCAAAAACAATTACAATGGTTTCAAAAACAATTACAATGTGGTTTCAAGAACAATTACAATGGTTTCAAGAACGATTTCAATAAAGTGAACAAACTTGTTGGTTGTAGTTACATAACCAATGACATTCATTAGCAATGATCAAGCCGACCAGTATTAGGTTATGGTACCATAGGATCTGACAAATCCCGTTATTCTCTATACCCATGGTTATGTGTGGGTATTTTGGGTAACGACTGAATCTGTAATTATTAATTTACCCTTTGGTAAGGGTTTGTTAAGAACGAGAACGAGTTGGAACGATGAATGAGTCAAGAAGGTTTGAATGTTATTAGAAAATCGACAATAAAGTAGTTTCACAATTAAAACAAGAACGATTTGAACGATTAAAACAACAAGAACGATTTGAACGATTAAAACAACAAGAACGATTTGAACGATTTCACAAAATGTTTTAACGATTGGGTAAACATTTGGACATGATTTACATTTGATTATGCATTTCCACGAAACATTGTATTGATTTAAACCAAGTTTTACATCAATACTTTGTTTTGTGCGTTTCACCTATGGTTTAGTTGATGCATTTCACTAGCCATACATATCATTTTGGTTACACATTACATGGTTTACATTTGACACAAACACTTTTGACATTGGTTATACATAACATGATTTACATCTTGACATAAACATTTTGGTATATTATTCAATAATTTTGACAATTGGTTTAAACATAGACATCTTACATTGGTGGTTTGGTTTGATTAAGTGATTAAGTAACGATGCGTGTGTAATATGATACAAGCATGGTGGATACGCCGTTGGTACTTCCTATATATAAGTGTTTGTATGGTATTACATGTCGTAGCGTTATTTGAATCATTTCAGTTCGAGATATATAACATTTTATACAAATAACATACTTTTCACAAGACATTGATTTACAAACAACTTATCTTATACAAACTCATTTTACAATGGTTATTCATTTAACCATACATTATTCTCTTATTTATACATATCATCTGAACTTATTATTTTTCAAATGATTTACAAAGACAAAGCAAATTACAAGGTTCATGACTAAACATTTTCTTAAACAGAAGTCATGAATCTTATTTTCACAAAACCTATGTACTCGCCAGCATTTCTTTGCTGACCTCGTTTTCACATATGTTTCAGGTATTGTTGAAAGGTATCGATTGATAGGAAGCATGCTCACATAGGACTGGACAAGGCCTTAGTGACTCAATAACAATGATAGACTATGTTTAAATTGTGTATTTAGATTTCCAGACAATGTAATTATTCAATGTTTAATAAAACGAAACACTTTTTGGTATCCATGGTTATGAAACATTAATTCTGTTACAACACTCCCCGACGTTTCTGCCACGTTTTGTATGTTACACGTGGTCGGGGTGTGACACAGGCTACCATCAACTGAGAGTCCGGGATGAGGACGTCTCCAAAACAGCATTCAGAACTCGCTACGGCCACTACGAATTTCTGGTTATGCCATTCGGGTTAACCAACGTGCCTGCAGTCTTCATGGATCTTATGAACAGAGTGTGCAAACCTTATCTTGACAAGTTCGTTATTGTTTTCATCGACGACATCCTGATCTATTCGAAGAGTCAGGAGGAACACGAGCAGCATTTACGACTCATTTTGGAGCTCCTTCGAGCAGAACAGCTGTACGCCAAGTTTTCAAAATACGACTTCTGGCCTCGTGAAGTCCACTTTCTAGGCCACGTGGTAAACAAGGATGGGATACATGTTGATCCATCCAAGGTAGACTCGATTAAGAACTGGCCTGCACCCCGTACACCAACAGAAATCCGCCAATTCTTGGGTTTGGCGGGCTACTATAGAAGGTTCATCAAAGACTTCTCCAAGATTGCGCAACCTCTCACCTCACTAACTCAGAAAGGCGTTATCTACCGTTGGGGTAATACACAGGTATCAGCATTCCAACACTTAAAGGATAGACTTTGTAGCGCACCTATTCTTTCATTGCCAGAGGGCACAGACGATTTTGTGGTCTATTGCGACGCATCCATTCAGGGTCTTGGAAGTGTGTTGATGCAACGGGATAAAGTCATTGCTTATGCTTCGCGCCAACTTAAGATTCACGAACGGAATTACACTACACACGATTTGGAGCTGGGAGCTGTTGTCTTCGCGCTCAAGATATGGAGACATTACCTGTACGGTACCAAGTGCACCATCTACACCGATCACAGGAGTCTCGATCATATCTTCAAGCAAAAAGAGTTGAACATGCGACAACGTCGATGGGTCGAACTATTGAACGATTACGAATGCGCGATCAAGTACCATCCAGGCAAGGCCAATGTTGTGGCCGACGCCCTCAGTCGAAAAGATACTACACCCAAACGCGTGCGAGCATTACAACTTACCATCCAGTCTAGTCTTCCTGCACAGATACGAGATGCTCAGGTAGAAGCATTGAAACCAGAAAACGTCAGGGCTGAAGCGTTACGCGGCTCAAGGCAACGGTTGGAACAAAAGGCAGACGGCGCCTACTATGTAACGGGACGCATCTGGGTCCCACTCTATGGCAACTTACGAGAACTTGTGATGGATGAAGCACATAAGTCTCGCTACTCAGTACATCCTGGTTCGGATAAGATGTACCACGATCTCAGAACTACGTATTGGTGGCCTAGCATGAAAGCTCACATTGCAACTTACGTCAGCAAATGTTTGACTTGTGCGAGAGTCAAAACTGAATATCAGAAACCATCGGGCCTACTCCAACAACCAGAGATACCACAATGGAAATGGGAGCAAATTTCCATGGATTTCGTTACTGGCCTGCCTAGATCTCAACGTGCAAATGATACTATCTGGGTGATCGTGGATCGACTCATAAAGTCTGCACACTTTTTGGCTATCAAGGAAACAGACAAGTTCTCTACTCTAGCAGACGTATATCTCAAGGAAGTTGTCTCGAGGCACGGGGTGCCAACCTCGATTATCTCTGATCGTGATGCACGTTTTACTTCTGAACTGTGGCAAGCGATGCACAAATCTTTTGGCTCTCGTTTAGACATGAGCACAGCTTATCACCCTCAGACGGATGGGCAGTCTGAGCGCACTATTCAAACTTTAGAAGACATGTTTCGGGCATGTGTAATTGATTTTGGCAACGGCTGGGAGAAACACCTCCCATTGGTGGAGTTTTCGTATAACAACAGTTACCACACCAGCATTCAAGCCGCTCCATTCGAGGCATTGTACGGGTGTAAATGCCGATCACCTCTTTGTTGGGCAGAGGTGAGTGATAGTCAGATCACGGGTCCAGAACTTGTAGTGGACACAATGGAAAGAATTGCTCAGATACGGCAACGCATGGCAGCAGCTCGTGACCGTCAGAAAGCCTACGCCAACAAGCGCCGGAAACCACTTGAGTTCCAAGTTGGGGATCGAGTGCTACTCAAAGTTTCGCCCTGGATGGGTGTAGTTTGTTTTGGCAAACGAGGCAAGCTCAATCCGCGATATGTCGGACCATTCGAAATCATCGAGAAAATAGGCAGGGTGGCCTACAAACTAAACCTACCAGCAGAACTTAGTGCAGTTCACAATGTTTTTCACGTGTCGAATCTGAAGAAGTGTCTGTCAGATGAGACCCTCATAGTTCCTTTGAAGGAGCTCACTATCGACGATCAGTTGCGATTCGTCGAGGAACCAGTTGAAATCATGGACCGGGACGTTAAGGTCCTCAAGCACACCAAAATACCTCTTGTTCGAGTTCGTTGGAACTCCCGTCGTGGCCCAGAGTTTACCTGGGAACGAGAAGATCAAATGAAACTCAAGTATCCCCAGTTGTTCGGAAACAATGCAACCACTACTGAGGCTGAAGCTACTACAGAATTTTGGGACGAAATTCCAAATCAACGGGGGGATGATGTGACACCCCAGGAAAACCAGGAAACAACACAACACCACTAGCTTCCTCAGTAACCACGTGCTAAATTTCGGGACGAAATTTCTTTCAAGTTGGGGATAATGTGACAACTCGAGTTTCAAGGTCTCTATTTGACTTAACCTTGTGCTTACTTGCAATGTGTGTTTCATATATTTGGGGTGCATTATAATTATTATATTTGTGTATATATAATAATGTGATTAGTGTTAAATTGTGTTTTATAATTAATATAGAACTTTTTCCAAACACCTATCCCCACCCGAAAACACCCCTTGGTGAAAACCCCTACCCCACGAAAACACAAGTGATGAAAACACTTTAAGTGTTTTCGTCCACTGCTACTGTAAAAAACAACACATGGGATTCGGCCCAGTAACGATTAATTAAGGGATTGGTTTTATCTCGGGTACGCAATCGATAACGGAGAAAACCCTAACCACCTCTCAACTTCTCTCTCGCTACCCTTTGAACCCGACGGCAGCCTCTTTTCATTCGAAGCCAGATTTCTCTTGTTTAATCGTTCTTAGCCGGTTAGTGGTGTACTTGTTTAAAGTTTGTTTTCATTTCTGAAATTATGGCTATATTATGAACATGATCTTGAATAGGATACAAACGATGAGTGATGATTATAATGCATGTGTGATGTCTTGAAAATACAATCAATCGGATAAGGATCCTTCAT
This sequence comes from Helianthus tuberosus, assembly GCA_030545235.1. Classification (NCBI taxonomy): domain Eukaryota; kingdom Viridiplantae; phylum Streptophyta; class Magnoliopsida; order Asterales; family Asteraceae; genus Helianthus; species Helianthus tuberosus. The sequence continues at coordinate 153,979,265 of CM060351.1, forward strand.
GATTGTCGGCTAGTGTTCTCATACTTGCATGTGAGTTTTTCAGTAACATGTGATGTGCCATATGTGTTTGCAACTTTAATATATGATACTTAGGTTGTGATTCATAAGGGGTTGTGATGTAACAGTAGCTCTCGGTCCAATAGAATTGTAGTAGGTTGGTGTTGGTCAAATAGCAACATGAAATCAATCTACACTTGTTGGCCACTGTGCTTTAAATTTCATGAGATTGCATAATGTATGCAAGTAAATTGGTGGCCACTATTGTCTTTAGTGCATGTGCATAGTCAGGAAATTAATGATTAAATATATTGTGTGCATGTAAATCAGATTTGGTCGAATATTGTATGATGGGTTGTGAATTTCATTGAAGTCTGATTGATGATGTGGGAAAATATCTGATATTAAATCAAACAATTAATAAATTGATTGTTAAAGTTGGGCTATTATGGGTAACCGGGTACATGAACTGCAAAACCCATCTAGTTTCATTCGGATTGCAATGGGTTGGGCCGCACATGTTATGGCTCGGCTGGGCTTTGAATGCATTGGACCTGTTAATAGTTATGACACACATACATGCTTCGTATTTGGGCCGAACATTGGTTGGGATATAACAATTAACTTAGTCAACTGATAAGGATTCTTGATGTTTGGTTATAATGGATTGTTAGGTTGATTATTGGTAGTCATTGTTAATTATTATTTTCTGTTGAGCCTGTTAACTCAGTCTAGTATGTTAATGAATAACCATGTTGGAATAAACTGTGAAAGACACTTATGTGAAGCATGAAGTGCATGAGATTGATTAATTGCTTACGTGATACATGATGTTAACTGCCAAGCACTATGTGATGTTGTATTTGCATGCGAGTCATTTCAAACGAGACTGATTGTATATACGTGCGTGCTATATGACTTGACTGATTACTTGTGAGCACATAGTTTAGCATACCGAGCAAACCAAGGTGAGTTCACACTCTTACTAAGGCATGGGATTCCCCGGTGGGTTAGGAATGGGATTGAATGATTACTTGTACTTACATCACTACTAGACTACTTACCACGGTCCTCGGATTGGGAAGGATGCCTGTGCCAAACTCTACGTAAAGCCTACGTACTGTCCTCGGTTTGGGAAGGACACTAGTGTTAAAACCTACGTAAATCCTACGTACCACCGTCCTCGGATTGGGAAGGACGCCAGCACTAAATCTACGTACTCGCTACGTACCACTGTCCTCGGATTGGGAAGGGCACTTACGTAAAACCTACGTAAACTTATACTTACTATTGTCCTCGGTTGGGAAGGGCACTTACGTAAAACCTATGTAAACTTATACTTACTACTATCCTCGGGTTGGGAAGGATACTTATGGATACAACTAGTCTAGTAACTTACAGTATGGGAAGCCCCCACTAATTGAACTTACAACATGGGAAGCCCCCCACTAGATTAACATACAAATGGTCTAGTAATACACGGCATGGTTATAAACAAACTTACGATTTGTTAAACGAACTTATTACTGAACAACCAACTGTGAACTCGCTCAACTTCGTTGTTGACTCTCTGTTACATGCCTTGCAGGTCGTTAGGTATCTATGGAGCTTGCATGGGAGTGGAGAGGAGTCGTTGTGGGACATGAACAGCTGTGTGCCATGCTAAACATTTGAAACATTTAAACTTATGTTGGGTTTACATATTTATGCTTCCGCTAAACACTTAACTATGTTATGGTTTTGAACACCTTTCGTATTGATGAATGACTTTTAGTTATTACTTACAATGTTCAATATGATTGGTGGCTTGATCCTGGTCAGTCACGCCTCCAAGCGGTGATACTCCGCGTGTGGATTTTGGGGGTGTGACAGTGATTCCGATGAGGATGATTTTACGGGGAAAAGAAGACGTCCCTATTGAAACTCTTCGAACCCCTGTTGACGAGAGTTGGTATCAAGATCTGAAGGAAATTCCTAATATTGCTTTGCCGGAGAAAGCCCTTGTTGGTGCTAGCATTAGTTTAAATTGGAAAATGGACCATGACGACAAGCCAGTGTATACAGAGGAAGGTCATGGTAAGATTGGGGGTTTACCCCTTTTTGCTTGTTCTCGTTTTTTTTTGAACATGCTTTCCTTCTTCTGCAGTTGTTTCATTGTATGTTGTAGCATACTGATGTGGGGTAAAATACACATATTTGTCCCGTGTAGATTGTATAATTTATGTATAGTTTTTATTTAGTTTTATTTAGTTTTTAGTTTATATTATATTATATCGTGTTTTGGCAGGTTCTGGTGCAAATGAAGAAAAAACGAGCAATAATTAAATAACCTGCCAGTTGAGTAGAGTGGGGTGCCAGGAACCGAATTCAAATTGCCACTATTTTCAGTGAGTGGGCCGAGCCCGCTATCTCTATGTTACAAGATGGGTGGCCATATTATAAAAGAAAGAAAAAAGAAAAGCAAATATGGATCCCTGTTGACCGAGTTTTATGTGTTGACTAGCATATCAGCCGCACATATATACAGGAAGAATAAGTGTGACATTAATTAAAGGGAGACGGCAACAAGTGGGAGGCACACGAATATATATGATACATATAGTTACCGTCATAATATTATTACTGTTGTTTTATTAAAGGGCGATATAAGGGATTGGGCCAATAGCCCATATCTATCGAACATAAGCAGACTTGGACGAAAAGAAAAACGAACAGAAGGGATTATATATTTGGACGCAAAGAAAATCTACGAAAAGGGAGGATCTGGCAGCAGCATTGAGACGACTTTGAAAGTATTTTTGAAGGTTTGAAGTCAAGGAATCATCGTGGAAGGCTAGGGATCACTCGGGTTTGAAGATTTTCGGGTTTTATCTTCTCGTTTATTCTTCTTGTTCGTTTGTTCTTTATTTATTCATGATGAATTCTGAATTGTTGATGATTATTATGTCTTTTGATACTATGATTGTTGGCCAAACTTCATAAACTACCTAGGTTATGACAATAGCTTAATAAAGTTTGGTTCTTTATTTGATTTTTGTCGTGGTTGTGGATCTTTCTTGTATTGTAAAAGCTTTGGGAATCTACCTTGGTGCATATGCGTGTTTGACAATTGTTTTATTATTGTTTATTGCTTCATATAACTCTTGGTGACGATCTTTATCACATAATAGGGTTGTATTAGGGTTTCTTGATTTAGGTGACGGTCTTTATCACATAATAAATCATTAATCCTTTAGGGTGAAAACGCGTAAGTAACCTTTGAAGTAATACTCGGTAATATTATAAAATCAAATGTGCTGCTAAACTCGTCGCGGAAAGGCTCGAGGTTATTGATAGGTCTAGGTTTGGTTATAAGTCCTTAACATCCCATAGCCTATTAAACCAAGATTAGAAACCATTGTCGCTTTAGACGTTCGCGCGGCAAAGTAGAGCGTCTTACATAAGCACTTTCAAGAAACTAGAGGACGGAAAAGAAATCTAGCAAACCGGTAAGTGTAACAGCCTAGGTAGTGCCACAAGAATCGCCTTGAGCGTGTTTGAGGGGCTTAGTGGTGTCTTAATAGGTTTAGCATTTTAAGATCCCGGTTCCACACCACAACATTATCAGATAGAGATCCATTCTGAGTTTAGCTTGCATCTAGCCTAGGTAGTCTTCATTCCCCACTGGTCAAAGTCTTCGTGCAAGTTCGTGTTAGTTACTTAGTTAATCTAGTTTAGTCATTATTTGCATTTTCTTAGGATTTTTAGAAAACCCCCCCAATCAACAAACATTTAGTTAAGTCGTGTCAGTTTGAGTCTAGATAGAGTCATTAGCGTAATCAGTAGAGTCTCTTGGGTTCGATACTCGGACTTCCTTAGGCTATACTACATTCGATCGGTACACTTGCCGGTTGTGTGTTTTAGGGTTTAGAGAGTCTTAGTCTTATAAATTTAAAACTTAGAGAGTCTAGAATTTAAGGTTAATTTAGTTGTTTTTGTTAAACCATTTTCAGCACATCACATACAAAAGAGAAGGTGGAAGAATGGGTACCATTAAGAAGAAACCTGATGAGGAGCTTTGGTACCACCGGATTGTGAGAAATTTTGTTCTTCCACGGGATGCGGATCTGTCTGTTCAGCCTACTGTTGGCGCTGGTAAGCTATGTGCTTATTGGTGTACTTTTGCTTTTCTCTGTTGCGCTTCTGAGTAAATTATCCTTTGCGCTTTCGTAGGTGAGTTGTCAAACTTGGGCATAGGTCCTGAGAAGAAAAGGCGCGCGGCGACTTCTACTTCTGCGCCGAAGAAACCTGAAGTTGATAAAACTCAATCTTTGAAGGCAAAAAATGTTGGAGGAGAGAAGAAAGGTATGCGCCGTTCCTCTGTCTCCTGGTGTGATTATGTGGTGGTTTCTGACTCTCTGGAGGGTCTTACGCCTGCAGTTACTGTTAGGAGGCCAAAACCAGAACCGAGAGATACTGCTGATATCCCTCCATCCAACCCAAATGATCCTATTGACTTGGAATCTAGTCCTGAACACTTGGTGCACAGGAAAGCCGGAAAAAGGAAACAAGCTGATACTGACGATGAGGGTCAACCCTCCAAGAAGATCCAAAGGAAGAAAATTACCAGGAAAGGCAATCTGGATGCTTTCATATCGGAATCTGCTCCTAGTAAGTGTTGTCTTTACTTCTTTTCTTTATGCGCATTAAATCTTTACAGACTTTGTTGTTTTTATTTCAGAAGTTGCTGTTTCTCCTGTGTCCACAGAGCCGCGGGACAGAAAATCCCGTGGTATTTATTTAATTAAGTTGACAACGGAAGTTTTCTTCAGGATCTTTTTAAAACTGCAATTTCCCGATTATTTTATTTCACAACTCGGGATAAAACCCCGGTAATTTACAATCATAAGATTTCATGGAGAAATCTTCATTTTACTAAAACATGTTTCTTTATTTCATATTGAGCCACTTCCTTAAGCTTGTAGTGCTTCGCGGCACTTTTCTTGGATTACAACAGATCACCTGAAACATGTTTGAAAAAGGTTTTGTCAGCGGGAAATTCTGGTGAATCATTCTTTTTACTAAAACGACACATTTGTTATAATTTACAGTATTAAGAGCGATTACAATGTTTCTATATCAACCATATACCCACGGTATTTGTCACTCGACCCATTGGCCCTCCCGTTGTCCAATGGTGTCTGTGACTATGGTCATATCACCCCTTGGCTAACTCGTTGTCCAATGGTGAAGATTATCAAGTAATGTATACAAAACCCCACATACCGGCTGTAATCTGGTGACTACAAAGACTTAATCCCTGTATTTATAACTTTGAAAATAAACATGCTTTTGAAATTAAATTTGATAAAAAGAGAATGACTCACTTTGCAGATTTATATGAGCAGAGCTTAGCCTACTGATTAGCCTTTTAACCTAAATTAATAATATGCACACGAACTCGGTTAGTAACTAATACAGCATTTACGATAACTCACGAGATAAAAACCTTCACAACGAATGACAAAGTGCGATACTTAAACATTCATCGATTTAACGACGAATGACAAAGCATAAACCCTAATGTAGGCAGCACTTAAACATCCATTGGATAGTTTAACCGATCGGACATTGAATCGTAGCAGCGATCGAGTTAATACCCGGTATCGGAGCAGCACCTCGCTAATTATATATGAAATTTCGACTTCAGAGTGATATGAATTCGTTTTTGAAAGTTTTGATCGACACCAGTGGATTGTGCAAGTGACGGGCTATTTATAGGTGAATTTAGAGCCTTACGCGTCCCGCGTAAGTCTTCAGCTTAACCTTACGTGGCCCGCCTAGCCGCCCAGTCTACGAGTAGGCTTGACCAGTCACGAGTAGGTTAGCCAGGTGGTCACTACGTGGATCCGGAACACTTATCCGGTCAACGCATGTTTGACGCGGCCCGAGTAAGACAAGGTTGTCTCTTACGCGGCCCGCCTGAAACCTATAAGTTTGGTTTTTCTTGATTTTTGATGTAGGGTAAGGTTTCAGTGGTCCGGGTTTATACTTACGGGTATTTTTAGGATAATTTTGAGAGTCCTTACATCCTCCCCACCTTATTTAAAATCTCGTCCTCGAGATTCATTGGAACAAGTGAGGATGCTTTCGCTTCATATCTGATTCCAGCTCCCAAGTGTATTCAGGTCCTCTCTTTGAATCCCACTTGACCTTAACAAGTACTAACCGTTTGTGTTTAAGGAATTTCACCTTTCGGTCTTCTATCTGAAGAGGTTTCTCAACAAATTTTAACTTTTCATTTACCTCTATATCTTGGAGAGGTACTATCAACGATTCATCAGATAGACATTTCTTGAGGTTGGATACATGAAATACATCATGTACTCCAGCTAGTTCTTCTGGTAGTTGTAAGCGATAAGCAACCGGTCCTATACGTTGGATTACTGAAAATGGTCCTACGTATCGTGGACTTAGCTTTCCTTTCTTACCGAATCGAACTACTCCTTTCCAAGGAGAAACTTTCAATAGTACTTTATCTCCTACTTGAAATTCCAACGGCTTCCGTCTATTGTCTGCATAACTCTTCTGACGATCTCGAGCCGTCTTCAGTCTTTCCTTGATTTGAGTAATCTTGTCTGTCATCTCTTGCACTATTTCAGGACCTGACAATTGACTTTCTCCTATTTCTGCCCAACAAACTGGAGTTCTGCACTTTCTTCCATACAGTGCTTCGAATGGGGCAGTTTCAATACTTGAATTATAACTATTGTTATAGGAGAATTCAATTAATGGTAAGTGATCGTCCCAATTTCCACCAAAATCTATTACACATGCTCTGAGCATATCTTCTAGAGTTTGTATCGTCCGTTCACTTTGCCCGTCTGTTTGTGGATGATATGCAGTACTCAGATTTAGTCGAGTTCCCATTGCTTCTTGGAAACTAGTCCAGAAATGGGAAGTGAAACGACTATCCCTATCCGATACAATGGAGAGTGGAACTCCATGTAAGGATACTACTTCATCTACATACAACTTTGCCAACCTTTCCATGTTAAAGGTTTCCTTCATAGGTAGAAAGTGAGCTGATTTGGTTAATCGATCCACAATTACCCAAATCGTATCATTACCTTTTCTGGTTTTGGGTAACTTAGTAACAAAATCCATTGTTATGAGTTCCCATTTCCATACAAGCATTTCCAGTTGTTGTAGTAGACCTGAAGGTTTCTGGTGTTCTGCCTTAACTTGTGAACAAGTAAGACACTTAGAAATATATTGAGCTATATCCTTTTTCATTCCTATCCACCAAAAGTTATTTCTTAAATCTTGGTACATCTTATTGTTTCCAGGGTGCATGGTATACCTAGATTTATGGGCTTCTTCTAAAATCTTATTTCTTAATTCTCCCTGCTTAGGTACCCAAATTCTACTTTTGTGGAATCTCCAAATTCTATCAGCTCCTTGTTCTAATTCTTTTATGCGTCCTTTCATTCCTTCAGCATCATCCTTGATTGCTGTTTCTTGAAAATGCTTTAGTTGTTCTATTAAATCTAACTGTAGATTTAACCTGAGAGCATGAACTCGTCGTTGTTTCTCATGGTACTTACGACTTAAGGCATCTGCAACTACATTTGCCTTTCCTTCGTGATATTGAATATCACAGTCGTAGTCACTTAGGATTTCCATCCATCTCCTTTGCCTCATATTTAACTCTTTTTGCCCAAATATATATCTTAAACTTTTATGATCTGTATAGACAGTAAACTTACTTCCATACAGATAATGTCTCCAGATCTTCAGGGCAAAAATTACGGCTCCTAATTCTAAGTCATGAGTCGTATAGTTATCTTCGTGCTTTTTCAATTGTCTTGAAGCATACACAATTACCTTCTTACGTTGCATTAGCACACATCCAAATCCTAGTTTTGAAGCATCACAGTAAACTTCAAAATCTTCAGTTCCTTCTGGTAAAGCTAGAATTGGGGCATTTGTTAATCTTTGCTTTAGAATCCTAAAAGCTTCTTCTTGCTTAGGTCCCTATTCAAACTTAACTGCTTTACAGGTTAGCTTAGTTAATGGTACAGCTATCTTGGAAAAATCCTTAATAAACCGTCTATAATATCCAGCTAAACCTATAAAACTTCTAATTTCCATTGCGGATTGCGGAACCTTCCATTTGGTAATTGCTTCTATCTTAGCAGGATCTACATGAATGCCTTCGTGATTCACCATATGACCTAGAAATTGCACTTCTTGCAACCAAAATTCACACTTCGAGAATTTGGCGTATAAATTTTCTTTTCTTAACAAAGTTAAGAGTGCATGCAAGTGCTGACAATGTTCGTCTTGACTTTTGGAATAAATAAGTATATCGTCGATGAAGACAATTACAAATTTATCCAAGTACGGTTTACAAATCCTATTCATCATGTCCATGAATGCTGCAGGTGCATTCGTTAATCTGAAGGGCATGACTGTAAACTCGTAATGACCATACCTAGTTCTGAAAGCAGTCTTAGGTATGTCTTCTTCTTGTACCTTCAACTGATGGTATCCGGAGCGTAAGTCAATCTTAGAAAAATATCTAGCTCCTTGAAGTTGATCGAAAAGATCATCAATCCTAGGTAATGGGTATCGATTCTTAATTGTAATCTTATTAAATTCTCTATAATCACTACACATTCTCATTGAACCATCCTTTTTCTTAACAAACAATACTGGTGCTCCCCACGGGGATGAACTAGGTTGTATGAAACCTTTACTTAATAATTCATCTAATTGCTTTTTCAGTTCTAACATTTCTGTGGGTGCTAACCGATAAGGTGCCTTGGCTATCGGTATAGTTCCGGGAATTAGATGAATTCTAAACTCTACCTCCCTATCAGGTGGTAATCCTGGTAATTCTTCTGGGAATACATCTGGGTATTCTGAGACTACAGGAATCTCCTTAAGTTCTTTACCCTTAGTACTAATGGTTACTGAAATCATATATACTATTCCTTGCTTTCTTTCATAACTAGCAACTTTCATTATTGATATGAACTTCATGGGTTTTCGTGGCCTGTTTCCTGTAACCATGATTACTTCTCCGGTAGGTGCCTGAATTTCTATAGAGTTCTTATCACAAAGGATTCGAGCATGGTTGGCTACTAACCAATCCATTCCTAACACCACATCGAACCCAGCTAATTCCATTGGCAATAGGTTTGCATGAAATTTATGACCTGAGAGTTCTATATTTTCTTTTTGCAAAACCTTATCTATTTAAATAAAATTCCCTTCTGCTGTTTCGACTGTAAAAATCTGCCTAAGGTTGGTTAAAGGTAAGTTAAGAGCTTGGCAGAATGAAGTATTTATAAAACTTTGGTTTGCACCAGAGTCAAATAATACTTTTGCGTAAATGTTGTGAACTAGGAAGGTACCGGCTATCACATCTGGAATGAGTTCTGCCTCCTGAGTAGTTAACTGGAATGCTCTGGCATTTCTTTTGGTAGTCCCGTCAGCCGGTTTGCCTTTATTGTCTACTGGTTTGGCTAACTTAGGGCATTCTGTCTTGAAATGTCCAGTTTCTCCACAATTGTAACAAATTGTGGATTTCTTTCTGCAGTTTTCTTCCCGATGTCCTACAGCTCTGCAAAAATTGCAGGTTATATTGCGTCTTCCAAAATGTTTCCTTTTGCAATTCCTGCAGAAAGGCGGAGTTGAAGATTGCCCTGTTCCTCTTCTCCTGAAGCTACTATTATTACCCACACGAAATCCTTGGGAAATTTTCTGAGCTAATTCTTTCTTCCTGTCTTCTTCTCTGGTGCGTACCAACTCGTCGGTTAAGGTGTTAGCTAATTCCACAGCATCGTCAATAGTGCGAGGTCTCGCAGCTTTAACGATGTTACGGATTTCGCTAATCAATCCCCAAACATAGCGAGAAATGAGTACCGGTTCTGGCGAAGCCAGTGTTGGTACCACTCTAGCATATTCAAAGAATGTCGAAGTATAACCGCGACAATCTACACCCATCATTCGATGATTTAGGAACTTATTTGCCATTTGATCTTTTTCATATTCGGGAAAGAATTTTCTTTCTACAAGACTCTTAAATTCTTCCCAATTTATAGCATATGCCATCATCCTTCCCTTTGCTTGTAACACCGTGTTCCACCATTCTAGTGCCCCTTCTTTAAAAAGATTTGACGCGTACATGACCTGATCGTCCTTGGTGCATTTACTTATTGTAATTACTGCCTCGGTTTTCTCTAACCAACGCAGTGCTGCAGTTGCTCCTTCATTGCCTGCAAATTCAGCGGGTTTACAAGCAAGAAATTCTTTGTAAGTGCAACCAGGAGTTGCAGCTTTCATTTTCTTAGGGATTGGAGCTTGCCGTGAATCATTGTCGTGATTATTACTGCCTCCGTTTACACTATTACTGAAGTTATCTTCAGAAATACGTTTGCTAGGAACGATTTGTTGAGGTTCGATAGGATTTCTAACAGCAGCAACTATTGCTGGAATAGCATTGGCTATTCCTTGAGCAACGATATTTTCTATATCTTGCCTATTTAGAAATTGATCCTCCGGATGTTGCTCAGATTGATTAACCTCATTAACTGGTTCGTTATTAGCCTTTTCCATCTTATAATTAATATATATAATTTATTAGTATCGAATAAATAACAATTATATACAAAACAATCATACAAATTTTACAACACATATAGCCAAAACTATCGATTTCTTGATTCCCATTTTTATATATTGTAGTATGCATCAATACACACCATTATCTTACAAAGTTTTATTTGTAGTTATTTTACAAGATTATATTTTTCTATTTATTATACAACCATAGTTTCATAAACTCCACTATCATGTGTCAGTTGGTATTTCAGTAACGACGTTCCCTCTCATCGTATTTCCAGGAGATCTGTTCTCCTACCTCCCTGATCCTATTTCCTGCATCCACCAGCTCCTCGCCAAAGTGGCGGAGTTCAGCTAAGTTTTCATTACTCATAGGTGGATTTGGTATGGGTTCTGGGTCGAACTGAGGGAGAAAGGAATAAGGACTGTTGAGTAGATTTTGGAACTGCCAATCATTGGTCCACCATTCGTCCATTCCTAAAGGCTGGGTGTGAATTATAGGTTCTGGGATTGCTGGTTCCAAATTCATTGGAAGTTGAGTTTCAATAGGATGAGTAAAAACATTTTTATTGACAGGCTTAATAGTATCACAGCTTGCCAATATAAAGTCTAGCTCTTCCTGAAATGTCATTTCCTGGGTTTGCTTAGAGCTTTCTCCAATTTCTATCTGGGTTTGTTTAGAACCTCCTCCAATCTCCATTTCTATTTGCTTAGAATATTCTTCAAACTGTATTCCCATCTGCCTAGACTCTTCCCCGACTTCAATCCCCTTCCCTTTATCTAAGGGATTTTCTATTTTGGGAATCTTTCTAGTGGCGGGTTTCCTCCTACGCACACGCCTCCATCCCACGAATCTTCTCCTTTTCTTGGGCTTGGGTTTCTCCGGAGGTGGAGCATTGAATTCCATAGGTTCTTCTATGTCGGGTATATACCTATTGAAATCTCTGGAAACCTCTATTTTTACCGGATAGAGATTTAAATTCTGAAGGGCGTCAGAAAAGTCACTCATGCTGTTTAGTATACATGCAAAATACACACAAATACTAAGTTAAAAATTTTATAACAAAATTTCATAGAAAACCTTTAAATATTATTTCATACTGGGTAACTACAAAACAACTGAAAATTAAAACACACTAGGGTTTATTGTAAACTTATTTATTTGCTGGATAAGGTTTCTGGATTGTAGGTGATAAAGGTACTAAAACTTGAGTCAGTTTATTTAAAGATTTGCATTAACTGCTACAGTGGCTAGTATATAATGATCTGCCCATTTTTCATCTAACTTGTCTTCCCATGGTGGGTTACTGCCTAATTCTTGGGTTTTCTGATTAACTTTCCCTCCTTTGGATTTCTTTAGTTTCTCTTGACTTTTCCTAATAATCAAACTTCTTTTATTAGGAGAAAGTGGTTCCTCATATTGTGCCATACGGACAAATATTCCTTCTTCAGGATTTACATAGGGTTTTGAAGATTTTGTTTGGGATGAACTTCCCTTCTCGTTGGATGACCTATCTAATTTAAGATAGATGTTTGAAAGCTTTTGCTTACCCATACTGTACACAAATATTTAAATAATAAAACACATAATCACATAATAGAAATTAGAAAAATTAAGTATTTTCTAAATACTTAATTGGCTTAAATCAGTGGCCCTGATACCACCTTTTTCTGTCACGGCCCCCGACCCGGTTTGACCCGTTTCAGGAGCCGCGGGACAGAAAATCCCGTGGTATTTATTTAATTAAGTTGACAGCGGAAGTTTTCTTCAGGATCTTTTTAAAACTGCAATTTCCCGATTATTTTATTTCCCAACTCAGGATAAAACCCCGGTAATTTAGAATCATAAGATTTCACGGAGAAATCTTCATTTTACTAAAACATGTTTCTTTATTTCATATTGAGCCACTTCCTTAAGCTTGTAGTGCTTCGCAGCACTTTTCTTGGATTACAACAGATCACCTGAAACATGTTTGAAAAAGGTTTTGTCAGCGGGAAATACCGGTGAATCATTCTTTTTACTAAAACGACACATTTGTTATAATTTACAGTATTAAGAGCGATTACAATGTTTCTATATCAACCATATACCCACGGTATTTGTCCAATGGTGAAGATTATCAAGTAATGTATACAAAACCCCACATACCGGCTGTAATCTGGTGACTACAAAGACTTAATCCCTGTATTTATAACTTTGAAACTAAACATGCTTTTGAAATTAAATTTGATAAAAAGAGAATGACTCACTTTGCAGATTTATATGAGCAGAGCTTAGCCTACTGATTAGCCTTTTAACCTAAATTAATAATATGCACACGAACTCGGTTAGTAACTAATACAGCATTTACGATAACTCACTAGATAAAAACCTTCACAACGAATGACAAAGTGCGATACTTAAACATTCATCGATTTAACGACGAATGACAAAGCATAAACCCTAATGTGGGCAGTACTTAAATATCCATTGGATAGTTTAATCGATCGGACATTGAATCGTAGGAGCGATCGAGTTAATACCCGGTATCGGAGCAGCACCTCGCTAATTATATATGAAATTTCGACTTCAGAGTGATATGAATTCGTTTTTGAAAGTTTTGATCGACACCAGTGGATTGTGCAAGTGACGGGCTATTTATAGGTGAATTTAGGGCCTTACGCGGCCCGCGTAAGTCTTCAGCTTAACCTTACGCGGCCCGCCTAGCCGCCTAGTCTACGAGTAGGCTTGACCAGTCACGAGTAGGTTAGCCAGGTGGTCACTACGTGGATCCGGAACACTTATCCGGTCAACGCATGTTTGACGCGGCCCGCGTAAGACAAGGTTGTCTCTTACGCGGCCCGCCTGAGACCTGTAGGTTTGGTTTTTCTTGATTTTTGATGTAGGGTAAGGTTTCAGGGGTCTGGGTTTATACTTACGGGTATTTTTAGGATAATTTTGAGAGTCCTTACGGCCGCAACCTGTGGTTAATGAAGAGCTCCCACCTTCCCCTCCGCATGCTCCTGTTGTTGATCAATTGAAGACTACGGAGCATGTTGATGTTACTGCAGAGGTTGAAAAGGTTGTTGATCCAGAGGTTGTGGATGGTGCTGGTAATCCACGAACCTCTGAAACTGTTGCTCAAGACCTGAGGAAAGAACAAACTCCTGAAAAAACTCCTGCTTTAACTTCTTCTCCTAAACCTTCTGATGCTATGCCTGAACGTGTGGAGAAGGTTTTTGCTGAGGAGCAAAGCTCATTTGCTGATGTTGATAAAAATTCTCCAATCCGCCCAGAGGAAACCCTGGGGGATTACTATTACAGGATTTATTCGGAAAAAGATGCTTCTGAACTTCATGCCCCTGTTTGGAATTTGAAGAAAGGTGACACTTTCTCGGATTGGCGCGGGTGCCAAGATTGGTTGCAGGGGATATTTCTGCCTGGAGAGATCAAGTTTCAAGAAAGCCGGTCTTATGAACAAACTTATCAAGCTTATCTTGAGGAGACTGCTTCTCATGCTTCTACCACTCATCGTATAGTGCGTGAGTGGTATAGTATGCATAAGGATTGGGAAGCTTTTAGGGTTTCCCAGAAGAAGTTTGCTAGTGATGAAAAGCGTTTAGCTGAGCTAAAAGCTAAATTGGAAGCTGATCAAGCCAAGTTTGAGGCCGATCGTAAAACTGAGGAATGGTCCCTTGCGGGTTGGAAACGGAAAGCGGAAGCTGAAGCTACCCTTCTTGCTGAGGAGCGCAAGAATTTTAAAAGGATTTGTGAAAAGGATAACCATGAGAAGATGGGTCTTCGTAATGCTATTAATAATCTCAAAGCTGAAGTTGAGAGATTGAAGAAACAGGATACGGAGATCGAAAAACTAAAAAAGGAGAGAGCTGAAGCTGAAGCTGCTTGTGATGAAACGCGTGCTGACAGGGAGCGTAGTGAACAACGAGAGGTACAAGCTTGCGCCACTCTTGCTCTTAGAGATAAAGAGATAGAAGAACTTATTGCTTTGCTTTCTGACCAGGAACAACTTAAAAAGGACCTGGAGCTTGCGCACTCTGAAAAGGCTGAAACTTCCCGCCGTTTAACTGAGACCGAAGAAAAATTGGAAAATTCTGAAACGGCGCGTGCCACAGCGGAAAGCGAGCTTGAACCTTTAAAGAGTGATATGGCGTGGCTGAAAGATCTTGGAATTGCTTGTGTAAGTTGCTTGCTCTTTTTCTGTTATGGAACTGTTTATGCGCTTTGTTATTTACCCTTTCCTTTCTTCACAGGTTGCTGAATCAGTGTTGAACTCTGAGGAGTTGGATAAAACTGTTGCGCGGTTAGTTGTTGCTGCGCGTAAAGACGGGTACGCCCAAGGATATGCTGAGTGTTCTCGTCATGTAAATAGCGCTTTGAAGGTTGATTGGGATATCAGCAAATCTGCTACTTATGGCGTGGATACTAATGCTGCGCTTGCTGCTTTAAAGGCAGAATTTAACAACTTGCAACTTCCGGTTATGGATCTGATAAATGTTGCGCTGCAATCTGATGATCACGTGGCGCAACTAAAGGAAATCTTTCCGGATGACGGTGAAGATTTAGTGTAGGTTCCTTGAAAGCTGCTTTGAACAATTTTTTATAATGTTTGGGATGTGTATCCTTTTCTTTGTTGGTGCGCTGTTTGCGCAAGTAACTAAAACACTGCCGTGTTTGATAGTTTTTAAGGCGTATCCGTACGCTGGGAATAGTATGACATGTTTTTTAGTTTACAATTTGTTGCATGAGTTCAATTACTTTGATTAAGTAAGGCGAATGAAGTTTGGTATAAAGCTCATGTGTGAACTTATGGTCGTTTGTGACGTGATCACTGACCGTTCATGAGGCTTGTTTTGTAATTACCATAATGTTTTTGCGCTTACTAAAAGAAATTGCATGCATTTTGTAAAGAAAAAACACAAGAATGATAGAAACTTTGCTGTTTATTTCTGGATAGGGCACAGAGGCCATTACAAAGTTTTTTAATAAATATATGAGACTTAACTTACTCTATTCTCCCGCTTTTTCTTGATAGATCGTGTCTTTTCTGCGTGGAGACCATAGAGTTTCTTCTCAGTTCTTCGCCCTTTTGCTCGGGCCTTCTTCCCCCCGAGTTATCTGCTTTATTTCTTTGCGCACATTTTGTAGCAGATGTGTGAGGTCGCTGCTTTTGAGGGCTTTCTCAATCTCGGTGCGCAAAGAAATGCAGTTGTTAGTGGTATGCCCATTATCTTTGTGATATTCGCAATATTGGGATGGATCTTGTCCACGCTTGTTTTTCATGGGGATCGGTGGTTTGAACTGATAGTCTTCAGTGCTCAAAACTTCCGTTGGGGTTTTAGTTAGGGGGGTCCATTGCCTCTCCCTATTCTCCTGTTTGTTTTCCCTCTACGCAGTAAGTTTGTTGATCGTTGACCGAGCATCTTCAGACGAATGATTTCCCGAACCAGAGTCGCGCCATCCCTTTTTGAATTTCCTTCCGCCATTTAAACTTAAGTCGGAGGGTCTGTTGTGCGGTGGCGGCGGCCTATTGGTGGTAAGGTTCTTCTCTGTTTGTGCATAAACTTTTGCGGCTGCCATCACTTTCTCCCAACTTATTGGGAGTCCTTCCGTCCCAGATAGGACCTTGATCATATCATCGCATCTGACCGCGTATTTGAATTGTGCGCGGATCAGTTGCTCGTGGACTCCCCTGATTTCCAGTACTTCTTTATTGTATCGGGTGATAAAATCCTCCAAACTTTCATCATCGTGACGCCAAATATTCATGACATCTGATGTGTCTCGGATGGATCGTCGCTGTTGACTGAAATGAGTCAGAAATTTCTTGTGTAGGTCTTTCCATGATGTGATGCTCCCGATGGGTAGATTATCGAACTAGATTCTGGCAGCGCCAGTAAGGGTCTGTACGAAGAGATGGCACCATAATGGTAAAGTCCAGCCACCTACTAGCCCTGCGCTTGTAAAAACCCTTAAATGGTCATCGGGGTCTGTCAGCCCATTAAATTTACCCACGTTGGATGGTAGTTTAGCTTTCTCAAGCGGAGCCAAAGCTATTTCTACCAGCAGCAACTATTGCTGGAATAGCATTGGCTATTCCTTGAGCAACGATATTTTCTACATCTTGCCTATTTAGAAATTGATCCTCCGGATGTTGCTCAGATTGATTAACCTCAAAAACTGGTTCGTTATTAGCATTTTCCATCTGATAATTAATATATATAATTTATTAGTATCGAATAAATAACAATTATATACAAAACAATCATACAAATTTTACAACACATATAGCCAAAACTATCGATTTCTTGATTTCCATTTTTATATATTATAGTATGCATCAATACACACCATTATCTTACAAAGTTTTATTTGTAGTTATTTTACAAGATTATATTTTTCTATTTATTATACAACCACAGTTTCATAAACTCCACTATCATGTGTCAGTTGGTATTTCAGTAACGACGTTCCCTCTCGTCGTATTTCCAGGAGATCTGTTCTCCTACCTCCCTGATCCTATTTCCTGCATCCACCAGCTCCTCGCCAAAGTGGCGGAGTTCAGCTAAGTTTTCATTACTCATAGGTGGATTTGGTATGGGTTCTGGGTCGAAGTGAGGGAGAAAGGAATAAGGACTGTTGAGTAGATTTTGGAACTGCCAATCATTGGTCCACCATTCGTCCATTCCTAAAGGCTGGGTGTGAATTATAGGTTCTGGGATTGCTGGTTCCAAATTCATTGGAAGTTGAGTTTCAATAGGATGAGTAAAAACATTTTTATTGACAGGCTTAATAGTATCACAGCTTGCCAATATAAAGTCTAGCTCTTCCTGAAATGTCATTTCCTGGGTTTGCTTAGAGCTTTCTCCAATTTCTATCTGGGTTTGTTTAGAACCTCCTCCAATCTCCATTTCTATTTGCTTAGAATATTCTTCAAACTGTATTCCCATCTGCCTAGACTCTTCCCCGACTTCAATCCCCTTCCCTTTATCTAAGGGATTTTCTATTTTGGGAATCTTTCTAGTGGCGGGTTTCCTCCTACGCACACGCCTCCATCCAACGAATCTTCTCCTTTTCTTGGGCTTGGGTTTCTCCGGAGGTGGAGCATTGAATTCCATAGGTTCTTCTATGTCGGGTATATACCTATTGAAATCTCTGGAAACCTCTATTTTTACCAGATAGAGATTTAAATTCTGAAGGGCGTCAGATAAGTCACTCATGCTGTTTAGTATACATGCAAAATACACACACATACTAAGTTAAAAATTTTATAACAAAATTTCATAGAAAACCTTTAAATATTATTTCATACTGGGTAACTACAAAACAACTGAAAATTAAAACACACTAGGATTTATTGTAAACTTATTTATTTACTGGATAAGGTTTCTGGATTGTAGGTGATAAAGGTACTAAAACTTGAGTCAGTTTATTTAAAGATTTGCATTAACTGCTACAGTGGCTAGTATATAAAGATCTGCCCATTTTTCATCTAACTTGTCTTCCCATGGTGGGTTACTGCCTAATTCTTGGGTTTTCTGTTTAACTTTCCCTCCTTTGGATTTCTTTAGTTTCTCTTGACTTTTCCTAATAATCAAACTTCTTTTATTAGGAGAAAGTGGTTCCTCATATTGTGCCTTACGGACAAATATTCCTTCTTTAGGATTTACATAGGGTTTTGAGGATTTTGTTTGGGATGAACTTCCCTTCTCGTTGGATGACCTATCTAATTTAAGATAGATGTTTGAAAGCTTTTGCTTACCCATACTGTACACAAATATTCAAATAATAAAACACATAATCACAGAATAGAAATTAGAAAAATTAAGTATTTTCTAAATACTTAATTGGCTTAAATCAGTGGCTCTGATACCACCTTTTTCTGTCACGGCCCCCGACCCGGCTTGACCCTTTTCAGGAGCCGCGGGACAGAAAATATCGTGGTATTTATTTAATTAAGTTGACAGCGGAAGTTTTCTTCAGGATCTTTTTAAAACTGCAATTTCCCGATTATTTTATTTCACAACTAAGGATAAAACCCCGGTAATTTACAATCATAAGATTTCATGGAGAAATCTTCATTTTACTAAAACATGTTTCTTTATTTCATATTGAGCCACTTCCTTAAGCTTGTAGTGCTTCGCGGCACTTTTCTTGGATTACAACAGATCACCTGAAACCTGTTTGAAAAAGGTTTTGTCAGCGGGAAATACCGGTGAATCATTCTTTTTACTAAAACGACACATTTGTTATAATTTACAGTATTAAGAGTGATTACAATGTTTCTATATCAACCATATACCCACGGTATTTGTCACTCGACCCATTGGCCCTCCCGTTGTCCAATGGTGTCTCTGACTATGGTCATATCACCCCTTGGCTAACTCGTTGTCCAATGGTGAAGATTATCAAGTAATGTATACAAAACCCCACATACCGGCTGTAATCTGGTGACTACAAAGACTTAATCCCTGTATTTATAACTTTGAAAATAAACATGCTTTTGAAATTAAATTTGATAAAAAGAGAATGACTCACTTTGCAGATTTATATGAGCAGAGCTTAGCCTACTGATTAGCCTTTTAACCTAAATTAATAATATGCACACGAACTCGGTTAGTAACTAATACAACATTTACGATAACTCACGAGATAAAAACCTTCACAACGAATGACAAAGTGCGATACTTAAACATTCATCGATTTAACGACGAATGACAAAGCATAAACCCTAATGTGGGCAGCACTTAAACATCCATTGGATAGTTTAACCGATCGGACATTGAATCGTAGCAGCGATCGAGTTAATACCCGGTATCGGAGCAGCACCTCGCTAATTATATATGAAATTTTGACTTCAGAGTGATATGAATTCATTTTTGAAAGTTTTGTTCGACATCAGTGGATTGTGCAAGTGACGGGCTATTTATAGGTGAATTTAGGGCCTTACGCGGCCCGCGTAAGTCTTCAGCTTAACCTTACGTGGCCCGCCTAGCCTCCCAGTCTACGAGTAGGCTTGACCAGTCACGAGTAGGTTAGCCAGGTGGTCACTACGTGGATCCGGAACACTTATCCGGTCAACGCATGTTTAACGCGGCCCGCGTAAGACAAGGTTGTCTCTTACGCAGCCCGCCTGAAACCTGTAAGTTTGGTTTTTCTTTATTTTTGATGTAGGGTAAGGTTTCAGGGGTCTGGGTTTATACTTACGGGTATTTTTAGGATAATTTTGAGAGTCCTTACAGCCGCAGCCTGTGGTTAATGAAGAGCTCCCACCTTCCCCTCCACATGCTCCTGTTGTTGATCAATTGAAGAATACGAAGCATGTTGATGTTACTGCAGAGGTTGAAAAGGTTGTTGATCCAGAGGTTGTGGATGGTGCTGGTAATCCACGAACCTCTGAAACTGTTGCTCCAGACCTGAGGAAAGAACAAACTCCTGAAAAAACTCCTGCTTCAACTTCTTCTCCTCAACCTTCTGATGCTATGCCTGAACGTGTGGAGAAGGTTTTTGCTGAGGAGCAAAGCTCATTTGCTGATGTTGATAAAAATTCTCCAATCCGCCCAGAGGAAACCCTAGGGGATTACTATTACAGGATTTATTCGGAAAAAAGATGCTTCTGAACTTCATGCCCCTGTTTGGAATTTGAAGAAAGGTGACACTTTCTCGGATTGGCGCGTGTGCCAAGATTGGTTGCAGGGGATATTTCTGCCTGGAGAGATCAAGTTTCAAGAAAGCCGGTCTTATGAACAAACTTATCAAGCTTATCTTGAGGAGACTTCTTCTCATGCTTCTACCATTCATCGCATAGTGCGTGAGTGGTATAGTATGCATAAGGATTGGGAAGCTTTTAGGGTTTCCCAGAAGAAGTTTGCTAGTGATGAAAAGCGTTTAGCTCAGCTAAAAGCTAAATTGGAAGCTGATCAAGCCAAGTTTGAGGCCGATCGTAAAACTGAGGAATGGTCCGTTGCGGGTTGGAAACGGAAAGCGGAAGCTGAAGCTACCCTTCTTGCTGAGGAGCGCAAGAATTTTAAAAGGATTTGTGAAAAGGATAACCATGAGAAGATGGGTCTTCGTAATGCTATTAATAATCTCAAAGCTGAAGTTGAGAGATTGAAGAAACAGGATACGGAGATCGAAAAACTAAAAAAGGAGAGAGCTGAAGCTGCTTGTGATGAAGCGCGTGCTGACAGGGAGCGTAGTGAACAACGAGAGGTACAAGCTTGCGCCACTCTTGCTCTTAGAGATAAAGAGATAGAAGAACTTATTGCTTTGCTTTCTGACCAGGAACAACTTAAAAAGGACCTGGAGCTTGCGCACTCTGAAAAGGCTGAAACTTCCCGCCGTTTAACTGAGACCGAAGAAAAATTGGAAAATTTTGAAACGGCGCGAGCCAAAGCGGAAAGCGAGCTTGAACCTTTAAAGAGTGATATGGCGTGGCTGAAAGATCTTGGAATTGCTTGTGTAAGTCGCTTGCTCTTTTTCTGTTATGGAACTGTTTATGCACTTTCTTATTTACCCTTTCCTTTCTTCACAGGTTGCTGAATCAGTGTTGAACTCTGAGGAGTTGGATAAAACTGTTGCGCGGTTAGTTGTTGCTGCGCGTAAAGACGGGTACGCCCAAGGATATGCTGAGTGTTCTCGTCATGTAAATAGCGCTTTGAAGGTTGATTGGGATATCAGCAAATCTGCTACTTATGGCGTGGATACTAATGCTGCGCTTGCTGCTTTAAAGGCAGAATTTAACAACTTGCAACTTCTGGTTATGGATCTGATAAATGTTGCGCTGCAATCTGATGATCACGTGGCGCAACTAAAGGAAATCTTTCCGGATGACGGTGAAGATTTAGTGTAGGTTCCTTGAAAGCTGCTTTGAACAATTTTTTATAATGTTTGGGATGTGTATCCTTTTCTTTGTTGGTGCGCTGTTTGCGCAAGTAACTAAAACACTGTCGTGTTTGATAGTTTTTAAGGCGTATTCGTACGCTGGGAATAGTATGACATGTTTTTTAGTTTACAATTTGTTGCATGAGTTCAATTACTTTGATTAAGTAAGGCGAATGAAGTTTGGTATAAAGCTCATGTGTGAACTTATGGTCGTTTGTGACGTGATCACTGACCGTTCATGAGGCTTGTTTTGTAATTACCATAATGTTTTTGCGCTTACTAAAAGAAATTGCATGCATTTTGTAAAGAAAAAACACAAGAATGATAGAAACTTTGCTGTTTATTTCTGGATAGGGCACAGAGGCCATTACAAAGTTTTTTAATAAATATATGAGACTTAACTTACTCTATTCTCCCGCTTTTTCTTAATAGATCGTGTGTTTTCTGCGTGGAGACCATAGAGTTTCTTCTCAGTTCCTCGCCCTTTTGCTCGGGCCTTCTTCCCCCCCGAGTTAACTGCTTTATTTCTTTGCGCACATTTTGTAGCAGATGTGTAAGTTCGCTGCTTTTGAGGGCTTTCTCAATCTCGGTGCGCAAAGAAATGCAGTTGTTAGTGGTATGCCCATTATCTTTGTGATATTCGCAATATTGGGCTGGATCTTGTCCACGCTTGTTTTTCATGGGGATCGGTGGTTTGAACTGATAGTCTTTAGTGCTCAAAACTTCCGCGGGGGTTTTAGTTAGGGGGGTCCATTGCCTCTCCCTGTTCTCCTGTTTGTTTTCCCTCTGCGCAGTAAGTTTGTTGATCGTTGACCGAGCATCTTCAGACGAATGATTTCCCGAACCAGAGTCGCGCCATCCCTTTTTGAATTTCCTTCCGCCATTTAAACTTAAGTCGGAGGGTCTGTTGTGCGGTGGCGGCGGCCTATTGGTGGTAAGGTTCTTCTCTGTTTGTGCATAAACTTTTGCGGCTGCCATCACTTTCTCCCAACTTATTGGGAGTCCTTCCGTCCCAGATAGGACCTTGATCATATCATCGCATCTGACCGCGTATTTGAATTGTGCGCGGATCAGTTGCTCGTGGACTCCCCTGATTTCCAGTACTTCTTTATTGTATCGGGTGATAAAATCCTCCAAACTTTCATCATCGTGACGCCAAATATTCATGACATCTGATGTGTCTCGGATGGATCGTCGCTGTTGACTGAAATGAGTCAGAAATTTCTTGTGTAGGTCTTTCCATGATGTGATGCTCCCGATGGGTAGATTATCGAACCAGATTCTGGCAGCGCCAGTAAGGGTCTGTACGAAGAGATGGCACCATAATGGTAAAGTCCAGCCACCTACTAGCCCTGCGCTTGTAAAAACCCTTAAATGGTCATCGGGGTCTGTCAGCCCATTAAATTTACCCACGTTGGATGGTAGTTTAGCTTTCTCAAGCGGAGCCAAAGCTATTTCTACCAGCAGCAACTATTGCTGGAATAGCATTGGCTATTCCTTGAGCAACGATATTTTCTACATCTTGCCTATTTAGAAATTGATCCTCCGGATGTTGCTCAGATTGATTAACCTCAAAAACTGGTTCGTTATTAGCATTTTCCATCTGATAATTAATATATATAATTTATTAGTATCGAATAAATAACAATTATATACAAAACAATCATACAAATTTTACAACACATATAGCCAAAACTATCGATTTCTTGATTTCCATTTTTATATATTATAGTATGCATCAATACACACCATTATCTTACAAAGTTTTATTTGTAGTTATTTTACAAGATTATATTTTTCTATTTATTATACAACCACAGTTTCATAAACTCCACTATCATGTGTCAGTTGGTATTTCAGTAACGACGTTCCCTCTCGTCGTATTTCCAGGAGATCTGTTCTCCTACCTCCCTGATCCTATTTCCTGCATCCACCAGCTCCTCGCCAAAGTGGCGGAGTTCAGCTAAGTTTTCATTACTCATAGGTGGATTTGGTATGGGTTCTGGGTCGAACGGAGGGAGAAAGGAATAAGGACTGTTGAGTAGATTTTGGAACTGCCAATCATTGGTCCACCATTCGTCCATTCCTAAAGGCTGGGTGTGAATTATAGGTTCTGGGATTGCTGGTTCCAAATTCATTGGAAGTTGAATTTCAATAGGATGAGTAAAAACATTTTTATTGACAGGCTTAATAGTATCACAGCTTGCCAATATAAAGTCTAGCTCTTCCTGAAATGTCATTTCCTAGGTTTGCTTAGAGCTTTCTCCAATTTCTATCTGGGTTTGTTTAGAACCTCCTCCAATCTCCATTTCTATTTGCTTAGAATATTCTTCAAACTGTATTCCCATCTGCCTAGACTCTTCCCCGACTTCAATCCCCTTCCCTTTATCTAAGGGATTTTCTATTTTGGGAATCTTTCTAGTGGCGGGTTTCCTCCTACGCACACGCCTCCATCCAACGAATCTTCTCCTTTTCTTGGGCTTGGGTTTCTCCGGAGGTGGAGCATTGAATTCCATAGGTTCTTCTATGTCGGGTATATACCTATTGAAATCTCTGGAAACCTCTATTTTTACCGGATAGAGATTTAAATTCTGAAGGGCGTCAGATAAGTCACTCATGCTGTTTAGTATACATGCAAAATACACACACATACTAAGTTAAAAATTTTATAACAAAATTTCATAGAAAACCTTTAAATATTATTTCATACTGGGTAACTACAAAACAACTGAAAATTAAAACACACTAGGGTTTATTGTAAACTTATTTATTTACTGGATAAGGTTTCTGGATTGTAGGTAATAAAGGTACTAAAACTTGAGTCAGTTTATTTAAAGATTTGCATTAACTGCTACAGTGGCTAGTATATAAAGATCTGCCCATTTTTCATCTAACTTGTCTTCCCATGGTGGGTTACTGCCTAATTCTTGGGTTTTCTGATTAACTTTCCCTCCTTTGGATTTCTTTAGTTTCTCTTGACTTTTCCTAATAATCAAACTTCTTTTATTAGGAGAAAGTGGTTCCTCATATTGTGCCTTACGGACAAATATTCCTTCTTCAGGATTTACATAGGGTTTTGAGGATTTTGTTTGGGATGAACTTCCCTTCTCGTTGGATGACCTATCTAATTTAAGATAGATGTTTGAAAGCTTTTGCTTACCCATACTGTACACAAATATTCAAATAATAAAACACATAATCACAGAATAGAAATTAGAAAAATTAAGTATTTTCTAAATACTTAATTGGCTTAAATCAGTGGCTCTGATACCACCTTTTTCTGTCACGGCCCCCGACCCGGTTTGACCCGTTTCAGGAGCCGCGGGACAGAAAATATCGTGGAATTTATTTAATTAAGTTGACAGCGGAAGTTTTCTTCAGGGTCTTTTTAAAACTGCAATTTCCCAATTATAATATTTCACAACTCAGGATAAAACCCCGGTAATTTACAATCATAAGATTTCATGGAGAAATCTTCATTTTACTAAAACATGTTTCTTTATTTCATATTGAGCCACTTCCTTAAGCTTGTAGTGCTTCGCGGCACTTTTCTTGGATTACAACAGATCACCTGAAACATGTTTGAAAAAGGTTTTGTCAGCGGGAAATACCGGTGAATCATTCTTTTTATTAAAACGACACATTTGTTATAATTTACAGTATTAAGAGTGATTACAATGTTTCTATATCAACCATATACCCACGGTATTTGTCACTCGACCCTTTGGCCCTCCCGTTGTCCAATGGTGTCTGTGACTATGGTCATATCACCCCTTGGCTAACTCGTTGTCCAATGGTGAAGATTATCAAGTAATGTATACAAAACCCCACATACCGGCTGTAATCTGGTGACTACAAAGACTTAATCCCTGTATTTATAACTTTGAAAATAAACATGCTTTTGAAATTAAATTTGATAAAAAGAGAATGACTCACTTTGCAGATTTATATGAGCAGAGCTTAGCCTACTGATTAGCCTTTTAACCTAAATTAATAATATGCACACGAACTCGGTTAGTAACTAATACAGCATTTACGATAACTCACGAGATAAAAACCTTCACAACGAATGACAAAGTGCGATACTTAAACATTCATCGATTTAACGACGAATGACAAAGCATAAACCCTAATGTGGGCAGCACTTAAACATCCATTGGATAGTTTAATCGATCGGACATTGAATCGTAGCAGCGATCGAGTTAATACCCGGTATCGGAGCAGCACCTCGCTAATTATATATGAAATTTCGACTTCAGAGTGATATGAATTCATTTTTGAAAGTTTTGATCGACATCAGTGGATTGTGCAAGTGACAGGCTATTTATAGGTGAATTTAGGGCCTTACGCGGCCCGCGTAAGTCTTCAGCTTAACCTTACGCGGCCCGCCTAGCCGCCCAGTCTACGAGTAGGCTTGACCAGTCACGAGTAGGTTAGCCAGGTGGTCACTACGTGGATCTGGAACACTTATCCGGTCAACGCATGTTTGACGCGGCCAGCGTAAGACAAGGTTGTCTCTTACGCGGCCCGCCTGAAACCAGTAAGTTTGGTTTTTCTTGATTTTTGATGTAGGGTAAGGTTTCAGGGGTCTGGGTTTATACTTATGGGTATTTTTAGGATAATTTTGAGAATCCTTACAGCCGCAGCCTATGGTTAATGAAGAGCTCCCACCTTCCCCTCCGCATGCTCCTGTTGTTGATCAATTGAAGACTACGGAGCATGTTGATGTTACTGCAGAGGTTGAAAAGGTTGTTGATCCAGAGGTTGTGGATGGTGCTGGTAATCCACGAACCTCTGAAACTGTTGCTCAAGACCTGAGGAAAGAACAAACTCCTGAAAAAACACCTGCTTCAACTTCTTCTCCTAAACCTTCTGATGCTATGCCTGAACGTGTGGAGAAGGTTTTTGCTGAGGAGCAAAGCTCATTTGCTGATGTTGATAAAAATTCTCCAATCCGCCCAGAGGAAACCCTGGGCGGATTACTATTACAGGATTTATTCGGAAAAAGATGCTTCTGAACTTCATGCCCCTGTTTGGAATTTGAAGAAAGGTGACACTTTCTCGGATTGGCGCGTGTGCCAAGATTGGTTGCAGGGGATATTTCTGCCTGGAGAGATCAAGTTTCAAGAAAGCCGGTCTTATGAACAAACTTATCAAGCTTATCTTGAGGAGACTGCTTCTCATGCTTCTACCACTCATCGCATAGTGCGTGAGTGGTATAGTATGCATAAGGATTGGGAAGCTTTTAGGGTTTCCCAGAAGAAGTTTGCTAGTGATGAAAAGCGTTTAGCTCAGCTAAAAGCTAAATTGGAAGCTGATCAAGCCAAGTTTGAGGCCGATCGTAAAACTGAGGAATGGTCCGTTGCGGGTTGGAAACGGAAAGCGGAAGCTGAAGCTACCCTTCTTGCTGAGGAGCGCAAGAATTTTAAAAGGATTTGTGAAAAGGATAACCATGAGAAGATGGGTCTTCGTAATGCTATTAATAATCTCAAAGCTGAAGTTGAGAGATTGAAGAAACAGGATACGGAGATCGAAAAACTAAAAAAGGAGAGAGCTGTAGCTGAAGCTGCTTGTGATGAAGCGCGTGCTGACAGGGAGCGTAGTGAACAACGAGAGGTACAAGCTTGCGCCACTCTTGCTCTTAGAGATAAAGATATAGAAGAACTTATTGCTTTGCTTTCTTACCAGGAACAACTTAAAAAGGACCTGGAGCTTGCGCACTCTGAAAAGGCTGAAACTTCCCGCTGTTTAACTGAGACCGAAGAAAAATTGGAAAATTCTGAAACGGCGCGAGCCAAAGCGGAAAGCGAGCTTGAACCTTTAAAAAGTGATATGGCGTGGCTGAAAGATCTTGGAATTGCTTGTGTAAGTCACTTGCTCTTTTTCTGTTATGGAACTGTTTATGCGCTTTCTTATTTACCCTTTCCTTTCTTCACAGGTTGCTGAATCAGTGTTGAACTCTGAGGAGTTGGATAAAACTGTTGCGCGGTTAGTTGTTGCTTCGCGTAAAGACGGGTACGCCCAAGGATATGCTGAGTGTTCTCGTCATGTAAATAGCGCTTTGAAGGTTGATTGGGATATCAGCAAATATGCTACTTATGGCGTGGATACTAATGCTGCGCTTGCTGCTTTAAAGGCAGAATTTAACAACTTGCAACTTCCGGTTATGGATCTGATAAATGTTGCGCTGCAATCTGATGATCACGTGGCGCAACTAAAGGAAATCTTTCCGGATGACGGTGAAGATTTAGTGTAGGTTCCTTGAAAGCTGCTTTGAACAATTTTTTATAATGTTTGGGATGTGTATCCTTTTCTTTGTTTGTGCGCTGTTTGCGCAAGTAACTAAAACACTGCCGTGTTTGATAGTTTTTAAGGCGTATTCGTACGCTGGGAATAGTATGACATGTTTTTTAGTTTACAATTTGTTGCATGAGTTCAATTACTTTGATTAAGTAAGGCGAATGAAGTTTGGTATAAAGCTCATGTGTGAACTTATGGTCGTTTGTGACGTGATCACTGACCGTTCATGAGGCTTGTTTTGTAATTACCATAATGTTTTTGCGCTTACTAAAAGAAATTGCATGCATTTTGTAAAGAAAAAACACAAGAATGATAGAAACTTTGCTGTTTATTTCTGGATAGGGCACAGAGGCCATTACAAAGTTTTTTAATAAATATATGAGACTTAACTTACTCTATTCTCCCGCTTTTTCTTGATAGATCGTGTCTTTTCTGCGTGGAGACCATAGAGTTTCTTCTCAGGTCTTCGCCCTTTTGCTCGGGCCTTCTTCCCCCCGAGTTATCTGCTTTATTTCTTTGCGCACATTTTGTAGCAGATGTGTGAGTTCGCTGCTTTTGAGGGCTTTCTCAATCTCGGTGCGCAAAGAAATGCAGTTGTTAGTGGTATGCCCATTATCTTTGTGATATTCGCAATATTGGGCTGGATCTTGTCCACGCTTGTTTTTCATGGGGATCGGTGGTTTGAACTGATAGTCTTTAGTGCTCAAAACTTCCGCGGGGGTTTTAGGTAGGGGAGTCCATTGCCTCTCCCTGTTCTCCTGTTTGTTTTCCCTCTGCGCAGTAAGTTTGTTGATCGTTGACCGAGCATCTTCAGACGAATGATTTCCCGAACCAGAGTCGCGCCATCCCTTTTTGAATTTCCTTCCGCCATTTAAACTTAAGTCGGAGGGTCTGTTGTGCGGTGGCGGCGGCCTATTGGTGGTAAGGTTCTTCTCTGTTTGTGCATAAACTTTTGCGGCTGCCATCACTTTCTCCCAACTTATTGGGAGTCCTTCCGTCCCAGATAGGACCTTGATCATATCATCGCATCTGACCGCGTATTTGAATTGTGCGCGGATCAGTTGCTCGTGGACTCCCCTGATTTCCAGTACTTCTTTATTGTATCGGGTGATAAAATCCTCCAAACTTTCATCGTCGTGACGCCAAATATTCATGACATCTGATGTGTCTCGGATGGATCGTCGCTGTTGACTGAAATGAGTCAGAAATTTCTTGCGTAGGTCTTTCCATGATGTGATGCTCCCGATGGGTAGATTATCGAACCAGATTCTGGCAGCGCCAGTAAGGGTCTGTACGAAGAGATGGCACCATAATGGTAAAGTCCAGCCACCTACTAGCCCTGCGCTTGTAAAAACCCATAAATGGTCATCGGGGTCTGTCAGCCCATTAAATTTACCCACGTTGGATGGTAGTTTAGCTTTCTCAAGTGGAGCCAAAGCTATTTCTACCAGCAGCAACTATTCCTGGAATAGCATTGGCTATTCCTTGAGCAACGATATTTTCTATATCTTGCCTATTTAGAAATTGATCCTCTGGATGCTGCTCAGATTGATTAACCTCATTAACTGGTTCGTTATTAGCATTTTCCATCTGATAATTAATATATATAATTTATTAGTATCGAATAAATAACAATTATATACAAAACAATCATACAAATTTTACAACACATATAACCAAAACTATCGATTTCTTGATTCCCATTTTTATATATTATAGTATGCATCAATACACACCATTATCTTAAAAAGTTTTATTTGTAGTTATTTTACAAGATTATATTTTTCTATTTATTATACAACCACAGTTTCATAAACTCCACTATCATGTGTCAGTTGGTATTTCAGTAACGGCATTCCCTCTCGTCGTATTTCAAGGAGATCTGTTCTCCTACCTCCCTGGTCCTATTTCCTGCATCCACCAGCTCCTCGCCAAAGTGGCGGAGTTCAGCTAAGTTTTCATTACTCATAGGTGGATTTGGTATGGGTTCTGGGTCGAACTGAGGGAGAAAGGAATAAGGACTGTTGAGTAGATTTTGGAACTGCCAATCATTGGTCCACCATTCGTCTATTCCTAAAGGCTGGGTGTGAATTATAGGTTCTGGGATTGCTGGTTCCAAATTCATTGGAAGTTGAGTTTCAATAGGATGAGTAAAAACATTTTTATTGACAGGCTTAATAGTATCACAGCTTGCCAATATAAAGTCTAGCTCTTCCTGAAATGTCATTTCCTGGGTTTGCTTAGAGCTTTCTCCAATTTCTATCTGGGTTTGTTTAGAACCTCCTCCAATCTCCATTTCTATTTGCTTAGAATATTCTTCAAACTGTATTCCCATCTGCCTAGACTCTTCCCCGACTTCAATCCCCTTCCCTTTATCTAAGGGATTTTCTATTTTGGGAATCTTTCTAGTGGCGGGTTTCCTCCTACGCACACGCCTCCATCCCACGAATCTTCTCCTTTTCTTGGGCTTGGGTTTCTCCGGAGGTGGAGCATTGAATTCCATAGGTTCTTCTATGTCGGGTATATACCTATTGAAATCTCTGGAAACCTCTATTTTTACCGGATAGAGATTTAAATTCTGAAGGGCGTCAGATAAGTCACTCATGCTATTTAGTATACATGCAAAATACACACAAATACTAAGTTAAAAATTTTATAACAAAATTTCATAGAAAACCTTTAAATATTATTTCATACTAGGTAACTACAAAACAACTGAAAATTAAAACACACTAGGGTTTATTGTAAACTTTTTTATTTACTGGATAAGGTTTCTGGATTGTAGGTGATAAAGGTACTAAAACTTGAGTCAGTTCATTTAAAGATTTGCATTAACTGCTACAGTGGCTAGTATATAAAGATCTGCCCATTTTTCATCTAACTTGTCTTCCCATTGTGGGTTACTGCCTAATTCTTGGGTTTTCTGATTAACTTTCCCTCCTTTGGATTTCTTTAGTTTCTCTTGACTTTTCCAAATAATCAAACTTCTTTTATTAGGAGAAAGTGGTTCCTCATATTGTGCCTTACGGACAAATATTCCTTCTTCAGGATTTACATAGGGTTTTGAGGATTTTGTTTGGGATGAACTTCCCTTCTCGTTGGATGACCTATCTAATTTAAGATAGATGTTTGAAAGCTTTTGCTTACCCATACTGTACACAAATATTCAAATAATAAAACACATAATCACAGAATAGAAATTAGAAAAATTAAGTATTTTCTAAATACTTAATTGGCTTAAATCAGTGGCTCTGATACCACCTTTTTCTGTCACGGCCCCCGACCCGGTTTGACCCGTTTCAGGAGCCGCGGGACAGAAAATCCCGTGGTATTTATTTAATTAAGTTGACAGCGG
This sequence comes from Helianthus tuberosus, assembly GCA_030545235.1. Classification (NCBI taxonomy): domain Eukaryota; kingdom Viridiplantae; phylum Streptophyta; class Magnoliopsida; order Asterales; family Asteraceae; genus Helianthus; species Helianthus tuberosus. Next base: position 154,010,410 of record CM060351.1, read on the forward strand.
AAGTTTTCTTCAGGATCTTTTTAAAACTGCAATTTCCCGATTATTTTATTTCACAACTCAGGATAAAACCCCGGTAATTTACAATCATAAGATTTCACGGAGAAATCTTCATTTTACTAAAACATGTTTCTTTATTTCATGTTGAGCCACTTCCTTAAGCTTGTAGTGCTTCGCGGCACTTTTCTTGGATTACAACAGATCACCTGAAACATGTTTGAAAAAGGTTTTCTCAGCGGGAAATACCGATGAATCATTCTTTTTACTAAAACGACACATTTGTTATAATTTACAGTATTAAGAGCGATTACAATGTTTCTATATCAACCATATACCCACGGTATTTGTCACTCGACCTATTGGCCCTCCCGTTATCCAATGGTGTCTGTGACTATGGTCATATCACCCCTTGGCTAACTCGTTGTCCAATGGTGAAGATTATCAAGTAATGTATATAAAACCCCACATACCGGCTGTAATCTGGTGACTACAAAGACTTAATCCCTGTATTTATAACTTTGAAAATAAACATGCTTTTGAAATTAAATTTGATAAAAAGAGAATAACTCACTTTGCAGATTTATATGAGCAGAGCTTAGCCTACTGATTAGCCTTTTAACTTAAATTAATAATATGCACACGAACTCGGTTAGTAACTAATACAACATTTACGATAACTCACGAGATAAAAACCTTCACAACGAATGACAAAGTGCGATACTTAAACATTCATCGATTTAACGACGAATGACAAAGCATAAACCCTAATGTGGGCAGCACTTAAACATCTATTGGATAGTTTAATCGATCGGACATTGAATCATAGCAGCGATCGAGTTAATACCCGGTATCGGAGCAGCACCTCGCTAATTATATATGAAATTTCGACTTCAGAGTCATATGAATTCGTTTTTGAAAGTTTTGATCGACACCAGTGGATTGTGGAAGTGACGGGCAATTTATAGGTGAATTTAGGGCCTTACGCGGCCCGCGTAAATCTTCAGCTTAACCTTACGCGGCCCGCCTAGCCGCCCAGTCTACGAGTAGGCTTGACCAGTCATGAGTAGGTTAGCAAGGTGGTCACTACGTGGATTCGGAACACTTATCCGGTCAACGCATGTTTGACGCGGCCCGCGTAAGACAAGGTTGTCTCTTACGCGGCCCGCCTGAAACCTGTAAGTTTGGTTTTTCTTTATTTTTGATGTAGGGTAAGGTTTCAGGGGTCTGGGTTTATACTTACGGGTATTTTTAGGATAATTTTGAGAGTCCTTACAGCCGCAGCCTGTGGTTAATGAAGAGCTCCCACCTTCCCCTCCGCATGCTCCTGTTGTTGATCAATTGAAGACTACAGAGCATGTTGATGTTACTGCAGAGGTTGAAAAGGTTGTTGATCCAGAGGTTGTGGATGGTGCTGGTAATCCACGAACCTCTGAAACTGTTGCTCAAGACCTGAGGAAAGAACAAACTCCTGAAAAAACTCCTGCTTCAACTTCTTCTCCTAAACCTTCTGATGCTATGCCTGAACGTGTGGAGAAGGTTTTTGCTGAGGAGCAAAGCTCATTTGCTGATGTTGATAAAAATTCTCCAATCCGCCCAGAGGAAACCCTGGGGGATTACTATTACAGGATTTATTCGGAAAAAGATGCTTCTGAACTTCATGCCCCTGTTTGGAATTTGAAGAAAGGTGACACTTTCTCGGATTGGCGCGTGTGCCAAGATTGGTTGCAGGGGATATTTCTGCCTGGAGAGATCAAGTTTCAAGAAAGCCGGTCTTATGAACAAACTTATCAAGCTTATCTTGAGGAGACTGCTTCTCATGCTTCTACCACTCATCGCATAGTGCGTGAGTGGTATAGTATGCATAAGGATTGGGAAGCTTTTAGGGTTTCCCAGAAGAAGTTTGCGAGTGATGAAAAGCGTTTAGCTCAGCTAAAAGCTAAATTGGAAGCTGATCAAGCCAAGTTTGAGGCCGATCGTAAAACTGAGGAATGGTCCGTTGCGGGTTGGAAACGGAAAGCGGAAGCTGAAGCTACCCTTCTTGCTGAGGAGCGCAAGAATTTTAAAAGGATTTGTGAAAAGGATAACCATGAGAAGATGGGTCTTCGTAATGCTATTAATAATCTCAAAGCTAAAGTTGAGAGATTGAATAAATAGGATACGGAGATCGAAAAACTAAAAAAGGAGAGAGCTGAAGATGAAGCTGCTAGTGATGAAGCGCGTGCTGACAGGGAGCGTAGTGAACAACGAGAGGTACAAGCTTGCGCCACTCTTGCTCTTAGAGATAAAGAGATAGAAGAACTTATTGCTTTGCTTTCTGACCAGGAACAACTTAAAAAGGACCTGGAGCTTGCGCACTCTGAAAAGGCTGAAACTTCCCGCCGTTTAACTGAGACAGAAGAAAAATTGGAAAATTCTGAAACGGCGCGAGCCACAGCGGAAAGCGAGCTTGAACCTTTAAAGAGTGATATGGCATGGCTGAAAGATCGTGGAATTGCTTGTGTAAATTGCTTGCTCTTTTTCTGTTATGGAACTGTTTATGCGCTTTGTTATTTACCCTTTCCTTTCTTCACAGGTCGCTGAATCAGTGTTGAACTCCGAGGAGTTGGATAAAACTGTTGCGCGGTTAGTTGTTGCTGCGCGTAAAGACGGGTACGCCCAAGGATATGATGAGTGTTCTCGTCATGTAAATAGCGCTTTGAAGGTTGATTGGGATATCAGCAAATCTGCTACTTATAGCGTGGAAACTAATGCTGTGCTTGCTGCTTTAAAGGTAGAATTTAACAACTTGCAACTTCCGGTTATGGATCTGATAAATGTTGCGCTGCAATCTGATGATCACGTGGCGCAACTAAAGGAAATCTTTCCGGATGACGGTGAAGATTTAGTGTAGGTTCCTTGAAAGCTGCTTTGAACAATTTTTTATAATGTTTGGGATGTGTATCCTTTTCTTTGTTGGTGCGTTGTTTGCGCAAGTAACTAAAACAGTGCCGTGTTTGATGGTTTTTAAGGCGCATTCGTACGCTGGGAATAGTATGACATGTTTTTTAGTTTACAATTTGTTGCATGAGTTCAATTACTTTGATTAAGTAAGGCGAATGAAGTTTGGTATAAAGCTCATGTGTGAACTTATGGTCATTTGTGACGTGATCACTGACCGTTCATGAGGCTTTTTTTGTAATTACCATAATGTTTTTGCGCTTACTAAAAGAAATTGCATGCATTTTGTAAAGAAAAAACACAAGAATGATAGAAACTTTGCTGTTTATTTCTAGATTGGGCACAGAGGCCATTACAAAGTTTTTTAATAAATATATGAGACTTAACTTACTCTATTCTCCCACTTTTTCTAGATAGATCGTGTCTTTTCTGTGTGGAGACCATAGAGTTTCTTCTCAGTTCTTCGCCCTTTTGCTCGGGCCTTCTTCCCCCCGAGTTATCTGCTTTATTTCTTTGCGCACATTTTGTAGCAGATGTGTGAGTTCGCCGCTTTTGAGGGCTTTCTCAATCTCGGTGCGCAAAGAAATGCAGTTGTTAGTGGTATGCCCATTATCTTTGTGATATTCGCAATATTGGGCTGGATCTTGTCCACGCTTGTTTTTCATGGGGATCGGTGGTTTGAACTGATAGTCTTCAGTGCTCAAAACTTCCGCGGGGGTTTTAGTTAGGGGGTCCATTGCCTCTCCCTGTTCTCCTGTTTGTTTTCCCTCTGCTCAGTAAGTTTGTTGATCGTTGACCGAGCATCTTCAGACGAATGATTTCCCGAACCAGAGTCGCGCCATCCCTTTTTGAATTTCCTTCCGCCATTTAAACTTAAGTCGGAGGGTCTGTTGTGCGGTGGCGGCGGCCTATTGGTGGTAAGGTTCTTCTCTGTTTGTGCATAAACTTTTGCGGCTGCCATCACTTTCTCCCAACTTATTGGGAGTCCTTTCGTCCCAGATAGGACCTTGATCATATCATCGCATCTGACCACGTATTTGAATTGTGCGCGGATCAGTTGCTCGTGGACTCCCCTGATTTCCAGTACTTCTTTATTGTATCGGGTGATAAAATCCTCCAAACTTTCATCGTCGTGACGCCAAATCTTCATGACATCTGATGTGTCTCGGATGGATCGTCGCTGTTGACTGAAATGAGTCAGAAATTTCTTGCGTAGGTCTTTCCATGATGTGATGCTCCCGATGGGTAGATTATCAAACCAGATTCTGGCAGCGCAAGTAAGGGTCTGTACGAAGAGATGGCACCATAATGGTAAAGTCCAGCCACCTACTAGCCCTGCGCTTGTAAAAACCCTTAAATGGTCATCGGGGTCTGTCAGCCCATTAAATTTACCCACGTTGGATGGTAGTTTAGCTTTCTCAAGTGGAGCCAAAGCTATTTCCATGATGAACTTTGAATTTTCCGCTGCTTCCGCAGGGCGGTAAATCAAATCATAGTTGTGCTCTGCCTCAGGGTTATAAACCGCACGAGGTCTGCATTTTTTGTAATTTGGCTGCAATCGGTTGAACACACTGGTATTTGCACTTAAACGGTAAGTTGTATCAGATTCATCGGTGTGGGTGTTTCGTTGAGAACCCAACCTAGTGTGAACTGATTGTCTTCGGTGAGGGTGTGGTTCATCTCGATACTCTCTCTGATGACTCCCTGATTGGGTGTATTCATACTTTGATGTGGATCTGGAATAAACTTCTGTATTTTCGTGGGATGGATCTTCCCGTTGAGAAGCATTAGCACGAGATCCTGGCCTTCGAGATTGGGTTAAGGGAGCAGTTTGTGTGACACCCCAGGAAAATCAGGAAAACAACGCAACTTAACTAGCTTCCTCAGTAACCACGCGCTAAATTTCGGGACGAAATTCTCTTAACAGGGGGAGAATGTGACAACCCTCATAATTCCATGTATTCCGTACAATTCATTAATGATAATTAATGTGCTTGACGACTGTGTGGAATTACTTAACTGCCTTCTGATATCTGTGTTATACTTACATATGCATGTTAACATACTAGTAGTATACAGAAAAGTTACTAAAAAGTCCTGTGTACTTTCCTGAGTATTGAAAAGTAAAAACATTACAAAAATATATAAATAGGACGCCTTACGGATTAATTAAGCAGTTTAACGGAACAGTTCGAACCGAACAACCGGACTTTACCCGGAACATAAAAATAATGTCAATGACATTGTTTACACCTTTCTGAGCCAGTTAGGGTCCCCGAATACCCTAACACCTGTTATATATTACAACAAACATAATACCCTTATTTATTTCCTAACTTATCTAACTAAATGCTTAACCATTAGTTGAAATCCAACACATTTACCCCCCCCCCCTTGACCGAGTCGGTCACCACAAGGGTGACAAATTTTGTCCTTGATCAATTATTATAATCCATATGCCCATTATCTAGAAGACACAATATTTAGTGGGTAATGGGATTACATGGGTTATAGATGAACTTATAAGATCACTAACTTATTCATTCAACACTTAACAAATTTTTCCACTCTTTCTTTCCCTCTTTGTTGCTTACGGCCGAGAACCAAGCCCCACCCACATCCATTTTCCATTTTGATCAAGGCATTTTAATAACATACAAAGGTGAAGGATCACGTATAAGGAGGCTCGGTGCTTACGGATTGCCAAGGACCTCACCACAACGCTATTAACCACCCGTTCTTCGTCTAGTTTCTTCCCTAGCCACGAGCTAGTAGTAAATGACTCTAAACACCCTATTGATCTTCTCTAATGTGGTTAATAAGAGATTCGTCGGATAAAAATCATAAACACTTAAGAACCTAACATAAAGTCTTGGACAAAAGATGAATAAGTTGGATAAAGAAAAGTTATGTGTGTAAGTCATGTAGATCTTGTGTGGTTATGATTATTGATTGATTATCTGATGTTTTGTTGGATAATATTGAGGTTTGATGTTGTTGTGATCACTAAACATGATTAACGGAATCAATTGAACACAAACTAGAAAGCTAAAGACTAAAAACAGAATCTGTCCAAGTTTTACAGCCAACTTCAGTTGGCTGTAAACAGGCCATAAACTCTACGAAAAACTGATATTTTGAGTCTAAAACGTGTTATTATGAAATACGGTTCTAATGGCACCGGAATCGTAATTTTTGGACTTCGTTTACTATTTTTAAAGCGTCATTTCGTAACAGCAGCTAGAGCTGCATTTTTCTGCTGAAAATATGTTTTTTGTTTTCTGTCATAACTTGGGTTCTGTTTAGAGTTGGATCATGAAACTTGTACTGTAGATGACCACCGATGTATTTGTAATTACCCCACTGGAATTTCGTAAATCGGACGCACGATGAATTTTAAATAAATTATCCCGTGGACTGTGGTCAGAAAAATATGAATCTGAGTTCAGTCCGGAAAATGAATTTTTATAAAATATTAGTAATCAATCGGACCCCAATATTTTTACACAATAAAATTTAGAACGTTTAAGACATTCTGTAAAAATTTGGGAATTTTTGGAATAATTTAACTATTTTATTAAAATGTCCAAAAACAGCCCGGTTTTGAATATTAATGCGGAAATGACATAAGTTGTGATTTGCGTGTCTAAATGTCGAGTATACTATCTGTGAGTGATCTAACATGTTATATGTGTTACGTGCACTATCGTATGTTTGCTTATGAGAGGGGAATGGATGGGAAGTATTTATGGGCATAAACAGTTAAAGTAATGCATGCTATGTGATAGATACATGTAGAAACTTTGTGCTCTATTTGAAAATCACTAAATGACTAACTGGTAAATCATACTAGGATGTGATTGACCGACCTTGACTGTTAGCTATATTTGACAATCTACCCGAGCAAACCGAGGTGAGTTCACACACTTTCTAAGGCATGGGATTCCCGGTGGTTTGGGAATGGGTTAAAGAATTAAAACTAAATCTACATATCCTCCTTGGGTAGGATATGTACGGCCATCCTCCATAGAGTGGATGCCATTATTAAACTACGAATTCTCCTGGTGCAGAATACGTATGTTCGTCCTCCTGGTGCAGGACAACAACCTTAAAACTAGCTAGACAAAACTCTATCAATAAGTCCCTCTTCATATCGACTTAATCGCCGAGGCCAATGGCGAGCGGGTCATTAGTTAATAGCGCTATTAGGTTTAACAAACCTCACACCGTGCCGTTCGGACGGGCGTGTACTAATGGACTATGGCAAACTGTCAGTGATGATAGACACTGATGTAGGGCACAACTATTGTTCGTAGTAGTCGATATCATACCGTCTAGTAGTTCACACGGGGAAAGCCCCCACTGATTATGGTTATGGATTGGGTAATGAAAAAAGGAACTGGTTAAACATACTTTCAACTACGGGGTAACCCCCACGGCAATTAAGCCAACGAAAGTCAAACCACGTTTTTCAGAAAAAACTTAAAACTAAACAACCAAACGTGAACTCACTCAACTTTGTTGTTGACTCGTTGTTACATGCCTTACAGGTCACTAAACGCTTGGAGCTTGCACGAGGAAGGAGTCGTTGTGGTGTACAGACTGTTATGTTCCGTACTTATTATTTAAATCCTTGTGAACTTATTAAACTTGCGTTTTGAACTTTAACTTATAAACTGCGAACTTGCGCATTTGGATTTACTTTTATGCTTCCGCTGTTTAAACTAAACATGGTCAACTAGCTTTGGTCACCAATCGTATTGTGGTTGGTCAAATTTACTTAATTTCGATGTTCAATATGATTGGTGGCTCGATTCCCGGTCACGTCACGCCTCCAAGCGGTGGTACTCCGCATGGTGGATTTTGGGGGTGTGACAATTTGAGCACACAGCTGTGTGTATACTGCATTCAGAGCCCCTTGAGATCTGACGTACCAGGAGATTGGGGTTTCTCCTGGAGGCAGAATTGAGTGAACAGGGTTTTCTGGTAGCACCCCTGGAGTGACAGGTTCATTTACTCGATTGGACTGAACCTCATTGTCATCTGAGGCATCCTCTGGAATTCCTTCAACCTGAAAATTGTTTACGACGTTTGGCCGAGGGCCGGTTTGCCGATGAGACGACGTTTCTTCAATACGCAAATGGATTCAACAAGGTAGATCAAAAATAGAGAGAAAATTAGATGAGACAGAGAAATCGGTGGGCGCCAATGAAGAAACACTAGATAATTGACCGGAATCGAATTATCTAGGGGGTTTGAATCCGCATAAAAAGGTGGGTTTCCTCTCGTTCGATCTGACGGGACAGCTCTTCTTCTCCGATAAACTCTGCAAAACAAAGCACCGTTAGCCTCGTCAAGGGGAGAAAGGGGTTCTCTCCTTGACCCGACTCCGGCATGAGAATAAGTATGTGTTTATGAAGAAGAAGAAGTATTGAAGAAGTGTGTGTAACTTGAATTTCGTACTTGAATGGTTCTCATATTTATAGCCGGGAGGTTTTGGGAGGGAAAACCCGTTATTGAAAAGTTAACGGAAGATGCTAACGCCGTAGCGGTTATTTCTTTCTGCCGTTAATCCCTTTGATCCGACGTGAGAGCACACGGATCGTTGTTTAGATCAAAGGCTAGGGTATTGCCACGTGGAAAGTGGACAAGTGATGATTTCTTTCTATTTCCATGCCATCACCGTGACTCTAAGGGACGTTGGGGAGATGACACGTGGCCCAGACGGTTGTAACCGTCTGGGTGGTGCACGATTAAGTCTTCTAGAAGATTACTGCTGTAATCTGGTGTGACTTTTTACCATGTGGTATCAGTTTAGTAAATAATATCCAAGTCTGGATATTATTTAGGATTTTCATCCTTTATGAAAGCGCAAGGGTTTATGACTTCCTTTTGGCGCGTGAGTGTTGTTTGCTATCTGCCTTAAGCCTTTCTTTTATAAAACCAGTGCGCGGCCGCGCAAGGTTAAAAAGAGCTTGAAAGACGAGGTTGTGGAGTGATCCGAAGTACTTATTACAAGGTTTTTGGGACCTTACCCCTTCAGGACCCCAATCCGAAAACGAACCCGATAACCTACAACCTTCGTTCATCCCTCTCCAGAGGTCCAACTCTCGTCACTCCTTTGATAATCCGTCCCATATCTTACGAAGCCGGTTCAACCCGGCAAACTACCTCGAGGAACCAGTGGGTGTTAACCCATTGGGACCGGAAGATCACTTTTCTGGAGGTCACGCCATGGATATGGATGAGGATACCGACCCTACCGAACCACCGACTGGTACCCCCACACATCCCATAGAAATTTCTGATGGGTCATCTTTTCATGGATTACCTTACCATGGTCCAGATAGCTACCAAGAAAGGTTCAACCAGTATGAATGGTATTTCACACCCTCTTACCATTCAACACCTCAGCAGCAGCCTCCTGAGCCACCAAGGCGAAGGAGATCGAACGCACGGATGTCCGTGCGAGGAGGAGTGCATATCAGCACCCCTCAAGCATCGAGTGGCAGCCATTACCCGCCGCTCCGAGAAGACCAGCAGATGGGGGGACCTTCAAACCCCAACCCAGAAGTGAACTCTGCACCTGTCATGCCACTACCATTGGACTTTGACAACCCAATTCCCACGTACGCTGGCCCAGCAATGTATAATCCCTTTGAACAGCCGGCTCACACTAGCTTCAATTATGCTGAGATCGATCCGTATCTGGCAGCCTGGAACTATAATGCTCTCAACCCTGAGGGGCCTTACGGAGCACCCTGGGGAGTTGGATACCCAGCTTATGGATACCAACAACAACCGCCTCTTCGACCCCCATATTAGCCACAGCCGCTGGTACCACGGTTTTCCCCGCCAGAACGGGAGGAAATTCTCCAACGACTGGACCAGGTTGAGTAAGAAGTTCACAGAGATCGCAGGGAACGACAAGGTTTCTTCAAGGGATTGGAAAGTTTGATAAAGGGGAAGAGCAAGAAGGACCATTGAATCCTTCAAATTGTTGGTTGTATTTCCTTGTTTTCAGTTGAGCCCCTGCGTGGGCCTGTGAAGGGGTAAGGTCCTAAAAACCTCGTAGAAAGAGCTTGAGACCATACCACAACCTGGTCTTTTAAACCTTTCTCACCTTGCGCGGCCGCGCACTGATCTTACAAAGAAGGCTTAAGAAGACTGATAGCAGGCAACACTTGCGCGCCAAAGGAAATCATAAATCCTTGCGCTTTCATAAAGGATGAAAATCCTAAGACAAGAATTTCCGCTTAATAATATCCAGACTTGGATATTATTTACTTAACTGACACCACATGGTAAAGAGTCACACCGGATTACAGCAGTAATCTTCTAGAAAGACCCAATCGTGCACCACCCGGACGGTTATAACCTTCTGGAAACGTGTCACCACCTCAGGCATCCCTGAAAATCACAATGATAGCATGTAATTGGAGAGAAATCTCCACTTGATCACTTTCCACGTGGCATACCCCCAGCCATAGATCTAAACAGCGATCCGTGTGCATTCACGTCGGATCAAGAAACTTAACGGAAGGAAATGTAACCGCTCATGGGGTTAGCATCTTCCGTCAACTTTTCACTAACAGGTTTTCCCGCCCAAGCACTCTCGGTTATAAATATGAGAATAGTTCAGGTATGAATTTCAAGTTACACACTGTAACAACCCGCACTTTTGTGCGTTGTTACTACTCATTATACTCGTTACGCCTAGCACCAGAGATTCGGATCATAATGTAACTATATCGTATACATCGCTATTCGAAGGATAATCGCATATTTTCGATATACAATATCACGATACTACACTATTATCACACTAACACTCACGGAGGCATTGAGTGAGGACCTATTCTACCCTCCTCGGTGGCCGTGATGTGTCGAACGTAAACAATTACCGCTAACAAGGACCCTCGGGTGAGTGCTGTAGCTCCAGTCGTCATGACGATGATGACAATACGAGTAAACGGTACCCCGTCAGTATTTGTGGCACTACACGAAATAACGTTCACGATGACATCAAGAAAGGACCTATACTACCCTCATTGATGGCCGTGCAACGTCGATAATAATCGCATACTCAAATCGGAAACCGACTGTTAATTATCGAAACTTTGGATTATGGATACGTAAACACGACCCTAGTGATATATATATATATATATACATAATAATATAATAATAACAATATATTGATAATATAAACTAATTATGGACGTACACGCTTCGAAAGCTATCAAAACGATCAAAAACGGGAAATTCCGAGCGTCAGGATGTCTATCCGGACGGATGGACCATCCGGACGGATGGACATGCGCACGGATGGCCATCCGCACGCATGGGCCATCCGCACGGATGGGCCATCCGTACGGATGGGCTATCCGGGCCAGATCCCTCTTCTTCTCCTCTTTCGCCTATAAATAGCCTGCCACACCACTATTCAAGTGATGTGACAGCTCCTGTTCAACCACACGCGCACGAAGACCCTTTTCTCTTGATTTCCTCGCGATTCCGGTAAGATCTCAACCTAAAACTTGTACTTCTACAATCTACACACGAATCTACAGCATTCTATCTTTCAAAACCCAAATTCTAACCGTGAAATCTGAGGATTTGAGGCGTTTTGAGGTGATGTCACCAAGAGTTCTTATGAACTTCAAGTTGGGGTCTCATTTCACTGTAAACGACTCAGATCCGGGTGATTTCCACATATTTTAATGACAAATCTCACCTAAATATGTACGATTTCGAGTTAACCATGAAGAACCATCACGAACGGCCAGATCTGATGGAACGGGGTGATTCCCGGCTGTTAGAACGAGTCGGGACTGACGGAACTTCAAGTGTTAGTGCGAAATTACACTACCCTAGTAAGAACGAACGTATTCCTTCCGTTAAACACTCGAAAACAGTGCGAAACAGAAGTGTCAGCCCGCACGGACAACAGGTCAGTCCGCACGGACAACAGGTCAGTCCGCACGGATGACACAAGTCCGCACGAATGACATGTCATCCGCACGGATGGGCTGTCATCTGCATGCACCAGCCATCCGCACGGATGGGCTGTCATCCGCACGCACCAGTCACCCGTACGGATGGGCTGTCATCCGCACGCACCAGTCACCCGCACGCACAAGCAAGTCAGTCCGCACGCATCACCGTCATCCGCACGGATCGTCTGTATCCGAACGGATGACATGCCATCCGGACAGATGACTTGTCATCCGGACGGATAACATGTCTAACCGCACGGATGAGGACCAATCAACCAAATGAGTAACTTTTGAAGGTAATCTCGCTTAACCGTATATCGTTTACTCTATTTCTTCAAGGATCATTACAGACATACTCGCAACCGACTCAATCAAGTTGTAATCTCGCTAAATACGCACTGTGAGTATACTTGACCCCTTTTTAATCGAATTTTGGGTGTAACATACGTTTCTAACAAATCGAACTTATCAATCGAAATATCCAATCAATCGAATTATCACTTGCAAATAACTGTTATGCATAGTTATACGTGATGCTAGTTGCATATGTGCTAGGGCTTATACTCGCGACGTCCCACCACGACTAGTATAGTACTATTGCGCCCGACGGGGTCTAGTTATGCCATCGTACATTCGAGCATCGAGGACTTAGTTGGTAGTATCAGTTTTGTGAGTATATATGTCGTGTATTACGTTTATGCATGTGGAAATTCGCAGCACTTTTTATCTATATGCTATACTATTCAAACCTGTATACTCGCCAATACTTTTGTATTGACAAACTATTTTTACGTATGTTGCAGGCTAGATCGCAGACTATATCAAATCAAGCTAGGAAGTCTAGAAACTCAACAAAAATCTAGGTTGTCGGATTTGTATTGTTCGAGAGGACAAGAAATCTGTGATAACTTATGTGATTGTATTATTTGTTAGTATGGGATAACGAATGTATTAAATATTATCGCAATATAGTTGTTATGGATTCTCTTGAGCAATCTGATTCGCCTAGTGCCGCGCCCCGATGATTCCGCCATCGGTTGGGGTGTGACAGATTGGTATCAGAGCCATAACTATAGGGAATTAGGTCAGACTCGACCTAGTCCGGGTCGACGTCTTAGAAATTGACCTAGTCTATAGTCTAAGTACCATCAGGCCGACTCATACAAGCCCAGTGGGGTTTGTATTGGGCTTACTTGATACTCTCGATCGAAATTGCTAGAAGATACAACTTTGTGTGAACCCCGCGTACTACAACTTCACACGAAGAAGCCTTTCCTAAGGCTGAAATACTACTTAGCCTTTCCTAAGGCCAACGCAATACACACGTTTTCGAAAATACTCGCATAACGAAACCGAGCAATCCAGACGAGACCAGGTGTGAAAACCAAGAACTCTCGATAGGATTGCTCACTCAGCGCATTTTTCTAGCACGAGAACTTTTCATCGAGTTAGGAGTGACATCCACATCTCGACAAAAGTCTCCATTTCTAAATCTAGTGGAACTCACGAATTTATTCGAAGAGCATAGCCACAATTAGGAACGAAACTGTTAAGCCAGGGGTGAAACCCGTACCTTAATAAGTCGTCCCATTCTCTATAAACTGGTTTTCAAAAACTCTCACCAAGGACTCGATTATCACGATAACTCGAGCCACGCGATGACTAGGAATACGAATGCCAGAAGCTGCATCCCAGTGGAAGCATGGAGTCTTCTAAGTCAACGCGCGCGCTCGAACTTGTTGAATGTAGTTGGGTTACCTTGGGTAGTCGACGCCTAAACACCCAAGGCACTCTATCATACGACCCGCCAATTTTACAATGATTGGAACTTATTTACGTTTTGAAACTTTACGCTTAATCGATTTCTCGATGTAACGATTTTCACTCCCTACTTTATAAACGCACAATTTGCACAGCCATCGCAATCTAAAACGAAATCCGAATGTTCGCAACAAAACTAATGCATAATCTATCGCATTCGCTCTCGTTTCCTCACTTCAGCGCGACCTCGCTTATTCTAAATCGACCTGTATGTGCATGATTACACATTACATCTATATAAATATATATATATATATATATATATATATATACGTATAAACAAACAAGTCATTGTGTGAGAACTTAGGAAATTCGTGTCTCCTGTGTGGCTCCTATGTGATTCGTATTACTACTATACTATCGCACCAAGTTTTGAACGCGCTCAATCGCAACGCAAAACTCAAAAATCATTATGATCGAATCTCACTCCAAGTCTCTTCCTGTCTAGATGCCTTCCAACAACTCTACCTCGAGACGAGTAGCTAGGAGGAAAGCCAAACGAAACGCCGAGAAGAGAATTGCTTCACTTGTGATTAAGGAAGTGAGTAAGCTTAGTTCTCAAATTGCCGCTCGAGGGCACTCTCTCAGCCACTCTCGAGCTTCGGAAGACGTTAAGACAGGAGAGCCGCAATCTACTTTTCTCTACAAGCACTTCAAAGCCTGTGACCCGATGGAGTTCACGGGTGAAGGAGGTGCGACTCAACTACTCCAGTGGTTCGATTCTATCGAAGTTACCCTTCGTCAAAGCGGGTGTCCCGATAGTCTCCGTACTACTTGCGCCACCGGAGTATTTCAATCGCGAGCACTCGACTGGTGGACCGCCGAACGTAACAAACGTGGGATCTCCGCAGCTTACGCTCTCTCGTGGAATGAGCTGAAAGAGCTCATGGAGAAAGAGTACTGTCCTCCTCACGAGATTCAGAAGCTGGAAAACGAATTTTGGGAAATCAAGCAAACCAAGGGTGACAATGCTGGCTACACCGCAAGGTTCAAACAGCTTAGCATAATCTGCCCAAGTCAAGTCAACACTCCGGGGAAGGCCATTGCGAAGTACATTCGTGGCTTGCCTGAGTGTGTGGGTGATTTTGTCGAAGCTGCAAGGCCAGCTACCATCGAAGAAACCTACCGCTTAGCCGTAGAAATCAACAACAAACGACTCATGGAAGGAGTATTCTCAAAGAATCCTGTCAAACAAGCTCATCAAGCAATCGCCAGTAATCCTTCAGGCGAACATGTTGACGAATCTTCTGATGAGCCTACTGACGAATCTTCCGACAAATCTACTGGCGATTCTTCTGATGAATCAGCTAACGATTCTTCTGACGGATCTGCTAACGATTCCTCGGACGAATCTGCTGCCGATTCTTCTGACCAATCTATCGACGGATCTTCCGACAAATCAGCCAAAGATTCCGCAAGCGAGTCTTCAGACGAATCCCCCAACGACGACACTTCTTCGCAAGACACCGACAAACCCAGCCGCAAGCGAAAGACTTCAAGCCCGAACTCATCGACAACCGAACTGCTGCAACCGGAACCTCTTCGAACAGTTCCGACGTTTCCAAAACGAGCCTACACTGGATTCCATCCTCAGTGTTACTCGTGTACCTATCACCATCCAGTTGGGGCTGACTGTCGCTATTGCAATAACTGCAACCGTTACGGTCACTTCACCCGCAACTGCCGCATCGAACCGTGAACTTGAGTACAACAACAACAGCTCCGGCAAAAGTCTTCAAGCATCAGACATCTAGTAAGCACAGGATAAAGTTGTAATGATGCGATTCTCGACGTTAATTTCTAAGTTTTGAACCTACCCTCTTATTCGAAGTTACCACTATGTGTAACATTAACTCTCAT
Organism: Helianthus tuberosus; assembly: GCA_030545235.1. Taxonomy (NCBI): domain Eukaryota; kingdom Viridiplantae; phylum Streptophyta; class Magnoliopsida; order Asterales; family Asteraceae; genus Helianthus; species Helianthus tuberosus. Next base: position 154,026,024 of record CM060351.1, read on the forward strand.
CTTCGTATTCTCTTTCACTCTCTAATCGTCGCACTTAGACTAGATTCACACACATACTATATACTATATCACGAAATAATGTGTTTTACCCTCACTACACTCTTAGAACGAGGTACGATAAACGTGCAAGGAACAAATAATCGCGGGTGCACACGGGATTATTTGGCTCAGTGCACGGTGATCGTAGTAAATTCTAAAGGTGCCATAGCGTTTTGACAAAAGGTGACACCAAAACACGGGATGAAAGCAGTAGGGGTCGGGCGAGGAATGCCTTACCATACTACCGAAGTTCCGTGAAGAAAGTGCCACGCGGAGTTGAACGTTATTAGACCTATATACTATTGTGATTATTTTCAACACACTACACTCAAATCGCAAGGCGTAACAACTGAAATTGCATCATCGCAAGACTTGTCGTAAGTCTGCAAACGCAATGCAATCGCCTCATCGATGGACTCTGGGGAGTCTACCTCGCAGGACAATTGCATCAACGCAAGACTGGTCGAAAGTTTATAGCGAGCAATCTCATCAAACACATGAACGTTCACGACATTATCGAGTGAGTACCTATTCTACCCTCCTCGGTAGCCGTGATGCGTCGCAACGTGACGTTAAGCTTACTCGAAACGAAACTCGACTAATCGCAATCATTTAGTACGTGTACCCCGAAACCTCTATCGTTCATTATGTGAATCTATACCGGCCGCTGTGTATCAATCTATCGCTATATCGTTATCCGTGATATTCGTGTTAAGTTAGCACATGACCTCGCTTCACGAGATGAAGCTCATATGGTTAAGGCAGGATGTTTTAGCCATATCAGCAACCTTTCGTGGAAAAGGGCCATGTGGGGTCTAATGCTAGTCCAACTCTGTGGTGTTAATCAATCAAACCGAACCGCGTAAATCGAACCGCATACCTCCATCGTTTGCAACGCAACAACTATCGATTATCCTAATTCGTTTATCATCACCGTCATCACAAGTGTTTTGTGCTTATTCGTTTAATCATCTAATCGCTGATCTCCTATCGTGTATAATCTACCGCTTATCGCTCGCTTAGTGTACATTGCAGTCTGTGTGATATTAAGCACACATGACACCGCTTCACGAGGCAAAACTAACCTGGTTAAGCATGGTGTTTCGCCTTGTTAGCAAACTCTCGTGGAAACGTGCCATGTGGATTTAATGAGGAACCTAATCGAAAACGCGCTATTCGCCTCTCGCTTATCAACTCGCCGGGTTAATCTATTCGATTCTATCTTATGCTTGGTCTGACTTACTATCGATTGGGCCAAGTAAACGCAAATCTATCCGTGTCAAATCGGCACACCTGACACTGCCTCACGAAACAGAAGTGATATGGGCAAAGCATGGTGGATACGCCGCTGGTACTTCCTATATATAAGTGTTTTAAGCATATTAACGAACTTTCGTGGGAAAGTGTCAAGTGGGGCTCGATGATCAACTACCTTTTGTACTACTAAAACTGTTTTCATAAAAAGATTTTTGATTTAAAAACCGGTGGACAAGTGAAACCTTCTCATAGCGTGGAGATAACATCGAATCAGCTTAACTCCATGCCCAAGAAAAGTTTCATAAACCCAGTTTTCCTTAAACTTTTACAACGTCAAAGCAAAATCCCTCTTAAGACATTGGTTCGACATCGAATACAGCTTGAATCCATGTCATAGGAGAGTTTTCATAACCCTTGTTTTCATCTTCGAATTCCTTAAAATGTTTAGAAACTTAAACTTCCTTGCAACATCGGTTAACATCGACTCTGTCGACCGCACGTTAAAAGGAAAAATTTTCAAAGATTTCATCCTAAATCTTTTCTTTAGTATCTGAGACGAACGCTTCTTGTAACGTTGGTTAACGCTCGACTCAGTTAACTCTACGTCATGAGAAAACCTTTCAAATTACAATTGCATCGAACTAACGAATTCTACACAAGACAAGGCACTTTGGAATGCCAACTCGTGGAATTATTACTTCTGTCTTACGTTGACTTCTCGCTAATCGCAGTCGATCTCTCTCTTATTCGAAACGTTCGCGATGTCAACTTACGGTCAAATCACTCGCTGTATCGCTACTTATACCAGATCAACTCTTAGAAGTCTACCTATTGGATTAATTTCGGGACGAAATTTCATAAAGTAGGGGAGACTGTAACAACCCGCACTTTTGTGCGTTGTTACTACTCGTTATACTCGTTACGCCTAGCACCAGAGATTCGGATCATAATGTAACGATATCGTATACATCGCTATTCGAAGGATAATCGCATATTTTCGATATACAATATCACGATACTACACTATTATCACACTAACACTCACGGAGGCATTGAGTGAGGACCTATTCTACCCTCCTCGGTGGCCGTGATGTGTCGAACGTAAACAATTACCGCTAACAAGGACCCTCGGGTGAGTGCTGTAGCTCCAGTCGTCATGACGATGTGACAATACGAGTAAACGGTACCCCGTCAGTCTTTGTGGCACTACACGAAATAACGTTCATGATGACATCAAGAAAGGACCTATACTACCCTCATTGATGGCCGTGCAATGTCGATAATAATCGCATACTCAAATCGGAAACCGACTGTTAATTATCGAAACTTTGGATTATGGATACGTAAACACGACCCTAGTGATATATATATATATATATATATACATAATAATATAATAATAACAATATATTGATAATATAAACTAATTATGGACGTACACACTTCGAAAGCTATCAAAACGATCAAAAACGGGAAATTCCGAGCGTCAGGATGTCTATCCGGACGGATGGACCATCCGGACGGATGGACATGCGCACGGATGGCCATCCGCACGCATGGGCCATCCGCACGGATGGGCCATCCGTACGGATGGGCTATCCGGGCCAGATCCCTCTTCTTCTCCTCTTTCGCCTATAAATAGCCTGCCACACCACTATTCAAGTGATGTGACAGCTCCTGTTCAACCACACGCGCACGAAGACCCTTTTCTCTTGATTTCCTCGCGATTCCGGTAAGATCTCAACCTAAAACTTGTACTTCTACAATCTACACACGAATCTACAGCATTCTATCTTTCAAAACCCAAATTCTAACCGTGAAATCTGAGGATTTGAGGCGTTTTGAGGTGATGTCACCAAGAGTTCTTATGAACTTCAAGTTGGGGTCTCATTTCACTGTAAACGACTCAGATCCGGGTGATTTCCACATATTTTAATGACAAATCTCACCTAAATATGTACGATTTCGAGTTAACCATGAAGAACCATCACGAACGGCCAGATCTGATGGAACGGGGTGATTCCCGGCTGTTAGAACGAGTCGGGACTGACGGAACTTCAAGTGTTAGTGCGAAATTACACTACCCTAGTAAGAACGAACGTATTCCTTCCGTTAAACACTCGAAAACAGTGCGAAACAGAAGTGTCAGCCCGCACGGACAACAGGTCAGTCCGCACGGACAACAGGTCAGTCCGCACGGATGACACAAGTCCGCACGAATGACATGTCATCCGCACGGATGGGCTGTCATCTGCACGCACCAGCCATCCGCACGGATGGGCTGTCATCCGCACGCACCAGTCACCCGTACGGATGGGCTGTCATCCGCACGCACCAGTCACCCGTACGGATGGGCTGTCATCCGCACGCACCAGTCACCCGCACGCACAAGCAAGTCAGTCCGCACGCATCACCGTCATCCGCACGGATCGTCTGTATCCGAACGGATGACATGCCATCCGGACAGATGACTTGTCATCCGGACGGATAACATGTCTAACCGCACGGATGAGGACCAATCAACCAAATGAGTAACTTTTGAAGGTAATCTCGCTTAACCGTATATCGTTTACTCTATTTCTTCAAGGATCATTACAGACATACTCGCAACCGACTCAATCAAGTTGTAATCTCGCTAAATACGCACTGTGAGTATACTTGACCCCTTTTTAATCGAATTTTGGGTGTAACATACGTTTCTAACAAATCGAACTTATCAATCGAAATATCCAATCAATCGAATTATCACTTGCGAATAACTGTTATGCATAGTTATACGTGATGCTAGTTGCATATGTGCTAGGGCTTATACTCGCGACGTCCCACCACGACTAGTATAGTACTATTGCGCCCGACGGGGTCTAGTTATGCCATCGTACATTCGAGCATCGAGGACTTAGTTGGTAGTATCAGTTTTGTGAGTATATATGTCGTGTATTACGTTTATGCATGTGGAAATTCGCAGCACTTTTTATCTATATGCTATACTATTCAAACCTGTATACTCGCCAATACTTTTGTATTGACAAACTATTTTTACGTATGTTGCAGGCTAGATCGCAGACTATATCAAATCAAGCTAGGAAGTCTAGAAACTCAACAAAAATCTAGGTTGTCGGATTTGTATTGTTCGAGAGGACAAGAAATCTGTGATAACTTATGTGATTGTATTATTTGTTAGTATGTGATAACGAATGTATTAAATATTATCGCAATATAGTTGTTATGGATTCTCTTGAGCAATCTGATTCGCCTAGTGCCGCGCCCCGATGATTCCGCCATCGGTTGGGGTGTGACAGATTACACACACTTCTTCAATACTCCTTCTTCTTCATAAACACATACTTATTCTCACGCCGGAGTCGGGTCAAGGAGAGAACCCCTTTCTCCCCTTGACGAGGCTAACGGTGCTTTGTTTTGCAGAGTTTATCGGAGAAGAAGAGCTGTCCCGTCAGATCGAACGAGAGAAAACTCACCTTTTATGCAGATTCAAACCCCCTAGATAATTCGATTCTGGTCAATTATCTAGTGTTTCTTCATTGGCGCCCACCGATTCCTCTGTTTTTTCAGTTTTGTATCGTTTCGATTTAATTCCCTCATTCTCTGTTTTCACATGGCAGAGAATTCATCATCTCACCCATCAGGTCCTCGATCTGAGTTCGAGGGTTCTACAACCCAAAATACCCAGATCGACGGAATCATGGGAGCAAACGAAAGCAGCAGTCATTCAGACGGAAAGAATTCATCAGATCAACTCATAGAGAGATCCCCAGAGTACTGGTTTAAAAGATGCCAGATTGCTTTAAACATAATTTTCACAGAAATTGACAGATCTGAGTTCCCAAACATCAGATCTGATGGAGAAATTGACACTGTAGTATTGGACCCACCAACACCCTGTCAGGGGGACGTCCAATCTAACAGTTATGTTGAAATACGTCAACAATTCAGAGATATCAGCCATCAGAAAGCTAAACCAAAACACATAAACATGGTACAAGGAGGCCCTTCACGAAGGCCAAACAAACGATGTCATGATCAGCATTGGAGGGAACAACAAGTTGTGTTTCATGTGGTTCCTGGAGGCCCTCAGGAAGAGCGACCAGTAATTATTACTGGCATCTTCGGCCATTATCGAATGGACTATATGTTTATAGATCCAGGAAGCTCGATGGATATCATATACGAGCAGTGCTTCAAACAGCTCGATCCAGAAGACCAAGCACGCCCAGAGCCGGTCGATTTTCCTCTCACCGGATTTTGTAATGAAGCTGTATTCCCGTTAGGGTAAATAGCATTCCCTGTGACTATATCTGATGGCGAGCGTTCGCGTACAGTCACAGTAAATTTCATGGTTATGCCAGCAACATCACGTCATGATGTATTGCTCGGGAGAAGATCACAGAGAGAATTCAGCATGATCACCTCTATTCCACATGCTGCATGTGGAGTTCCAACAGAAACGGGAGTGGCAATTCTATACTCAAGTAAAGAGGTCATGTACGTGGACGATGAGCCACCAGCAAAAGTGGCCAAACCCTCAACATCAAATGAGCCGGAAAAATGGGTTCTAAACAATGAGTATCCAGAACAGACCATCCTGCTGGGACATGCCATTTCCCCAGCAACTCGGATACAATTAAAAGCATTGCTGTCTGACAACAAAGACATATTCGCCTGGTGCCCAGCAGACATGACTAGGGTCCCGCGCGATATAGCACAACATTGTCTGAACATCAAACCCGCAGCAGAGCCTGTTGCACAGGGAAGGCGCAGCTTCAGCGAAGAAAAAGCTGTCACACCCCCAATTTCCACATGCGAAGTACCACCGCTTGGAGGCGCGACTGACCAGGATCCAGCCACCAATTATACTGAGCATTGATTAATAGTAAAGGTATTCACCAACCTCAATAGTTAGTAAACACCATAGTTTAAAATTCTAAAAGTTAAGTTCAAATAATAGTTTAAACAGACAACGGAAGCATAGGCCAAACAATCTCAAAACAAGGTTCATAGTTCATGATTATTTAAAACCCAACACACGGGTTAAGACGACCACTACTTATCCCCAAGCTGCAAGCTCCTGATTCACTGGTTACCTGCAAAGCATGCAGTAGGGTGTCAACAAAAATGTTGGCGAGTTCACGAGATGTCCAGTTTTAGCTTTTCAAAGGAAAATGTAGGTTATTTAGGTAAAACATTTATAATCACGTCATGGGGAGCTACCCCATATGAAAGCTACTAAACTGATGTTACCGAAACTGTTGACGAGAAGATTTTGTGCCCCAGGTCAATGTCTATCGTCATTGACCGAGATGCAAGGTCTATAGTTCACGCCCGATCTCCCCCGGTCACGGTGTGAGGTTGTCAAACCTAATAGCGCTATCAACTAATAACCCGTTCGCCCCCCGGCGATTAATCGGTACTATAAGCAGGGACTTAATGTGATAGAGATTCGTTTAGTGTTGCTAGTTGTGATTTATAAATAATACCCAAACGTATCTCCCCCGGATGTAGTAGTACAAGAGTACCGTTTGCATATTCCCCGGATTTATAAATTATCAGTTTGAAAACATTATTTAGTTTGTTCGTGTCCCTCCCTGGGACGCATGCTTTTAGTGTGTGAACTCACCTTGGGTTGCTCGGCAGGTTAGTTTACTTGGTTAAGTATGCTGGTCACCACGTCCTAAATGGTTACCAGTGTAGGTCAGGTTTGGGGGTACAAGTAATCACGTATATCTACACATAGCTAACACATTGCATGCATAACATATGATTATCCAGCAAGTTATCGAGCCTATTCTAATACGTATCAGTTAAACAGTAAACGTCTACACCTTTCATACAAATCCTAAGTGTTACTGGGCCTTATCCGATCATACTAGCAGTTAACAGAATCACGGAAATCTAAATAGAACGGTATGCCCAGTCCACACATGTTTAGCCCAATAACGGAGATCAGCGGCCCACTCGAGACAAGGAGGTCTCGAGTCGAGACCAAGTGGTCTCGGGTTGTAGCGTAATGATCTCGAGTAGTGCTGGTCGGAGTCGCAACCTCAGGGATCTCGAGTCCCGTCTCGAGTCACAATCAGGAGACTCCGAGTCGAGACCTCGATGGTCTCGAGTCCCTGAAGTCAGTTTTGAGTTGTTTAGACATGGTTTCGAGTCGTGATTGTTATAGTCTCGAGTTGTCCCGGGTTGTTCTCGAGTCGCAACCGGTGTCTCGACCCGCAACCTCGGATACGTGCACAAGAATCCTTCTAGAACCTGTTCCAGAAGTACTATCCAATAGGATTTCATATTTGTGATAATGTGTACTATCCAATTAATTTGCACCAACATGTTTTATTGTCTAATTCTATTTCAATATGGATCAAACACACAATATTTTGAACATTCATGTCATATTCAACAAGTTCATCATTTTAGGGTTTTCATCATTATGCAACATGATTATTCAAACAATCCTATTCTAGCATATACTCAAATCATCATTATCGATTCCTGAATCTAACATACATTCCTCGGATTACAAACATACACATACACACTCTTATGGCCCTATCAACCTTGCATTTTACTAACAATTTCCTATTAAAGCATGAACATGTCTAGCATATCATCCCATTATCACTATAACACAAAGATCTATCAACAACTTAGTCATCTTAACTCATTTATCTTCATAACACATGTGTACAATCCAACAAGCATACATCTTTGCTAATCTATAATATGTTCTATCATCTAACCGAGATAGGGTACTAACCGGAACTTGTTTTGGTTATGAGTGAGTGTATGAGATGATGAAAGAAGTGTCCAATGCGATGATCACGAGCTGATCCGGATACCTTGATGCTTTCGGTTTGAATCCGAGAGAGAAGAGGTGATTTTTGTGAGGGTTTTCTAGAGAGAGAGAGAGAGTGAGGATGAAGTGAGAGAGTGTAAAAGGGGAGTGTGTGAGGGTATTAGGTTGATATAAAAGGTGGTGCACCCCAATAAGTTCCGGATGGGTTTAAGGGATGGGTGCGGCCCAAGCGGCCCAACTGTTTACTCGAGACCAAGTGGTCTCGAGTCGTGTCTGCGGTCTCGGCCCACTACATATATACACACACATATATATATATATATATATATATATATATATTACGTACACATACTCAAAGCAAAGATCACATAGAACATGAGGATAAACACAACTTTCATTTAATAGTATATGTACATGCAACGAATTTTTACAAGGTATTTGCTCAGAAAAACCTAGAGTGTCACATTATCCCCAAGTTTTAAGAACTTTCGTCCCGAAAGTTAAGGCAGCCACTGACAAGCTAGTGTAAACGAGAATGTTTCAACGGGATGTCACATCATTCCCCCGTTAGTTTGGAATTTCGTCCCGAAATTCAGTTGTAGCTTCAGTGCTGGGAGTTTCATTAGGGAACAACTGGGGATACTTGTGCTTCATCTGGTCTTCCCGCTCCCAGGTAAACTCTGGGCCACGGCGCGAGTTCCAACGGACTCGTACGAGAGGTATCTGGCTACGTTTGAGGGTTTTGATCTCACGATCCGTGATCTCAATCGGTTCCTCAGTGAAGTGTAGCTGTTCATCAATAGTAAGTTCCTTGAAAGGAATGATGAGTGTTTCATCTGACAGACACTTCTTCAGATTAAACACGTGGAAGACGTTGTGCACAGCACTCAGTTCTTCGGGCAGATTCAATCTGTAGGCGTCCTTACCGATCTTTTCGGTAATTTCAAAGGGTCCGACATATCGTGGGTTAAGCTTGCCTCTTTTTCCAAATCGAACCACACCCTTCCAGGGTGAGACTTTGAGTAGAGCCCGTTCACCAACCTGGAACTCTAGTGGTTTCCTATCCTTATCCGCGTATCTCTTCTGACGGTCACGAGCTGCCGCCATGCGTTGCCTAATCTGGGCAATCTTTTCTGTAGTGTCAACTACATGTTCCGGGCCTGTGATCTGGCTGTCACCAACCTCCGCCCAGCAGAGAGGCGATCGGCATTTACGGCCGTACAATGCCTCAAAGGGTGCCGCCTGAATGCTGGTGTGGTAGCTGTTGTTGTAGGAGAATTCCACTAACGGTAGGTGCTTCTCCCAATTCTTGCCAAAATCGATCACACATGCCCTAAGCATGTCTTCGAAGGTTTGGATGGTGCGTTCCGATTGCCCATCCGTTTGCGGATGATAAGCGGTGCTCATGTCTAAACGCGAGCCAAAAGATTTGTGCATAGCTTGCCACAATTCAGAAGTAAAACGTGCGTCTCGATCGGAAATAATAGAGGTTGGCACTCCATGCTTCGAAACCACTTCCTTTAAGTATACCTCTGCTAAGGTGGAGAACTTGTCCGTCTCTTTAATAGCCAAGAAGTGGGCAGATTTAGTTAATCGATCTACTATCACCCAAATGGTGTCATTTCCGCGTTGAGACCTAGGCAAGCCGGTAACGAAGTCCATGGAAATTTGCTCCCATTTCCACTGTGGGATCTCTGGTTGTTGGAGTAGGCCTGATGGTTTCTGATACTCCGCCTTGACTCTTGCACAAGTTAAACATTTTCTGACATAGGTTGCTATGTGGGCTTTCATGCCAGGCCACCAATAGGTAGTCCTCAAGTCGTGGTACATCTTATCTGACCCCGGATGTACTGAGTAACGGGACTTATGGGCTTCATCCATCACAAGGTCACGTAAATTTCCATAAAGCGAAACCTATATGCGCCCGGCCACGTAGTAAGCACCGTCTTCTTTTTGTTCCAATCGTTGTCTCGATCCTCGTAAGGACTCAGCCCTGATGTTCTCGGCTTTCAATGCTTCAACCTGAGCATTTCGAATCTGGTTAGGGAGGTTCGAGTGGATAGTGAGCTGTAGGGCACGAACACGCTTGGGTTTGGTCTCCTTTCTGCTGAGGGCATCGGCTACCACATTAGCCTTGCCTGGGTGATATTTAATTGCACACTCGTAGTCATTTAGGAGTTCAACCCATCGGCGTTGCCGCATATTCAACTCCTTTTGTTCCATTATGTGCTGGAGACTCTTGTGATCAGTGTAAATTGTGCACTTGGTGCCATACAAGTAGTGTCTCCAAAGCTTGAGCACGAAGACCACAGCTCCAAATTCTAAGTCATGCGTCGTGTAGTTCCGTTCGTGGATCTTGAGTTGTCGCGAAGCGTAAGCAATAACCTTCTCGCGTTGCATCAACACGCAACCAAGCCCTTGAATAGAAGCATCGCAGTAAACAACAAAGTCGTCGGTACCTTCAGGTAAGGAAAGAATAGGAGCACTACAAAGATTTTTCTTTAGTTCCAGGAAGGCAGATTCCTGAGCATCACTCCATTTGTAAGCAACGCCTTTCTGAGTGAGGGTCGTAAGTGGTTGAGCGATCTTAGAAATCCCTTGATAAATCTTCGATAGTATCCTGCCAATCCCAAGAATTGGCGAACTTCAGTCGGAGTCTTAGGTACAGGCCAATTCTTAATGGATTCGACCTTAGCGGGGTCGACATGAATCCCCTCCTGATTGACGATGTGCCCAAGGAAATGGACTTCTCTAAGCCAGAAATCACATTTCGAGAATTTGGCGTATAGTTGCTCATTGCGAAGGAGCTCGAGAATAAGACGCAGGTGTTGTTCATGCTCCTCTTGGCTCTTCGAGTAGATTAAGATGTCGTCAATAAACACAATTACGAACTTGTCGAGGTAGGGTTTGCATACTCGGTTCATGAGATCCATGAAGATCGCAGGTGCGTTGGTCATTCCGAAAGGCATAACAAGGAATTCGTAGTGACCATAGCGGGTTCTGAAAGCAGTCTTAGAGATGTCCTCATCGCGGACTCTCAGCTGGTGATAACCCGAGCGCATATCGATCTTGGAATAATAGCTCGACCCTTGCAGCTGGTCGAACAGGTCGTCGATACGGGGAAGTGGATAACGATTCTTGATGGTAACCTTGTTCAGTTCGCGGTAATCAATGCACATTCGGAATGTGCCATCTTTCTTTTTGACGAAGAGCACTGGGGCTCCCCAGGGTGATGAACTAGGACGGATAAAGCCTTTGTCCAAAAGTTCTTGTAGTTGAGTAGAAAGTTCCTTGAGTTCCGCGGGAGCTAGACGATAAGGTGCACGAGCTATAGGTGCTGCTCCGGGAGCTAGCTCGATTTGGAATTCGACCTGACGGTGAGGAGGGAGTCCAGGTAGTTCTTCCGGGAACACCTCAGGATAGTCGCGTACGACTGGAAAATCTTCAATCCTGTTTTCCATTTTTTGTGTGTCGGCAACGAGTGCTAAGATAGCGGTGTGCCCCTTTCGTAGACACTTCTGGGCCTTCAAGAAAGAAATGATGCCTGTGACTTCTCCACTCTTGTCGCCTTGAACAATAAGAGGTTTGCCAGGGGGACGGGGAATGCGAATAGCTTTCTCTTGGCAGAGGATTTCAGCTCGATGTTTGGATAACCAATCCATACCAATAATGACGTCGAAGCTTCCAAGAATGATGGGAAAGAGATCGATACGGAATGTCTGACCAGACAACTCTAATTTGCAGTTACGAATCACGTGTGAGGCCTCGAGGTTTCTACCATTTGCTATTTCGACGATGTGCTTAGAGCTTAACGGCGTAAGGGTGGACTTAAGTTTCTTACTAATACGTAGGGATACATAACTAGCATCTGCTCCGGAATCAAATAGTATGGAAACATAACGATCATTAAGGAGGAACTTACCCGCTACAACGTTGGGGTCATTCCTTGCTTCTCCAGCTCCAATCACAAAAGCCCTTCCTCTTGCACCATTCCCAGCATTGTTGGCGTTGTTGTTGTTATTTCCCGCACCCTGATTGGGGTTGTTCTGGTTTAACTGAGGACAATTCTTCTTAATGTGCCCCTCAGCTCCGCACTGGAAACAACCCTTGATGTTCCCATGATGCGGCTGCTGCTGTGGTTGATTTTGCCTTGCGGGATGAGGGCTCCTACAATCCTTGGCCTCGTGTCCCATCTTGTTGCACCACTGGCACTTGTTCTTCGGACAGGGCCCATTGTGATGCCGATTGCACTTGTTACATTTGGGGAGATGGCCCTGATAGCCACCCTGCTGCTGAGGGCCCTTGTTATTTTCAGTTTTCCTTTGCTGAGCCGGGGCCTGAGTAGAGTTAGCATCCTTACCCTGGTTTCCATCCCACTTTCGTTTGTTGTCATTAGAAGTTCCAGTAGTAGCACTAATCCTTTGGGGCAACTTGCCTTCTTCCACGGCCTGATTGGTGAGTTTGTGAGCAAGACGAACCACGGGCTGTATGGTGTTGAGGTTGGCTGAGGTCACATGGCTCCGAATTTCTGGGACCAAACCTTTGATGTACAATTCGATCCTTCGATACATAGGCTGGGACATGTTTGGGCAAAGTGCAGCATAGTCATTGGACTGCTTGGTGTAGGTCTCGATCTCTGACCCAACCATCTTGAGCGCATAGTACTCGTTCTCGAGTTTGTGGATGTCATCCCTATGACAGTACTCCTCTTTGATCATGTCTTTGAAATCTTCCCATGCAGTAGCATTAGCAGTTTCCAGACCAAGCATCTGAATCTGCGCTTTCCACCATGAAAGCGCGTTTCCTTCAAGCGTACCAGTCGCGAACTTGACCCAGTTAGCAGGGGGACACTCGCAGACAGCAAAGACAGCTTCGGCCTTTTCAATCCAGTGCAGAAGGCCTATGGCACCCTCGGTGCCGTTGAAAGGGAGAGGCTTGCCATCCATGAAGGTTTTGAAGGTACAAACACGTGGTTGCGCAGGCGCAGGCTGACCTGTTGTGAGAAGCAAAGCGAATAGGTTTAGAGGCGAAAAGACGATGTGGGGGTAGGATCTAAACATCCTAAAGTAACGAGTTTACCTCCAGGGTGAGCTGCGAAAGCTGCAGCCACCGTGTTGAGCAAGTTAGCGAATTGAGCCTGAGTCATGTTAACGCTTCCTCTTCCGCGTCCACTCATTGTCTTCATAACCAGAAAACACAGTATGAGTGTGATGTCGTAACGTAGCGAGAATAAGATAGAAGAGGGAGGTGTATCTATCTAATTAGGCACACTAGTATGTATAGTAGAGCAGTCAATCATAAGATAAACAAGCAAGTAAACAAAAGTCTGAGTTACGAGGTCTAACATGTTGAGTCTTGCCCTTGGAGTGTAGTGTCGTCACGAGTCACGGGTTATAGTCTTGTTTTTTTCTCAAAAAGGCTCTTCTTTTTAAAACCAAGTTCACTATAACCAATGGCTCTGATACCAATCTGTCACACCCCCAATTTCCACATGCGGAGTACCACCGCTTGGAGGCGCGACTGACCAGGATCCAGCCACCAATTATACTGAGCATTGATTAATAGTAAAGGTATTCACCAACCTCAATAGTTAGTAAACACCATAGTTTAAAATTCTAAAAGTTAAGTTCAAATAATAGTTTAAACAGACAGCGGAAGCATAGGCCAAACAATCTCAAAACAAGGTTCATAGTTCATGATTATTTAAAACCCAACACACGGATTAAGACGACCACTACTTATCCCCAAGCTGCAAGCTCCTGATTCACTGGTTACCTGCAAAGCATGCAGTAGGGTGTCAACAAAAATGTTGGCGAGTTCACGAGATGTCCAGTTTTAGCTTTTCAAAGGAAAATGTAGGTTATTTAGGTAAAACATTTATAATCACGTCATGGGGAGCTACCCCATATGAAAGCTACTAAACTGATGTTACCAAAACTGTTGACGAGAAGATTTTGTGCCCCAGGTCAATGTCTATCGTCATTGACCGATATGCAAGGTCTATAGTTCACGCCCGATCTCCCCCGGTCACGGTGTGAGGTTGTCAAACCTAATAGCGCTATCAACTAATAACCCGTTCGCCCCCCGGCGATTAATCGGTACTATAAGCAGGGACTTAATGTGATAGAGATTCGTTTAGTGTTGCTAGTTGTGATTTATAAATAATACCCAAACGTATCTCCCCCGGATGTAGTAGTACAAGAGTACCGTTTGCATATTCCCCCGGATTTATAAATTATCAGTTTGAAAACATTATTTAGTTTGTTCGTGTCCCTCCCTGGGACGCATGCTTTTAGTGTGTGAACTCACCTTGGGTTGCTCGGCAGGTTAGTTTACTTGGTTAAGTATGCTGGTCACCACGTCCTAAATGGTTACCAGTGTAGGTCAGGTTTGGGGGTACAAGTAATCACGTATATCTACACATAGCTAACACATTGCATGCATAACATATGATTATCCAGCAAGTTATCGAGCCTATTCTAATACGTAGCAGTTAAACAATAAACGTCTACACCTTTCATACAAATCCTAAGTGTTACTGGGCCTTATCCGATCATACTAGCAGTTAACAGAATCACGGAAATCTAAATAGAACGGTATGCCCAGTCCACACATGTTTGGCCCAATAACGGAGATCAGCGGCCCACTCGAGACAAGGAGGTCTCGAGTCGAGACCAAGTGGTCTCGGGTTGTAGCGTAATGATCTCGAGTAGTGCTGGTCGGAGTCGCAACCTCAGGGATCTCGAGTCCCGTCTCGAGTCGCAATCAGGAGACTCCGAGTCGAGACCTCGATGGTCTCGAGTCCCTGAAGTCAGTTTTGAGTTGTTTAGACATGGTTTCGAGTCGTGATTGTTATAGTCTCGAGTTGTCCCGGGTTGTTCTCGAGTCGCAACCGGTGTCTCGACCCGCAACCTCGGATACGTGCACAAGAATCCTTCTAGAACCTGTTCCAGAAGTACTATCCAATAGGATTTCATATTTGTGATAATGTGTACTATCCAATTAATTTGCACCAACATGTTTTATTGTCTAATTCTATTTCAATATGGATCAAACACACAATATTTTGAACATTCATGTCATATTCAACAAGTTCATCATTTTAGGGTTTTCATCATTATGCAACATGATTATTCAAACAATCCTATTCTAGCATATACTCAAATCATCATTATCGATTCCTGAATCTAACATACATTCCTCGGATTACAAACATACACATACACACTCTTATGGCCCTATCAACCTTGCATTTTACTAACAATTTCCTTTTAAAGCATGAACATGTCTAGCATATCATCCCATTATCACTATAACACAAAGATCTATCAACAACTTAGTCATCTTAACTCATTTATCTTCATAACACATGTGTACAATCCAACAAGCATACATCTTTGCTAATCTATAATATGTTCTATCATCTAACCGAGATAGGGTACTAACCGGAACTTGTTTTGGTTGTGAGTGAGTGTATGGGATGATGAAAGAAGTGTCCAATGCGATGATCACGAGCTGATCCGGATACCTTGATGCTTTCGGTTTGAATCCGAGAGAGAAGAGGTGATTTTTGTGAGGGTTTTCTAGAGAGAGAGAGAGAGTGAGGATGAAGTGAGAGAGTGTAAAAGGGGAGTGTGTGAGGGTATTAGGTTGATATAAAAGGTGGTGCACCCCAATAAGTTCCGGATGGGTTTAAGGGATGGGTGCGGCCCAAGCGGCCCAACTGTTTACTCGAGACCAAGTGGTCTCGAGTCGTGTCTGCGGTCTCGGCCCACTACATATATACACACACACATATATATATATATATATTACGTACACATACTCAAAGCAAAGATCACATAGAACATGAGGATACACACAACTTTCATTTAATAGTATATGTACATGCAACGAATTTTTACAAGGTATTTGCTCGGAAAAACCTAGAGTGTCACATTATCCCCAAGTTTTAAGAACTTTCGTCCCGAAAGTTAAGGCAGCCACTGACAAGCTAGTGTAAACGAGAATGTTTCAACGGGATGTCACATCATTCCCCCGTTAGTTTGGAATTTCGTCCCGAAATTCAGTTGTAGCTTCAGTGCTGGGAGTTTCATTAGGGAACAACTGGGGATACTTGCGCTTCATCTAGTCTTCCCGCTCCCAGGTAAACTCTGGGCCACGGCGCGAGTTCCAACGGACTCGTACGAGAGGTATCTGGCTATGTTTGAGGGTTTTGATCTCACGATCCGTGATCTCAATCGGTTCCTCAGTGAAGTGTAGCTGTTCATCAATAGTAAGTTCCTTGAAAGGAATGATGAGTGTTTCATCTGACAGACACTTCTTCAGATTAGACACGTGGAAGACGTTGTGCACAGCACTCAGTTCTTCGGGCAGATTCAATCTGTAGGCGTCCTTACCGATCTTTTCGGTAATTTCAAAGGGTCCGACATATCGTGGGTTAAGCTTGCCTCGTTTTCCAAATCGAACCACACCCTTCCAGGGTGAGACTTTGAGTAGAGCCCGTTCACCAACCTGGAACTCTAGTGGTTTCCTATCCTTATCCGCGTATCTCTTCTGACGGTCACGAGCTGCCGCCATGTGTTGCCTAATCTGGGCAATCTTTTCTGTAGTGTCAACTACATGTTCCGGGCCTGTGATCTGGCTGTCACCAACCTCCGCCCAGCAGAGAGGCGATCGGCATTTACGACCGTACAATGCCTCAAAGGGTGCCGCCTGAATGCTGGTGTGGTAGCTGTTGTTGTAGGAGAATTCCACTAACGGTAGGTGCTTCTCCCAATTCTTGCCAAAATCGATCACACATGCCCTAAGCATGTCTTCGAGGGTTTGGATGGTGCGTTCCGATTGCCCATCCGTTTGCGGATGATAAGCGGTGCTCATGTCTAAATGCGAGCCAAAAGATTTGTGCATAGCTTGCCACAATTCAGAAGTAAAACGTGCGTCTCGATCGGAAATAATAGAGGTTGGCACTCCATGCTTCGAAACCACTTCCTTTAAGTATACCTCTGCTAAGGTGGAGAACTTGTCCGTCTCTTTAATAGCCAAGAAGTGGGCAGATTTAGTTAATCGATCTACTATCACCCAAATGGTGTCATTTCCGCGTTGAGACCTAGGCAAGCCGGTAACGAAGTCCATGGAAATTTGCTCCCATTTCCACTGTGGGATCTCTGGTTGTTGGAGTAGGCCTGATGGTTTCTGATACTCCGCCTTGACTCTTGCACAAGTTAAACATTTTCTGACATAGGTTGCTATGTGGGCTTTCATGCCAGGCCACCAATAGGTAGTCCTCAAGTCGTGGTACATCTTATCTGACCCCGGATGTACTGAGTAACGGGACTTATGGGCTTCATCCATCACAAGGTCACGTAAATTTCCATAAAGCGAAACCCATATGCGCTTCCTGAGATAGACAAAAAAGTCGACTCTCTAGCATCATTCAGATGGAAGTGCTTTCTTGACTTACAAAGGCTATCATCAGGTCCAGATGAAAGAAGAAGACGAGGACAAGACTACATTCCGCACAGATAAGGGCATCTTCTGTTGCACCAAAATGTCCTTCGGCTTGCGCAATGCAGGCGCAACTTACCAGCGCCTAACGGACACGGTCTTCAAAGGAGACATTGGCAAAACAGTCGAGGTATACGTGGATGACCTCGTCATCATGAGCCATGAGGAAGAAACAATGCTTGAAAATATCCAGCGCACGTTCAATTCTTTGCGTAGCGTAAACTTAAAGCTCAACCCAACAAAGTGTTCTTTCGGAATGGAAGAAGGGAAGTTTTTGGGTTTCATAGTCACAAGAGACGGTTTTAAAGTAAACCCGGAGAAAGTGCAGGCAATCCAGTTAATGCCATCACCCGCAACAGTAAAAGAAATGCAAAGGCTCGCTGGACGTCTAGCAGCCTTAAACAGATTTTTAGCAAATCACGGGGCAAAGTCATACCCATTCATCAGCACGCTGCGAAACTGCGCCAACAAAACCCACTTCCAGTGGACACCCGAAGCGGAAACAGCCTTCAAGCAAATGAAGGAATGTTTGATTCAGTTACCAACGTTGACAGCGCCACGAGAAAAGGAACCACTGATCCTATATTTATCTGCTGCAGAAGTAGCAGTAGAAGCGGTCTTAATGGTGGAGCGCGAAAACATTCAGACCCCAATATACTATATAAGCAAGATGCTCACTGGTCCAGAGACGCGCTACTCAATGATAGAAAAACTGGTCCTAGCGCTAGTGCATGCATCAAGGCGTTTACGTCGGTATTTCTCTGGTCATGTCATCACAGTTCTCACTAATTACCACTTAGGTCAAATCTTACCCAAACCCGATATCGCGGGAAGATTGGCCAAGTGGGCTATTGAGCTAGGAGGATACAACATCCTATACAAGTCGCGACCAGCGATCAAGGGGCAAGTCCTAGCAGACTTTGCCACAGAGGTTCCCATCGATAAAATCCAAGAATGCGAGGCAATCCAGAACCCTGTCCCGGTTTTCGATGATAGGGTCTGGACTTTGCACATAGACGGAGCTTCCAATGATGACGGAGCCGGCGCAGGTCTCCAATTGGTCAGCCCAGACGATCATGAGCTTACATACGCCATACGCCTGGATTTCCAAAGCACGAATAATGAAGCTGAGTATGAAGCATTCTTAGCAGGTCTCCGCTTAGCGCTTAAAATGGGGGCAAGAAACCTTGAAGCTAACGTCGATTCAAAGCTGGTGGCCGAGCAAGTTAATGGGCACTATGATGCAAAGGGAGAAGCTATGGCGTTATACCTTGAATAAGCACGGATGCTAATCAGCCAATTCCAGACGTTCAAAGTTAACCATATAAACAGAAGCGAAAATAAGCACGCAGATGCACTAAGCAAATTGGCCGCTACCAGCTTCAAACACTTAGCAAAAGAAGTGCGTATCGAGGTATTGTCTAACCCTTCGGTTCATCTCAAACAAGTAAACGTTATAGAAGTCGGAAATCCATCCTGGATGTCTCCGATCATCTTATACCTACAACACGGAAAGCTCCCGGAAGGAAAGGCAGAAGCTCGAAAAATCCAACACAAGGCAATAAACTACGAAATGGCAGATGGCGTCCTATACCGGAAGTCACTTATGGGACCATTACTGCGCTGTGTTGACAAAACAGATGCACAATACCTGGTCAGAGAAATCCACGAGGGTTTATGCGGAATACACGCAGGACCGCGCATGGTCGTGGCAAAAATAATGAACGCGGGATACTACTGGCCGGGAATGCACGTGGATGTAGTAGAATTATTACGGAGATGCGCAGCCTGTCAACGCCACGCGCCAAAAACACCCCGACCAAAGAACCCGCTCGTACCGGTCACTTCCGCCTGGCCCTTTCAGCAATGGGGCATCGATCTTGTTGGTCCATTCCCTGACGCGCCAGGCGTAGTAAAATTCATCATTGTAGCAGTCGACTATTTCACAAAATGGGTCGAAGCCAAGGCACTAGCCTCAACAACAGCAATGGTAATTCGCAAATTTATATGGGAACATATTATTTGCAGATTCGGATTACCATTGCGCATCATCTCCGACAATGGCACTAACTTCGCCTCAGATGATCTTCAAAATGGTTCAAAGAAATGAAGATCGAGCACAACTTTGCCTCCGTAGCACATCCACAAGCGAACAGCCAGGTAGAGAGTGTAAACAAACAGATCGTCGATGGCATAAAAGCGCGACTCGGGACAGCGCGCAGAGGATGGGTCGATGAACTCCCCAGCATCTTATGGGCACACCGCACCATGCCAAAAACCAGCACCGGAGAAACACCATTCAGCCTGGTTTATGGATTAGAAGCGGTAATACCAGCAGAAATCGGTCTTCCATCATCACGCATGCTAGCAATGGAAAGACAAAACAACGAGCAAGAGCGAAGACTGGATTTAGACCTTCTCGAAGAAAGGCGCGAGAATGCCGCCATCACAGAGGCACGGTACAAATCCAAACTCGAGAAATACTACAACGCGCGCGTCCGCGTATGCACATTTACTCCTGGTGACTTTGTCTTGCGCGACAATGAGGCTTCCAACACGGAAAAACCAGGCAAATTAGCGCCAAAATGGGAAGGACCATACATCATCAATGAAGTCCTAGGCAAGGGGGCGTACACCCTAAAAATACTTGATGGGACGTTAGTTCCCCGCACCTGGAACGCGCAGCAGTTGCGCAGGTATTACATGTAAGCAAACCAGTCCGCAAAAAGGAAAACAATACAGGCAATGTATTTTCTTTATTATCCTTTGTATTACGAGCCTTGCGCTCTTATCAATACAAACATCATCTTTACCCATATTACTGTTAATTACAAATTGCATATAATTCTTTTGGTTCACGTGAAAACAACATGGTAGACGTTGTACACCTCATGAACAGTCTAAACAAGGCAAACTAGCACGCCTCTTAGACAAACGTTCACACATGAGTACAATACCATTTCTCATTAGCCCTACCTACTAAAAGCAATTAAACATATGCAACACATTGTAATTTAAACACAAACTTACAGGCACAACAGTGCATCAAAAATGTATATATTATCAAGTGTAGCATAAACACTTCATAACAAAGATCATGACAATGATCTTCAAAATTTCAGTACCAAGGTCAGTATATTTCCAAAAACATCAAAACATCAAAAGAAGGGAATACGCAGTTCCCAAACCTAACCTAATCAACAGTAGCGTCCTCATCAGCAGCCGGCACAGGGCCAACTTAACGATTCCTCCGACGGCGATATACCAGCTCACAGCCACCAGGCTGAATCATCGGAAAACGAGCCAAGAAGGCATCAGCAGATAATGCACCGGGTTCTTCTCCAGCAATCTCCAACGGGCAAACTGCGGAACCTGCACCCGTCACCGAGGGATGAACAGAAGACGCTGGTTTCCCGATTCCAGCAACTACCAGCGGCGGCGAGCTAGCAAGAAGTAAGAGACTCTCAGCAGCCTCATACATTTTCAAAACATCCAAAAGACATCGGGTTCGAGAGGAGCGGGTGGTCTTCATCTTTTTTAGAAACAAACAAAGGGAGAAAAGGCACCCAAACATATATATAGGCGAGATAACTCCATGGGAAAGAAAAACTCGATCACCATGATTAATTGTCAGGAAAACGTACCATCCGAACGACGCTACAGGAACCAAGGTCATATCTCCATTAATGAAGTCTGACAAGCGCCATTACGTATCCCTATGTAAGAAGGCAAAATATCGTAAAATACCAATTTTTTATTACAAACCGACGTCACAAAACGTCAGGTCATGATTACAAAAGGGTAAAAAATCACATTTTCCCTAAAAAAGTTTTTTAAAAAGCAAAACTCAATCTTCTCATAGAAGACTCTTTATTTTTCGCGCCAAAAAACATTCCCCTATTATAAGTCCAGTGCTCCACTTATTTGCATAAATGCAACACTAGACTGGGGGGGGGGGACTTGAAGGGGTAAGGTCCCAAAAACCTCGTATCAAGAGCTTGAGACCATACCACAACCTGGTCTTTTAAACCTTTCTCACCTTGCGCGGCCGCGCACTGATCTTACAAAGAAGGCTTAAGAAGACTGATAGCAGGCAACACTTGCGCGCCAAAGGAAATCATAAATCCTTGCGCTTTCATAAAGGATGAAAATCCTAAGACAAGCATTTCCGCTTAATAATATCCAGACTTGGATATTATTTACTTAACTGACACCACATGGTAAAGAGTCACACTAGATTACAGCAGTAATCTTCTAGAAAGACCCAATCGTGTACCACCCGGATGGTTATAACCGTCTGGACACGTGTCACCACCTCAGGCATCCCTGAAAATCACAATGATAGCATGTAATTGGAGAGAAATCTCCACTTGATCACTTTCCACGTGGTATACCCCCAGCCATAGATCTAAACAACGATCCGTGTGCATTCACGTTGGATCAAGAAACTTAACGGAAGGAAATGTAACCGCTCATGGGGTTAGCATCTTCCGTCAACTTTTCACTAACAGGTTTTCCCGCCCAAGCACTCTCGGTTATAAATATGAGAATAGCTCAGGTATGAATTTCAAGTTACACACACTTCTTCAATACTTCTTCTTCTTCATAAACACATACTTATTCTCACGCCGGAGTCGGGTCAAGGAGAGAACCCCTTTCTCCCCTTGACGAGGCTAACGGTGCTTTGTTTTGCAGAGTTTATCGGAGAAGAAGAGCTGTCCCGTCAGATTGAACGAGAGAAAGCTCACCTTTTAGGCGGATTCAAACCCCCTAGATAATTCGATTCTGGTCAATTATCTAGTGTTTCTTCAGCCTGTTTTTCTGTTTTAACCCCTGCGTGGGTATGTTTTGGTTGTTAAGCCCCTGCGTGGGCACGTTCTTCCATTGACCCCTGCGTGGGTATATGGTGTTGTTTAAGCCCCTGCGCGGGCATGTTACTTTGATTGGAAGTCCCATTCAGGGCAGACTCGTATTTTAAAAATTCATGTGGTGAAATGGTCAAATTTAAATTCTTATTTTAGTTATATGCATGAACAAAAATATAAAATAAATAAATAACAATATTTTTACAAGATCTATCATTATATTAAAATGATAAAATCTAAAGGGACAAGACCTAGCCTTTGTGTCATTTTAAAGACAAGGCCAAGACGGTAGTTCCCCAATTAGATTCTGATCCTTATTAACATCTCAATTTAGGATTGTTCTGCGTTAAATGTTAAATAAGAATCTTAAAAGGTAAAACCTAGCTTGTATGTCATTATAAGACCTGGCCAATATGGTAAAACCTGTTTTAAAAGATTCAAATCTCTGTTAACATCTGCAAACATGTTAACATTCTTGGCTAATGTGATCCGCAAGAATCACACAGGTCACCCTTATGTTGAATTATTTCGATTCTTTATTATTATTTAAACATCCGATTGTGATGTAATGCTTACGGGGTATAATTATTGTCATACAAGACAAAAGACAGTCGTAGCTTATAAACTCCCTGTCAAGAAAGGTAATGAACTTTGATTCAACCCTTAATAACTAGATTCTATAAGATCTTGACCTACAATTTATAAAGGTCCATGTGACTAGGCCTTTTGTGCTATTACTAACATATAATTTCGGATTATGATAAAGATCCTGAATAATTATATAATTATCAAATTAACTGAAATGGCTATTAAAGACCATAGTTAATAAATTGTCAAAAACAATAAAACTGTATAAGCTTCTATATAAACCTTGCCCTTATTTGATTTTATGTAGCAATTAAAGCTACATGGATAGGTCAGAAGAGGTAAACAGTCATCCGGTGGAAAACCATGAAAATACTAAGATACATGTGACCGGTGCGGAGCTGCAAGCATTAGTAGATAATGCTGTTACAAAAGCTATAGAGCGGCAGTATAATGAATCTAGCGGGACTCGAAGTAGGACCCTATCCACACCACATTCCAAACCTAAGACTAATTCGGAGGCTCATAGCAAGCCACCCTCTAAGCTAGATAAGCCAAAGAAAGATGATGACGATCATCACTTCTCAAACCAGCAAAGTGTCCCGTCAAAGAAGATCGAGCTTAAACAGGAACCGCGTGGTAAGTCCTGTACCTATAAATACTTCATCTCATGCAAACCCAGAGACATTACTAGGGAGAAAGGAGCGGTTGACTACATGACATGGTTGGATGAAATGGATACCGTGGTTGATATCAGCAGGTGCGCTGATAAGGATGTGGTAAAGTTTGTGTCTCAGTCGTTCAAAGGTGAGGCACTAACCTGGTGGAGATCTTTGATCCAAGCTACAGGGAAAATCCCATTGTACAATATGTCATGGGATCAATTTATGACATTGATTAAAGAAAACTACTGCCCTCAGCATGAGGTAGAAAAGATTGAATCTTATTTCTTATCCTTGGTTATGAAGAACCTGGATTGCCAAGCCTACCTTACCAGCTTCAATACAATGTCAAGGTTGGTTCCTTATCTTGTGACGCCTGAACCCAAGAGGATAGCTCATTTCATCGGGGGTTTAGCCCCAGAAATCAAGGCCAGTGTGAAGGCCTCTAGACCAGCTACCTTTCGGTCTGCAGCTGATATATCATTGTCCCTTACTTTGGACGCGGTCAGACAGAGATCGCTGAGGAACGCCGATACCGAAAAAAGGAAGCGTGAGGATGACAACTCACGACGTTCAGACAAGAGGCATAAAGGAAACAATGACCACAGAAAGAGTTCTGGATTCAAGAAAGATGGTCATCAGTCGGGTGATAAACCCAAGTGTAAGGTTTGTAAGAAGCACCATTTTGGGAGGTGCAGATTCGAGTCTAAATCCCAGTCCCAGCCGAGAGCTTATGGGATTTGCAAGTCTTCGGAGCACAAGACCTTAGACTGTAAGAAAATCAAGGATGCTACGTGCTACAGCTGCAATGAAAAAGGGCATATCAGGTCCAACCGCCCAAAACTTACAAAGAAGACTGAGGATGGGAAAAAGACCAATGCTAGGGTCTTCAGGATGGATGCGAAGGAAGCTGTTCAGGACGACAATGTCATCACAGGTACATTCCTTATAAATGATGTCTATGCGAGAGTGCTATTTAATTCAGGAGCTGATAAATCATTTGTAGATAATAAGTTTTGCAAATTGCTGAATTTACCTGTTAAAACCCTAAGTGTGAAATATGAGGTGGAATTAGCTGATGGTACCTTAGAAACCGCGTCAACCATATTAGAGGGATGTTTCATTTCCATTAGGAACCACTCCTTTCCACTATCCTTGCTTCCTTTAAAGTTAGCTGGTTTCGACATTGTTTTAGGCATGGACTGGTTATCTCATAACCAGGCCCAGATCGTTTGCAACAAAAAGCAAGTGGTGATCAAGACTCCGTCTGGTGAGCCACTCACCATTCAGGGAGACACCCAGTATGGACTGCCTGAGCAAGTGTCTATGCTCAAGGAATCTAGATGCTTGAAGAGGGGTTGTGTCATTTACATGGCACAAGTGACCATTGATGAGCTGAAGCCTAATATTAAGGATATCCCCGTCATTTCTGAATATCCCGAAGTTTTCCCTGAAGAACTACCTGGCTTACCACCAGATAGACAAGTAGAATTCAGAATTGACATCATCCCTGGAGCAGCACCTGTCGCAAGAGCGCCTTATAGGTTGGCACCAACAGAGATGAAGGAATTGAGGACAAAACTAGATGAATTACTAGCCAAGGGTTTTACTAGACCTAGTTCGTCCCCATGGGGAGCGCCAATCCTATTTGTGAAAAAGAAGGATGGGTCGATGCGACTATGCATCGATTACCGTGAGCTTAATAAGGTCACTGTCAAGAATAGGTATCCATTACCCAGGATCGACGATTTGTTCGATCAGTTACAAGGGGCAAGCTACTTCTCTAAGATCGATTTGAGGTCAGGCTATCATCAATTGAAGGTTAAAGATGAAGATGTACACAAGACTGCATTTAGGACTCGTTATGGTCATTACGAGTTCCTAGTGATGCCTTTTGGGCTCACTAATGCACCTGCCGCATTCATGGATCTCATGAACCGCGTCTGCAAACCCTACTTGGATAAATTTGTCATCGTCTTCATTGACGACATCCTCATCTACTAGAAGAACCAAGCTGACCACGAGAAGCATCTTCGCTGTATTCTTAAACTTCTATATCATGAGAAACTATACGCCAAATTTTCGAAGTGTGAATTTTGGCTTCGAGAGGTCCAATTCCTTGGACACGTGGTTAGTGAGCGTGGTATCCAAGTGGATCCCGCTAAAGTTGAAGCTATCATCAATTGGCAAGAGCCAAAGACGCCTACAGAGATTCGCAGTTTTCTAGGACTGGTAGGATACTATAGACGATTTATTGAAAACTTCTCAAGAATTGCAGCACCCCTGACTTTACTCACCCGCAAGAATAACAAGTTTGACTGGGGGCCTAAGCAGCAAAAATATTTCGATATTCTGAAGCAGAAATTGAGCAACGCTCCTGTATTGACGTTGCCTGATGGAATTGATGAGTTTGTAGTATATTGTGATGCATCACACACCAGTATGGGCTGTGTACTTATGCAGAAAGGCAAAGTTATTGCCTGTGCTTCACGTCAGTTAAAGGTGCACGAGAAGAACTACACCACCCATGACTTGGAGCTGGGTGCCGTTGTATTTGCACTAAAACTGTGGAGACATTACTTGTATGGAACCAAGTGTGTGATCTATTCTGATCACAAGAGGCTTCAACATCTGTTCAACCAGAAGGATTTGAACATGAGGCAGCGACGTTGGATGGAAACTTTGAATGATTATGACTGTGAGTTAAGATACCATCCAGGCATGGCAAATATGGTTGCTGATGCCTTAAGCAGGAAGGAAAAAAGTGAAACCTATAAGAATCAATGCCAAGAGCATTGAGATAAAGAATAGTTTGAACGAAAGGTTGTTAGTTGCACAGAAGTAAGCTGTGTTGGAAGCTAACTATCCTGAGGAAAACCTAGGAGTAACTGAAGAGCAGTTATCCTATGGAAAGGACGGAATCCTAAGGTTAAATGGACGAATATGGGTTCCAGTTTATGGAGGACTTCGGGATGTTATCCTCCAGGAAGCCCACAGTTCCAAATACTCTGTTCATCCTGGAGCTGATAAGATGTACCAGGATCTGAAGGCAAACTATTGGTGGATAGGCTTGAAGAAGTCTATAGCCGCCTATGTAGCTAAATGTTTGACGTGTGCACAAGTCAAAGCTGAACATCAGAAGCCGTCAGGTTTGCTACAACAGCCTGAAATTCCCACTTGGAAATGGGAAATGGTGACAATGGATTTCATCACCAAGTTGCCAAAGACAAAGAAAGGAAATGATACTATATGGGTGATAGTAGATAGACTGACTAAGTGAGCACATTTCCTACCCATTAAGGAAACTTATAGTGCTGACATGTTAGCCTAATTGTATGTTGATAAGATTGTATCTCTGCATGGAGTACCAGTGGCTATTATCTCTGACAGAGATACCAGATACACGTCACACTTTTGGAAAAGTTTACAATAGTCTTTGGGCACGCGCTTAAATTTCAGTACGGCTTACCATCCTTAGACGGACGGGCAGAGTGAACGTACCATCCAAACTTTGGAAGACGTGCTACGTGCATGTGTAATTGATCTAGGTGGTAGTGGGGATAAGCACCTACCATTGACCGAGTTCTCCTATAACAATAGCTACCATACAAGCATTAAGGCTGCGCCTTTTGAGGCATTATATGGTAGAAAGTGTAGAACGCCTGTTTGTTGGGCAGAAGTAGGAGAAGCTCAATTGTCAAGACGTGATATAGTACTTGAAACGACGGACAAGATTGTCCAGATTCGTGACCGCCTGAAAGCTGCCAGGGATAGGCAGAAAAGTTATGCTGATAAAAGGCGAAAACCTCTAAAGTTTGAGGTTGGTGATAAAGTTTTGCTTAAAGTATCACCCTGGAAAGGGATGATGCGATTTGGTAAGAAAGGTAAGTTAAGCCCGAGGTATATAGGACCATTCGAGATTATCGAATGTGTTGGGTCAGTGGCTTATAAGTTAAACTTACCTGAAGAGCTCAGTGGTATTCACAATGTATTCCACATCTACAATTTGAAGAAATGTCTGGCTGATGAATCGCTAGTCATACCACATATGGATGTGCACATAGATGAGAGCTTGAAATTTGTGGAAAAACCTTTGTCGATTGAGGATCGACAGGTTAAGAAGCTTCGGAGGAAGCATGTGCCTATTGTGAAGGTTAAATGGGATGCCCGTAGAGGTCCCGAATATACGTGGGAGTTAGAATCCACCATGAAAGAAAAGTACCTTCAATTGTTTCAATAAATCTCGAGGTCGAGATTTCTTTTAAGGGGGTGAGGATGTAACACCTCGTAAAATCATACCCAATAAAATAAAGACACGTGTCATGTAACACAAATGTGTTATAAAAAAACGGATCTAGATAAAGATGTACGGTAGGATTTAAAAGCGTCGACATGTTAATTTATACCTCTGAGCGACCTATTAATAAATCCCTAACCATAATATATTTAATCAACATCTAAATTATGCAAATAAATCTGGTTATCCTAAATAACAAATTGATTATAACTCAAGACTTGGATCCAATGTGAGTTCTCGAAAATGTTGGCACTTGAGGCATTCAACACAAAGCACCAAAATGTGTAAGAGCATGCAAGGTCTGAGCACTTGGTCCCTCTACTGAAAAAGGAAAGCATAAGATTAGGACTTGTAAGAAATGCATGGTCAAAACTTCAAATTTTCGAATTTTTTGGCCTCTGGTGAAGGCTTACGGACCGCAAGGATAGACCTTTACGGTCCGTAAGATAGCGGCGCTGGGCGATGGTTTCTGAAGGTCGGTTACGGACCGTAAGGCCTAAGGCTTACGGTCCGTAAGGCGCATATCTGGGCAGAATTTTGGACAGATGCCTGTTAAACAAGTTACACCGCCTTATGAGAGTGGTATTCGAAAATCAGGGGCCCTATAACTGGTTTTTAGCAACATAGGGACACCTGGGATCATCCCATAACATTAGTAGAGTGGCTTGGCATGATCTTGTGCATTTGGGTTCACTATATAAGAGGAACAAGTTGCAACATTCTCACTTGCTCACTTGGAAAAATTATTCAAGACTTCTCTGGAGCTCCTCTGATCAGCAACAAGTCTTCTTAAGATCCCTAATCATACTTAGGACCTTTGTAAGTGTCCTTAACCCTTCC
Source organism: Helianthus tuberosus (assembly GCA_030545235.1). Lineage (NCBI taxonomy): Eukaryota > Viridiplantae > Streptophyta > Magnoliopsida > Asterales > Asteraceae > Helianthus > Helianthus tuberosus. The sequence continues at coordinate 154,054,884 of CM060351.1, forward strand.
TAATTCAGTTTAGCTTAGTTAATTAGCTAAAAGTCAAACCGTCGTAATTAAGGTTTGACTTCGAGATTAATTAAAATTTGTTCAGTCAAATCTCGAATTAAAAGTACCTATAAGTAGGTAATTATGTGGGTAATAAACCCTTAAAAGGGTACTCTCTGATTCCCACTTTAACTAGGTCAATTGTCGGGTCAAACTTGATAGTAAAAAGTCAACAGAAAGCTAAAAATCAAATTAATGCATAATTAGCAATGTAGAAGACATACAACCTGTTTTATCATTAATATAACTTGGTAATTAATGTAAGAACATGTCTAAACATGTTCAACACGACAATTTTCAGTAGAGACCCGGTTCGGAACCGAAAGTCGCATAATTTGACTTTTGCTTTGACTTTCAGTTCTGACCCATTTGAGCATAGTTTAGAAATGCCTTAGAGCTTTATTTGGACCAGGATGTATGTTAGTATAACTCTCTATGATTATACACCTTGGTTCAATAGTTATCCGATTTGTATGGATGTTCCCGTTAATTGCTTATATGTTGACTATTATGTCATCTTAACCTAAAAACGTGATTTTTGAAAATATAAAAGAATGGAGACCTTAGTTACTGATTTGTAAAGTTGTCCCTAAAATTTGACATCTGTTTGAGGTCTAGATTAGGAGTTATGCTCATTAGCGTAATTAGAAAATTTTTATTAAATAAACGGCATAATTAGCGTATAGCCTATCTAAACCCACTTTTTGATATCAAACTTCTTACCCACTGATGTAATATAATATTTTGGGATTTTTGAAGATTTTTAATTAATTTTAGGCTGAGCATAACATAGGGTTGTAGCTTTAATTCGGTTAATGCCGATTTTGCCCTTTTGGGCTATAAAATGAGTTTTACAAATTATTTTGATACCAAACCTTTTGATACTGATTTGTTATGATAAATAAAATATTTTGAGCCTTCTGGAATATTAAAATTATCAGCTTTCCTTTAAAAACCCGGAAATAGCTCAAATTCGCCTTTTTAAGCATTTTTAACGCATAGTATGTATTAAAACTATTTTAAATATATAAGGTTTGATGCCTACTGATATTTCCAGTAAATTTTTATATATTAACAGTAAGCAAAAGCTTTAAACTCAGAATTTCAGTTTTGACCTTTTAAGCCTATGTAAATTTACCAAAATGCCCCTAAGGTGCATAGTATGGTTTTAAATGATAAATTTTACACATAGGTAATACCCTACTGTTATAACTTATTAAATTAAGTATATTTACTGATTATATCATATCTGTAACTCAAATTATTATTTAAACTCTTTTATAACCTTTAAAATGACCAAAATGCCCCTACGGGGCATAGTTTGAGTTTAAATCCATTTCGGGCATAATAGAAGATATCTTACTGATGTCACAACATATTAAAGGAATATTAACTTAGGAAACTTGCATATGACTCATTTGGTTACTCGTTACGCACTTTTCGCGTTCGTATCGGCTTATGTAACTAGTTTGCATATATTAGCCGAAACGGGTCAAACCTTATCATTTTTGTCTCAAAATCCAGAATGTGTTTAGTTTACCCATATTATACAAGTCTTCAAACTTTTCGGGTCTAAATCACATTCTATTCCGATCTTCGCTTATTCATGCGTTTGAACCATATCTTCCTTTAAAACTAACCGGTCTAAGTTTAAGCTTAATTAAAGACCTGTTAGAAATCTAATAGGTTATTGTAAACCTTCATTCCAGAATAGGAGGCCCAGTAAAAGCTATCTGTACTTGCTGATTTGATATACGGCTGGGATTAAATTTATATTTAGCTCAGGTAAATACTTTTAACTTATTTTCCCTATACGGGCTTGGGGTACGGTATATAAAATACCGCTTGGTCGGACATTGCATCTTTAATTGTATGAAGGTTAAATCATTGAAATGTCATGTTTGAAAATGTTTTGTTTGCTCAAAGCCTTTGGGGCGTTAATGACCATGTCCCGGATATCCTTGGCATCATTTTACGAAATGGCCACGACCTAAGCACGAGGTGTAGGCGTACACCCGTCAGTGCCTAAATAAATAATGTGGTGTGTCTATTGATCTTTACCCGGCACGAACCGGGCTACTGAACGCATAAGAAACATGTAATTCTTTTACAAGTATTATATTCAAATAATTATCCCAAGTTATAAAAAGTTTTGTGCCACGTGCATTCAAATCAATTTTATTAAACTTTTCAAAATGAGTAAGTTAATTGTATTTACCAGTGTAAACTGACGTATTTTCCCAAAAAGGTTAAGTGCAGGTACTACTCGAACTAGGCTGGCTTTCTCCTAGCATCCACAATAAGTCTCGCAAGCTTGGATGTCATAAAACTGTTGAACAATGTTTCCTTTTTATTTTGATCCGCCTGTGGATCTGTTTCAACTACTTGTGATACTTAATATTACAATTTATTAAAGTTGAAATGAATCTATCTTTTGCTTCCGCTGTGCATTTAAATTTGTGTTGTTTGACTATGATGATATCAACTACGTCACGATACTCCCCACCGGGCCCACCGGTAATACGTGGAAATATAGGGGTGTGACATAGGCCCCTCTTTTGAAGGTGACGTTATCCTCAACCCAGTGGTTTGAGTCAGCAATGATACAATCCCAAAAGGTCGGAATATTGAAAGATAATTAATTAAGTTATTAATGCGAAAAGTGGTAGGCCCCTCTTTTGAAGGCGATGTTACCCTCGGCTAAGTGGTTTGAGTCAGCAGGGATACAATCCTAAGTAGCCGGTTTAATGTATTAATACTAGTTTACATATGAGGGGATCAAGCCATTCGCACCCCCGCCATCCAATACCAGTGGGTATTGAAGGAGGTCCTAGTAAGCTTGACCCAGGTCCTTGTAGGATCTATACACTGAACAAGACAAGAACCTTAATAAACCATTCCCTTAACCCCCGACCAGGTAGCCAACATATCTCTATATAGACCGTAGAGATATGAATGGTGAAAATCTTTTACTTTATATAGACAGTAAAGTAATGCCAAGACACCACGGACAAATGATAAAGAAGTTTCACCTTCAACATAAGAAACTAGTTATTAAAGTCATTAATACAAAATCAAATAAAAAGTGCGAAAAGATTAAAAATCAAAAGTAATACATTAAATGCTTGTCTTCACCAAGTGATGTAAGAGACTTAGCCAAACATGGCCTTTGATTGACAAGAACTATTACGATCAATCTTGGATCCCGAGACTGCTACTGTGACAACTGTCACTTTTCCGTACATTCCGTACACTAATTGAACAGTAATCTATGCTTTAATAACTGTGCATCATCTAGTTTACAAGACAAATGAATTTCTGATTACTGTTATATACATACAATGGCATTTCATGTTGCAAGACTTTTATCGTTGCTACATGCAACACGGCTAATAATACACAGAACAGAATTGGCACCATTATTAGACAAACTAAAAATGCTGACGAAGTTCGGTACATAGACAGACAGTGTTTTGAGGCCCAGTATGAGCCAGAGACTACGTATTACACTAGTATAGTGTATAGGGAAGTAAGGACCACAAAACTGCTTTTCTAGGTGATAGATAAAGTGCCGGAAAGTGCCTAAAACCCACATAAAGTGCAGAATTCTACGTAAATCAGCAAAATTCAGCATTTTAACAAGTTTATTACATGCAAAAATAAGACTAAATGGTCCTGAATGCTTTCCTAAGTGTCGGGAATTAAAAGTGTCACAAAGGGATACATAAAGAACACTAAACGGAATAGTTTGACACTTTAACGAACCGGTATCTAACCGAACAACCGGACATTACCCGAAACATCAAAATTATACTAGAAGCATTGTTTTATTTTCTTGAAATACATTATTTTTGGGACAAAACAAGTTTAAATATATTTTCTAAAGTAAGACTTGAAAATATATTATTTTGGAAACTACAAATACAAGAATACGAAAATAAATACTTGAGAAGTACTGTTACAAAAATATTGTTTAACAATTATTCCAAAATTTAAACATAATTTAAAGTTAAAATAATTATTATTTTAACAAGGAATTATAACTTGGAACAATATTGGAGACATAAAGGAAACGTAACTCAAAAACGTAAATACTAAGGCAAGGCACGGCCCGTTTGTCTAATAGACCCTAGTACATTGTAGGGAGTCGTGTTTGCTAAGGAGATTTGAGTTACGAGTATAGAAGACGCAAAATAGTGAGTCATGTCCCCCTTTTCTCTTAACTGTTTTTGGTTTTATAACTCTCGGGGGTGGAATACATGTTACGAATACTTAAACGGTATGAATTGCCTATGAAATGAACTATTAGATCATGTGAGCATAGACTAAATTTGAAATGCCATTAATTCTTAATTAGGGACGAATGTTAGATCTAACGGGTACGGCCGAGCCCCACTCATGGTCCTCATGTGATCACTTGAGTGCTTCGGTGTCCCAGTTGAGGGAAATCGACATAGTCAAGGGAAATTGACATAATCAAGGTAAATTGACATAGTCGAAGGGAAATTCGACATAGTCGAGGGAAATCGACATAGTCGAGGGACAATCGACAAGGGTATAAGCCTACTCATTTTGAGTGCTCCCTATGTCCTCACATGCCTTAATGTCCTTGTACAACATTCATTTAGTATGTTCATACACGCTTTTCATACCTGTTTTCAAATGAGTCTCTCAAAGGTTTATAAGAACTCAAACAAAACGCATGAACTCGCTCAAATTTTGTTGATGTTTTCCAAAATTACATGTATTTCAGGTGACAGGTTGGATCTTGGGCGCGGGTGTTGTTTCTAGAAGTAGACTTTAAGTTTAGATGTCATCCACTTTTGTTAGTTTTTAACTTAGTCGAAGGTTGTGTTTTAAAACTTAAATAACCAGTGTTTGTAATACTCAAATTTTATGAATGGATGAACATCGTTTTAACCATGTAGTTGTTTATTATGATTGAATGCAATGATATTAAACCAGTCACACATCATACGCTTCCGCAAAAGTCAGGGTGTGACAGTTTGGTATCAGAGCTTCGATTATAGTGAACTAGGATTCCTTCTCGAGTCTAGACTACAATCACTAGAATTCTCTCACAAAAACATTTTTACAAAAAGGTTTTTCATTGCATTCACGTAAGCGTCAAGATCGATGAGTCAAGCATTTTTCAAAGAAGAGACAAGGCAAGGACATTAGTAGGGAGGAGAATACCCCAAAGTAAGGTGCCAATTAAGGCATAGTCTATATAGACTTGCCAAAGACAAAATGACCCCCCAAAGGATAAACGAGAGTTATATGTGATATGATGCATCGAATTGCCTGTTTATGCTAAGTAACATATTTTTTTATCGATATATATACATACGAATAAGTGTACGGAATGATTATTGACGTGAATAAGATACCTTCGACTCTGAATCCTATTATTGTTCTTACTCGCACGATGAAGCTATCGGCCTCGCGTTCATTGCAAAGCTCATGGCTGGAGTGATTACCAAACAAGATTCTGAGTTTGCTTCCGTAGGAGATGGCTGCTCTTCCCTCTCGATCGTGAAGGTGACTGACTACGGTAGTGACGGCGAGGCAGAGGCGGCAACCTTGAACAACTTCTTAATCAGCGGGACGAGGTCCCTGCGGCTTTTGTGAAGCGAGATTGACGACATACTTGACCAGAAAAGGGAGATGAAGTATTCATCTTGAAGGTGCCCCTCCAACTACCAGGAATTCTCCTTATTCCTATTTCATTTAATCATCGTGCCTATTCGCGCGTAACGATAACGAGTGTTAGCGCGTGGACCACAGCAATGGTTCTTTCCATGTCAGAGGTATAAGGACAGTAGTGTCCCATCCTTGGTTGATCATCTGCTTGGACGAGGGAAAATTGGGGTAACTGTGCAAGACAATTTATTATTATGGGGGCCCACGTAATAACAACTTGTAGTGCATGGGAATCCTGGTGGACTCTGCGGGTCAGGTCAATGATCACCATCCCTCCAAAAATAATATATAGGTGTTCACACCTTCATCTGGTAGAACAATACACAGACCATTGCTTTAGCACTTTATAAAGTAGGAAACCTGTCTTTGCCTACTTCGTGTCTGACACTTCTACCCGTGAACGAGACGTTTGAAAACCGATATCTAAGCTAGTGGAGATGGCTAACACGCGGGAAAGATTCAGTGACGTTACACCCTCTATCACCCTTACATGAACAACCCCCATCTCTGGGAAAATATACCCATCTGTAAAGCTAAAGACCTAAGAAAACCAATGTAGCAGGAAAATAACTGCTACTCTCATATCATGAAACTTGTATGACCAAGGCGATGTAGCCTCGAGTTCATTTTATTTTTCCCACTACAAACAATAAGCCAAGTTGCCAAGCCTATGTGAAGGCTCAGTAATTAATTCCTCGCTCATACATTGTTGATTATATATGCATGTGATATTGGGTGATTACATGTTGGCTTATGGTGTTATGTACCTCATAGACAATTATGGAATGTTGTCTAACCTACCGCATACCTTTTGACAGAAGAGAATGCCGCCCAGACGTGACACAAACACCAGTACATTACCAAGGACAGAAGCCGAGCTTCAAGAACGCATCTCACAGGTAATTGCACGACATGAAGCCCTCCGCTCCGAACACAGCGGAGGCACTTCCGGAAATAACCCTCCAACTGGCTGCACCTATAAACAGTTCCTGGACTGCAAGCCATTGAACTTTGACGGCACAGGAGGCGCCGTTGCATTTGTTCGTTGGACAGAAAAGACTGACTCCGTTCTAAGAATGAGTAACTGTTCACCCCAGCAGAGTGTTACCTTTATCTCAGGGTTGTTTTTGGATGGCGCACTCTCCTGGTGGAACCTTCAGGTTCAGACCCTTGGTGCAGATGCTGCTCATGCACTGAGCTGGGACGAGCTCAAGGAAATGATGGAGAAGAAATACTGTTCTATGGCTGAAATCCAGAAGCTTGAGGTGGAGTTCTGGAATTTGAAAATGGACGGGCCGAAGATTTCTGAGTACGTCCAGCGATTTCATGACTTGTCTAGGGTCGTTCCCTACTTAGTCAAGCCGGAATTCAAGAGGATTGAGCGATTCATTTGGGGACTTGCACCTCAGATCAGGAGCATGGTTACTACCTCAAAGTCCCCAACCATCACAGAGGCTATCGATTTGAGTGTCACTCTTACTGAAGAAGCTCTACGCATGGGAAAATTTTTGGAATGTGAGGATAGCAAAATAGAGACTCATGTGGAGTCATCAGGCAACAAGAAAAGGAAGTCTGCAAACCTAAAGATAGGGACCCAAGTCAGCTATGGAAACTCTAAAGCAAACAAAAGAAGGAAAGTGAACCCGCCGCATGGCAAGAAAGCTTATGGAGCCACTAATAAGGCTGGTGGTAAGGTTTACTTGGGGACTAAGCTGAGGTGCGAGGAATGCAATTTTTACCATGAAGGTGGATGTCTGAGGCCTAAGTGTGGAAAGTGTGGAAAGGAAGTGCCATAAAGGTAGTGTCGCCAAATCTTCAAGGCGAAAACAACTGCACCAAGTTCAAGGTCGTGAGTAGTATAGTTTTTCTCATGTATTTTGAGTTGCCTCGACGCGTAAGCGATAACCTTTTCGCGCTGCATAAGGACACGACCAAGGCCAAGGTTTGAAGCATCGCAATACATGACGAAGTCGTCGTTACCATCAGGAAGCACGAGGTTAGGAGCATTACAAAGCATGTCCTTAAGAGTTTGAAAAGATTCATCTTGTTCGGGACCCCAAACAAAAGGTTTCTCTTTTTGAGTCAAAGAGGTTAAAGGAACAGCGATTTTCGAGAAGCTGGAGATAAAATGACGATAATAACCAGCAAGACCAAGGAAAGAATGAATTTTGGACGGAGACTTTGGTGCAATCCAATTCTTCACAGCTTCAATTTTAGTGGGGTCAATGTGAATACCAAGTTCGTTGACAGTGTGGCCAAGGAATTGAACCTCTTTTAACCAAAATTCGCACTTGAAGAATTTGGTGTATAGACGTTCAGTAAGAAGAAGCTGAAGGATAAGACGCAAGTGTCGCTCATGCTCTCCTTGTGTCTTGGAATAGATGAGGATATCGTCGATGAAGACGATCACGAAACTGTCTAAGTACGCTTTGCACACGCGGTTCATGAAATCCATGAAGACAACAGGTGTGTTGATCAAACCAAAGGGCATGACCACGAACTCGTAGTGACCATATCATGTACGAAAGGCGGTCTTGGGTATATCTTCTTCGAGGACTCAAAGTTGATGATACCCAAAACGAAGATCTATCTTTGAAAAGTAGGTCGCGCCTTGCAATTGATCGAAGAGATCGTCAATGCGAGGAAGAGGGTATCGATTCTTAAGTGTGAGCGTGTTGAGCCCGCGATAGTCAATACACATACGGAATGACCCATCTTTCTTTTTCGCGAACAAAATGGGAGTGCCCCAAGGAGAAGTACTAGGGTGTGTAAAACCTTTATCAAGAATCTCTTGAAGTTGGCTCGAAAGCTCTTGCATCTCTGAGGGTGCTAAACGATAAGGGGACTTAGCGACAGATACTAAATCGATTCGAAAGTCAACAGAACGAGCAGGAGGCGGACCAGGAAGATCATTGGGAAACACGTCAGGAAAATCACGTACAACAGGAACGTTACTCATGCTTGGGCCTTTGTCCTTCTTTTCCACAATATGGGCGAGAAAGGAGAAGGTACCCTTGCGCAAACACTTGTTCGCTTGAATACACGACATAAGCTTGAGACCTTGAGAAGGTTTCTCGCCATAGACGTGAAGAGAATCACCGTTTGAAAGAGGAAGACGGATAAACTTTTCAGAACAAACAACTTCAGCACAAACTCGCCTAAGCTAGTCCATGCCTACTATGACGTCGAAACTACCCATTTGCATAGGTATGAGGTCAATGCAAAACGTATGATCGTTAAGACTCAAGGAACACTTGGAAAGGACGGAATCGACAGCGACGGATTTACCATCAGCGACTTCGATAGCGAAAGATCTTGGCAACTTAGAGCATTTACACTTAAGCAAAGGTTTGAATTCTAATGACACAAAACTTTTATCGGCGCTAGTATCAAACAAACACGAAGCATAAACATGGTTCACGAGAAACGTACCAGTAATGACGTCGTTTGCGTTTTGAGCCTGAGCAGTGGTGAGAAGAAAGGCTCTGCCTCGAGCTGGTTGTTGAGGCTGCTGCTGCTGTTGTTGCGGTGGTTGCTGCTGAGGCTGGTTTTGTTGGGGGCAGACGTTTGCAAGATGGTTAAGATCCCCGCATTTGAATCATGCTCACACAAGAGCAACTTGAGCTTGGTTTGTAGCAGGGTTCTGGGCTACAATGGCTTGGTGTTGATGGTTTTGGGGGCCATTTCGACATCGGTCAGAAAAATGCCCAAACTTATGACAAGTGGCACATTTGCGGCATGGTACGGTGGTAAGGTGATGGTATAAGAAAGTAGTGCACTGAGGATGAGATCCAGTGTAGGCTCGTTTTGGTAGTTCGTTGGCGACGGGGGTAACGGCGGCTACAGCTTGGATGGGTTGAGGGTTTGGCGGAGTGATGACCGCACAATTTTGGCTTGAAGCCTTTCGCTTCTTGCCTCGGTTTTTCTTGGTTGATTGGGATGATGAGGGTTCAACAGTGACTTGGTGTGCGCTCTTCAAGGAAGCCTTTTCAGATTTCCTACGAAGGACGACGTTACTGATAAGGCGAGCGGCCAAACGGTAGGTTTCCTCGATAGTTGTTGGAAGAGCTGCTTCCATGAGGTTCATGAAAGAATCGGGTAGGCAGTGGATGTACTTGTTAATGGCCTTTTTAGGGGTATCAACTTGGCTAGGACAAAGGATGCTAAGTTGCTTAAAGCGAGGGGTAAAACCATCATTGTCATCCTGGATTTGCTTAAGGTGCCTGAACTCGTGCTCTAACTTCCTAAGCTCGTGAGACGGACATAATTCTTCTCTCATAATTTTCTTCAGTTCAGCCCATGGTAAAGCATGGTCGGCATCCTCCACTCTTGTGCTTCGCTCAGCGGTCCACCACTCGAGAGCTCTCGAGCGGAACACCCATGTAGCATTCTGGGTGTGCAATTCGTCGGTGCAACCACTTTGACGAAACATAATCTCCATGGCATGAACCAAGTTAGTAACGTGGTCGCACCATCCTTGCCAGTAAACTCCAGAGGTTTACAGACCATGAACTGCTTGAAGAGGAATGGTGTCTTAGGCTTTTCCACCTTGGAATCAACAGAACCGTGGGGCGAATCCGAGTTGGTTTGGATTTGGCTAACGATGTCAGGTATAACTCGGCCATCTGGTCAGCCATTTGTTCAGCAATGAGGCCTACGAGTTCTTTCTTGGAGATGGAACCAGAGCGGGAACCCTTTTTGGACTTGGGCTTTTCGGACGAGCTTGAAGATACCATCTAAAAGTTCGAAAGAAAAGGAAAGGATGAGACTTGATCATAAATTTCAAAACAAGTTTGTCATGTATAGCCATGCAAGCAAGATGTATCACGTATGGTTCACATAACTAGCATGAATTTGACAAATATTCAACAAGTATAAACACGTAAGAATGCGTAAAAGGAGTATAAATTTAGTTTGTTCACGAGAATTATTATTGTTTTTGATTGCGCGAGACGTGCGAATTGTGTAACTGTTTTTGAAATGAACGAGGTAACAAGTATAAAATCACATATAAATTGAATCACATTAAAGAGAGTCTCATAAAACATAGGATTGTTTTGGGTTGAGAAACGTCGACTATTCCAAAGTGAATCGAATGTCCTTTCAAATTGGAGAAACGTGCTTTGCCTATAGGTAAGATACTCTCGTCGAGAAGCGATTAACGATATCTTACCCTTCCAGTTACTACACATCTCTTAATCGATCAAAACAATCGAAACTTTGGCGAGATTGAAAATCGAGGAATGGGACTTAATTGACAAGATGCGGGTTTCACCCCTAACTTGACGATTTCGTACCCTAATGTGGTTGGTACTCGTCGGGTCAAAATATAATTTCGACACTTTGACTAGGGTCCACTAGAGTTTGAATTGGAAACTTACCATTAAGATATGGATTTCACTCCTAACTTAATGGTGTAATTTCGTGCAAAATAAAGAATAAGTGGAATGAGAGTCGTTTACCAAATTGTGGGGTTCACGCCTATTTTGGTAAACTTGTCTCGTTTGTATTACAAGTGTCTTCAAGTGTATTGTGTAATTTGTCTTAGGAAAGACATAATGTAAGTATTAAGTCCAAAAAGAAGAGAAAGAAGCAAAGTAGGAAGAATAACATTTTAAGCATGAAACAAGAATGGTAAAAAATGAGGTACCTACTATAGACTAGGTCGAACATGGCAATTCTACCTAATTCCATAGTTATGGCTCAGATACCAATCTGTCACACCCCAACCAATGGCGGAATCATTAGAATGGGATGAAGAAAGATTGCTCATCATACATAATGTTAATCGTGACAATAATTTAATCAAATCATTTTCATTTCATAAACTCAAATTGTCGTTACAATACATGAAACACAAATACAACTTGTTCAATACAAGAAAACAACATAACAACAAAGACAAAGTTGATACAACATATTAAAACCTAAGGCGTCTATATGTGTATCTAAGCATCATCGCTACTTCAATTTCATAGCATCGTTATCCTCAACCTGCAACATGTTTAAAATAAAGTTCAATGCAAAAGAAAAGGCGAGTATACAAGTTTTCAATATATGTATAAGTATAAAAGTTTAAAACGAATCCACATGATAACTTAAGTTATTCAAGATAAACATAACATGGCATGCGATAATTCTAGTCAACCCTCTGTTTACGCAATAAAGAATGAAATTTAACATGATCACAAAACTACGAGCGGTGCGTTACTCCTATAGCGCTATACATGTTAAAGGGAGGCTCGTACGAAGCTAATGACTATGGTATCACATAAGAATCACCCAAGTTTACGTATCAAGCATAGCAAGTAATTTCATGTATAAGGATTGTTTTGTGCATGCATAAAGACTAAAGTTTGAGTGTAAGTTTATAGCTTAACATGTTACACCCCAAAAGTGGTAAACGAAAAAGGGGGTTCGAGTATACTCACGGTTTTGCATGCTTCCACTTGTTAATCCGCGAGAGAGTTGTTGTTGTGGGAGGTTGGAACACCAAGTCCTTCTACACGAAGAAACGAAGGTGTATGAGTATTGGAGGATAACGGAAGATTAAGGATTCATAATTAAAAGAATATGGAAAGTAAATATACGAGAAATTAACCATCTAGCTCATAATACTCATCTTTGACATTATGAAACCCATAGGGGTTTGATTGTTTTCATGGGTTAAAAGTACCCAATAGAATCGTGACGAGTATCATGTTCTTAGATGGTGTAACCTATTATTTTGACAAATAACCATTAGGTTATCATCAAAAGTTTGGTCACCATAAGTATTATATATTCTATATAGTATATATTTATAAGTTCTAGTCCATTATCATAACAAGAATGTCATAGAAGTCATACATGAGGTAGGAAGATGAATCTTCCATTTAGGAACCTCTTTAGTTGTCAGCAATACACAAGTTGTCATAAGACAACAAGGATGGTCATAAACATACATTAGGAAATGGAAATACACACTATCTAACTAAGAAAACATCAAGTGATGTGTGGATTTGTAGGTAGGATAGCCCAAGCTATCCAAATAATCACACAACTTCAAGTGTAGGACTTGTTCATCACTTGTAGGTCAAATCCTTATCAAAACACAATGTTTGTGAGGATTAAACCTCTAGATTTACATGTCACAACCTTGTTTTTAAGCTCACATAATCATAGTCTTGATTAGTGGCATAAGGACATAGGAATGTGTTGAGAAATCTCAATATAAAGCATGTTAAACAAGTGTTTATACAAAATCAGAAAGTTATTTGCACTTTGGATCCTTTTATGGTGATGTTCCAGCCTTGGTTTTCCATGGAAAACCTGTGAAAACATACCTAAGGTTGTTCCAAGTGCTAAGAAAGAAGAATCATTGAAAAAGATGGAAGAATGATGAAGTTATGCTCACTTTTGTGAGTTGAAACGAATCTGACTTGCTTCTGAATTCAGCTGAGTTTTTGAGTGTTTGAGAGTGAGTGAGTGTTTGAAAAGTGAAAAATGTGTGGAGGAGGCTTGGGTTTTATAGGGGAGTGAATTAGGGTTGAGTTGGTGAGTAATTAATGAAGAAAGCACAAGAACTAACACAATTTGGACCAATTGTTGAAGCTGTTTTTGTGATCTGTGGATGCGGGAGACTCGCCGGCCGCGAGCCACTTATGTGGCCGGGTCGCGGGGTGCGAGCCGGGGTGGGGGCTGGGTATAAGTTTCAATTGTTGTCAAATATGGTCCCTAAGGTTTGTTTTTTGGTGGTATTGATGTGCGTGTGGTGTTATAGGTTTTTAATGTATATTTTAAGCCTTTTTACACTTTTTAGCCAAGTTTTAAAGTTATAAAACACGATATTTACTAACACTAAACACACATATGGGCAAGTGCACCCATCGTGAGCGTAGTATAGTGTTGGTAAGATACCGAGGTCGTCCAAGGACACAAGTGCTTTTAGTACCGGTTTATCCTCAACGTCTAATCAAATCAAAAGTTTAGAAAAAGGTTTTAAAACAAGAAAAATAAAACTAAATAAAATGCTGAAAAATAAAATAAAAGTAAGAACAGATAGACAAGATGAATCACTTGGATCCAACTCGTGTTTAATGTAACCTTTGATTATTTCCGCACTTTTTCACTTTTTAAGAGATTATCTTAGTTATTGTAGTAGGCCCCTCTTCTGAAGGTGACATTACCCTCAACCCAGTAGTTTGAATCAGCAAGGATACAATCCTAAAGGGTTGGATTATTGAAAGATAATTAATTAAGTTATTAATGCATATTGTGGTAGGCCCCTCTTCTAGAGGTGACGTTACCCTCGGCTAAGTAGTCTGAGTCAGCAGGGATACAGTCCCAAGTAGCCGGATTAAAGTATTAATAGTAGTTTACATATGAGGGGATCAAGACGTCTGTTTCCCAAAAATCCCATTTTTCGACCCGGTCCCGAAAACTTGAAAATTTTTGGTCCAGTAGGGGCGGTTTTCCCCGAAAATGAAACCCCAAATGCCGTTTTTCCCAACACAAACCGTTTACCCCTTCAATTTTATCTTTTTCGGTTCAAAAACAAGGGTTTGGGGTTTTTGTGAGAAATCGGGCAAATCTACGAACAATACAAGTTGATTTACTTCCTATAACATGTATCTATACTAATTCTAACAGATCTAAGCAAAAATTTGAGGTTCGATCCGGATGAAGTTCAAGAACCCCAGATTTTTCCCAAATTTTTGGTGTTTTTACTACATGCAAATGCTTAATCTAACTACTAATAATGATAGAATCATACCTTGATGTTGTTAGAAGTAGAGGAGACGTTGAAATCTTGCAGAAAAATCGCCTGAACCAGAGAGTTTTTGGGGAAACGGGGCGTGTGGAATGAAGAAACTGTTATGAAAAAGGGGTTTTATCCCGATAGTTGCGCGGACACGGCCCCGTGTCCAGTGGATACGGCCCCGTGGGTGGGCAATTTTGAAATTTTTTTTAAGTGCTCGTGTGAGTGCCCTGTTTCCTAAAAACTTGGTTAGAAGACTTACCGATTTAGATGTCACCCTGCTTACTCGTAACTTACCAGGTATGATGTTGATGCTTTCATTCTTCGACCGTTTGAAACGAGATTTCTTCATCCTCATCCTCAATGAATCCTTGATAGAGCTTCAGCCGTTGGCCATTGACTTTGAATGGATTTTTATTTCGAGATTTAATTTCTACTGCACCGTGAGGGAAAATATGGGTGATGGAAAAAGGTCCTGACCATCTAGACTTTAATATACCAGGAAATAACCGAAGTCGTGAATTAAACAATAGAACTTGATCTCCTACTCGAAATTCATTAGGTTTAATGTGTTTATCATGCAAATTTTTCATTCTTTCCTTTTAAATTTCGGAGTTAGAGTATGCATAATTTCTTAGTTCGTCTAATTCATTTAATTGACAAAATCGATTTTTACCGGCAAATTCTAAATCTAAATTTACATTTTTAATTGCCCAGTAGGCTTTGTGAGCTATTTCTACTAGCAAATGACAGCTTTTTCCATAGACGAGCTTATATTTGCTATTGTTGTTTTATAAGCAGTTCGAAAAGCCCATAAAGCATCATCTAATTTATCGGCCCATTCTTTTTTATTTAACCATACGGTTTTTTCAAGTATTCGTTTTAAACCTCTATTAGTCACTTCGGCTTGTCCGTTTGTTTGAGGGTGATATGCCGTTGAAACCCGGTGATAGACCCCATACCTTGTTAAAAAAATTTCAAGTTGATGATTACAAAAATGGGTACCTCTATCAATTATTAAAGCTTTTGGTGTTCCAAAACGAGAGAATAATCTTTTCAGAAATCTTACCACGACTCTTCCATCGTTGGTTGGAAGTGCCTCAGCCTCGGCCTCGGCCCATTTAGACAAGTAATCGACTGCCACAAGTATATAATTGTTTCCTTTTGACAGTGGGAAAGGTCCCATAAAGTCGAGTCCCCACACATCAAAAATTTCACAAACAAGAATGCCATTTTGTGGCATTTCGTTTTTGGAAGAAATATTACCTGTTCTTTGGCAAGCGTCACATGTCTTGACAAGACTTTGGGCGTCTTTGTAAATGGTTGGCCAGTAAAATCCTGAATCGAATACATTTCGGGCGGTACTTGCGGCACCATGATGTCCTCCATATGGACCTTCATGACAATGGCGGAGAATCCTCCTTGCTTCACTACCATGTACGCATCGGCGGATGAGTTGGTTGGCACACATTTTGAAAAGATAAGGGTCTTCCCAAAAGTAATGCTTTACATCAGCAAAGAATTTTTTTCTTTGATGATGTGGCCAACCTTTTGCGACTATACCGCTAGCTAGGTAGTTAGCATAGTCGGCGTATCGTGGTTCTTCTCGGTATTCCACCATTTCCAGGGACTCCGTTGGAAATTTTTCATTGATTTGCTCATCCCTGGTTTCCTCCAAAGCTGGGTCTTCTAGGCGTGAAAGATGACCTGCTGCGGTGTTTTTTGCTCCTCTTTTGTCTTTGATTTCAATATCAAATTCCTGGAGGAGTAGAATCCACCGAATCAAACGTGGTTTAGCATCCTGTTTCTTGAGGAGATATCGAATGGCTGCATGATCTGTATAGACCATTGTTTTAGAAAGAACAAGATAAGAACGAAATTTATCAAAAGCAAATACCACAACTAGTAATTCTTTTTCTGTTGTTGTGTAATTTTCTTGTGCATCGTTAAGTGTTTTACTAGCATAATAAATTGGGTGAAAATGCTTTTCTTTTCTTTGTCCCAAGACGGCTCCAACTGCAAAGTCACTTGCATCACACATGATTTTGAAAGGTAATTTCCAATCAGGCGCTATCATGATAGGTGCATTGACTAGCATTTCCTTAAGGGATAGAAATACTTGATTGCAATCCTTGTCAAAGATGAAAGGGGCATTTTTTTCAAGTAATTTTGTTAGAGGTCTTGAAATTTTAGAAAAGTCCTTGATAAATCGCCTATAGAATCCGGCATATCCTAGGAAACTTCTGATAGCTCTAACGGAGGATGGGGGTGGTAAGCGAGAAATAGTGTTTATTTTGGCTCGATCAACCTCCATTCCTTCGCTAGAGATCTTATGACCGAGTACTATTCCCTCTGTTACCATGAAATGGCATTTTTCCCAATTAAGGGCGAGGTTAGTTTCCTCACATCGGGATAGCACTCGCTCAAGGTTATCGAGGCATTGGTCGTATGAATCTCCAAAGATAGAAAATTCGTCCATGAAGACTTCCATTGTCTTTTCTATCATATCATGGAAGATGGCCACCATGCAACATTGAAAGGTCGCGGGGGCATTACATAGACCAAAGGGCATGCGTCGATAAGCAAAATTTCCATAGGGACATGTGAAAGTTGTCTTTTCTTGGTCTTCGGGTGCTATCGGGATTTGAAAGTAACCTGAAAAACAATCCAAGAAATAGTAAAATTTATGACCGGATAATCTTTCTAACATTTGATCAATGAAGGGTAAAGGGAAGTGATCTTTCCTTGTTGCTTCATTTAATCGCCTATAATCTATACATACCTTCCATCCTGTGACGATTCTCGTTGGTATTAATTCATTCTTTTCATTAGTTATTACCGTCATACCTCATTTCTTTGGAACTACTTGGACGGGACTTACCCACGGACTATCGGAGATAGGGTAAATAAGTCCGGCGTCAAGCAATTTGATGACTTCGTTTTTAACCACTTCTTGGACATTTGGATTTACTCTACGTTGTGGTTGTATTACCGATTTGTAGTCATCATTCATTAAAATTTTGTGCGTGCACATGGAAGGATTATGCCCTTAATATCTACAAGCAGTGTTGTAAAAATCGGAATTAATCGGCGCCTAGGCGCTAGTCGGCCGTTAACTGATTAATTTTGAGCTAGTCGGACCATTAGTCGGTAGTCGGTCAAGTCGGTCCTAGTCGGTCCAAGGCGGACCTAGTCGGTCCAAGGCGGACCAAATCGGCCCAAGTCGGCCCACTTATTTTTTAGTTTAAATCTGGCCCAAACAAATGTTTTTAACCATTAAATACATGGACCAACTTGTTTAGTTCCAACATGGCCCAAAAAAACATGTTTTTAACCCATTAAAACATATTCCATGAGACAATGACAGATATGTTAATGTTTAAATACTTAAATTGCTATGTTTTAAACTTCATTGTTTAAATTTTGAACTATTTTTAAGTATTATATTGATATTACCGTGTGTATTGAATGTTTAAATACTTGATTAGCTATGTTTTAAACTTAGTTGTTTGAATTTTGAACTATTTTTAAGTATTATATTGATATTAATGTATGTGTATATATATAAATTTAAAAATTATATATATAAATTCCGATCCGATTAATCCCGATTAATCCTGATTAATCCCGATTAATCCCTAGTCGGTACTCCACCGCCCGACTGGCGCCTAGCGATCTCTACAACACTGTCTACAAGCTTCCAAGCGATTGCATTTTTGTGTTTTTTCAAAAGTGTAATTAATTTTTCTTTTTCTAAGCTAGTTAATTTAGACGAAATAATTACAGGTGATTTACCATCTTTGTCGAGAAAAGCATATTCCAAACCTTTTTGGAGTTCTTTGAGCTCAAGAGGTGGGTCTTTAGGAGACTCCTTATTTGGTTGCTCATTTCGATCAAGAACTATAAAAGTTTGTTCTATGGCGACCTCTTCTTCAACAAAGTGGTCAATTTCTTCTCTTGTATCGGGTGGTTTATCTTCATCTTCAATTAGGGGGTCATTATTGCCGAATGGATATTTCATTGAACTCTCAAGATCGACACTCTTTTTAAATGCCCCTAATTGAATAGATAGACTGTTGCGCTTCCGGTTTTTCAAAGCTTCGTGGGTTTTTACAAAGGGTCGTCCCAACACTAGAGGAGCGTCATCAAGGATGACAAAGTCGGTTGGGATTACCATTTGATTTGTTTGAACCAAGACATCCTCAACTATACCGATTGATTTTATTACTTTTCGATTGGATAAAAAATGGGTATTTGAAGTGGAGAAAAATCACCAATACTTAATTTTTCGAAAATGTAGTTTGGCATTATGTTAACACAAAGATCCTTATCCATTGTGATATTACTAACAAATGAATTTTGAAAAACATGGAACCGGTGTAATGTTAATTTCAAAGGGATCTTCTTTTATTAGCGAAGTTTGATCATTAGTTAACTTAATGCTTACCGTTTCGTCAATTTAAGTGTTAGTGTTTAACTCTTTTAAAAACTTCGCATGAGTGGGAACTAAACAATGATTTTCGAAAGAAGGTGACAAGAGATTAATTTCTTCAAAATTAGACTCTTCTTGAATTTTAACGTTAACGGACTCACCTTTTTCGTTGTTTAACTCATGTGTTGGTTTTTCACTTATTTGTTCTTCCATTTTTACATTTTCAACTATCTTTTTTTTATTTAATTCTTCTCTTGCGCGGGACTCCTCTTCCCTTGCGCAAGATTCTAATATGCAACGTTCGATAGTTTTATTTTTTTCTATTATCCTATCGGCTATGTTGGTGATAGAGTAAGGATCGGGATCCACAAAGCTCGAATCCGGCTGTTCGATCCATTGTTCCTCATAATACTCATAGGAAGTAGATGGTTCACACCATTGTCCTTCATTGTAAGTATATGATGGATAAGGGTCGTAATCTTGTTCTTCATAACACTCATATGAGGTGGGTTGTTCACGCCATGGTTCCTCATAATAAGCATATGAAGGTGGTGGCTTATGTTGTGGTTCTTCAAAGTATGTGTATGAAGGCTCATACCTTGGTTCTTCAAAATATGGGTATGAGGGAGGAGGTTCATACCTTGGGTCTTCATAGGATGTGTATGAAGTTGATGGCTCGTACCTGGGCTCCTCATAGTAGGTGTACGAAGTGGATGGTTGAAATAAGTCATAATATTGAACCGAGTGCGGGTCACCACAATTGGTGCAATAGTCTTCCCTATAATCATCCTCCTCATAGGTGTAGTTGTAACCTCCTGACTATTGATCCATGAGAATCACTCAGCAGACCACAACAAAGTCTCGAGACCAGAAAACAAAAATAAAAACGGAAACAGAGGCTGGACACGGCCCCGTGTACATAATCTGTATCTGGGCGTTTGAATTAAAGTTACTGGTTTCGTTGAGCACAGGGCGTGTTCAGTGAGCACGGCCCCGTGTTCAGGTTACTGTAAATGCAAAGTCTAACTTCTTAAGTCTTATCTTTTTTATCATATTACTATTACAAAATAATTTACATCGAGATAGTTGGTAAACGGGCAACAAGCTGCGCCGCTACCCCTTTTTGAATAGCAAAACTAAGCCTTTTAAAAACTACGTCCATAGATCTCGGGGTCATAACATTACTATGCATGACCCTTTGAACTCGACTAAGTAGGTCCACAGCCTTTGGCGCCAGAAAACGAAAAGTATCAAAAGCAAATAGGATAAACACGTGTTGGTTGTCAAGACACGCTTTCTCATGCTTGATCACTTTGCCCGAAGCAGCCTGACCCACTGTGAAAGCACTCATCCCTAAGCCCACAAGCGGGGAAACCCCTGTTAGATCCACACAGGCGAGTTTTCCTCCTACCCATCCAAAGACCAGAATGTCGGCTGGTCGAAGGGTAGATCTCCCTTCCAACGGGTCTAACTAAAATGCAAAAAAAATGCTCGCGTTTTAAACAGGTTTTGAAAAACAGACTAGGCCGTCGATTTTAAGCTTTCTTAAAATTCTTGTGTCCCCGGCAACGACGCCAAAAACTTGATGTGCGTGTGGTGTTATAGGTTTTTAATGTATATTTTAAGCCCTTTTACACTTTTTAGCCAAGTTTTAAATTTATAAAACACGATATTTACTAACACTAAACACACATATGGGCAAGTGCACCCATCGTGAGCGTAGTATAGTGTTGGTAAGATACCGAGATCGTCCAAGGACACAAGAGCTTTTAGTACCGGTTTATCCTCAACGTCTAATCAAATCAAAAGTTTAGAAAAAGGTTTTAAAACAAGAAAAATAAAACTAACTAAAATGCCGAAAAATAAAATAAAAGTAAGAACAGATAGACAAGATGAATCACTTGGATCTGACTCGTGTTTAGTGTAACCTTTGATTATTTCCGCACTTTTGCACTTTTTAAGAGATTATCTTAGTTATTGTAGTAGGCCCCTCTTCTGAAGGTGACGTTACCCTCAACCCAGTAGTTTGAGTCAGCAAGGATACAATCCTAAAGGGTTGGATTATTGAAAGATAATTAATTAAGTTTTAATGCATATTGTGGTAGGCCCCTCTTCTAGAGGTGACGTTACCCTCGGCTAAGTAGTCTAAGTCAGGAGGGATACAATCCTAAGTAGCCGGATTAAAGTATTAATAGTAGTTTACATATGAGGAGATCAAGTAGTTCGGACCCCCGCCATCCAATACCAGTGGGTATTGAAGGAGGTCCTACTAAAGTTGACCCAGGTCCTTGCAGGATCTATACACTGAACAAGGCAAGACTCTTACCAAACCGTTCCCTTAACCCCCGACCAGGTAGCCAACATATCTCCATATAGACCGTGGAGATATGAATGGTGAAAATATTTTATTTTATATAGACAGTAAAATAATGCCAAGACACCACGGACAAACGATAAGGAAGACTCACCTTCAACATAAGAAACTAGTTATTAAAGTCATTAATACATAACCAAATAAAAAGTGCGAAAAGATTAAAAATAAAAAGTATTACACTAGAAACTTGTCTTCACCAAGTGATGTAAGAGACTTAGGCAAACATGGCCTTTGGTTGTCAAGAACTCTTACGATCAATCTTGGATCCCGAGACTACTCACACACTCTATGATGGATGATGGATGATGGATGATGGTGGTGGATGTGGGTTGTGATGGTGGTGGTGGGTGGGTGAAGTGTGAGAGAGGTGGTTTGCCAAGGGATGGTTTGCAAATGAGCCAAGCACCCCTATTTATAGCCTGCACAGAAGCCCGGACACGGCCCCGTGTCCATTGGGCACGGCCCCGTGTCCACCCATCTTCTCTTTCTTCATTAAATGCAGTTTGTCTGCATTAGTTGACCACGCCCCCGTGTCCGCTGGGCACGACCCCGTGTGCAGAAGCGTATCTGTACTATCAAGATTTACCTATATTCTGCGAATCTTAGAGTTGACCACGGCCTCGTGTCCGCTGGGCACGCCCCCGTGGTGGGTGATAGAAGCTTCTACAACTTTGTCTTTTCTGCAGACACTTGGGCACGCCCCCGTGCTCACTGAGCACGGGGCGTGTTCAGCCTTCTGTTCTCTTGTTTTTGTTTTGGAGGATGCTGTCGAGGGGTCGGGCATGCCACGTTTATTCCTTTTCTTGTATTTATGCTGGATTTGGCTGCATTTTTGCTTCTTTTGTTCATTAACCCTGAAAATACAAAAGGAAGACAAAAGCACACTTTTTCCAACATTAGTACTAAAAAGTGGTTAGTTTTATGCCTCATTTGATGTAATTTATATGTTGCATTTTGAACACATCAGGTATTAAGGTGTTTCAAGGGTAAAACATGAAATGTATGCATAGTATAAGGTAAAACAAGTATGAATAACATAAAATAAGTATGATGAAGTATGATTTAGTATATGTATGTCGTAAATAAGCATCGTATGCATCCAAAAGGCGTATGTTTCATGTATATCATGAAGTTGCAAGTATAACACATAGTTTTATGAATAATGTATCAAATGTTTCATGAATTCAAACGTATGAACAAGTATGAATATGTATAACACGAATTTAAAGAAATACAAATTTTATTTATGATCCAAGTCTCGGATTTTACAATGATTACAAGGAAAGGACGATTACAAGACTACAAGATTTCCAAAAATAGAAATACAAACTGTAACTCCCTGCTTCTTCGTACTTTCCATAATTAGAAGGTCTTGCTTGTATTTCTTTTTTTGGAAGTCTTGAGTTCTTGTAATCGTTCTTTCGTTGTAATCGTTGTAAAATCCGAGACTTGGATCATAAATAAAATTTGTATTTATTTAAATTCGTGTTATACATACTTCATACATGTTCATATGTTTAATCTTGTGAAACAATTGACACATATTCATATAATTCTTGGAAATTATGTGTTTAACTTGCAAATACGTGAAACATGCTGATCATATGTTGGGATTGAACCCTACCAAAGGAACATATAAATAAAGCCAATACTGGATCAGAGCAGTGGATCCAGAATAAGCAGATGTTATGTATACAAGTCTCTCCCCTTGAAAGTGGTTTCAACATATGCTGACCTACAAACTGCTGATCAAGTAAAAGACTGATGGGAGACTAAAGCCCTGCTGTTCAATTTACTGCCTTGAGTCAAGCTCTGCTGATCATGACAAGTACTGCTGGGTTCACATCAGTGGAAGGATGCAGCAGTAGTTTAGATGTCTTTATGTAATGAAATGTAATAACAGTAGTTAGCATAGCAGAGGTTGTATAGATCAGAGGTTAGAGTTTGTTAGGAGGTTAGATGTCACTTTCATGGTGACGTCAGCTTAGACGCTTTAGTGGTTTGCTCATGCCTATAAATAGAACAGTGCTCTGTACTGTTCTATTAGCTCTTTCACTATCTTCTTCCTGCACGAACAAATACTGTGAGCTCAGGCTGAGGGGGAGTTTGTTGCATACTTGCAAATTGTAATCGTTGTTGAAATTAAATTCAATCATTCGGTTCAATGTTAAACTTGTATGTTAAAAGCAATTCTCCTGTTTGATTGTGAAAAGTTTGCTTCCATCTTAATTCCGCTGCACAACTCATTCATCTTCATCTTATTTCAAACGTAAAACACAATCAAAACCAAACTCAGATCCTAACAATTGGTATCAGAGCTTGGACAGTCAAATTTGATTTAACAATCATTTTGACATAAATAGTTCAGCTCATAATCGTTGATACTGATAGTTTGTTCATTTTGTTGAAAAACAGAGCAAGGTTTAATCACCATCAAAGTTGATTAATCAGTGCCTGTAAAACAACTAGGATGACGTCACAATTACAAGATGATAAGAATAACATTGGCTCTCTTTTCAAACCACTTATGCTTAAACGTAATGAATACAACATCTGGGAGAGAAGGATGGGTCATATCCTTGCTCAACAGAACACTGGATGTTGGAGGTCTATTGTTTTTGGTCCCTATGTTCCTATGGTGCCAAGTCCTGAGGATGCAAAGAAGTTCGTACCTAAACCATCTGAAAACTATACTGAAACTGATTTTCAAAAGTTCGAACTCGATGCCAAAGCATTTAGCATCATAGCATCTGCATTACCCAATGAGATCTATGCTGGACTGTTACATTATAACAGTGCCAAAGAATTATGGGATGCACTTAAGGAACAATTTGGGGGAACTGAAGAAGTAATTGAGAACAATAGGGAAATTCTGAATCAGCAGTATGAAACCTTATGTCACATTAAGGGTAAATCATTGACCCAACAGTTTGAACGTTTCAGTTGTCTCATCAGTGAGCTAAGACTTGTTAAAGTTGAAATTCCAAAATCAACACAAAATAGTAGGTTTCTTAGATCACTACTTGATAAATGGGACACAATTGCATTTGTGACTAGAAACTCTGCTGAGTTCAAAGATCTGACCCTGACCCAACTCCATGGTAGACTCCTGACCTATGAAAGGGAGTTAAACCAGAAAAAGAAGTTGCAAGAGTCTGGAAAAGTTGCTGATGATTATTCATTTGGCAGCACAGCTCTATTTGGTCAGGAAGAATCTGGTAGCAGTAGTAAGGATCAGGGTTATGATCACTTTATTGATATAACTGCTGGTGGAAATTTCAACAACCCTGATTCTCACTCTGCCAATTATGCTTTTACTGCAAATTGTGAAAACCAGATGTCAGATAACTTGTGTTTTGAACTCAATGATTTGCAACACTTTGATACCACTGACTTAGAAGAAATGGACATTTTGCATCAATTGGCTTTGCTTAGTGTAAGAACAAGCAAATTCTATAAAAGAACAGGGAGAAAATTCCCAGGGTTACATGGGAATTTAAAAGTGGGGTTGGATAAGTCAAAAATTAAGTGCTATAAGTGCAATAGGCTAGGTCATTTTGCTAGGGAATGCAGGAGTCAAACCACTGGTCCAATAATCACTCATCCTAGCTCAAATCCTAGACCACAACACCAAAGCACTGTGCACTATACCCAATATACCCCTGCTGCCCATGTTAACACTGCTCACTATGCTGCAACCCCTGTGCCTGTGCATTATGTTCAAACAACTGTTCCACAAATTCAGTATGTTCAAACCCCTGTCCCTCAGGCACAAGTGCAACCTGCTGCACCTCAACCAGCTGCTCCAACAGTAACACAACCAGATCAGCAAAGCTTTTTCACTCAAGGCTTTGTTGACTAGAGCACCATGCCTGATGAGCTTGGTGACGAAAATTTTGCACTCTATGCTTTTAACGATCCTTCTAATAATGAATTTTGTTTGATGGCATTAGAGTCAATACCAGAAGGGGTAGAAACTGAAGGTGAACAGCTAAGTGTTGAAACAGTGGATAAAGTGGCTGAAGTAGTGGTTACTGCAGTTGCTGATGAACTACTGCTGGGAGAAAATTCAGAAACCCTGATTGAACCACTGATCGATCCTTGGTCCAAAGAAGACAAGGAAGAAAAAGAAGAGGAGAAAGAGGGTAAGAAAGAAGAAAGAGCTAATGAAGAAAATAATCATCAATGTGATTGTGCCATGATGGCTGCTGCCAAGGTATCACCTCAAGTTCTTGAAAAACTATGTTCAGACAAATGCATTATTGCATTTGCTAACATCAAAGAGGTAAATGAAAACCTTAGGGATAAAATCTTAACTGATGAAGTCAAATTTGAAATGTCATTAAAAGAACTTAGAAACAAATTGGCTGAAAAGATAAAGAGATCAGCAGTCTCAAAGAAGAGCAGAGCATAACCAAAACTCAACTCCAAACTATGGTAGAAAAATACCAAGTTTGCAAAAAGGAGTTGGAGTCCACCCAAATCACTTGTGAAAGATGGGTGGAATCTTGCAAAGGGTATGAGGTTATGCTTGAGAAACAGCTTGAAAGCAATGTTAAGTTTGGTATAGGATATAGAAAATATGATGATATTGAAAACACTGCTGGAAAACAAGCTGGTTCATCTGAAATTATACCAACCAACAAGAATGGCCAAGAGGTTAAAATAACCGACAAACTTGGTAACAAAATCACTTTGGAAAGATCCGTGGGATCCTCAACTTTTGAGGAAATTGAGAAATACCAATTTAAACCCACATGGTCTGATGAGTGTGACATTCTTGAAAATTTCAAGCCCATGGACTTTACAACCACTGATGGTGTCACAGCTCCAAAAGCAAAGGTCATTCCTATCAAAGACATCCCAACAGTGGTTCAAAACTCTGTTGCAAAGGAGTCTGAGAAAAGGAAGAAAAGAGAAAATGTCAAAAACTTGTTTTGTGAATTTTGTGAAAAGATAAACCATCTAACAAAAGACTGTTTTCAACTAAAAGCATATGATCTAAACAAAACAAGTGTCATTGTTCCTGCTGAAAGCTGCACCATCTGTGGTAAAACAAACCACAAAACTCAAGCATTTGTGTATCTCAAAAACTTTGATGTGAAAAAGAATGAATACACTCCTAAAACATCCTTGAGTCCATCAACATCATCTGTCAAATTCACCAAGAATCAACCATTGTTTGTGCCAGTCCAAACAGCTGTTACAAAACAGCTGAATCAAACACCTGTCCAAAGAGATGTTTAAGTGACTGATGCACCCCCTGCCAACCAATTCAGAAAAGGCAAGGGACAATCATCTTACCAAAGGATTCCACACGTTTATGAGACCTACAAAAGGCCCTTTAAACCAAGAGTGAACAGGCATCCTTTTGGTTATCAGTAGGTGATTGGTCAAAACCCACAACAGTGGTTAGAGAGAAACAGTCCTAAAACTGTCCAAACCCCTGACCTAACCACTGTCCATACATCTGAACTCATCCCAGACACTGTTGAGACCCCATCCAAAGCCTTATTGGCTTTGGAGACCCTAATTAACTAATCCTTTTACTTCATGTGTAGGGAGCTTCTGCATGCTTAGATAGCCTTTGGTATGTAGATAGTGGAGGCTCCAGGCACATGACAGGATGTAAAGCCCTACTCAAAGATTTCAAAATCCATGGAGGCGGTGATATATCCTTTGGGAATAATAGTAAAGGGAAAGTTCTGGGGTCTGGTACAGTACAGTTTGGAAATGTAAAATTTGAAAATGTCAATCTGATAGACAATCTGAAATTCAACCTCCTGAGTGTTTCACAAATGAGTGATAAGGGGTATGGGTCATTCTTCACAAAGGAGTGGTGTAGGATTGTTGGACCAGAAATGGTTGAAAAGATTAAAGCAATAATCAAAACTGGAAAAACAAAACTTGCTGCTCAAAGAAGTGGCAATGTTTATGTTGTTGATATGTCAAAAGAGTGTCCCAAAACTGATGCATGTCTGTTCTCAGTTGCCTCTAACAAAGAGACAGAACTTTGGCACATAAGACTGGGGCACACAAATCTCAAGACAATCACTGAAATTTCAAAAAATGGCCTTGTAAGAGGCTTACCACAAAAATTGTTTTCATGTCCTGAGCATTGTGTTTCCTGTTTAAAAGGAAAACATCATAAAAGCTCTTTTAAGTCCATTGAAGAGTCCAAAACAACCCAGTGTTTGCAAATGCTGCACATGGATTTGTTTGGCCCAGTTTAAGTCATGAGTCTCAAGAAGAAGAGATATTGTTTGGTTATTATTGATGACTTCTCTAGGTTTACATGGACTTTCTTTTTACACTCAAAAGATGAGACTGCAGGCATTTTGCAAGACTTTGTGACACAGGTTGAAAAGCAATTTTACATTCCAGTAAAAGTCTTCAGGAGTGACAATGGCACAGAATTCAAAAATAAGGAGTTGGATGCCTTCTGTGTGAAGAAAGGGATTGTAAGGCAATACAGCATCCCTAGAACACCAGAGCAAAATGGGGTAGTTGAAAGAAAGAACAGAACTTTGATTGAGGCTGCCAGAACAATGCTTGCTGATTCAGGTTTGCCATTAACTTTTTGGGCAGAGGCAGTAAACACTGCTTGCTATGTCCAAAACAGAGTTTTAATAAACCCCAGGCACAAAAAGACTGCTTATGAAATTATGTATAAAATCAAACCACTGATCTCATATTTTAAAGTATTTGGCTGCCCATGCTTTATTTTAAATTTAAAAGATTCCATCTCAGAATTTGCAGCCAAAGTAGATTGTGGTTATCACCTGGGATACTCAACCACTGCCAAGGCCTACAAAGTGTTTAATACACGGACCAAAGCAGTGGCGGAGACCTTGAATGTAAAGTTCAATGAATTTTCATCAATGAAAATCCCAGCAAATCCTGCAGATTTGTTTGATCTTGATAAATTCACTTTTGAAAACACTGCTGTCAAGACTAACAGTGCAGGTCCATCAGAGGATTCAACCCCAGACTATGGATATGAAATCATCATTCCACAAAAGTCTGTCAGAATGTGAAGAGCAGCAGATGTACAAAACAGTTGTCAAAGCTCAACCACTGCTACCTCAACAGTTGTTGACCAAAGTAGCCCCTTAACCACTGCTTCCACATCATCAAGCACTGTTGATAAAAGTCCTCAAACAGTGGATCAAAGTCAGCATGTGTCCACACCTTTGGCTCCTATTCCACCACCTTTTGAAGCCACTGCTGGATCATCAAAGTCACCAGCAATGGTTAGCTCAGATGATACACATCTGCAGCCTTCACCAACAAATGCCATCATACCATACCAAGGAGATTTAATCTTCTTGAGATCTCATCCACCTGACCAAATCATTGGCAACATCAATGAAGGGGTGCTCACAAGAAGCCAAACCCAAAACATTTGTCTTTTTGCTGGTTTTCTATCACTCCATCAGTCAGTCAAGTACCAAGAGGCACTGAAAGACAACAGCTGGGTAGAAGCCATGCAAGAGGAGCTCCAACAGTTTAAAAGACAACAAGTATGGGGGCTTGTACCACTGCCAAAAGATGTAAGCCCCATCGGCACAAAGTGGGTCTTCAAAAACAAAACTGATGAAAGGGGCATTATTGTCAAGAATAAAGCCAGGCTTGTGGTTCAAGGTTACAGACAGGAAGAGGGGATAGACTATGATGAAACTTTTGCCCCTGTAGCAAGATTGGAAGCTATAAGACTGTTCCTGGACTTTGCTGTCAACCACAAAATGAAGGTGTTCCAAATGGATATAAAAAGTGCTTTCCTCTATGGTACAATTCAAGAAGAGGTGTATGTTTGTCAACCTCCAGGTTTTGAGGATCCATTTTATCCAGATCATGTCTACAGGCTAAACAAAGCCTTGTATGGCCTGAAACAAGCACCTAGAGCCTGGTATGAAACTCTTTCCACCTTTCTACTCTCAAATGGTTTCAAAAAAGGTACCATTGATAAAACACTGTTTCTAAAATGGAGAGGGAAGGATTTAATGATTGTCCAAATTTATGTGGATGACATTATTTTTGGAAGCACATGTAATAAAATGTGTGATGAGTTTAGGTAACTCATGACAGCTGAGTTTGAAATGAGTGCAATGGGTGAGCTGCAATGCTTTCTTGGTCTCCAAGTTCAGCAAATGCAAAATGGAACTTTCATTCATCAAAGCAAATATGCTAAAGAACTTTTAAATAATTTTGATATGATTGATTGTAAACCATGCAGCACACCCATGGCAACAAATAAGCTTGTCATGTCTGATGAAAAGGATGAGCTGATTGACCAAACACTTTATAGAAGCATGATTGGGTCCTTACTGTACCTAACTGCATCTAGACCAGACATCATGTTTGCAACATGTGTCTGTGCAAGAAGTCAATCAGCTCCTAGAAAATCAAACCTCATTGCTGTAAAAAGGATCTTCAGATACATAAAAGGTGCTCCCACACTTGGTATCTAGTATCCAGCTAATGGGAATATCCAGCTTTCAGGCTTTTCAGACAGTGACTTTGCCGGATGTAATACCACAAGGAAGTCCACTTCAGGAGGGTGCCAGTTTCTAGGTGATTGCTTGGTTTCTTGGCAAAGCAAAAAGCAAGCAGCTGTTTCAACATCCACTGCTGAAGCTGAATACATTGCTGCTGCAAGCTGTACAGCCCAACTCTTGTGGCTTCAAAATCAGTTGCTGGATTTTGGTATCACTGCCTTAAAGACACCACTCTTGTTGGATAGCCAGGCAGCAGAAAATATCATCAAAAATCCAGTTTCCCATTCAACCACCAAGCACATCGACATCAGACATCACTTTGTGAGGGATTGCTATGAAAAAGGTTTGATTTCTCTGCATCATGTTCCAACTAAAGACCAGCTGGCAGATGTGCTCACAAAAGCATTAGATACATCCACCTTTGAAAGCTTGGTCTCTAGGATTGGCATGCTAAACATGGAATAACAAGCAACATCTTGTTTTTCTATGAATAAAAGCATTAAAATGTTTTCAGAAAATCAAAAATCCATCCATAAAAATAGCTAAAAATGAAGTTTTCATTAAAATCCTTAAAAGTCTGCCATAACCACTGCTTGTTCAAAAGTCTGCTCTACTTCAAAGTCTGTCCACTGCTGAAAGTCATCCCCTGTTCTCTCATTT
This sequence comes from Helianthus tuberosus, assembly GCA_030545235.1. Taxonomy (NCBI): domain Eukaryota; kingdom Viridiplantae; phylum Streptophyta; class Magnoliopsida; order Asterales; family Asteraceae; genus Helianthus; species Helianthus tuberosus. Next base: position 154,085,330 of record CM060351.1, read on the forward strand.
TCCTGATAAGCGCTGATGCTCAAAATCAGTGTCTTATCCACTGATGTGCTATCTGCTGATAGTAAAAATCATCCACTGCTTCCATTTGTCACCGTTGTAACCACTGCCTTTCATCAGTAGTTTTCATAAAAGTATTGTCCTTCATTTCATCAGGGGTTGGCATGTGGGCAGTATATAGTGGTCAGTCTTTTTGTAACCGCTGCCATGTCAGCATTCACTTTTTCTCTATAAAACCCCCATTCAAAACCCAAAACAGGGTTTTACTGTCGAATTGAATTTTTAAAAATTCTCTTCTCAAAGCAGTTTTTCATCTCATTTCCTCAAATTTCTTCACAACTTTCTTCGATCATCATCTCCAAAATGACAAAATCGAAGTCATCTGCAAAACCCACTTCCAAATCATCCTCAAAAGAGGCCTCTCAAAAGGCCAAACTCACTAAAATTCCACACAAACCCTCTCACAACATTTTGGGTCTTCTTACAAAACCCGGCACCACCGATGCTTTTGATTCCATCATTGATCTCATGTCTGCGTCAAAGTACAAAACTTTGCTTACAGCAGATGCTCCCATTTACCTGCAAACCCAGAGAGAGTTTTGGAAAAATTGTACCCTTGACAAACAAGGCGAAGATGTCATAGCCATTAATTCAACTCTACAGGGAAAAGCAGTCCAAATCACACCAAAATCCATATCAGAAGTCTTTCAGCTCGATGATCAACAAGGTAAAACTTGCTTTACAAAAAACGAGTTAAAAACTGACTTTATTGAAAGAGGGTATGCCGATACAATGATGAAGAGGGATACCTTACAAAGAGGATTTTTCCCTCCTGCAACAAGATTTTTATTTCATACCCTGTTACTGTGTGCTTCAAATAACACCACCTCTTTTAATGAAATACCATTAAAGATTCAAAACCTGGGGTATGCTATTCTTCAAGAAGAAAATTTCAATTATTCCCAGGAAATCTTTAATGATCTGGTAAAAAATGCTGACAAAAAGCCATTCTTACTTTTTCCAAGATTTTTAAGCTATTATTTTGAAAAGAAATTTAGTAAGGATGATGCTTTTGCAATAAAACAAGGTGAATCTTTTCAAATGAACAGCTTAACTGCTGAAACTTTTACACAGATGTCAACAGCTTGCAAAACACAAGTAGAGGTGCCTGAGCAGAATTTAGCAGCTACCACTGCTCCTCAGGTATCTGCTGCTGAGCCCACTGCTCAAGGTGATCAAAGTAGCAAAACAACTGCTTTGAAACCCACACCTACAATCCATAAAAGGCCAAAACAAAAGAAAATTCAAAAACCCACCAAACCCATCAAAAAGGCAACTCTGGAGGATAAGATACCAGAGCAACTGCCAGTGACAGCACAAAAGTCACCAGAAACCACTGCTGCTTCTTCCTCACAGCAGTTGGTACAAATATCTCAACCCATAACCGAAACTCCTCCTATTTCTTCTCAAAAAGAACAGGTTGTACATATAGGGACACCACAATATGATGCTCTGGAATCACTTGCTTCCATCATCCACAACCCAATGCCCGGGGCAAATTCTCTTTCTACACCAAACCTCACATCCACAATTCCCCCACCAACTAAACTTTTGTTGGATGCTATTGATTTGAACCAGGCAGAAACCAGTCCTTCTCAATCACCTGTCCATGAGAATATACTTCAACCAATGACTGGGCCTGATGTATCAATCATAGTTAACCCACCAATAATGCCTGAGGAGGTTACACCCCTTGAGTTACAAGTAACTCTTGGTGGTAATCCAAGTGAAGCAGCCACTACAAGTGCTGAACCCACTGGTTTGCATTTGGACAGTGGTTAGATCAATAAGACTTCCTTGGAGGCAATTCCTTCTATAGCACCTCTGACATCCACCAGTGGATTTGTTTTGACCACTGGCAACATCAAAAGGTTGTCAAGTGTTGAAGGAAGAAGACCCCAGTACCAAGAAAAAGGGGCATCAGTGGTTAATGTTTGGAGTACACTCCCTACTTCAACCACTGATAAAACCACTGCTAGTGGGAAATCAGATGATCCCATTAAACTAGGTGATGGTTTGAAGTACCTGGAATTGACGGAACGTGTTGAAAAACTGGATACTTCTGTTGCAGAAATCAAAGAAATGTTGCAACAGTTGTTAAAAGTACAAAAGGTACAATCCACTGCTGTTCCACCTCAAGCACCTACTCCACCACAAGCATCTGCTGTAGATGAGATATGGAACCTCTTCCAACCTTTTCTCCATCAACAAAAACAAATGGCTGATCAGCAACATGCAAAACATGTCCAAGAGCTGAGAAACACAATGGAGTCTGGGTTCAAGAACACACAAGCTGACATCAAGGCTATAAAGGCCCATCTATTGAAAACCACTGGCACTGCTCCTCCAACTATTCTCTTTATTGATCAACTACCCCCAGATAATGCCAAAAAGGGGGAGAAAATTCAGGTGTGGAAAAAGAAGGGAATAGATGATGGTCTTTACATTGAACCAGAAAGGGATGCTATGACCAGAAAAATTCCTTTGCCAGATGGTAGCAAGAAGGTTGATGTTACCCAAAATGCACTTGATGAAGGAGTAGCAAGTGTAAAAAGGGACAGAGCGGCAAAGGATATGTCAAGGTGGAATGAGGAGAAAAAAGCTTACATGGAGCTGAATGCGCAGGGTTGTTCTGGGCTAAAGGATGTTCAAAACCCTGTGCCAAAAAGAAATCCCACTAGAAAAGTGAGGGAACCCAATTCCACACCATCCAGACTCACAAAGCATACTCCAAAACCCCCATCCAAAAGCCCCCAACATCAAACCTCCACCCAAACAATTGTTGTAACTCCTGCTGTATCAACATCTGTTGGTACTCCAGTTGTTTCAACATCTGCTATCACTTCAACACACACCACTTCAACACACACCACAACCACTGCCTTACCACCACCACCATCACCACCAAAAACAACATCATCACCATCGCCTCCTGCCAAAAAGCAGAAGACAGCAGATGTTACAACATCTGTTGTAATGACAACAGTGGTTGAAACACCAGTTGTTTCAACAGCTGTTAGTCAATCACAAATCACTGCCACTCAAAACACCACCACTGATCCACCCAAAGCATCATCAGCGTCTCCTATAATAAAAAGGAGAAGGATTTTCATACCTGATGATGATTCTCCATCACCACCACCAACATCTTCAAAATCTCTATCACTTGTTACAATATCCAAGCCTGTTCCTCTCTCTTCAGCTCAAATTCAAAAGCCCTTACCTCCTGCAGGTGTTCAATTCCCTCTTGAACTTATAGAAGTCAGAGAAGAAATCAAATCTTTCTACTATGAGGATGACCCTGCTAAAAGGAAGTTGCTATCTGTTGAAGGATATCCCAGGCCTAACAATATTGAAGAATATTTGAAAATCAAGGCTCAGCAAGCAGAGGATATCTCAAAAAGAAATACACATGGGAAATCTGATAGAGAAATTCAGCAGAACTATCAATACTTGCTCACACAAGTCAGATCTTTAGAGCAGTTTGCAAAAAATGTTTGTCAGCAAATCTCAGAAAGAGCAGATGAAACTCTAAGAAAAGACTACATTGAAAGCATCATGGCAACCAAGAAGTACAAAGGAGAAAAACACATGCACAAAGAGTGGACCACCCCTGAGCTTGAAAGTGAAGCAGCCAGGATTCAAGATATGATCAAGAATAAGGTCAAGCACACTCCTCCAGATTGGGCAAAATTCAAAAAGAATGTACCTGATAAAAAGGTAGAGCTGAGGAGAATGAAAGAGGAATTAGCTGCTGCTGATTATGGGTCTTTGAATCAAGTGTTGAGATGGAAAGAAGATAAAGTCAGGGCTACCTACAAAAGTTTTGAGAAATTAAGAAAGACAGATCCTACTGCTCCACAAAAGCCTGACTATCCTGAAGCAGAGGTTTCAAAAAGACCATCAAAGCTGCAAATCAGGAGATCCACTGCTCCAGCTGGTGCAACCATCTTTAAAAGAAGGCCACAAAAACAGTTGGGTGTTGAAACAATCAAAGAGCTAATAGAAGGTGATGACCTTGTAAAAGAAGGCATAAAGAAAATGATTGTAGAGACTCTTGGTTTGGATCAACCTGCAAGTACTGCTCAGACAGTCATCAATAGGCCAGCATCTCCTAACACCTCATCAAATAAAAATCTCCCAAGAAACCCACATGACTCAAAGGTACTAAAGTGGAAAACTGACAAACAGACCCATGTACTGACAGTGTTCAAGTCTAGTGGAGAAGTGAAGAAAATAACAAGGAAACAAGCACTTGGCCTAAGTCTTGAAGATTTGCAGGATCTCATTGATCTTCCACTTAGCAGTGATGATGATGACACATATGCCTTAGCCTTTGAGTTACAACTCAAAGGGCAAATAAGGGAACTGCTGATGAGGCAATAAAGATCTACTAATAATGAAGAGTTTTGGCATTATCTGTTCCAGTGGGAGATTGTTGGGATTGAACCCTACCAAAGGAACAGATAATTAAAGCCAAAACTGGATCAGAGCAGTGGATCCAGAATAAGCAGATGTTATGTATACAAGTCTCTCCCCTTGAAAGTGGTTTCAAAATCTACTGACCTCCTATCTACTGATCGTACAAACTGCTGACCTACAAACTGCTGATCAAGTAAAAGACTGATGGAAGACTAAAGCCCTGCTGTTCAATCTACTGTCTTGAGTCAAGCTCTGCTGATCATGACAAGTACTGGTGGGTTCACATCAGTGGAAGGATGCAACAGTAGTTTAGATGTCTTTATATAATGAAATTTAATAACAGTAGTTAGCATAGCAGAGGTTGTATAGATCAGAGGTTAGAGTTTGTTAGGAGGTTAGATGTCACTTTCATGGTGACGCAGCTTAGATGCTTCAGTGGTTTGGTCGTGCCTACAAATAGAACAGTGCTCTGTACTGTTCGATTAGCTCTTTCACTATCTTCTTCCTGCACGAACAAATACTGTGAGCTCAGGCTGAGGGGGAGTTTGTTGCATACTTGCAAATTGTAATCGTTGTTGAAATTAAATTCAATCATTCGGTTCAATGTTAAACTTGTATGTTAAAAGCAATTCTCCTATTTGATTGTGAAAAGTTTGCTTCCATCTTAATTCCGCTGCACAACTCATTCATCTTCATCTTATTTCAAACATAAAACACAATCAAAACCAAACTCAGATCCTAACATCATACGACTTTTGAATGCATACGTTACTTAAATATGACATTCATACGCTTAAACATATTTCACTATACTTTCTTTATGTTAATGTTACTTGTTTGGTCCTTATAATATGCCATTGTTTCAAAAAAAACACCTAAAAACCTAAATAATAAACTTAAGGGGCCAAAAATGTCAACAATTGAAACTTTACAACTCGCTGGCACCTCTCTGGTGGGCCGCGACTCGCCCAGGCTTAGCCTTCGCGGGTTGCGAGCCATGTCAATCCGGAATCAACATTAACAGCTCGTCCATTGGTCGAACTTTAGAGTGTTTTGATTGGGTTTAGGTGTGTTTCTTGTCTTAAATGCTCATCAACCCAACCCTAATCCATCCCCTATAAAACCCAAGCCTCCTCCAAGCATTTTCCACTTTCTTAACACTCTCTAATCACTTCTAAATACTCTAAAAACGTAGCTGATTACAAGTGCAAGACAGATTCATAACATCTTACAAAAGTGAGCATATCTCACTCATTTCTTAACCTTTTCACTTGATTCTTTTTCCCACTTGCTTGGAACAACCTTAGGAACATTTCCACAGGTTTTCCATGGAAAACCAAGGTCTGGAATGTCACCAAAAAGGCTCCAAAGTTGACTGATCTTTCTGTTTTTGATTCAATCTTTGTTAAACTTGATTAAACTTGAGTTATCTCATCTCAAACCTATGTCCTTATGCTCATAACCACTTCTATGGTTAGTTGGGATTAAAAACAAGGTTGAGACATGTAAAATCAGAGGTGTAAACCTCACAAACTTTCTGTTTTGTTTAGGGTTTTTACCCACAAGTAGTGTTCAAGCTTGAAGCTTGATGTTTGTGTGATTATAGGACAAGCTTGGGCTATCCTACTAAAAATCCACACACTACTTGATGATTTCTTAGATTAGTTGTAATTATTTCCTTCTTATTGTAAGTTTATGACCCTCCTTGAATGTTCATAACATCAAGTGTAGTGATGAACACCTAGAGGTACCTAAATGGAAGATTTGTTCTCCCTACCTCCTACGTGACTTCTATGACTCAAAAGAGGTTCCTAAATGGAGGTTTTATCCTCCTACCTCATGCTTGAACTATTGGACATATTGATATATTACATAACCAATATAATACTTATATGTACTATCCAAATATTCGAACCTTTGATGATGAATTAGTGTTCATTTGTCAAAGTACTAGATTACATCATCTAAGACATAATAACTTGTTACGATTCTAATGGGTATTCAACCCATGAAAACATTCTAACCCTTGAGGTTTCATAGTGTCAAACAAGTATTATCTGACTAGATGATTACTTTCCTATATTTATGTTCATACGTTTTGAAACTCCAAATCTTTACACCACCGTTATACTCCAATACTCATACGCCTTGATTTCTTCGTGTAGAATGACTTGGTGTTCCAACCTCCCATAACAACAACACCCTCGCGGATTTATCAAGTGGAAGCTTGCAAGACTGTGAGTACACTTGACCCGTTTTACTTTTAAAACACTTTGGGTTATAACATGTTGATATACAAACTTCACTATCACACACTTAAACATGCTTTATATTCTCAATCCTATATACATGCTACTTGTTTACCTAGGTTCATGCTAGATTATACATGCTTTATGTCATTAACTTTGCTAAGCCCCAACTTAACATATATAGAGCTATAGCAGTAGCACACCACCTGTCGGGGTCTTGTTAAGTCTTTATTCTAAAACGATCTCGTTACGTTTGTAGCGAGGGATGCTAAATACTAGTGGACACTTGGGTTTGACATATTGTGATGCATGCTAGTTACCTTGTTTAAAAATTGCCATGTGGATTCGAGAAAATGCTTTTATATTTATGCTATATTTATTTAAACCTTGTGTACTCGCATTTGCTTTTGCATTGAACTTTATTTTAAACATGTTACAGGTTGAGGATGACGATGCTATGAAATGAAGTAGCAATGATGCCTAGATACACATTTAGACGTCTTAGGTTTAATATGTTGTATCAATTTTGTTCATATTGTTATGTATTTTCATTGAACTTGTTGTTATTTGAATTATTATGTAATGTTGACAATTTGAAGTTATAAAATGAAAATGGTTGATTTAAATATTGTCACAAATAGTGTCATGAAGTCTCTTGCAATCACGAACTCATCCCACTCTGATGATTCCGCCATTGGTTGGGGTGTGACAGATTGGTATCAGAGCCATAACTATAGGGAATTAGGTAGAATTGCCATGTTCGACCTAGTCTACAGTAGGTACCTTATTTTTTACCATTCTTGATTCATGCTTAAAATGTTATTCTTCCTATCTTGCTTCTTTCTCTTCTTTTTGGTCTTAATGCTTACATGATGTCTTTCCTAAGACATTTTACACAATACACTTGAAGACTTGAAGACACTCTTTATACAAAAGAGACAAGTTTACCAAAATAGGCGTAAAACCCACAATTTGGTGAACGACTCTCATTCCGCTTATTCTTTATTTTGCACGAAATTACACCATTAAGCTAGGAGTGAAATCCACATCTTAATGGTAAATTTCCAATTCAAACTCTAGTGGACCCTCGTCAAAGTGTCGAAATTAAATTTTTACCCGACGAGTACCAACCACATTAAGGTACGGAATCGTCAAGTTAGGGGTGAAACCCACATCTTGTCGATTAAATCCCATTCCTCGATTTTCAATCTCGCCAAAGTTTCAATTGTTTTAATCGATTAGAGACGTGTAGTAACTGGAAGCGTAAGATACCGTTAATCGCTTCTCGACAAGAGTATCTTACCTATAGGCCAAAGCACGTTTCTCTAATTTGAAAGGACTTTCGATTCACTTTGGAATAGTCGACGTTTCTCTACCCGAAACAATCCTATGTTTTATGAGCCTCTCTTTTATGTCATTTCAAAACCGTTACACAATTCGCACGTCTCGCGCAATAAAAAACAGTAATAATTCTCGTGAACAAACTAAATTTATACTCTTTTACGCGTTCATACATGTTTATGTTTTGTAAATGCTTGTTGAATTCATGCTAATTATGTGAACCATACGTGATACATCATGCTTACATGCTTATACTTGCAAACTTATTTTGAAATTTATGATCAAGTCTCATCCTTTTCCCCATCTTTTTCGATTCCTAGATGTCGTCCAACACTGCGCCAAAGAGGACCAAGTCAAAGAAGGGTTCAACCTCCAATGCCAACTCTGAATCCATGACGAAAAAGGATTGTATGAAGTTCATGGCCAAGCAAATGGCTAAGGTCATACCCGACATTATCAGCAGGATTCAGACTAACACAGATTCACCACATGGCTCTATCGATTTGAAAGTGGAAAACCCCAAACCGATGTTCCAATTCAAGCAATTCATGGCTTGTAAACCCTTGGAGTTTACTGACAAAGATGGCACTACCGTCATGATGAATTGGTTCGACGCGATTGAACTCACATTCCTGCAAAGTGGGTGTCCGGATGACCTAAGAACCTTGAATGCAACTGGAGTTTTCCGTTCGAGGGCACTCGAATGGTGGACCACCAAACACAACAAAAGGGGAAACGATGCAGCACACGCCTTACCTTGGGACGAACTTAAACAACTAATGAAGGACCAGTTTTGTCCTCCCCACGAGCTCTAAAAGTTAGAGAATGAGTTTTGGAACCTGACACAGAAGGGGAGCGACATCGATGGTCTGATTACCCGTTTTAAGCAACTTAGTGTCCTCTGCCCTGGACAGGTCGACACCGTCCCCAAATCTGTAGCCAAATTCATCTGTTGTCTTTCACCCTCCCTGATGAACCATGTTGCCTCCACTTGCCCCAAAACCACTAAAGATGCTTTTCGTATCGCTAACGTGACATAAAAACGTTTCTTATGTACCTCGTACGTGAGAAACGAGCCCGAAATAACCCTACACTTAGAAAAATCAAGAAAAACAAATTTCAGGTGTCGCTCGTGGGCCGCGACGGAGACCCCCTTGGTCTGTCACGGGGCGCAAGAACCTTTGCTTGGATGACACTGCATAGTGCCACGTGTATGGTGACTCGGCATAGCTAGACCGATGACTGGTCAAAGCTATACTCGACAGGTGCTCTCTCGCGGGCCGCGAGAGAGTAGGCTTCGATCTTCGCGGGGCGCGAGCCGCCTTTGATCAGCCTATAAATAGAGCTCAACGAGCTCAGTTGCAACTGGTTTAAATTCTAAAAACTCTCTCAACTTCTGAATAGCTATTATTATTCTAGGGCATAATACCCACTATAAAGTGAAGCTCTGCCTCGTTGTAAGTATTATAACCCTGATGTTACCCTACACGATCGATTTAGGGCTCCGTAACGCATGTCAGGGCGCTGCCCGACTCAGTCGTTGGAGTTCTGTCTCGTGTTATGTGAGAACCTGCACGAAAAAGTCCCACAACACTCCGTAAGTGCAAACCCGGACCCCTAAAACCCTAATCCTTCTGAAAAATCAAGAAAGTCTGAATTTAATGGTCTGTCGCGGGCCGCGTAAGAGATAACCGAAGCTTACGCGGGGCGCGACAGCTTGAAAGAACTCTGGATAAGCTTTAGGCCACGTGTCAGACACATGGCAGACCTACACCGTGACACGGCAGCCCTAGCCGTAGCTAGGGTGGCCCTCGCGGGCCACGTAGGAGTTCCTTCAAGTTTACGCGGGCCGCGTAAAACTCAAAATTTTTCTATAAATTGGACGTTGCATGGCCTAGCTTCTGTGTTCGAAAAATCCTTTCAAAACAGCAAAATTCTGCTTATATTCAAGTGTTTAAGGGTTGAAACGCTGCTACGATTATAGGGTAATAACTCGATCACTGCTACGATACAATGTCCGATCGATTGAAACCGATCCGATGAATGTTTAAGTGCTGCCCGAATTCGGGCTATACTTTGTCATTCGTCGTGAGGGTTTTGATTTCGTGAGCTTATCGTAAATGTTGTATTAAGTTACTAACCTAGTTTCGTGTGCATTGTTATTTAACTAGGTTACCAAGCTTAATCAGGAGGCAAAACTCTGTCCAACTAAACTTGCAATGTGAGTCATTATGTTTTTATCAAATTGCTTTACAAAACCCTAAATGTTTTCCAGTTATACTTTGCAGTGATTAAGTCTTTGCTAATCTTTAATTACTGGCAGTATGTGGGGGTTTTGTGCACATTACTACTAACGATTTATCACTTAGGTGGGCGAGCCTAATTTATGATATTTCCACAGTCATTGATTCGGTCGAGTGACAGCTGAACCAACTAATTATAAGATAGGGGCAAATATAAAAACCCTTAATGCTGTAAATTGTAACAATGTGTCTTTTTTGTGCAAATTGAATGACTCGCCAATATTTCCCCGCTGATAAAATTTTTTTAAACATGTTTCGGGTGATTTACTGTGAACCAGGAAAAGTGCCGCGTAGCACTACAGCTTGAAGAAAGTGGCTCAGTAAATAGAATAAACATGTTTTGTAATCAGGGGATCTCCCAGTGAAATCCCTCTGTTGTAAAATACGGGGTTGTCCCGAATTTATAATAAAATAATCGGGTGATTTCAGTATAACCGATCCTGTTAAAATTTCCGCTGCCTAATTAAAACACCAATACCACGGGTTTTCTGTCCCACTGCTTCTGGGCCTTGTAAAACCGGGCCGGGGGTCGTGACAGAAAAACGTGGTATCAGAGCCACTGATTTAAGCCAATTAAGTATTTAGAAATACTTAATTTTTTCATACTGGCATTCTGTGATTCTGTGAAAATTTACTTTACAAATAAAGAGAATTTTAACTTGAATTTTAGGCGTGTTTCTTCATATGTGCTAACAGCATGAACGAACTGTCGGAGGCACTCCGAAACTTTACTATCCATACCACCGATATGGATACAACAGGAATCCAGACAGATTATCAGGCGGATACCGAGGAGCCATTAGTGTTTCAGGCCCAGTCCCAGGAAAAACCCAAGCCTAAAAAGAGAAGAAGAATCCTGGACTGGAAACACGGAAGAAGGAAGAAGCCACCTTCCCAAAAGGTGAAAAAGACGGAGGACCCAAAAGACAAAGGAAAAGGAAAAGGAAAGGAAATAGGGGAGAGTTCCGGTCAAGCCCAGGAGATGCCACCTTGGGAAGAACTTGATAGGAAACTGGCAAATTGTGACCTCATCGGACCTACAGACGAGACTCTTTTCAATTTCCCAGCCCAATCTGAACTTCCAATTAATTTGGAACCTGCTATTTCGGACCCTATTGTCAATCCCCAACCTTTTACAGGGCAGTTGGAAGAGTGGTGGACAAGCGACTGGCATTTTCAGAATTTCATGAATAACCCTAATGTTTATTTTCCCCAGTTTGATCCTGAACCTGCACCATTTCCACCTATGAACCCGGAGAACGTTGCCGAATTACGCCGCTATGGCGAGGAGCTGGTGGATGCGGGAAACCGGATTCGTGATGTGGGGGAAAAGATCTCATGGAAATATGACGAGAGGGAGCGTCGTTTCTGAAGGGCCAGCTAACTGTGGTTGTGTGGTTATATAATAATAATATAATATAAGATACTAGTGTATAATAATCCTAAAATAAAACATCTATAAATACCTGGTGTGTACGGATGCAGTATATTATATAAAAATATGGATGTCGCAAGATCGACAAATTTTGGCTATATGTGTTAACTTAACTATGTTGTGATTACCTTGTTGTGTTTAATTATTATAAATTTTGTGCCAATAATTTATATGTATTGTTAATTATCAAATGGAAAACGCAGTAAATGAACCAGTCAATGAAGTTAACCAATCTGAACAAAATAATGAAGACCACTTTCTCAACAGACAAGATATCGAAAATATAGTCCCGGCAATCGTCGCTGCTGTTAAGAACCCCGTTGAACCTTCACAAGCCAACCACAGCAAACGCACTCGCGATGATAATTTTAGTCACAGTGTAAATGGAGGCGTAAATAACGCTAATAATATGGTTCAGGCCCCATTTATTAAGAAAATGAAAGTTGCAACACCTGGTTGCACATATTAAGAATTTCTTGCCTGTAAGCCGGTTGAATTTGCAGGCAATGAAGGGGCGACTGCCGCACTGCGTTGGTTAGAAAAGACCGAGGCAGTAATCAAAATCAGTAAATGCGCAGAGGAAGATAAGGTTATGTATGCATCCCACCTTTTTAAGGAGGAGGCGTTAGAATGGTGGAACACGGTGCTGCAAGCCTAGGGAGGTGACGTGGCTTATGCGATAAGTTGTGAAGAATTTAAGGGATTAGTGGGAAGGAAATTCTGTCCCGACTATGAAAAGGAACAAATGACAAATAAGTTCCTGAACCACCGGATGGTGGATGTTGACTGTCGGGGGTATACTTCGAAATTTTTCGAGTATGCTAGAATTGTACCAACTCTGGCCTCGCCAGAACCGGTACTTATTTCTCGCTATATCTGGGGTTTAATTAGTGAGATTCGTGATACCGTCAAAGCTGCGAGACCCCGCACGATTGGCGATGCGGTTGAATTGGCCAACACTTTAACCGACGGGCTGATACGCACTAGAGAAGAGAACAGGAAAAAGGAATTAGCCCAAAAGATTACCCAAGGTTTTCGTGGGGGTAATAATGCCAGTAACTTCAAGAAAAAGGGAACCGTGCAGTTTTCCATACCGCCATTTTGCGGGAATTGCAAAAAGAAACATTTCGGGAAATGTAAGGAAAATTGCAATTTCTGCAAGGCACCGGGGCACCGAGAGGAGGAATGCAAGAAGAAATCAAAGATCTGCTACAATTGCGGAGAAGCTGGGCATTTTAGACCTGAATGCCCTAAATTGGTCAAGCCAGCTGACAACAAGGCCAAACCTACCGAAGGAACCAACAAGAAAAATGTCAGAGCCTTTCAGCTGACTACACAAGAAGCAGATCTGATTCCGGATGTGATAGCCGGTACGTTTCTTGTACATGGCATTTACGCAAAAGTATTATTTGACTCAGGTGCAACCCAAAGTTTTATAAATACTTCATTTTGTCAAGCCCTTAACTTACCTTTAACCAAACTAAGGCAGATCTATACAGTAGAAACAACAGATGGAAATTCTGTTAAAATAGATAGGGTTTTGCAAGAAGGAAAGATAGAACTCTCAGGTCATAAATTTTCTGCAAACCTGTTACCTATGAATTTAGCTAGATTCGATGTTGTATTAGGAATGGATTGGTTAGTAGCCAACCATGCTCGAATCCTCTGTGATAAAAATTCCATAGAAATTCATACACCCACAGGGAAAGTAATTACGGTTACAGGAGATAAGCCGCATAAACCAATGAATTTCATTTCAGTAATGAAAGTTGCTAGTTATGGACAGAAACAAGGAATATTGTATATGATTTCGGTAATCATTAACACTAAAGGTAAGGAACTTAAGGAAATCCCAGTAGTGTCAGAATACCCTGATGTCTTTCTAGAAGAGCTACCTGGATTACCACCTGATAGGGAGGTAGAATTTAGAATTCATTTAATTCCTGGAACGGTACCAATAGCTAAGGCACCCTACCGGTTAGCACCCACAGAAATGCTAGAGCTAAAGAAGCAGTTAGATGAATTATTAAGCAAAGGATTCATACAACCTAGTTCATCCCCTTGGGGAGCACCAGTATTGTTCGTGAAAAAGAAGGATAGGTCAATGCGTATGTGTATCGATTATAGGGAATTGAATAAGGTTACAATTAAGAATCGATACCCATTACCTAGGATTGATGATCTTTTTGATCAACTTCAAGGAGCTAGATATTTTTCCAAGATAGATTTGCGCTCCGAATATCATCAGTTGAAGGTACAAGAAGAAGACATACCTAAAACCGCTTTCAGGACTAGGTATGGTCACTACGAGTTTACAGTCACGCCATTTGGACTAACCAATGCTCCTGCAGCATTTATGGACATGATGAATAGGATCTGTAAACCGTATTTGGATAAATTTGTAATCGTCTTCATCGACGATATACTTATTTATTCCAAAAGTCAGGACGAACATTGTGAACACCTGCAGGTACTCTTAACTCTGTTAAGAAAAGAAAAACTTTACGCCAAATTCTCGAAGTGTGAATTTTGGCTACAGGAGGTGCAATTTTTAGGTCACATGGTGAATCACGAAGGTATTCACGTAGATCCCTCTAAAATAGAAGCAATCACAAATTGGAAGGTCCCGCAATTAGCGACCGAAGTTAGAAGTTTTCTAGGGTTAGCTGGGTATTACAGGCGCTTCATAAGAGACTTCTCTAAGATAGCTGTCCCATTAACTAAGCTCACCTGTAAAACTGTTAAGTTTGAATGGGGACCTAAGCAAGAAGAGGCCTTTAGAATTTTCAAACAAAGATTAACCAATGCCCCAATTCTTGCCTTACCCGAAGGGACAGAAGATTTTGAAATCTATTGTGATGCTTCTAAGCTAGGATTAGATTGTGTGCTAATGCAACACAAAAAGGTAATTGTGTATGCATCAAGGCAATTAAAGAAACACGAGGAAAATTATATGACTCATGATTTAGAATTGGGAGCAATAATTTTTGCCCTTAAAATTTGGAGACATTATCTGTACGGAAGTAAGTTTACTATCTATACAGATCATAAGAGTTTAAGATACATATTTAGGCAAAAAGAATTGAACATGAGACAAAGAAGATGGATGGAAATTTTAAGTGATTACGACTGTGATATCTGATATCATAAAGGAAAAGCAAATGTAGTAGCAGATGCCCTAAGTCGTAAGTATCATGAGAAGAAAAGACGAGTTCGTGCTCTCAGATTAAATCTACAGTTAGATTTAATGGAACAACTGAAAAATGTTCAGGACACGGCAATCAAGGATGATGCTGAAGGAATGAAAGGACGAATAAAGGAATTTGAGCAAGGGACTGATAGAATTTGGAGATTCCACAAGAAAAGAATTTGGGTACCTAAGCAAGGAAATTTAAGAAATAAGATTTTAGAGGAAGCCCATAAGTCTAGATATTCAATGCACCCTTGTAATAATAAGATGTACCAAGATTTAAGAAATAACTTCTGGTGGATATGAATGAAAAAGGACATAGCTATGTATGTTTCTAAATGCCTAACTTGTTCACGAATTAAGGCAGAGCACCAGAAACCTTCTGGGTTACTTCAACAATTAGAGATGCCTGTATGGAAATGGGAACTAATAACAATGGACTTTGTTACTAAGTTACCCAAAACCAGGAAAGGTGACGATGCCATTTGGGTAATTGTAGATCGATTAACCAAATCAGCTCATTTCCTGCCAATGAAGGAAACCTTTAGCATGGAAAGATTAGCAAAGTTATACGTAGACGAGGTAGTATCATTGCATGGAGTTCCACTCTCCATTGTGTCAGATAGGGATAGTCGCTTCACTTCGCATTTCTTAACAAGTTTCCAAGGAGCAATGGGGACGCGATTAAATTTCAGTACTGCATACCATCCCCAAACCGATGGACAAAGTGAAAGGACAATCCAAACTCTGGAAGACATGCTCAGGGCATGTGTAATATATTTTGGTGGAAACTGGGATGACCAGCTACCATTAATAAAATTCTCCTATAACAATAGTTACCACACCAGCATCAATGCTGCTCCGTTCGAAGCCCTGTATGGACGAAAGTGTCGAACTCCCGTATGCTGGGCAGAAATAGGAGAAAGTCAATTATCAGGTCCCGAGATTTTACAAGAAACCACCGACAAGATAACTCAAATTAGGGAAAGACTGAAAACGGCTCAAGATCGTCAGAAAAGTTATGCAGACAATCGACGTAAGTCGTTAGAATTTCAAATGGGAGACAAGGTACTCTTGAAAGTTTCTCCTTGGAAAGGGGTAGTTCGGTTCGGTAAAAAGGGAAAGCTAAGTCCAAGGTACATAGGACCATTTCTAGTTATCCAACGAATAGGACCAGTTGCCTATCGCCTAAAACTACCAGAAGAGCTAGCTGGGGTACATGATGTGTTTCATGTATCTAATCTTAAGAAATGTTTATCTCACGAATCCCTGGTAGTACCTCTCCAAGATATAGAGGTAAATGAAAATTTGAAATTTGTTGAGAAACCGCTTTAAATCGAAGACAGAAAAGTCAAGTTCCTCAACCACAAAAGACTGGTACTGGTCAAAGTAAAATGGGATTCAAAAAGAGGACCTGAGTACACCTGGGAACTGGAATCGGAAATGAAGCGAAAATATCCTTACCTGTTTCAGAAAATCTCGAGGATGAGATTTTAAATAAGGTAGGGAGGATGTGAGGACCTGCATGAAAATGTACCACAACACTCCATAAGTGCAAACCCGGACCCCTAAAACCCTAATCCTTATGAAAAATCAAGAAAAACTGAATTTAATGGTCTGTCGCGGGCCGCGTAAGAGATAACTGAAGCTTACGCGGGGCGCGATAGCTTGAAAGAACTCCGGATAAGCTTTAGGCCATGTTTCAGACACGTGGCAGACCTACACCGTGACACGGCAGCCCTAGCCGTAGCTAGGGTGGCCCTCGCGGGCCGCGTAGGAGTTCCTTCAAGTTTACGCGGGCCGCGTAAAACTCAAAATTTTGCTATAAATTGGACGTTGCATGGCCTGGCTTCTGTGTTCGAAAAATCCTTTCAAAATAACAAAATTCTGCTTATATTCAAGTGTTTAAGGGTCGAAACGCTGCAACGATTACAGGGTAATAACTCGATCACTGCTACGATACAATGTCCGATCGATTGAAACCGATCCGATGAATGTTTAAGTGCTGCCCGAATTCGGGCTATACTTTATCATTCGTCGTGAGGATTTTGATTTCGTGAGCTTATCGTAAATGTTGTATTAAGTTACTAACCTAGTTTCGTGTTCATTGTTATTTAACTAGGTTACCTAGCTTAATCAGTAGGCAAAACTCTGTCCAACTAAACTTACAATGTGAGTCATTCTGTTTTTATCAAATTGCTTTACAAAACCCTAAATGTATTCCAGTTATACTTTGCAGTGATTAAGTCTTTGCTAATCTTTAATTGTTGGCAGTATGTGTGGGTTTTGTGCACATTACTACTAACAATTTATCACTTAGGTGGGCGAGCCTAATTTGTGATATGTCCACAGTCATAGATTCGGTCGAGTGACAGCTGAACCAGCTAATTATAAGATAGGGGCTAATATAAAAACCCTTAATGTTGTAAATTGTAACAATGTATCATTTTTGTGCAAATTGAATGACTCGCCAGTATTTCCCCGCTGATAAAATTTTTTTAAACATGTTTCAGGTGATTTACTGTGAACCAGGAAAAGTGTCGTGTAGCACTACAGCTTGAAGAAAGTGGCTCAGTAAATAGAATAAACATGTTTTGTAATCAGGGGATCCCCCAGTGAAATCCCTCTATTGTAAAATACGGGGTTGTCCCGAATTTATAATAAAATAATCGGGTGATTTCAGTATAACTGATCCTGTTAAAATTTCCACTGCCTAATTAAAACACCAATACCACGGGTTTTCTGTCCTGCGGCTTCTAGGCCGGGTAAAACCGGGCCGGGGGTCGTGACATGTTACACTCGATTGATCTCTGATTCCGTAATGCATATCAAGGCTCTGCCTGACTCAGTCATTGGAATTCTGTCTCGAGTTGTACGGTTAAAATAATTGGGCTATTTTACTAACACGTGTCATTGTTTAATTTTAATAGATAATAACCAGGAGAATCAACATGAAGCCTTAGTATTACCTAAGTAAACAATGTGGGTACATCTTATTTTCGTAAATCTTTTTGTGAGTCAAATTGTTTTACCAAAACCTCAAATGTTTTAAATTTCTCTTAACAGTAATTGAGTATTTGTGATTCTACAATTACTGTCAGTATGTTGGGGTTTTGTATACATTACTTGTTACTACACTGTGAGTAGTAGCATTACCACAAGTCATGATTGACAGTACCGTGGGTGGTAATTGAATAGATATAAGCAAATGTAATTGCGGATGCCCTCAATTCTGTAAAAGTGATAAAACTGTTTTGATTAAATTGAGATGCACTCGCCAGTATTTCTTGCTGATAAAATATTTTAAAACACGTTTCAGGTAACACAATGTGAAAGCCAAATAGAAGCCAGCTGGAGAGCACTGAAGGCTTGGAAAAGTGGCTAAAAATGTTACCTAAACAAAAAGGAGTTTTATTTTCAATAATCAGGGTTTATCCCTACAAAATGTATTGTCCAATGAACTTGGGTTTTATCCCAAAGATTTATTATTATAAAAGTTGGTGGTTTACTCTGATACAAATATATTTCCTAACTACAGTCCTGATGAAAGTTTTCCACTGCTAAATTAATAAACACTGATACCACCCATCTGGAGCTCGCGGCACCCGCTCCCGGGGATAGGGGATGGGGGTTGCGACATTACACGACCTAAGTTACTAATAAAACGTAGCATGTGTGTAGGTAGTGATACGACCCGTGGATAACGACTTTGAGTGCACGAGACTTCGGACGCAAATCAGTGAGTTCATGTCCCCCTTTTCTTTTAACTGTTTTCGGATTTATAACTTTTCGGGGTGAAATACATGTTTTAATGGTATGGTTTAGCTAAGGAATGAACTGTTAGATCATGTGGATGGGTAGGCGCACACTTAAGGCCATTAATCTTGTTTAAGACTGAGGGGCAGGAGTGGTAGATCTATCGGGTGTAGCGAGCCCCACTCATGGGTCCTTGTGTGGCTGTATGTAGTGACTATGTCGTTCCAGCCGGGTGGACCGGAGGAAATTCGCTAGGTTTGAGTCTTCCTGCGTCATCGCACACGTATTAATGTCCTTGCAAAACATTAATGATCTGTTCATAGACGCTTTATATACCGGTTATCAAAAGTATCTCTCAAATGTATACAAGTTTATTGGAGCTCACATAAAAAACACATGAACTCGCTCAACTTTTGTTGATTGTTTTCAAATTACATGTATTTCAGGAAACTAAATGGATCTTTCGGCGTTGGAATGGTTTTCAAGAAGTAAATTTCAAGATTAGATGTCATCCATTTTTGAAGGGTTTGAATTGTATATCTTATCCCGGATAAGATATATGAAGCAAAGCCTTGGTTAAACTAGTCTTTTGTTAAAAAGTCCAATCATGGAACTTATTGTCTTTCGATGGTGTATCTTAACTTGAAGTATGTTGGTTGAAACTTAAACAACTTATGTTTGTAATATTTTTAAAACTTATGAATGGGTGAACATCATTTTAGTCATATAGTTGTTTATTATAATTGAATGCAATGAAACTGATTGAGTCACACGTACACGCTTTCGCAAAAGTCAGGGTGTGACAGGTTGGTATCAGAGCTTCGATTGTAGTGAACTAGGATTCCTTCTCGAGTCTAGACTACAATCTCTAGGATTCTCTCACGAAAACATTTTTACTTAAAAATGTGTTTTTCATTGCATTTACAAAAAAAAAAAAAAAAAAAAAACGCCAAGATCCACGAATCAAACATTTTTCAAAGGAAAGACAAAGCAAGGACATTAGTAGAAACAAAGAATACCTCAACTAATATGCTAATTGAAGTATAGCCTATATGAGATAGACTTACCGAAGACGAAATGACCCACATAAGAACAATGTGGTTACATGTGATATGTTACATTTTCCTGCCTATGTATACTAAGCGATGATATTAATTATTGATATATATATATATATATATATACATGTTGTACGGAATAATTTTTGCCGGGAACGAGATACCTTCGACTTCGAATTCTATTATTGTTCTTGACTCACACAATGACACTATCGACCTCGTGTTTGTTGCGGAGCTTATGGCTGATGTAATTACAAAACGAGACCCTGAGCTTGATTCCGTAGAAGAGGGTTGTTCTTCCCCCTCGAATTCGAAGGTGCCTGACTACGGCAGTGACAGCGAGGCAGAGGAGGTAACCTTGGACAACAACCTTATCTATGGGATGAGGTCCCTGTGGCTTTTACGAAACATGATTGACGACACTCTTGTCCAGACAAGGAAGATGAGGTACTCATCTTGAAGGTGCCCCTCCAACTACTATTGCTAGGAACTCCCTTTATTCCTACTTTGTTTAAGCATTGTGCCATTTCGCGCGTAACGACAACGGATGTTAGCGCGTGGACCACTGTAAAGGTCCTTTCCATGTTGAAGGTATGAAGGCAGTAGTGTCCTCTCTCTGTCAGATCGTCTGCTTGAACGATAGAAAATTAGGGTGACCATGCAAGACAATTTATTATTACGGGGGCCCACGTAATAACAACTTGTAGTGCATGGGAATCCTGGTGGGCTCTGCGGGTCAAGCTAATGATCACCACCCATTCGAAATTTCTAAGTTGTTCAAATCTCCATCTAGTAGAACACTAACCGAGGTAGTTACTATGACACCCTACAAAGTAGGAAGTCTGTCCTTGCCTACTTCATGCCCAACACTTATGCCTGTAGTACGGGTCGTTTGGGACCCGGTATCTAAGCAAGTGAAGATGATTAACACTCAGGAGAAATTTTCCTCAACACTTTAGGATTCTTGTGTTTAAATTTGTACGGAGCCTACAACACCCCCAACTTATCCATTGTAGTTGCTACGATAGACCCCAACATTTGACATCCGTTTGCCCCAAGGGGGTAGCGTGGCGAGAACTGTAGTGTAACCCATTTACAGCACTGTATTCGGCATTCATGAAGATCATACCAACCATATTGGGACTCATGGAGCCCAAGCAAAATAAGTGTATGGGTCGCACAGTTCAGTGCGGCAAAGGGGTCCTCCCTACATCAGACAATCGAGGACCATGAAGTATGGAATACATATTATAAGGACGGAAACGACCACTCGATTCTCCCCTTGTCAATAGATAGCTTTACTATTTAGGCACATGGATGACACGTGCAAAAAGATTCTTCTCATCCTTCACCCCACATGCACTCTATCACCCACTAACTATATCACCACCACCAACACCCCTATCAGTACCTCCACACTCTCTATCCCTTAGTGCACCCCATCGTTTGGGTAGTGCATTCGCACCCTGGAAACCGCTCTACGGTTGCTACAAGGCACAATTCGGTCCTGAGGAAGAAGCCACGTACCCTCACGACCTTATTTTTGCGGTTTCACTATCACCCCCCCCCCCCCACGTGGTAGCAATGCACAACCCCCATCTTTTGGGAAGTATACCCGTTTTTGTAAAACTAAAGACTATGGAAGAGTCAGAGACTTGAGGAATAAACAAGGAACAAGGTGAATGGAAGAGCTCATCATATTTTGTTTAATACTGTATGACTTGCATCAACCGGAGTGAGATGACTCCGAGGAGGTTTACTTCACAAGACTAATTGTAACAAGTTGACATGGTATATATGAAAGTCGATATATCCTTAGCAAGGCTTTGTTGTAACGCATTTTACCTCGCTACAATGATGAGATGATTATGGTGGAAGGATTTGCATAAGCATCATTATGAATTACCTTACCCTTATACTCGTAGTGTGTGACGAATGAGCGTCGCATCCACTCATAGACGACAAAATTTATTCTAAAATAAAAGTCTAATTTCGTCAATAAGTTTTATACATGTGAAGCTCATGGAACTACAACGAAGGAAATGTTGGTCAAGCCTAATCAGAACCTTTACCTGAAACAAGAGCTGAGCTCGAAACTCTAGTGAACCAGCAAGTCGCTAAAGCAATCGTCCAATACGAAGCAAGCAACACTGCAAACAACGGCGGAATAAGAGGAACCATATTGGGAATCGCTCAGGCGATAACTCTTGCCCTAGGATTCTGCCGAGGGCGGGTTAAGGATGGAGAAATCGAATAAACATCCAGTGAAAAGGAAGACGCGTGTGGATTTATTTCGGATAGAAACAAGAGAAAGTATAGCATTTCAAGCAAGGCTCTAAATCAAGCAACAAACATAAGGAAACCGATGCGACTAAGAAAGTCAAGGAATTCGTTGTCACGACTAAAACAGGTGATAAAAAACTACCAAGGAGAACTACCAAAGTGTGATAGGTGTGGTTATCTATGACACCCCAGGAAAACCAGGAAACCAACGTAACTTAACTAGCTTCCTCAGTAACCACGCGCTAAATTTCGGGACGAAATTCTCTTAACAGGGGGAGAATGTGACAACCCTCATAATTACATGTATCTGTACGATTTATTAATGATAATTAAAGTGCTTGATGACTGTGCTTAATTACTTATGTAACACCTCGAAAATTCGTGTTCAATGAAATAACGACACGTGGCATATAAGACAAGAGTGATATAAACCCGGGTATAATTAAAGATGTATGGCAGGATTTAAAAGTGTCGTCATGTTAACTGTTACCTCTGAACGACCTCGTTTATAAATCCCAAGACCCAATCATATATTATGAACATCTAATATACCTTTAATCCAGCAAATTGATGGCAGTAATTGAATTCAAAAGTGCAAGATAGGATCCTATGGAATTTCTACGGTAAACCTTCGTTTATGGCACTTTCAAAAGAATCCAAGTAAACACTTCAAAGTGGTAGGGTATATCACTGTTCAAGGCACATTTTAGAGGCCCCTTACTGAAAATAATGCCCCAAAATTCGGAATATATAGTTGCCCCTTCGAATGCCTGAAAGAACAAGAGTTTTTGGCTGCTGAAGAAGGCTTGCGCACCGCAAGCATATCCTTACGGTGCGCAAGGAGTTGCCCAGCGACAGATTTTTGGCTGTTTGCTGTTTAAACGCAATATCTGATCTATAATCAATTTTCCTCATATTTGGACGACCCCTAAATGGCTCCTAGACATTAGGGACATGTGTTAGTGATCAGGGAACATTGCTACAGTTGTTTGTCAACAATCTAAGTGTTCTTGAGCACTATAAAAGGGCATGAA
Organism: Helianthus tuberosus; assembly: GCA_030545235.1. Classification (NCBI taxonomy): domain Eukaryota; kingdom Viridiplantae; phylum Streptophyta; class Magnoliopsida; order Asterales; family Asteraceae; genus Helianthus; species Helianthus tuberosus. The sequence continues at coordinate 154,108,458 of CM060351.1, forward strand.
GTTGCAACCATTTGATCATTCACTTCTTGTGCAATTCTGGAGCTTTTGGGAGCTTAAGAGCAAACACAAGACCTTCCTAATCAAGCATAGGACTTCTGTAAGTATGCTTAATCTTTCTTAGTTAAGTTTTTGCTTAGTTTTAGCTTAAAAGTCAAACCGTCGTAATTAACGGTTGACTTAGCGATTAATCACTAATGGTCCAGTGATTAGTCGGATTGAAAGTAGTTATAAGTTGGTAATTATGTGGGTAATAAACCCTTAAAAGGGTTCCCCCTGATTCCCACTCTAACTAGGTCAAATGTCGGGTCAAACTTGTTATTAAAAAGTCAACAGGATACTTATTTTCTAATTTATGCATGATTAGCAATGTAGAACACATACAACCTGTTTGATCATTAATATAACTTGGTAATTAGTGTAAGAACATGTCTAAACACGTTCAACCCGACAATTTACTGTTTAGACCCGGTTCGGAACCGAAAGTCGCAAAGTTTTGACTTTTGCTTTGACTTCAGTTCTGACCCGTTTTGGTATGCTTTAGAAATGCCATAGAGCTTTAATAGGGCCAGGTTACATGCTAGTATAACCCTCTGTGATTATACACCATGGTTCATTAGTTAACCAATTAATATGCATGATTCCGTTAATTGCTCATATGTTGACCATTATGCCCTTTTCACCTTAAAACGTGATTTTTGAAAATGTAAAAGAGTAGAAACCTTAATTACTGATATATACACTTACACCTAAAATTTGACATCAGTTTGAGGTGTAGTTTGAGAGTTATGTTCATTAACGTAATTAAAAGCTTCTTTAGCGATTAAACGGCATAATTAGCGTATAGCCTACTTTTTTATATCAAAATTATTACCCACTGATGTAATATATTATTTTGGGATTTTTGAAGATTTTTAATTAATTTTCGACTGTTTGTGATACATGATATTACAATATTTATTCAGTTGAAATATATCTTACAATTTGCTTCCGCTGTGCATATTAAATATTGTGTTGTTTGACTATTATGTTGCCAACCACGTCACGATACTCCCCACCGGGCCCACCAGTGACACGTGGAATCAGGGGTGTGACAGGTTGGTATCAGAGCCAACACTGAGTGAATTAAACACTAGCCTTTTATGTTTAATCTCAGCTACACAATTGCACATTTCAAATTTTCGAGTCTAGACAAAGAACATAGGAACAATCCAAATTTGTTTCGGTTTATTTTTTTTACTGTGTCTTTTATTTTATATATGTTTGTTGTTATCTCATGCTATATTAACAGGATTAAAAATGCCGCCAAGATTCTTTAGACGTAGAGGACGAGGCAAGGGTCCAATCACCGCCCCCAATGACGACGAGGAAGGACCTTCGCGTATGCGAGCTCCTTCTACCACCGAGAGTGACGATCCTAGACAGAACCGGAGGAACCTTTTCGAGCCGGCTAGACGGTCGGTTTCGCACAGCTCGACACCTCCCGTTCATAACTCATATGGGCCACATTCGGAAAATGAGCCCAATAACCCACAACCCTCCTATATACCCCTTCAGCGATCTTTATCGCACCATTCTTTTGGAGACCCTACACCTGTCTTCAGGGACCGGTTTAACCCGGCCAACTACATACAAGAGCCAGTGGGTTTTAACCCATTGGGGCCAGATGATCATTTCTCTGGCGATCATGCGGAGGATATGGACGAGGACACGGATCCCGTCGAACCTGCCAGTGGTACACCGAACCATCCCATTGAGATTTCGGATGGCTCTTCTTTTCACGGATCACCCTACGGTGGTCCAGACAGCTTTCAGGCGAGGTTTACTCAGCACGAGTGGTACTTCACACCCTCGCACCATTCACCACCTCACCAACAGCAGCAGCAGCAGCAGCAAGATCCCTCAGAGGATCCACGTTTTGTGGCAGTCACGCCACCACCTCCTCCGCCACCAGTTCAGCCGGCACCTCCACAACCGCCGAGGCGTAGGAGAACCGGAGCGCGTATGTCTGCGCGAGCAGGAGACTTTCATTTTAGTTCTCCTCGCCAATCAAGTGGCAGTCATTACCCGCCACTTCAGGAAGACCCACAGATGGGTGGGCCTTCGCAACCAGTTGCACAGCAACCACCACCGATGGGTTTTGATAACCCGATTCCAGCATACACGGGTTCTATGGCGTATAACTCGTTTGAACAGTCGGCTCGCACCAACTACGGTTACGCTGAAGCCGACCCCTACATGGTAGCGGCAAATTACAACGCCTTTAACCCGGAAGGACCCTATGGCGCTCCTTGGGGAGTAGGATACCCAACTCATGGGTACCAGATACCTGCCAGACCAATAATACGGACCCAATCGCAGCCGCCACGGTTTTCTCCCCCAGAACGGGAGGAAATTCTTCAGAGACTGGACCAGGTCGAGCGAGACTTTCACCGAGATCGCAGGGAGCGACAGACTTTCTTCCAAGGATTGACAAGCCTAATAAAAGGGAAGAGCAAGAAGGACCATTGAATCCTTCCACTGTTGTTGTAATTTTCTTGTATCATTTGAGCCCCTGCGTGGGCCTGTCTTGTTGTATTAGCCCCTGCGTGGGTATGTTTGTATGTTTGTTTGTTTGACCCCTGCGTGGGTCTATCTTTCTGTTAACCCCTACGAGGGTATGATGTTTGTTAAAGTCCCTGCGTGGACTAGTATGTTGTTTGACCCCTGCGTGGGTATGTTGCTTTATTAAAAAGTCCCGTTCAGGGCGACGTGTAATCTATTAATAATTAATGGAATGTTATGTTTATAAATTTCATTTTTGCTATTATATGCATAAATATTAAACATGAAATAAATAAATCAAAATCATTCCTTTTAAAAATAATCTGCCTATTTAAATATTGAATAAGAATCTTATGAGTGAAACCTAGCCTGAGTGTCATTGTGAAGACCTGGCCATGATGGTAAGACCTGTTTAAAAGATTCAAATCCCTGTTAACATCTAAAAATATGTTAACACTCCTGGCAGACGTGATTCATTAAAATCACACACGTCATTCTTGAATAAGGATTCTTCAAAAGATTCCTAACCCAACTTAATGATCTCTGAATCATGGGTATAAATCATCAATTAAGATGATCATGTTTTGACCATACGTGGTAATATGGTGCCTACGGGCCCTGCTCATTTCCATATGAGCCAAAAGACAGTGGTAGCGATGACTCCCTGTCAGAAAAAGGTAATGAACTATGTTCAAACCTTCATACCTTGATTCTCTGAAATTATGACTTATAATTTAAATTGTCCTTGTGACTAGGCCTTATGTGCTAAATATATATTGTTATTGTTTATAATTAGGATAAATTATAATAGAAATCCTAATTAAATACGATTAATAAATTAACCAAATATGGTCTCTGTTTACCATGGTTAATGAATTACCCTAAGGGGCAATTCCATAATAAACTCCCAAATAAACTGTTGTCATTGTTTTATGTAACAGTTCAATTAAAATGGCTGACTCGGACGAAATTAATAGTCACCCAGTGGAGAATAATGATAACGCCCGAGTAAGTTTAACGGGTGCTGAATTGAAAGCGTTGGTAGACGACGCTGTTACAAAGGCATTGGAGCAGCAGTACGAAGAGTATAGTGGGACTCGGAGTAGGACCCTATCTACACCGCATTCGAAGCCACCTTCCAAGAAGGAAGAACCCAAGAAAGATGATGATAGACTCTCCTCAAACCACCACAGTGCTCCATCTCAACAGATAGTACTAAATCAAGAACCCCGTACTAAGGGTTGCTCCTATAAATACTTTGTTTCATGCAAGCCCAGGGATTTTACTGGGGAAAAGGGAGCCATTGACTGCATGACGTGGTTAGATGAGATGGACACAGTTGTGGATATCAGCGGATGCGCTGAGAGGGATATAGTCAAGTTTGTGTCGCAATCTTTTAAAGGCGAAGCTTTAGCCTGGTGGAGATCACTGATTCAAGCCACTGGGAAGATCCCATTGTACAACATGTCTTGGGAACAATTCATTGCCCTCATCAGGGAAAATTACTGCCCCCAGCATGAGGTTGAGAAGATAGAGTCTGATTTTCTATCATTGGTTATGACAAACCTTGACTGTCAAGCTTACCTCACGAGCTTCAACACAATGTCCCGGTTGGTTCCGTATCTGGTAACCCCGGAACCAAAAAGAATAGCTCGTTTTATCGGTGGTTTAGCCCCGGAAATTAAGGCAAGCGTGAAGGCTTCTCGGCCAGCTACTTTCAGATCTGTAGCTGACATATCTCTGTCCCTCACTCTGGATGCGGTCACACAAAGATCACTGAGGAACAAAGATGCTGAGAAGAGAAAACGTGAAGATGATAATTCACGGAGGTCGAACAAGAAGCACCGTGGAAACGGTGACAACAAGAAGGGATCTGAGTCAAGGAAAGATGGGCATCAGTCTGGTGAGAAGCCCAAGTGCAAGATTTGCAAGAAACAGCACTTTGGAAAGTGCAGACTCGGTTCGAACTCGCAAACTCAGTCAAGAACGTTTGCTTGCGGGATATGCAAGTCCAAGGATCACAAGACCTTGGATTGCAAAAAGCTGAAAGATGCAACTTGCTACAGCTGTAATGAGAAAGGGCACATTAAAACCAACTGCCCTAAATACGCCAGGAAGCCTGAAGAGGCCAAGAAGACAAATGCAAGAGTCTTCAGAATGGATGCAAAGGAAGTGGTTCTAGAAGACAATGTGATTACAGGTACTTTCCTTGTAAATGATGTCTATGCAAGAGTACTTTTTGATTCAGGCGCTGATAAATCGTTTGTAGATCATAAGTTTTGCAAATTGATGAATTTACTTGTCAAAACCTTAAGTGTGAATTATGAGGTGGAGTTAGCAGATGGCACCATAGAAACCCTCTCAACTGTGTTAGATGGATGTGTTATATCCATTAAGAACCACTCTTTTCCTCTGTCCCTACTTCCCTTTAAGTTAGCCGGTTTTGACATAGTTTTGGGTATGGACTGGTTATCTCATAACCAGGCCCAAATTGTCTGCAACAAAAAGCAAGTGGTGATTAAGACTCCGTCTGGTGAATCACTTACCATTCGGGGAGATACCCAGTATGGATTGCCTGAGCAAGTGACTATGCTCAAGGCCTCTAAGTGTTTGAAGAAGGGTTGTGTCATCTACATGGCACAGGTGACTATTAATGAGCCGAAACCCAAGATTGAAGACATCCCCGTCATTTCTGAATACCCTGAAGCGTTTCCTGAAGATCTACCTGGCTTACCACCAGATAGGCAAGTGGAATTTAGAATTGACATCATTCCGGGAGCAGCACCTGTTGCTAGAGCACCTTACAAGTTGGCACCAACAGAAATGAAGGAATTGAGGACACAACTGGATGAATTGCTAGCTAAAGGTTTCATTAAACCTAGTTCGTCTCCTTGGGGAGCACCAGTCTTGTTTGTCAAGAAGAAGGATGGATCGATGCGTCTGTGCATCGATTACCGTGAGCTTAATAAGGTCACGATCAAGAATAGGTATTCTTTGCCCAGGATCGACGATTTGTTCGATCAATTGCAAGGGGCAAGTTATTTCTCGAAGATTGACTTAAGGTCAGGCTACCACCAACTGAAAGTTAGAGATGAAGACGTACACAAAACTGCATTTAGGACTCGTTATGGTCATTATGAGTTCCTAGTGATGCCTTTTGGGCTCACTAATGCACCAGCCGCGTTCATGGATCTCATGAATCGCGTTTGCAAGCCTTACTTAGATAAATTCGTCATCGTTTTCATCGAAGACATTCTTATCTACTCGAAGAACCAAGCTGACCATGAGAAACACCTTCGCTGTATTCTTAAACTTCTACATCATGAGAAACTCTACGCCAAATTTTCCAAGTGTGAATTTTGGCTTCGTGAAGTCCAATTTCTTGGACATGTGGTTAGCGAACGCGGAATCCAAGTGGATCCCGCTAAGGTGGAAGCTGTTATGAACTGGCAAGAAACAAAGACACCTACAGAGATTCGTAGCTTTCTAGGCTTGGCGGGATATTATAGGCATTTCATCGAAAAATTTTCAAGGATTGCTGCACCCCTAACCTCCTTAACTAAGAAGAAGGTTAAGTTTGTTTGGGGCCCTAAGCAGCAAGAATCCTTTGATATCCTAAAACAAAAGTTGAGCAACGCTCCTGTACTAACATTGCCTGAAGGCACCGAAGAATTTGTGGTTTACTGCGATGCATCGCACACTGGCATGGGGTGTGTGCTTATGCAGAAAGGCAAGGTTATTGCCTATGCTTCAAGACAGTTAAAGGTGCATGAAAAGAATTACACCACCCACGACTTGGAGTTGGGTGCCGTTGTATTTGCACTAAAATTGTGGAGGCATTATTTGTATGGTATCAAGTGTGTGATCTATTCTGATCACAAGAGCCTTCAACACCTGTTTAACCAGAAGGATTTAAACATGAGACAGCGCCGATGGATGGAGACGTTGAATGATTATGATTGTGAAATCAGATACCATCCCGGCAAGGCGAATGTAGTCGCTGATGCCTTGAGTCGAAAGTAAAGGGTGAAACCCATCCAAATCAATGCAAAGAGCATTGAGATAAAGAACAGTTTGACTGAAAGGTTGCTAGCTGCACAGAGGGAAGCTGTGTTGGAAACTAACTATCCTAACGAGAAGCTAGGGGTAACTAAGGAGCAGTTATCTCTTGGCAAGGACAGGAATCCTGAGATTAAATGGACGAATATGGGTTCCAATTTATGGAGGACTTCGAGATGTTATCCTTCAGGAAGCCCATAGTTCTAAATATTCTGTTCATCCTGGAGCTGATAAGATGTACCAGGATCTAAGGGCAAACTATTGGTGGATAGGCTTGAAAAAGTCTGTAGCTGCCTATGTAGCTAAGTGCTTGACTTGTGCGCAAGTCAAAGCAGAACATCAAAAGCCGTCAGGCTTGCTACAACAGCCTGAACTTCCTACGTGGAAGTGGGAAATGGTAACTATGGATTTTATCACCAAGTTACCTAAGACAAGGAAAGGAAATGATACAATATGGGTTATAGTTGATAGACTGACTAAGTCAGCACATTTCTTACCCATCAAGGAGACTTATAGCTCCGACATGTTAGCCCAACTGTATATGGATAAGATTGTAGCTTTACATGGCATACCTGTGTCTATTATCTCTGACAGAGATACTAGATACACGTCACATTTTTGGAAAAGTTTCCAGCAATCTTTGGGCACGCGTTTGAATTTTAGTACGGCTTACCATCCTCAGACAGATGGTCAGAGTGAGCGTACTATTCAAACTTTGGAAGACATGCTACGTGCATGTGTGATCGATTTGGGTGGTAGTTGGGATAACCACCTACCACTAATTGAGTTCTCCTACAACAATAGCTACCACACCAGCATAAAGGCTGCGCCTTTCGAGGCCTTATACGGTAGAAAGTGTAGAACGCTCGTTTGTTGGGCGGAAGTTGGAGATGTCCAATTATCAGGACCAGAGATAGTCTTTGAAACGACGGAAAAGATTGTCCAGATTCGTGACCATCTCAAAGCTGCCCGAGATAGGCAGAAGAGTTACGCAGATCCAAAGCGTAAAGCTTTTCACTTCGAAGTAGGTGACAAAGTGTTGCTTAAAGTATCACCCTGGAAGGGAGTGATGCGATTTGGTAAGAAAGGCAAGCTAACCCCGAGATACATAGGACCTTTCGAGGTTATCGAACGTGTCGGGTCAGTTGCCTATAAGCTAAACTTACCTGAAGAGCTCAGTGGTATTCATAATGTATTCCACATCTACAATCTGAAGAACTGTTTCGCTGACGAATCACTGGTCATACCACACACAGATGTGCATATAGATGAGAGCTTAAAATTTATGGAAAAACCATTGTCGATTGAAGATCGACAGGTTAAGAAGCTTCGAAGGAAGCATGTGCCTATTGTAAAGGTCAAATGGGATGCCCGTAGAGGTCCCGAATATACGTGGGAGGTTGAGTCCACAATGAAAGAAAAGTACCCTTATTTATTTTAGTAAATCTCGAGGTCGAGATTTCTTTTAAGGGGGTGAGGATGTAACACCTCGAAAATTCGTGTTCAATGAAATAACGACACGTGGCAAATAAGACAAGAGTGATATAAACCCGGGTATAACTAAAGATGTATGGAAGGATTTAAAAGTGTCGTCATGTTAACTGTTACCTCTGAACGACCTCGTTTATAAATCCCAAGACCCAATCATATATTATGAACATCTAATATACCTTTAATCCAGCAAATTGATGGCAGTAATTGAATTCAAAAGTGCAAGATAGGATCCTATGGAATTTCTACGGTAAACCTTCGTTTATGGCACTTTCAAAAGAATCCAAGTAAACACTTCAAAGTGGTAGGGTATATCACTGTTCAAGGCACATTTTAGAGGCCCCTTACTGAAAATAATGCCCCAAAATTCGGAATATATAGTTGCCCCTTCGAATGCCTGAAAGAACAAGAGTTTTTGGCTGCTGAAGAAGGCTTGCGCACCGCAAGCATATCCTTACGGTGCGCAAGGAGTTGCCCAGCGACAGATTTTTGGCTGTTTGCTGTTTAAACGCAATATCTGATCTATAATCGATTTTCCTCATATTTGGACGACCCCTAAATGGCTCCTAGACATTAGGGACATGTGTTAGTGATCAGGGAACATTGCTACAGTTGTTTGTCAACAATCTAAGTGTTCTTGAGCACTATAAAAGGGCATGAAGTTGCAACCATTTGATCATTCACTTCTTGTGCAATTCTGGAGATTTTGGGAGCTTAAGAGCAGACACAAGACCTTCCTAATCAAGCATAGGACTTCTGTAAGTATGCTTAATCTTTCTTAGTTAAGTTTTTGCTTAGTTTTAGCTTAAAAGTCAAACCGTCGTAATTAACGGTTGACTTAGCGATTAATCACTAATGGTCCAGTGATTAGTCGGATTGAAAGTAGTTATAAGTTGGTAATTATGTGGGTAATAAACCCTTAAAAGGGTTCCCCCTGATTCCCACTCTAACTAGGTCAAATGTCGGGTCAAACTTGTTATTAAAAAGTCAACAGGATACTTATTTTCTAATTTATGCATGATTACCAATGTAGAACACATACAACCTGTTTGATCATTAATATAACTTGGTAATTAGTGTAAGAACATGTCTAAACATGTTCAACCCGACAATTTACTGTTTAGACCCGGTTCGGAACCGAAAGTCGCAAAGTTTTGACTTTTGCTTTGACTTCAGTTCTGACCCGTTTTGGTATGCTTTAGAAATGCCATAGAGCTTTAATAGGGCCAGGTTACATGCTAGTATAACCCTCTGTGATTATACACCATGGTTCATTAGTTAACCAATTAATATGCATGATTCCGTTAATTGCTCATATGTTGACCATTATGCCCTTTTCACCTTTAAACGTGATTTTTGAAAATGTAAAAGAGTAGAAACCTTAATTACTGATATATACACTTACACCTAAAATTTGACATCAGTTTGAGGTGTAGTTTGAGAGTTATGCTCATTAGCGTAATTAAAAGCTTCTTTAGCGATTAAACGGCATAATTAGCGTATAGCCTATTTAAACTTACTTTTTAATATCAAACTTATTACCCACTGATGTAATATATTATTTTGGGATTTTTGAAGATTTTTAATTAATTTTAGGCTGAGCATAACTTATACTCGTAGGCTTAATCCGGTAATTGTCGGTTTTGCCCTTACGGGCTATAAAATGAGTTTTACATATCTAATTGACTCCAAACCTTTTGATACTGATTTTAAATGATAAATAAATTATTTTAATCCTTCTGGAATGATAAAAATATCAGCTTTATATATAGAACCCGGAAACGACTTCTAATCGCCTTATTAAGCGTTTTTAGCGCATAGTATGTACTAAGACTATTTTAAACATACAAGGGTGATACCTACTGATATTTTAGGTAAATTATAATATTTTAACAGTAAGCGAAATTTGTTAAACTCAGACTTCAGTTTTGAGCTTTTCGGCTTATGTGAAATTACCAAAATGCCCCTACGGTGCATAGTTTGGTTATAATTGATAAATTTCACATATATAATTTTACCCTACTGTTATAACTTAGTAAACTAAGTATTTTTGCTGATTATATCAGACCTGCAACTCAGGTTAATACTTAAACTCTTTTATAATCTTTTAAATGACCAAACTACCCCTACGGGGCATAGTTTGTGTTTAAATTCGTTTCGGGCATAATAAAAGACATCTTACTGATGTCACAACATATCTGAAGCATATTAATTTAGGAAACCTGTATATGGCTCTTACGGATACCCGTTACGCTTATTATGCGTTCGGTTCAGTTTATGTAACAAGTTTACATAAATTAGTCGAAACGGGTCAAACCTTATCGGTTTTATCTCAAAATCCAGAATGTGTATGAAATACTCATATTAAGCAAGTCTCTGAACTTGTCGGGTCTAAATCACATTCTATCCGGTCTTCGCTTAATTGTGCGTACGAACCGTATCATTGAAACTAACCGGTCTAAGCTTAAGCTTAACTAAAGACCCGTTAGGATTCTAATAGGTTATTATAAACCTTCGTTCCACATTAGGAGAACCAGTAAAAGCTACTTGCATTTGCTTATTGTGATTATTACTTTGCTCAGGTAAATACTTTTAACTTATTTCCCTATACGGGCTTGGGTTACGGTATATAAAATACCGCTTGGTCGGGCATCAAATCTTCCATCGTTTGGTGGTTAATTGAATAATTTAATCGGACCGTTTAAATCGTCTTGTTTACTTAAAGCCTTTGGGGGGTTAATGACCGTGTCCCGGATATCCCTGGCATCATTTTACGAAATGGCCACGACTTAAGTGCGGGGTGTAGGCGTACACCCGTCAGTGCATAAAAGAATAATGTGGTGTGTCTATTGATCTTTAACCCGGACACGATCCGGGCTACTGAACGCATAAGGAACATATAATTCATTTACAAGATTATATATTTAAATAATTCTCCCAAGTTATAAAATGTTTATGTCACGTGCATCCAAATCAATTTTTAATCATTTTTAAAATGAGTCAGTTGATTGTATTTACCAGTGTAAACTGACGTATTTTCCCAAAAAGATTAAATGCAGGTACTAAGCGTAATAGGCTGAATTGTCTCCTTAGCATCAATAAAGAGTCTCGCAAGCTTAAGATGCCTATCGTCTGTTGAACTACTGTTTCCATTTTATTTTCGATCCTTCTGTGGATAAAACTTTCGACTGTTTGTGATACATGATATTACAATATTTATTCAGTTGAAATATATCTTACAATTTGCTTCCGCTGTGCATATTAAATATTGTGTTGTTTGACTATTATGTTGCCAACCACGTCACGATACTCCCCACCGGGCCCACCGGTGACACGTGGAATCAGGGGTGTGACAACTTAACTACTTTCTGATTTACTGCGTCATACTTACATGTGCTTGTTAACATACTAGCCTTGTGCAGAAAATTGACTAAATGGTCATGTATGCTTTCCTAAGTGTTGGGAATTAAAAGTGTTACAAAAAGATATATATAGGACACTATATGGAATAACTGAGCACTTTAATGGAATGGTATCTAACCGAAAAACCGGACATTACCCAGAACACTAAAATATTGCGAGAAGCATTGTTTTTATTTTTCTGAGCTAGTTATGATTCCCGAACACTTAAACTTTCTATATAAAGCATCCTATACATAAGACATTAGATAATACACTTAACACCCCACTAATTAACCTACCTTACCATCTAATTTACAATTACCCCCCCCCCCCTATGAAGTTTACGGCCCAAATGTGGGCCCCACATCAAGATTGGCCTAATCTTCTTGATTCCCTAATCTTTACTTGGATTTGGTGAAGATATTATAAGATGGTGTTTGTACTTAGTGAGACAAGGGAACCATTGGACAATAACACCTAGTTTATAAATAAACCTCATCATCTCACCATCTTCATTCACTCACCATAACTCCTTTCCTTTCCCCCTTTAAAGCTCATGGCCGAAACACCCCCTTACACTCCCACCATTTTCGATTTCCTTCCATCCATTCTAAGCTTCATTCAAGGTGCACAAAGGTGATTAACGAAGCTCGGTAATTGCGGAACTTGAAGGACATCTACCACAAGCCTTTATCCACTCATTTTTCCCCATTGATCTTCCCTAGCTTTAAGCTAGTTGTAAGCTTCTTGTTAACCCTTATTACTTCATATTTTGATGGTTAATAGATTAAGTATGTTGAAATTTGCAAGAACACTAAAGATCATAAATATAAATCATGAACATAAAGCTTTACATAAAGATGAAACATGTTGAAATAAGGATAAGATGATGTTGTTTTAATTATGTTGTTGTTTACTTGTTGATTACTAGTAATATGATGTTTGATCATCATATGAAACTTGTTAAAACATGATTAAAAACATGGTTTAACAAGTTAGGGATGATTATGTGCTTTTATAAAATAATCATCTTCTTATTTAAAACATGAACTTGATAATAAAAATGATTTTCTTACAAAGTAATAAACCTAGTGGACTAGTAAACTTGTAAACCCAAGACTTGTGAATGATTTACCTAAGGGAACCAAGTTTGAAAAGATGATTCTTGAAAGATCATGATTTTTAGTAAACCTACACTATTTTTAGTGACAAAATGAGTGTAGGAATATTTTTGGAACAAGAAGATGTGGTAAATAAATATTTTTGTAAAACATGTTCACAAGTTGTGAACATCTAAAAATTTCGAGAATGAGATTTTAAATAAAGTAAACACACTTTGGAGGGTAACTAAACCCACTAAACGCCTCACCAAGTTACTACGCGTTTTTATGAGATGTCAAGTTCATGTTGGCTTGTAAATGGAATAGTTTTCACAAATAGAAATTATGGCGAAATTTTCTAAAAATTCTAAAAATTCCAACACTTAGAAATTATTTTTCTAACAAGTGTTCACAAATACGTTTTAACTTTGTTTTTCAAAATGAACTTCGCCATGAGTTTTGTTACAAAAATACAAAGTATCGGAGGTTGATTTTTACAAGTAAAATGGATAAATATATATATATTTAGAATATATAATTTATATTAGAACACTTGTGTGGATACTTGTTTATTTTGTGAGTTAGTTATATTATTTTAGGGTAAAAAAATATAACTTAACAAAGTACCTTGACATTAGAATTTTGTGGTACGTGATAGAAGTAATGAGTAGATAAACCGTACGTAGGATACGTGTCATGCATGAGAAACTGATTGTTATCTGTACCTTATTAGGACGTGCTTGATTTCTGATTATTAGAGTAACTAGTCTAACCGAGCAAACCAAGGTGAGTTCACACACTTTCTACAAGGCATAGGATTCCCGGTGGTTTGGGAATGGGTTAAGAAACTAAAATGGAACCTACATATCCTCCTTGGGTAGGATATGTACCGCCATCCTCCATAGGTAGGATGCCAATATTAAAAGAACTAAAATGAAACCTGCATATCCTCCTTAGGTAGGATATGTACCGCCATCCTCCATGGGTAGGATGCCAATATTAATCCTGCGTATTCTCCTTGGGTAGAATACGTACGTTCGTCCTCCTTGGGTAGGACAACAACCTTAACTTACTAGACAATACTCTATCATTAAGTCCTTCATTTTATATCGACTTAATCGCCGAGGCCAATGGCGAGCGGGTCATTAGTTAATAGCGCTATTAGGTTTAACAAACCTCACACCGTGCCAGCAGACGGGCGTGTACTAATGGACTATGGCAAACTGTCAATGATGATAGACATTGACGTAGGGCACAACTTACTTTCGTTAGTAGTAGATATGGTAACGGTCTAGTGGTTCACATGGGGAAGCCCCCACTGATCATGGATATGGTTTGGGTAATAAAGAAGGAACTGGTTAATCATATTTCCAACTATGGGGTAACCCCCACGGCAAGTAAGCCAGCAAAAGACAAACCATGTTTTCGGAAAACAACTTAAAACTAAACAACCAACTGTGAACTCACTTAACTTTGTTGTTGACTCCTTGTTACATGCCTTGCAGGTCGTTAGGTATCTTTGGAGCTTGCACAGGGAGGCGTGGTCGTTGTGGGACATGGACTGTCGAGTCCCATGTTAAACATTTAAACTTAAGAACTTATTACTTATGTTTTGGGCTTTTACCTTTAATGCTTCCGCTGTTTAATCCGAACTTGGTTAACTAGCTTTTGATCACCAATTATATTGTGTGGTTGGATTTTATCCATCTTAAATACCTTGTTCAATATGATTGGTGGCTTGATCCTGGTCATGTCATGCCTCCAAGCGGTGATACTCCGCATGGTGGATTTTGGGGGTGTGACAGATTGGTATCAGAGCCATTGGTTATAGTGAACTTGGTTTTAAAAAGGGAAAAGCTTTTTGACAAAACCAGACTATAACCTGTACAGTGCTCAACGATCCACAACGACGCTTCGCTCCACGTGCAAGGCTCAACACTTTAGGTGATATGATTTAAGTTTATATTGCCTACCTGCTAGATCACTTTTGCGTAATGTGTTGTTTATGGTATGTTTATTTAGAGTAGTAGCATGTTGTCTGTTAGCCCTACTGCGTACCTTATGGCACACAATTGTTTACTTGAAATTTGGCAAGTGGTAGTCAAAATTCTTTCCTAATTTTTTTTTCGTCACCCCGCTACAACGACTGTTTATGCGTTCTATCTATTCGTACGATCATATCGACATGACGTCGCCATTTGACCATCCGTACATTCGGCTTGTACGTCAACATTCACGAACACCAGACCTGGCTCAAACGAACTAGGGTTTTGGAGAACTATACCCACGCATCCCTGTTGACGAACCTCACCATCTCCACTGGTCGTCGTTACCAGAAACGAAGCAGCCACAGTTACGCGCGTTCGTCGCTTTGCAACTCTCAACCCTACCAACCAAACTCTGTTTTGGACAAGAGATATACTTTTGTGATCGTGATGCAACGAACTTCCCTTTTTGTGTCGTGCCGCCACACCTCACTACTAGAATTGCTTCTAAGCAACAGATTACTTGGTTGAATTCTTCTGTTATTGGTGGACCCCTGTTTTCGCTCGATTCTTCGCATGAACCTCATTAATTCCCTGTTTCTTCGATTGGCAACTGATTTAACGAAACGCCAACAACCACACCACGATTTTCACCGATCACAAGACTACCTTATCATCTTGTTGGATTGTTTATTAGCTCTCTCGTATACCCAACTCAGCGAATGAATACCATTACTGGTGAAATAGTCTTCAGGACATTTGGGAACGGAGATATGGATCACTCAACCCACCGGCAAACACGATAATTTATACGTTTACCTGACCCACCTTTCACTACAAGAGACGTACTTTAATTTCATGATAGTTTTTTTTAAATATGCGGGATCTTTGCACTAGCTCTTGCACCGACACATGATTATTGATTAATGATACGACCAATTTCTACCTTTGGCTTAGATCAAACCATCACTCTCTTACCACAGTGACATTACGTTCTCGCTACTCCATGTTGAGATACTGAAACGAACACGCACTCACTTAGAGAATTTGGAAGGCTCGACCATCGATCACTCCTTGAAAACCTTGAGGGTGGTGATGTATTGGTGATACGATCATACTCTCTTGAACACGTTTTCGCATCTTTCCTTTGGAACCTCACGACTACGCAGACGTATTTTGGATTCATTCGCACAACCCAAGGAACTCCTCCTAACTTGGTTGCTTACTTGATGAATCACAAACCCACCTAAGTTCATGGATTCAGGTGAATTGTTCCTCCTTCGCATGTGGGCGAGTCCGACGACTTTGATGGAAGTCTCAGTGAATCTTAACACTACACACTTGTACGACAATCATGCTGCTATGTTGAATTCTTGTTCTGATTGATTTAACCCCGTGACAGCTATATTCGATCAACGGCATACTTTATCCTAACTATACCCAACTTGCGTACAACCAGTTGTACCTTCGACATCAGGTAAACCCCTGCTAGGGATTATTAAACGCTTATTCATTGATTTGCGGCTACCCTTTCTCATGTTTCCCCACCCATACATGTTTTACTTTTGAACCCTACGATCTTAAAAGTGTTCCCCGCGGACACTCGCTTGGACAAGTTACGCTCTATGAACGTTACTCCATGAGCATTGGGCCATGAACATGTTGATACCCCAGGTACTTTTCCTTGATCTTGATACGGCCGATATGGATCCTCAGACATGATAGATATGTCCCTTGTTTTCTTTGACGACATCCGAACCCACTTGAAGAACCGTCCTCGCAACTACAAGAGCTCTTGGACAAGGGTTTTATTCGCCCTAGCTCTTCTCCTTGGGGAGCTCCAGTATTAATTGTAAAGAAGAAAGACGGTACCTTCAGAATGTGTATTGACTATCGCGAACTCAACAAGGTGACCGTGAAGAATCGTTATCCTCTCCCACGCATTGATGACTTATCCGACCAATTGCAAGGGTCGAGTTTCTACTCAAAGATTGACCTAAGGTCAGGCTACCATCAACTGAGAGTCCGAGGCGAGGATATTGTAACAACCCTCGGCAGCGACAGGACTAGAATCAGCAACTATATAAGAAGGCCATCAGTTTACGTTTTCCGTCGCTCATTCTAAAATCTCAATCTCGAATTCTCTGATATTAGGCATATTTTGCAATTATTATACCCCCTAATTAGCGAGGTTCTGCTCCGTTGTAAGTATTATAACCCCAGTTTCATAATAGTTACGCTGCCCGATTGATTTAGGGTTCCGTAACAACTGTCGTTGTTCTGCCCGACGTAGTTGTTGGAATGCCGTCTCGGGGAGGGTATTATTAATATTTTCAAAGGGTTATGGTACTAACCAATGTACATTTGTATAAATTATAGATTATATCCAGGAAACCCTTACGAAAAGCCTAAGACAGCAATGTGAGTTTATCCTCTTTTAGTTAATGTTTTTGGTAATGTTTTACCAAACCTTAAATGTTTTACTATGAAATTTAGCAAGGATTGAGTCTTTGTGGTTATTCAATTACTGCCGGTATGTTGGGGTTTTGTATACAAAATTTGTACTACTTGCGAGTAGTAAGTCGGGATGACAATACGTTACCATTGGACAATGAGTTAGCCAATGGGTAATATGACCCACAAGTCAGGATTGATAGTACCAAATGGAGTAATTGTGTAGACATAAACAATGTGATCGCTCTCAATACTGTTCACTGTGACTTTAAACTTGATTAAACTGGGATTCACTCACCAGTATTTCCCGCTGACAAATATTTTTAAAACATGTTTCAGGTAACCCAATGTGAAAGCCAATTAGTAAAAAGCCAGCTGGAGAGCACTGAAGGCTTGGAAAAAAAATGTGGCTATAAAAGTTACCTAATAAACGATGTTTTAAATTCAATAAAATAGGGTTTATCCCTATAATGTATTGTAATAAGAAACTTGGGTTTTGCCCATGTTATTATTAATATAAAAGAAGGTGGTTTTACTCTGATAAAACATTTCCTAACTACGGTCATGATGTAAATTCCGCTGCGAGATTAAATAACCCTGATACCACCAAACTCTGTGATCGCGTCCGCCCGTTCCCGGGGATCAGGGATCGGGGGTTGCGACAGAATGTGGTATCAGAGCCTAGCCACTGGTCTGAGCCAAAGAAGTGTTCTGCTGACACTTAAATTTCAAAATTTGTGTTAGGAAATAAATTACGGAAATACATTCATAACTGTAATTATGTGTTATATGTTATTTGACTATTTGTTAGTTTTCAGTATGAGTGATCAAGGACCATCAGACGTGAATCGTCAGTTAGCTGATTCACCTAGGAGTGAAGGTACATCATCACAGCCTGCCCTTTCAGGGTATTCTGCTGATCAGGAGGAGGGAATATTTGCCTTTAGAGCTCAATCTGAAGAACCATTTCTTACTAAGAAACGAGGATGGTTCAGTAAAGAAGCTTTTGCTCGTAGGAAGAGAATGCGAAAATTGCAACAGCAAAGGGTTTTAGCAGCTATTAAGCGAGAGACAGATGCCCATATGCAAGAAATACTTAATAGGAGCCTAGCTAATTTCCATATCTTAGCTACGACTGCTGCTGACCTGAGTCTGGAACAATTAGTAGCCCCACAACCACAAAACTCAGAACAACCCATGGAGATAGAAAATCAGGAAAACCAAGAAGAGATGTACAATTTTAATCCAGAAGAAATCCCTAGAGTGCCTGCACCAAACCCTATAGATCCAAATTACGACCCTTGGTGGGACGACAATAGAGACTTTGTGCAACGTTACCCTATTCAGGATTATCCACCCATACAGAACATAGAAGCTTATCCAGGTATGGACCCTTTAGATCCCTATTATCAAGATGATTATATTAGGGAAATATTAGAGGATCCTTACCAATTTCAGGCACATACACCCACATATCAGGAACACTTACCCCAGATTCCAAACCCAGTCCGAGAACTTGCACCCCCAATGAGTGCAGAAAATGTGCAAGAACTTAGGACATTCGGGGAGGAAATCTTAGAAAGCAGTGAAAGGATGCGTCATGTGGGAGAGCGTCTCGTATGGAAATACGATGAGCGCAATATGGATTTTTGGATAAATCCATATCCGTGAATGTGAGAATGGAGGAAATGGTAGTAATAATAATAATAATAAAAATAAAATAAAATATGTGTGTACGGATGCATATTACTATTTTATTTCTGTTGGTATTGTAATCTTTATTTCTGTACTAGTGTGTAATAGACGCATAGTATATGAAAAAGAGTATAGTCGCAATGATCGACGGTTTTGGTAAAAATGCGTGTCATGTGATTAACTATATTAAGATATTAATTGTGATATTAATATGGGATACTTGTTTAAAATTCAGATGGCCGACGAAGAAAATCAAGGAAATCTGAATAACGATAACCAGAGTAACATTAACGTGGTTAATGAAAATCCAAACATCAATAACAATGGGAACCAGATGGATAATAGTGCTATCCAACACATTGTAGCACAGGGAATTATAGATGCAATGCCATTTATTCTTCAAACTGTTAAAGATGCTGATAATAAAAGTAAGCATAGCAGTAAGCGACCAAGTGAACCAGAAAACAGCGTGAACAATGGACCTGTACTTCAAATGCCTATTCCCAAAAGAAGAAGAACCATGCCTTATGGTTGTTCTTATAAAGAATTCTGGACTTGTAAACCAATGGAATTCTCGGGCAATGAAGGGGCCATTGCAACCTTACGCTGGATAGAGAAAACTGAGGCAGTCTTAAGGATAAGCAAGTGTGCTGAAGAAGATAAGATACTGTTTGCTTCTAATCTATTTAAGAATGCAGCACTAGAATGGTGGAACACTATCCTCCAGACAAGAGGAAGTGATCAAACCTACAATATGGAATGGGAAGAGTTTAAGGACAAGGTAGAAAGGAAATTCTGCCCTCCTAATGAAAAAGAACAGATAGCCAACAAATTCCTAAATCTTAGGATGACTAGTGTAGATAGCAAGGGGTACACTAAGTTATTCTTCGAATATGCTAGAATAGTGCCAACTCTTGCCTCACCAGAACCAGTGTTAATTTCCCGTTATATTTGGGGATTAATTGGAGAGATAAGACACATAGTCAAGGCAGCTAGACCTCAAAATATAGAAGAAGCTGTAGAACTAGCAAATACCTTGATTGATGAGTTAGTACGTACTAGAGAAGAGGATCAGAAGAGGAACTTAACCCAAAGGCTTACACAGGAATTCCGTTCTGGAAATTACAATCGTAGGAATATGGGTTCTACCTCTGCAACATACTGCAAGGTCTGCAAGAAAAAGCATTCGGGAAAATGCTCCACTCTCTGTAATTATTGCAAGATGCCAGGACACAAGGAAGAAAGTTGTAGGAAGAAAACCAGTAATGGATTATGCTACAACTGTGGAGAAAAAGGTCATATCAGGCCAAATTGTCCGAAATTAGTTCCAGCTGCAGACAACAGGAATACTAAAAATGCTAGAGCATTTGTTTTGACTGCAGATGAAGCCAGGATGATTCCAGATGTCATAGCTGGTACGTTTTTAGTTAATGATGTCTTTGCTAAAGTATTATTTGACTCTGGTGCAAACCAAAGTTTTATTAATACATCGTTTTGCAAATTTCTAAATCAATCATTAACTAAACTACCACAAGAATGTTTAGTAGAGACAGCCAACGGAGAAACCGTTAGAATTTCTAAAATCTTGCAGGGAGCAAGTATAGAAATTTCAAATCAGAAATTTATTGCAAATCTTTATCCCGTGAATTTGGTAGGATTTGATGTTGTTTTAGGAATGGATTGGTTGATAGCCAATAAAGCTAGTATTTTATGTGATCAAAAGTTAATTCAGGTAAATTCACAAAAAGGTAAAACGATCACAATAAAAGGAGATAAGCCCTCTAGATCCACAAAATTCATCTCTGTGATGAAAACTGCAAGTTGTATAAGAAAAGGTTCTATAGTGTATTTGATTTCCATAATCACTAACACTAAAGGAAAAGAATTAGAAGATATTCCAGTAGTATCTCAGTTTTCAGATGTATTTCCAGAAGAATTGCCAGGGCAACCACCAGACAGAGAAGTTGAATTCAGAATCCATTTAATACCAGGAACCTCACCAATTGCCAAAGCACCCTACCGATTGGCACCCGATGAAATGCAAGAATTAAAGAAACAATTAGACGAATTGTTGGAGAAAGGATTTATACAGCCAAGTTCGTCGCCATGGGCAGCGCCGATACTGTTCGTTAAAAAGAAGGACGGATCAATGCGTATGTGCATTGACTACCGGGAATTAAACAAAGTCACTATTAAGAATCGGTACCCATTACCGAGAATCGATGATTTGTTTTATCAGCTACAAGGAGCTCGATTTTTCTCTAAAATCGATTTAAGGTCAGGATATCATCAATTAAAGGAACAGGAAGAGGATATTCCTAAAACCGCATTCAGAACAAGGTATGGTCATTATGAATTTACTGTCATGCCATTTGGTTTAACCAATGCCCCAGCTGCATTTATGGACATGATGAACCGAATATGTAAGCCATATTTGGATAAATTCATAATTGTATTCATAGATGATATTCTAATTTACTCTAAAAGTAAAGAAGATCATGCAAAGCATTTGCACGCACTTTTAAGTTTGTTAAGAAAGGAAAAGCTTTATGCTAAGTTTTCAAAATGCGAATTTTGGTTAGAACAGGTACAATTCCTTGGACACTTAGTCAATCATGAAGGAATTCATGTAGATCCAACCAAGATTGAAGCAATTATGAAATGGAAAATTCCTAAGTCACCAACCGAGGTTAGAAGTTTCTTAGGATTGGCAGGTTATTATAGAAGATTTATTAAAGATTTCTCTAGAATAGCCATTCCCTTAACTAAGCTAACTTGTAAATCTGTTAAGTTTGAATGGGGATTAAAACAAGAAGAAGCCTTTAAGATTCTTAAGCAAAGATTAACCCATACACCTATATTAGCATTACCAGAAGGAAATAAAGACTTTGTAGTCTACTGTGATGCTTCTAAACTAGGTTATGGATGTGTGTTGATGCAACGACAAAAAGTTATAGCTTATGCATCTAGACAACTTAAGAATCATGAAGAGAATTATTCAACCCATGATTTAGAATTACAAGCCATAATTTTTGCTCTTAAAATTTGGAGACATTACCTTTATGGTAGTAAATTTACCATATTCACTGATCATAAGAGTTTAAGGTATGTTTTCAAGCAAAAGGAGTTGAATATGAGGCAAAGACGCTGGATGGAATTATGATTGTGATATTCAGTATCATGAAGGAAAAGCCAATATAGTGGCAGATGCTTTAAGCCAAAAGTATCATGAAAAGTCAAAAAGGGTACGTTCTCTTAAATTAAATCTGCAAGTAGATTTAAATGAGCAAATAAGAGAAGCACAAGAGTCAGTAATCAAGGAAGATACTGAAAAGTTAAAAGGTATGTTAAAAGAATTAAAACAAAGAACAGATGGAATTTGGAGATTCCATGAAAAGAGAATGTGGATACCTAAATTAGGAAATCTACGCCATCGTATATTAGAAGAAGCCCATAAGTCTAAGTATACGATGCATCCAGGAAGTGATAAAATATACCAGGATTTAAGGAAAAATTTCTGGTGGATAGGAATGAAAAAGGATATAGCAACCTATGTTTCTAAATGTTTAACTTGCTCACAAGTTAAAGCTGAACACCAGAAACCCTCAGGTTTGTTACAGCAATTAGAAATGCCAGTTTGGAAATGGGAATTTATAACAATGGATTTTGTTACTAAATTACCCAAAACTAGGAAAGGAAATGATACAATCTGGGTAATTGTAGATAGACTAACCAAGTCAGCTCATTTTCTACCAATGAAGGAAACAATTAGTATGGAACAATTATCTAAATTGTATGTAAATGAAATTGTTTCTTTACATGGTATTCCTTTGTCAATTGTTTCTGATAGAGATAGTCGCTTTACCTCTCATTTTTGGTCAAGTTTCCAAAAGGCAATGGGAACTAAATTAAAGTTGAGTACGGCTTATCATCCACAAACGGATGGACAAAGTGAAAGGACAATTCAGACAATGGAGGACATGCTTAGAGCTTGTGTAATTGATTTTGGAGGTAATTGGGACGATCACTTACCTTTAATAGAGTTTTCTTATAATAATAGTTATCACACAAGTATCAATGCTGCACCATTTGAAGCACTTTATGGACGAAAGTGTCGAACCCCAGTCTGTTGGGCAGAAATTGGGGAAAAGCAACTATCTGGACCTGAGATAGTGCAAGAAACAACCGATAAAATTATTCAAGTCAAGGAACGACTGAAAGCAGCACGTGATAGACAGAAAAATTATGCTAATAACAGGCGAAAACCATTGAAGTTTCAAGTAGGAGATAGAGTATTGTTGAAAGTCTCTCCTTGGAAAGGAGTAGTAAGATTCATCAAACGGGGAAAGCTAAGTCCCAGGTATGTTGGACCTTTCAAAATTATTAGAAGAATAGGACCGGTAGCCTATCAGCTACAACTGCCAGAGGAAATGGCAGGAATACATGATGTGTTTCATGTATCTAATCTTAAAAAGTGTTTAGCTGATGAATCATTGACAGTACCTCTTAAGGATATAGAGGTAAATGAGCAACTCAAATTTGTAGAAAGACCTCTACAAATTGAATATAGGAAAGTCAAGAATCTCAAACACAAGAGACTAGTTCTAGTCAAAGTGAAGTGGGACTCCAAAAGAGGACCTGAGTACACATGGGAGTTAGAGTCAGAAATGCAAAAGAAATATCCGCATTTGTTTCAGTAGATCTCGAGGACGAGCTCTAAAATAAGGTGGGGAGAATGTAACAACCCTCGGTAAAACCAACATCCTCATTATATTTTGTATACCCTATTTTATCCTAAAATATCCGTATATGTCTTATATTACACCCCGTATGTGAAAACCGAGCCCAAAATAGATTATAACATATAAAAGAAATAAAAAAATCTGAAATTTTAAGTTGAGGCGGGCCGCGTAAGACCTCACCTCAACCTTACGCGGGCCGCGACAGATCCTCACACGCGATTACACCAGAGGTCGACACGTGTCGACATCGTGTCGAGTCTACTAGCTGGCCCAGCTAAGCTATAGTGTTGACCGATGTTGACGCGGGCCGCGTAAGGCTCAGCCTTACCTTACGCGGGCCGCGACAGGACTAGAATCAGCAACTATATAAGAAGGCCATCAGTTTACGTTTTCCGTCGCTCATTCTAAAATCTCAATCTCGAATTCTCTGATATTAGGCATATTTTGCAAGTATTATACCCCCTAATTAGTGAGGTTCTGCTCCGTTGTAAGTATTATAACCCCAGTTTCATAATAGTTACGCTGCCCGATTGATTTAGGGTTCCGTAACAACTGTCGTGGTTCTGCCCGACGTAGTTGTTGGAATGCCGTCTCGAGGAGGGTATTATTAATATTTTCAAAGGGTTATGGTACTAACCAATGTACATTTGTATAAATTATAGATTATATCCAGGAAACCCTTACGAAAAGCCTAAGACAGCAATGTGAGTTTATCCTCTTTTTGTTAATGTTTTTGGTAATGTTTTACCAAACCTTAAATGTTTTACTATGAAATTTAGTAGTGATTGAGTCTTTGTGGTTATTCAATTACTGCCGGTATGTTGGGGTTTTGTATACAAAATTTGTACTACTTGCGAATAGTAAGTCGGGATGACAATACGTTACCATTGGACAATAAGTTAGCCAATGGGTAATATGACCCACAAGTCAGGATTGATAGTACCAAATGGAGTAATTGTGTAGACATAAACAATGTGATCGCTCTCAATACTGTTCACTGTGACTTTAAACTTGATTAAACTGGGATTCACTCACCAGTATTTCCCGCTGACAAATATTTTTAAAACATGTTTCAGGTAACCCAATGTGAAAGCCAATTAGTAAAAAGCCAGCTGGAGAGCACTGAAGGCTTGGAAAAAAATGTGGATATAAAAGTTACCTAATAAACGATGTTTTAAATTCAATAAAATAGGGTTTATCCCTATAATGTATTGTAATAAGAAACTTGGGTTTTGCCCATGTTATTATTAATATAAAAGAAGGTGGTTTTACTCTGATAAAACATTTCCTAACTACGGTCCTGATGTAAATTCCGCTGCGAGATTAAATAACCCTGATACCACCGAACTCTGTGATCGCGTCCGCCCGTTCCCGGGGATCAGGTATCAACCAACTACCCACAGTATTTGTCACTCGACTCGTTTCTGTGACTATGGTCAGATCACCCATTGGCTAACTCGTTGTCCAATGGTGACGGGAAATAAGTAATGTATACAAAACCCCACATACCGGCTGTAATTTGGTGATTACAAAGACTTAATCCCTGTAATTATAACTTTGAAAACAAATATGCTTTTGTAAACAAATTTGATAAAAAGAGAATGACTCACATTGCAGATTTAATTGAGCACAAATTTGATAAAAAGAGAATGACTCACATTGCAGATTTAATTGAGCAGAGCCTAGCCTACTGATTAGCCTTTTAACCTAAATTAATAACATGCACACAACTCGGTTAGTAACTTAATACAGCATTTACGATAACTCACGAGATTAAAACCTTTACAACGAATGACAAAGTGCGATACTTAAACATCCATTGAATTAACAACGAATGACAAAGCATAAACCCTAATGTGGGCAGCACTTAAACATCCATTGGATAGTTTAATCAATCGGACATTGAATCGTAGCAACGATCGAGTTATTACCCTGTATTGCGGCAGCACTTCGTGAATCGTGTGTGTTTTTAGACTGTTTCTACTATATCTCAGTGTACGAAATGACTTTGATCGTCGAACTAACGCACAATTGCATGTAACAGACGCTACTATTTATACATGAAAAATGACCCTCTCGCGCCACGCGAGAGGTCCCTTTGTGCGCGTCGCGTGGCGCGAGGGACACCCTATGACCATAGGGTAGCCTCGTGTTTGCATAGGCTTGCTGAGTTGGTTTCGCATGCAGATTCAATTCACACGTAAAACTGTGTGGATAATACTAACGGGATTTTACCCCCCTGAGTTTTAGGGGCCCTGATCCTGATTCTGATTGTTCTGAAAATTTTAGGGTTTATGCAGAATCACTTGGGTGTCTTAATTAGGGTTTCCTTTTTAATAAAATACTATAATAAATAGGACTTTTGATGAGAGTTGTTACACCTATCCTCTCATTGCCTGAAGGCACAGATGATTTTGAGGTTTATTGCGACGCTTCCATCCAAGGACTTGGTTGCGTGTTGATGCAACGTGACAAGGTCATTGCCTACGCATCACGCCAACTTAAGGTTCACGAAAGGAACTACACTACGCATGACTTGGAATTTGGAGCAGTTGTTTTCGCACTTAAGATATGGAGGCATTACCTGTACGGTACCAAGTGCACCATTTACACCGATCACAGGAGTCTCGAGCATATCTTCAAGCAAAAGGAGTTAAACATGCGACAACGCCAATGGGTCGAGCTCTTGAATGATTATGAATGTGCGATCAAGTACCATCCGGGCAAACCCAATGTTGTGGCCGACGCCCTCAGTCGAAAGGATACTATACCTAAGCGCGTACGTGCGTTACAGTTTACCATTCACTCTAGCCTTCCCGCTCAAATTTGTGATGCTCAGGTCGAAGCATTGAAAGCAGAAAACATCAGGGCTGAGTCCCTACGAGGATCAAGGAAACGGTTAGAACAAAAGGAAGACGGCGCCTACTATGTAAACGGGCGCATCTTGGTTCCACTTTATGGAAACTTACGCGAGCTTGTGATGGATGAAGCACATAAGTCTCGTTATTCAGTACATCCTGGTTCGGATAAGATGTACCACGACCTAAAGACTACATACTGGTGGCCTAGCATGAAAGCCAACATAGCAACCTACGTCAGTAAATGCTTGACTTGTGCTAGGGTCAAGGTCGAGTACCAGAAACCATCAGGCCTACTTCAACAACCAGAGATACCTAAATGGAAATGGGAGCAAATTTCCATGGATTTCGTTACTGGCCTGCCTAGATCTCAACGCGGAAATGATACCATTTGGGTGATCGTGGATCGACTGACCAAGTCTGCACATTTCCTGGCTATCAAGGAAACGAATAAGTTTTCTACTCAAGCAGACATCTACCTAAAGGAAGTAGTATCAAGGCACGGAGTGCCAACCTCCATCATTTCTGATCGTGACTCGCGTTTTACATCTGAATTGTGGCAAGCTATGCACAAGTCCTTTGGCTCTCGATTAGACATGAGCACGGCATATCATCCATATACGGATGGGCAATCTGAACGCACCATCCAAACCCTTGAAGACATGCTTAGGGCATGTGTAATCGATTTTGGTAATGGCTGGGAAAAACACCTCCCGTTAGTGGAGTTTTCGTGTAACAACAGTTACCACACCAGTATCCAGGCCGCTCCGTTCGAGGCATTCTACGGACGGAAGTGTTGATCACCTCTTTGTTGGGCAGAGGTTGGCGACAGTCAAATCACTGGCCCAGAACTTGTAGTAGATACAACCGAGAGGATTGCTCAGATACGACAACGAATGGCGGCAGCTCGTGACCGTCAGAAAAGCTATGCGGATAAGCGCAGGAAACCACTCGAGTTCCAGGTTGGGGATCGAGTGCTACTCAAAGTCTCACCTTGGAAAGGTGTAGTTCGTTTTGGAAAACGACGCAAACTCAATCCGCGCTATGTCAAACCATTCGAAATCATTGAGAAAATTGGCAAAGTAGCTTACAAGTTGAATCTACCTGAAGAACTCAGCGGAATTCACAATGTTTTCCATGTGTCGAATCTGAAGAAGTGTCTGTCAGATGAGACCCTCATAGTTCCTCTCAAGGAGCTCACTATCGACGACCAGCTGCGATTCGTCGAGGAACCAGTAGAGATTACTGATCGAGATGTTAAGATTCTCAAGCATACCAGAATACCTCTTGTTCGAGTTCGTTGGAATTCCCGTCATGGCCCAGAGTATACCTGGGAACGAAAAGACCAAATGAAACTCAAGTATCCCCAGTTGTTTAATAAAAGTGCAACCACTACTGAGGCTGAAGCACTGCAGAATTTCGGGACGAAATTCCAAACCAACGGGGGAATGATGTGACACCCCAGGAAAACCAGGAAACCAACGCAACTTAACTAGCTTCCTCAGTAACCACGCGCTAAATTTCGGGACGAAATTCTCTTAACAGGGGGAGAATGTGACAACCCTCATAATTACATGTATCTGTACGATTTATTAATGATAATTAAAGTGCTTGATGACCGTGCTGAATTACTTAACTGCTTTCTGATTACTGCGTCATACTTACATGTGCCTGTTAACATACTAGCCTTGTGTAGAAAATTGACTAAATGGTCCTGTATGCTTTCCTAAGTGTTGGGAATTAAAAGTGTTACAAAAAGATATATAGGACACTATATGGAATAACTTAGCACTTTAACGGAACGGTATCTAACTGAAAAACCGGAAATTACCCGGAACACTAAAATATTGCAAGAAGCATTGTTTTTATTTTTCTGAGCTAGTTGTGGTTCCCGAACACTTAAACTTTCTATATAAAGCATCCTATACATAAGACATTAGATAATACACTTAACACCCCACTAATTAACCTACCTTACAATCTAATTTACAATTACCCCCCCCCCCCTTATGAAGTTTACGGCCCAAATGGGGGCCCCACATCAAGATTGGCCTAATCTTCTTGATTCCCTAATCTTTACTTGGATTTGGTGAAGATATTATAAGATGGTGTTTGTACTTAGTGAGGCAAGGGAACCATTGGACAATAACTCCTAGTTTATAAATAAACCTCATCATCTCACCATCTTCATTCACTCACCACAACTCCTTTCCTTTCCCCCTTTGAAGCTCACGGCCGAAACACCCCCTTACACTCCCACCATTTTCGATTTCCTTCCGTCCATTCTAAGCTTCATTTAAGGTGCACAAAGGTGATTAATGAAGCTCGGTGATTGCGGAACTTGAAGGACCTCTACCACAAGCCTTTATCCACTCATTTTTTTCCCGTTGATCTTCCCTAGCTTTAAGCTAGTTGTAAGCTTCTTGTTAACCCTTATTACTTCATATTTTGATGGTTAATAGATTAAGAATGTTGAAATTTTCAAGAACACTAAAGATCATAAATATAAATCATGAACATAAAGCTTTACATAAAGATGAAACATGTTGAAATAAGGATAAGATGATGTTGTTTTAATTATGTTGTTGTTTACTTGATGATTACTAGTAATATGATGTTTGATCATCATATGAAACTTGTTAAAACATGATTAAAAACATGGTTTAACAAGTTAGGGATGATTATGTGCTTTTATAAAAT
Source organism: Helianthus tuberosus (assembly GCA_030545235.1). Taxonomy (NCBI): domain Eukaryota; kingdom Viridiplantae; phylum Streptophyta; class Magnoliopsida; order Asterales; family Asteraceae; genus Helianthus; species Helianthus tuberosus. The sequence goes on from CM060351.1 coordinate 154,137,485, forward strand.
AATCATCTTCTTATTTAAAACATGAACTTGATAATAAAAATGATTTTCTTACAAAGTAATAAACCTAGTGGACTAGTAAACTTGTAAACCCAAGACTTGTGAATGGTTTTCCTAAGGGAACCAAGTTTGAAAAGATGATTCTTGAAAGATCATGATTTTTAGTAAACCTACACTATTTTTAGTGACAAAATGAGTGTAGGAATATTTTTGGAACAAGAAGATGTGGTAAATAAATATTTTTGTAAAAAATGTTCACAAGTTGTGAACATCTAAAAATTTCGAGAATGAGATTTTAAATAAAGTAAACACACTTTGGAGGGTAACTAAACCCACTAAACGCCTCACCAAGTTACTACGCGCTTTTATGAGATGTCAAGTTCATGTTGGCTTGTAAATGGAATAGTTTGCTCTTGGTAAATTGTTGTTGATTGTTGAATAATTTCTGGAAAAGAAAATGATATGCTTATTAGCATGGACACCTCCATTTACAAAGGAAACTATGGCGAAATTTTCTAAAAATTCCAACACTTAGAAATTATTTTTCTAACAAGTGTTCACAAATAAGTTTTAACTTTGTTTTTCAAAATGAACTTCGCCATGAGTTTTGTTACAAAAATACAAAGTATCGGAGGTTGATTTTTACAAGTAAAATGGATAAATATATATATTTAGAATATATAATTTATATTAGAACACTTGTGTGGATACTTGTTTATTTTGTGAGTTAGTTATATTATTTTAGGGTAAAATAATATAACTTAACAAAGTACCTTGACATTAGAATTTTGTGGTACGTGATAGAAGTAATGAGTAGATAAACCGTACGTAGGATACGTGTCATGCATGAGAAACTGATTGTTATCTGTACTTTATTAGGACGTGCTTGATTTCTGATTATTAGAGTAACTAATCTAACCGAGCAAACCAAGGTGAGTTCACACACTTTCTACAAGGCATGGGATTCCCGGTGGTTTGGGAATGGGTTAAGAAACTAAAATGGAACCTACATATCCTCCTTAGGTAGGATATGTACCGCCATCCTCCATAGGTAGGATGCCAATATTAAAAGAACTAAAACGGAACCTACATATCCTCCTTAGGTAGGATATGTACCACCATCCTCCATGGGTAGGATGCCAATATTAATCCTGCATATTCTCCTTGGGTAGAATACGTACGTTCGTCCTCCTTGGGTAGGACAACAACCTTAACTTACTAGACAAAACTCTATCATTAAGTCCCTCATTTTTTATCGACTTAATCACCGAGGCCAATGGCGAGCGGGTCATTAGTTAATAGCACTATTAGGTTTAACAAACCTCACACCGTGCCAGTCGGACGGGCGTGTACTAATGGACTATGGCAAACTGTCAATGATGATAGACATTGACGTAGGGCACAACTTACTTTCGTTAGTAGTCGATATGGTAACGGTATAGTGGTTCACATGGGGAAGCCCCCACTGATCATGGATATGGTTTGGGTAATAAAGAAGGAACTGGTTAATCATATTTCCAACTATGGGGTAACCCCCATGGCAAGTAAGCCAGCAAAAGACAAACCATGTTTTCGGAAAACAACTTAAAACTAAACAACCAACTGTGAACTCACTCAACTTTGTTGTTGACTCCTTGTTACATGCCTTGCAGGTCGTTAGGTATCTATGGAGCTTGCACAGGGAGGCGTGGTCGTTGTGGGACATGGACTGTCGAGTCCCGTGTTAAACATTTAAACTTAAGAACTTATTACTTATGTTTTGGGCTTTTACCTTTAATGCTTCCGCTGTTTAATTCAAACTTGGTTAACTAGCTTTTGATCACCAATTATATTGTGTGGTTGGATTTTATCCATCTTAAATACATTGTTCAATATGATTGGTGGCCTGATCCTGGTCATGTCACGCCTCGAAGCAGTGATACTCCGCATGGTGGATTTTGGGGGTGTGACATTATCATCACACAGGTCCGTGCAGGACTCGTAGGTGTGGAAATTGTAGCAAGACCGGGCATAGCAAGGAGGCATGCTGGTCTGGTATGGGGCATGGGAATGGAATTCTGGGCAGTAACATAAATGGCATGGGCAAAGGTTGCTACGGATGTGGTGACAGACGACATTATCGGAAGGACTGCCCGAGGAAAAATCAAGTTCATGGTAGCATTTTCATGAAAAGAGCACGGCAGGCATGCCAGGACCCGAACATAGTTACAGGTACATTCCCTATAAACCGACACTTTGCATCAATCTGTTTGATACTGGCGCCGACTTTAGTTTTGAATCTATGGAACTTAAGGATATACTTGGCTTAGAAACGAGTAAACTAGATACCTCACATTCTATAGAGTTGGCAAATGGGAATTAGTCGAAGTGGATAAAGTTATTAAGGGTTGTACACTTGGACTTGGGGAGCGAAAATTTGCTATCGGTCTTTTTCCAGTTGGTTTGGGTAGTTTTGATGCAGTTGTCAGAATGGATTGGTTGACCAATAACCTGGCTGAGGTGGTTTATCATGAGAAAATCATTCACATCCCTCTCGCGAATGATGAAACACTTATTGTACACGGCCTTCATACAGATGATGCAAGGACGCTGGGCCCTATAAGGCGGTAGATTGTGACATCCCACATTGGTCATGAAAGCACAGAAGTGCCTCCGAAAAGGCTGCATAGCTTTCCTCACACACATCATCGACAAGGAGACCAAGGAGCCAAGATTAGAAGACATCCCCGTTGTGAAGGAATTTCCAAAAGTCTTTCCCGAAGACTTGCCTGGGCTACCTCCACAGCAACGAGTGGAGTTTCGCATAGATCTAGTGCCAGGAGTGGCACTAGTGGCAAAGGCACCATACCGGCTAGCTCCATCCGAAATACAGGAGCTTTTGACACAACTGCAAGAGCTGCTAGACAAGGGAATTTATCAGGCCAAGCTTCTCACCTTGGGGAGCCCCAGTGTTATTTGTTAGGAAGAAAAACGGCAGTTTTCATCTGTGCATACGGCCTGACCTGGGAGGAACTTAAAGAACTGATTAGGAAAAAGTATTGTTCAAGGTCGGAAATCCTGAAGTTGGAAATGATGAGGAAAAAGTATTATGCATAGGCTACAGGGAGTTAAACAAACTAACCATTAAGAATCGGTACCCCTTGCCGAGGATTGATGACTTATTTGGTCAACTACAAGGTTCCAGCTACTACACCAAGATTGACTTGAGATCGGGATATCATCAACTGAGGATACAAGAAGAAGGCATCCCTAAAATGTCCTTTAGGACTCGCTATGGACATTACAAGTTCCTTGTCAAGCCGTTCAGTTTAACGAACGCACTGGCAGTATTCATGGACCTCATGAATCGGGTGTGTAAGTCGTATCTGGATAGGTTCGTGATTGCGTTTATTGATGACATCCTCATATACTCGCGAACCAAGGAAGAGCATGAGCAACATCTGCGAGCTATCTTGGAACTCTTGAAGAAGGAACAACTGTACGCGAAGCTATCAAAGTGCGAATTTTGGATTCGCGAGGTGCAATTCCTAGGTCATGTGGTGAATGAGAATGGAATACAAGTCAACCCTGCCAAGATTGAGGTAATCAAAAATTGGGAAGCACCTAAAACCCCAACTGAGATATGACAATTTCTGGGGTTAGCGGGTTACTACAGGCGATCCATAGAGAATTTTTTTTTTCAAGGATTGCTCGTCCGCTAACGTCCCTAACCCACAAAGATAAGAAATTTGATTGGGGTGAGAAACAAGAAACAACTTTTCAATTATTGAAAAATAAGCTTTGTGACACACCGATTTTATCCTTACCCGACGGTACTGATGGTTTTGTGGTTTATTGTGATGCTTCTCGACAAGGTCTTGGTTGCGTGGTGATGCAACGGGACAAAGTCATCGTGTACGGGTCTTGTCAGTCGAAGGTGCATGAGAAGAACTATACCACGCACGACCTTGAGTTAGGGGCTGTGATATTCGCGTTGAAGATTTAGCGTCACTACTTGTATGGTACTCATTGCATGATCTTTACAGACCATAAGAGTTTGCAACACATTTTCAATCAGAAAGACTTAAACATGAGGCAATGAAGATGGGTCGAGTTGTTGAATGATTACGATTGTGAGATAAAGTATCACCCGGGCATGGTGAACGTTGTAGCGGACCCCTTGAGCCGCAAGGAGTGTGCAAAGCCTCTAAGGGTGCGAGCCTCAGAAATGACCCTACAAACTGATCTCACTACTCGGATTCGTGAAGCTCGACAAGAAACGCTTAAACCAGAGAACCTACAAGTTGAATCATTGCTTGGAATGGAAGCGCAATTATTGCCAAAGGAAGATGGAACATTGGACTTCATGGAGTGAATTTGGGTTCAATTCTTCGGCGAACTAGGCGCACTTATTTTGGACGAAGCGCATAAGTCAAGGTACTCTACACATCTGGGATCCGACAGAATGTACCAAGACTTAAAGGACTATTATTGGTAGCCTAAGATGAAGGCTGATATTGCTACAAACGTAGGTAACTGTCTTACTTGTGCCAAGGTTAACGAGGAGTACCAGAAACCATCGGGGCTGCTGTAACAGCCTGAGATTCCCGTATGAAAGTGGGAACAGATATCGATGGATTTCATTACTAAGTTACCAAGAACGTAAAGAGGCCACAATATGGTTTGGGTAATTGTCGACTGACTTACAAAGTCCGCGCATTTTCTACCGATCAGCGAGAAAGATAGCACCAAGAAGTTGGCAGAGATATATCTCAAGGAGATTGTGGCACGTCATGGAGTGCCTGTTTCTATCATATCAAACTGAGATGGTCATTTTGTGTCAATAATTTGGCAAACGTTTTAGAAGGCTTTTGGATCTCAATTGAATCTTAGCACGACCTTTCACCCTTAAACGGACGGCCAGAGTGAACGGACGATATAAACTTTGGAGGACATGTTGCATGCTTGGGTGATGGACTTCGGTGGAAGTTGGGATACTCACTTGCCTTTAGAGGAGTTTTCCAACAATAATAGCTATCACACTAGCATTCAGGCCGCCCCATTTGAAGCTTTGTATGGGTGAAAGTGTCGGTCCCCGTTGTGTTGGGCGGAGACCGGAGATAAACAGCTCATCGGTCCAGAATTGGTTCAGGAAACCACGGATAAGATTGCTCAGATACGTGATCGTATCAAGTTAGCTCGTGATAGGCAAAAGAGCTACGCTGACAAACGACATAAACCCTTAGAATTTTAGGTTGGAAACATGGTTTTGTTGAAAGTCTCGCCTTGGAAAGGCGTAGTAAGGTTTGGGAAAACGTGGAAAGTTAAACTCGCATTACATTGGACCTTTCGAGATTCTGGAAAGGATCAGAACCGTTGCATACAAGCTGAAGCTTCCAGAAGAATTTAGCAGTGTCCACGACACATTTCACATGCCTAATCTAAAGAAGAGTCCTACTCAAGAAACAATCGTCATTCCCGCAGACGAGATTCACATAAACGACAAACTCCAATTTACGAAAGAACATGTTGAGGTTACAGACTGGAAGGTCCACAAAACACAGAGAAGTCGTATAAAACTCGTCAAAGTTCGCTGGAATCCACGTCACGGCCCAGAGTTTACATGGGAGCGTGAAGACCAGATCAAGTCTAAATACCCGCATTTGTTTCAAAACTCCCCTGCAATCGATAACGCAACTTGAATTTTGGGACGAAATTCTTTTAACGGGGGGAGAATGTGACAGTTGGCATATTCCTGTAATTTCGTACAATGTGAACAGTAATTTGTAATATATGATTGTGCAAGTTGAACTTGTGATATGAATGACTTCATGTTTACTTTCAAAAGACTCACAAATACATTACATGATGCATGCTACTTATTATTGTTAAGTGCAACTCAAAACAGTTTAATTAGTGCATAGAACGAAACTAGCACACTTATCAGATAAACTAGAAGTACTGACAGGAGTTCAGCACTCAGACAGACATCATGTTAGGACACAGATTGAGGCTCAAAACCAAAATTCATACTAGAACTCTATGTAGGAAAGTAAGGGTTATGAAACTGCCTTTAGAGTGACTAATAAACACTAAAAAGTGCCCGAAACACACTCTAAATGCACAATTCTGCAAAAATCAGCAAATGAACATCAAAATATTGTGCAGAAATAAGGTTTCGATGTCCAGAATAACTTGTAAAGTGTCAGGAATGCAAATTGTCATAAAAAGCACTTCATAACTCACAAAACTACGCAATTTAGCACCTTAACGAACCAACGACCGAACGAATAACCGGACACTACCTGAAACACCAAAAATAAACTAGAAGCATTGTTTTAATATCATAAGACTACTTGGTAACAATAAACACCATATTACACATCAAAATCCCTAAACTTACTTAAACCCCTAACTAAACACTTACATTCTAACTAAATTAGCTAACTAACTTAAAAACTCAACTAGTTACCCCCCCCCCCCCCATGAGGATGGTTACAAGGGGGCCCCACCTCCATCATTTTTTTGAATATTATAACTGAGAATGTTGCAAAGATATTAAAAACTCGAACCATTGTATAATCACATGTTGGGGATAAAAGAACATGAACACTTGAACATCACCACATTATCTTCTCTCAAAATTTCAAACCACAAACACTTCTCTCCCACCTCCAAACTCACGGCCAAACATCCCCCACTCTCATCTTCATTTTCTAATTCATTTCAAGGCAATCCAATAGTATTCTAAGGTGTAACAAGGCTACTTAAGAAGGATTCAAGCTTCGGAAGTGCAAGGACCACCTTGAGGAGCTATTAACCACCACTTTTCTTCTTCATCTTTCATCTTGTTCATCCCTAGCCTTTGTGCTAGTATTATGTCTTCTTAATCATGTTCTTACACCTTATTTTAGTGGTTGAAGCATACATGTAACTAAGAATCTAAAATTCACATCAAAACAAGAAGATGAACATAAGAATAAAACTCAAAATCATAAAGATCAAAGTTGTCTAGTGTATGTGATGAACTTGTTTGTTGATTTCTTGAGTGTTTGGTGTAGATCACCACCTAAAAGCTTGCTAGATGATGATTCAAAACATGATCTAGCAAGTATGAGGATGGATCTTGAAAGATCCATGTTAATCATCCTTTATGTTAAGCATGAACTTGAAAATAAACATGATTTTGTGAAGAATGATGGTTCCTACAAGTTGTAGATTATAAAAGTATGGGATTTCAAGCATGAAAGTTTCAAGAAAACCAAAGTTTACTTACAAAGAACATGGTTTGAGTTTTTAAAGAAAATAAACTTGCTTCATGTGTTAAAATGGAACCATTAAAGTGTATAAAACATGAAAAATTCAAGAAGATGAATTTTTGTAAAAATAAGCTACAAGTTGTGAAGATGGAAATAAAAATCATGTTATTAGTGTTAGTAAATCATGTTAAACACTATTTTAAAATACTACAAGATTCTATAAAAATTCAAGTTCATGACTTTATGAGAAATGCATTTTAGGGCTTATGGTAAGCTGTAGTATGTTGTTGATGAGTTTTTGGAAAAGAAAATGATATGCTATAAGCATAGACACCTCCATTTTCAAAGGAAACTATGGCAAAATTTTCGTAAAAATTTAACACTTAGAAAAATATGTTTAAACAAGTGTTTACAAGTGATTTTGGATCATGGTTTTAAATATAAAAATTTGCCATAAATTTTGTTATAAAAATTACAAATATTGGAGGTTGATTTTCAAGAATAAAAACGACTAAGTATATATTTAGGAAAATATATATTTAGAAGTCACAAAATTATGTGCTACATGTATATTACTTGTATTAGTTATACTAAAAATTAGGAACTTGAAAAAAATAATATACCACACCAAAATACTAAAAATTGTAATTTGAAGAATTACAAAAATCACAAGAAAATAAATATATATAGCTTACACACAAATATTGAACGATTCGGACAATTGACACTTTGGACTATATATATATAAATATTCCAGAAATTTAATTCGTATCTTGACAAATTTGGTAAACGGTATTTTCGAAACCGAACAAACGACAAAGTATGAATTTTTACAATTATTATAAGGATATATCATATTTTATCAAATTTGAAAATATATTATTTTTGGAGTGGAAGAAATATATATTTTCATAAACAACTCAAAAATATATTATTTTGGTGAAAACTAAAAATATATATTTTTCTAACTTTGATCTTAAGAATATATTATTTTTAAGATATATGTGGATGTATACATATTTTTACCAAATAAAATTTTAGATATTTTTTCTATAAAATTCTCTTAAAATATATATATTTTAAGAATAGAAAGTTGGTGATTTTAATTTTGTAAAAACAATATTCCAGAAAATTACACATAAATTAAGTATGGAATACTTAATAAATACAGAAAAATACGTATTCCTATATGTATAAATACATACCGACATACACTACCAACACTTGGTAAAATACCCATATACAAGTATTATACACAAGTATGAGTATACAAAATAACATACTTAAAATACAAGTATACCTATACTTGAAAACAAGTATAAGAGAACTGTATTACAAAGCAAGTTAAAATATATTATTTTTAACAATTCCCCGAATAATTGTATGAAAATAATTTATATCCTTATTTTTACTAATATATACATATAATTTGGAATTATATAATTACATATACAAGACACACCAAACGTGTAACTCAAAGTATACCAAAATTCCAAAATAAGTCATAATAAATAACTAAGGCTAAGAGTCGTTACACGACCTAAGTGACTAATAAAACGTAGCACGTGTGTAGGTAGTGATACGACCCATGGATAACGACTTTAAGTGCACGAGACTTCGGACCAAATCAGTGAGTTCATGTCTCCCTTTTCTTTTAATTGTTTTCGGATTTATAACTTTCGGGAGTGAAATACATGTTTCAATGGTATCGTTTAGCTAAGGAATGAATTGTTAGATCATGTGGATGGGTAGGCGCACACTTAAGGCCATTAATCTTGTTTAACACCGAGGGGCAGGAGTGGTAGATTTATCGGGTGTAGCGAGCCCCACTCATGGGTCCTTGTGTGGCCGCATGTAGAGACTATGTCGTTCCAGCCGGGTGGACCGGAAGAAATTCGCTAGGTTTGAGTCTTCCTACGCCATCGCACACATATTAATGTCCTTGCAAAACATTAATAATCTGTTCATAGACACTTTATATACCGGTTATCAAAAGTATCTCTCAAATGTTTACAAGTTTATTGGAGCTCACATAAAAACACATGAACTCGCTCAACTTTTGTTGATTGTTTTCAAATTACATGTATTTCAGGAAACTAAATGGATCTTTCGGCATTGGAATGGTTTTCAAGAAGTAAATATCAAGATTAGATGTCATCCATTTTTGAAGGGTTTAATTGTATATCTTTTCCCGGATAAGATATATGAAGCAAAGCCTTGGTTAAACTAGTCTTTTGTTAAAAAGTCCAATCATGGAACTTATTATCTTTCGATGGTGTATCTTAACTTGAAGTATGTTGGTTGAAACTTAAACAACTTATGTTTGTAATATTTTTAAAACTTATGAATAGATGAACATCATTGTAGTCATATAGTTGTTTATTATAATTGAATGCAATGAAACTGATCGAGTCGCACGTACACGCTTCCGCAAAAGTCAGGGTGTGACACCACATAGACGTTAAACTTCAAAATTTTGATTTTGGCCAAACATTTTTACCAAAAATGTCTTTTTCTAAAGCCTTCCTCTTGAATAAATTTTGGGACGAAATTTCCTAAAGTAGGGGAGACTGTAACACTTCGCATTTTCGAACTTTCCTTATTTAGAAACTAAAGCCGAAACTCTATTTTTAGAAACTAATATCCGTACTCTTTCCCAACTTTATAATCCAGGGCTTTGATCATCATGAAAACTCCATTATTTTATACTTATACATTACACTTTTATGCTTAAAATACTTAAAATCAGCAAATACGCGAAACCGGCCAAACCTCACTTTCTTGTGCGAAGTGACCCCCTTGCACGAATGGCCCCTTCGTGCGAAGTGAACCCCTTCACACGGACTGGACTCCTCGTGCGAACTAAATCCCATCCGCATCAACCTTGATCCATTCCTATAAATACGAGACCACTTTCACTTCCAAACACTTTCCAACACTCCAACTCTCTCTCTCTCAACTCCCTGAACTCGCAAACTTCGGATAGAAAACAGCAACAACTTCTAAGTGAGTCTTAGCTCACTTCCTCACTTAATTTCTTCTACTTTCTTCTACTTTTCTTCAAATCTTCATACTTGGGATAACCTCTCAGATGGTTTTCACAGATTAGCCTTGGCAATCTAAGGTGAAACCTCACCACATTGATGCCCAAACGAAGATCTAGGTTCTGTATTTTATAAAATTACTTGTACAAAACATTCTGGTTTTGAAACTTGGTGAAACCTGGAACCCACCGAGCTCACAACTAAGTCCATAGCTATGAGTTTGTGTTAAGGTTGATTTCTCAAAATAGAGATTGTTTCTATGAAACAGGACCCATTTGCACGAGCCAATCCCTTCGTGCGACTGAGTCCAATTGCACGAGCTGACTTTCTGTTACTTTCCGTTCATACATAACTCCAAGTGCTGAAACCATCCAGGATTCCTCATTTTCAATATGGATGAACCTGTGTATTGGTAGAAGTGTGAACCGTGGGAGCCTTGGCTTTCCAAACTAGTTCCACCACCTCAGTTGTGTACCTTGTAGATGAACACCCAAGTGGCTTCCTAGCATCAAAGTAAGTTAACACCGCCTCGCCTCCAACACTTTCCATATTGGGAATGACACGCCCGGGTTGTCCTTATTTGGCCACTTGGATTATTTATTAGTTAGTTCTGTTATTTGTGACCAACCGAGTTTATAAACTATGTTGATAAACTTTGAGCTTTGGTGAATCATACAATGAGGCGTTCGTACCTCCATACTTGACTTCCATGAAATCCGTGACATACGGGACTGTTAATACTTAATACTATAAAATATAAAATACATATATACATTAACGAAAATCATAATATTAACCAGTTTATGGTTAAGTGTCTCGAATAGGCTCCATTCGCACGAACAGGTCCTTTCGCACCAACTGGAAATTTCCATTCGCACGAACTGGCACCATTCGCACGAACAGGCCCTTTCGCACGAACAGTATTATGCACTTCGGTTATCTTTTATCTCCATTCTAAGTTCCCTGTCTGTTGATTCTAATGGGCAAGTCAGGACCCATGAAATCATATAAACTTAGTGTCACAACGAGTGCTTAGACGAGATATACTTTCGTGTTTATACACATACTTTTTGTACTTAAATCCCAAACCGAATCCTTCGTCAAAACCAAATACTCACACACCTTCGTTTTCATTTCTCAACAACCCATCAATTCACGGATAATCGGAAAGCATTGCAAAACTGTGAGTATACATGACCCTTTTTACACTTTTGGGTGCAATACGTTTATACTATTAAACACAAGCAATCACATACTTTATACTTAAATCACAAATAAGCATTCTAGCATACATGCTTAATACGTTATGCTTGAGTTCGTATATGCTAGACTATTCTTATGCTTTATACTTGTTATTAACTTCGTACGAGCCTCCCTTAACATGTATAGCGCTATAGGAGTAATGCACCGCCTGTATTCTTAAGGTCATGTTAAGTTAAACACAGAACAGTCTTATCGTTGCTATGATAAGATTACGCTAACGGCAATCTTTGGGTTGACATTTATAGTTGCATACCAGTTATACGTTAATTCTAGATAACAATTATGTCATGTAGATTCGTTTAAACTTTTATACTTATGCTAGTATCTAAACTTGTATGCTCGCCAATATTTTTGTATTGAACTATACTTTAAAACGCATTGCAGGATATTGATGATGATGATGATGAACGGAATCTAGTTGGATGACCAGACGCGCACTGATGTGTGCAAAATGCAACATATAAATTACATCAATTGTGGCATAAAACTAACCCCTTTTTAGTACTAATGTTGGAAAAAGTGTGCTTTTGTCTTCCTTTTGTATTTTCAGGATTAAATGAGCTCAAATTAACAAAAGAAGCAAAAAGGCAGCTAAATCTAACTTAAATACAAGAAAAGGAACAAACGTGGCATGCCCGACCTCCCCGAAAGCATCTTCCCAAGCAAAACAAGAGAACAGAAGGCTGAACACACCCCGTGCTCAGTGAACACGGGGGCGTGCCCAAGTGTCAGCATAAAAGACAAAGCTGTAGAAGCTTCTATCGCCCACCACGGGGACGTGCTCAGTGGACACGGGGTCGTGGTCAACTATAAGATTCGCAGAATCCAGGCAAATCTTGATAGTACAGATATGCTTCTGCACACGGGGTCGTGTCCAGCGAACACGGGGCCGTGGTCAACTAATGCAAATAAGAGCAATTAATGAAGACAGAGAAGAAGGATAGACACGGGGCCGTGCCCGAGCTACTGTTCAGGCTATAAATAGGGGTGCTTGGCTCATTTGCAAACCATCCCTTGGCACACCACCTCTCTCACACTTCACCCAACACCCACCACCATCACAACACCATCATCCACCACCATCATCCATTGTCCATCATAGAGTGTGTGAGTCGTCTCGGGATCCAAGATTTATCGTAAGAGTTCTTGACAATCAAAGGCCATGTTTGCCTAAGTCTCTTACATCACTTGGTGAAGACAAGTGTCTAGTGTAATTGATGCGTGTGAAGTGTTATATATATTAGGTGTATATTTTAAGCCCCTTTAACACTTATTTTTAGAAAAGTTTTAAATTTATAAAACACGATATTTTACTAACACTAAACACACATATGGGCAAGTGCACCCATCGTGAGCGTAGTATAGCGTTGGTAAGATACCGAGGTCGTCCAAGGACACAAGAGCTTTTAGTACCGGTTTATCCTCAACGTCTAATCAAAATAAAAAGTTTAGAAAAATGTTTTAAACTAAGAAAAATAAAAACTAACAAACATGCTGAAAATAAAAATAAAAGAAAACACATAGACAAGATGAATCACTTGGTTCCGACTCGTATCTAGTGTAACCTTTGATTATTTCCGCACTTTTGCACATAATTAAGAGATTATCTTAGTTATTGTAGTAGGCCCCTCTTTTGAAGGTGACGTTACCCTCACCCCAGTAGTTTGAGTCAGAAAGGATACAATCCTAAAAGGGTGGATTATTGGAAGATAATGAATTAAGTTATTAATGCAATATTATGGTAGGCCCCTCTTTTGGAGGTGACGTTACCCTCAGCTAAGTAGTCTGAGTTAGCAGGGATACAGTCCTAAATAGCCGGGTTATAGTATTAATAGTAGTTAACTTATGAGGGGATCAAAGAGTTTGGACCCCCGCCATCCAATACCGTGAAGTATTGAAGGAGGTCCTACTAAATTTGACCCATGTCCATTGCAGGACCTCTAAACGCTGAACAATGGCAAGACCTTTACCAAACCGTTCCCTTAACCCCCGACCAGGTAGCCAACATATCTCCATATAGACCGTGGAGATATGAATGGTGAAAATCTTTTATTTTATATAGACAGTAAAATAATTTCAAGACACCACGGACAAACGGTAAAGAAAGATCACCTTCAATATAAGCAACTAGTTATTAAAGTCATTAATACGAAACCAAATAAAAAGTGCAAAAGATTAGAAATAAAAAGTATTACACTAGACACTTTGTCTTCACCAAGTGATGTAAGAGACTTAGGCAAACATGGCCTTGATTGTCAAGAACTCTTATGATCAATCTTGGATCCCGAGACGACTCACACACTCTACGATGGACAATGGATGATGGTGGTGGATGATGGTGTTATGGTGGTGGTGGGTGGTGGGTGAAGTGTGAGAGAGGTGGTGTGCCAAGGGATGGTTTGAGCTTGAGCCAAGCACATCTATTTATAGGCTGAACAGAAGCTCGGGCACGGCCCCGTGTCCACATCCTTCTCTTTCTTCATTAAATGCAGCTTTGTCTTATTAGTTGACCACGCCCCCGTGTCCGCTGAGCATGACCCCGTGGTGCAGAAGAATCTTTGTACTATGCAGATTTGCTGGATTGTGCGAATCTTATAGTTGACCACGGCCCCGTGTCCGCTGAGCACGGCCCCGTGGTGGGCAATAGAAGCTTCTACCACTTTGTCTTTTCTGCTGACACTTGGGCACGCCCCCGTGCTGGCTGAGCACGGGGCGTGTTCAGTCTTCTGTCTTCTTGTTTTGCTTGGGAAGATGCTGTCGTGAGGTCAGGCATGTCACATCTTGTTCCTTTTCTTGTATTTATGTTAGATTTTGATGTCTTTTTGCTTCTTTTGTTAATTTGAGCTCATTTAATCCTGAAAATACAAAAGGAAGACAAAAGCACACTTTTTCCAACATTAGTACTAAAAAGGGGTTAGTTTTATGCCTCATTTGATGAAATTTATATGTTAATATTTGAACACATCAAATACCCCCACACTTGAATCTTTGCTTGTCCTCAAGCAAAACTCTTTAATATGTGGCTATTACACACCCAAATGGAATGGGTAGAGAAGAAGGTTTTTGGGCTTGTCGTAGAGTGTCGGGATTTCCAAGATTCTTTATTTAATTTTATTTTTATTTATTTACAATCCTATTCGTCATGATTTATTTAAAACTTTTCATAAGATAAATTACTTATTAGGGCATAACATGCCTTTGTAAAATTCTATTTATATACAAGTTCACATACCTCACGGGGATCACTCAACACTCGGCCGAAAATGTATTTTTGTGGATCACTCGAGAGCGGCATGGAACTTACTCCTACCATAGGCTTGCCAAGCAATCAATCCTCCTCCTTTTTAACTTATATACCTTTGTAAATATCAAGAGGACTTTGTGGGTTAAGGGTTAGGCTTGGGTTAAAGGTAGGTGGTTGGGTTGGTGGTTAGTGGTTAGTAGAAAAAGGGCGAAAAGCGTAACAAGTGTCGGTTTTCATATGACTTCCTATTTTTGTAACTTTTATTTTGATGAAGCCATTTATTCAAACAAAGTTATTTTTGATGAACTTGTTTGTTTATTTTCTTTTGCTTCATCATCAACAACAAAGGTTTTTTTTTTTTTTGAAGTCATTTAAAGAACCGAACTTGTTACTAAAACAAAGGGGTAAAAATGAAAAAGGTTTTGGTGGGTAAAAAGGGTGTTAGGTTTGGGTTATGAAATGAAAAGGTTTGGGCTCAAAGGGGCTAACTAGAGGGATTTTGGGTAGGTGGTAGAAAAAAAAATAATGGTGTAGAAATAAAAAGGGTTAGTCCTAATGCCTCCATCATTTACTTACTCGGGTTTAAGTTGGTAAGGACCGGGAATGTATCGTCATGGCAAGTTCTAGAGTCGTAAGAACCAAGCGGCTATTCACACAAGAAACGAAAATGAGCATTTAGTCAAATGATATGTAAGTGTTTGCTCAATAAAGGCTCAAAACTCACTTTTGTGGGAATGGGTTTTTATGTGATCAAGTATATATAATTAAATTTTAACTAAGCTTGTCATGCCTTTTCATAATTTTCTTATGTTGGTTCTTTTTATCACGACGCTATCGGTTGTAAATTCATAAAAATATAACCTTTTTAAGAACTTGAATTTCCCGAATTAAACCTAGACAAGTAAAAAAATGAAAATTTTTGAAAAAAATTGGGGTGATTAGCGGTTCCAATAGAGTTTTGTGTAAGGCTTGTATTTAGGACTTGCAAGTTTCAAGGTTTTAGCATCCCCCCCCCCCCACACTTAAATTACACATTGTCCTCAATGTGTCCCAAAAATAAGTTTTTAGGTTGATTGAATGTGTAAAAAGGTGTGAAAAGCAAAAATTTTGTGTTACTGGCCGCTGAACACGGCCCCGTGTGATCCGAGCACGGCCCCGTGTTCAAGTTCCAGTAACAAAATTAAACAAGAGAAACAGAAGTCTGGACACGGGGGCGTGTTGGGTGAACACGGCCCGTGTCCAGTTACCTGAACTGGGTCTTTTTCTGCAGACTGTGCAGCACGGGGCCGTGTTGGGTGGACACGGCCCGTGCCGAGCTTACTGCAAACGAAGAAATTTGTCGGACGGTTCTGTTTTCCTGTATGGAGTGCTGGTTCAAGTTTCCCTTACATCCTTTGCCATTTCAAGTGTGTTTTATTCCTGAAAATTAAAACTAACTAGAAAACAAGAAAATTAATCTAAACTAAACTAAGGATAGTTCCGTGGAATGCCTCCATGGTGCGCCACGTTTATAAGGGTCCTTGGCTAGACCCTCCTTATCGGGTGGTTCTGGCTCATCTTCAATTAGGGGGTCGTCATTGCCGAATGGATATTTCATTGATCGCTCAAGATCGAGACTCTTTTTAAATGCCCCTAATTGAAGAGGTAGATTGTTGAACTTCCGGTTTTTCAAAGCTTCGTGAGTTTTTACAAATGGTCGTCCCAACACTAGAGGAGCGTCATCGAGGATGACAAAGTCGGTTGGGATTACCATTTGATTTGTTTGAACCAATACATCCTCAACTACACCGATTGATTTTATTACTTTCCGATTGGATAGAAAAATGGGTATTTGAAATGGAGAAAAATCACTAATACTTAATTTTTCGAAAATGTAGTTAGGCATTATGTTAACACAAAGATCTTTATCAATCGTGACATTACTAATAAACGAATTTTGAAAGAAACATGGAACCGGTGTAATGTTAATTTCAAACGGGTCTTCTTTTATTAGCGAGGTTTGATCATTAGTTAACTTAACACTTACTGTTTCGTCAATTTTAGTGTTAGTGTTTAATTCTTTTAAAAACTTAGCATGAGTGGGTACTAAACAATGATTTTCAAAAGAAGGTGACAAGAGATTAATTTCTTCAAAATTAGACTCTTCTTGAATTTTAACGTTGTCGGACTCACCTTTTTCGTTGTTTAACTCATGTGTTGGTTTTTCACTTATTTGTTCTTCCATTTTTACAATTTCAGTTATCTCTTCATTTTTTAATTCTTCTCTTGCGCGGGACTCCTCTTCCCTTGCGCGAGATTCTCTTATACAGCGATCGATAACTCTTATGTGTTCTAATATCCTATCGGTTACTTCGGTTATAGAAAAAGAGTCGGAATTTTCAAAGCTTGAATCCGGTTATTCGATCCTTTGTTCCTCATAACACCCATATGAAGTAGATGGTTCACACCATTGTTCTTCATTGTAAGCATATGATGGATAAGGGTCGTAATTTTGTTCTTCATAATACTCATATGAGGTGGGTTGTTCACGCCATGGTTCCTCATAATAAGCATACGAAGGTGGTGGCTCATATTTTGGTTCCTCAAAGTATGAGTATGAAAGCTCATACCTTGGTTCCTCAAAATATGAGTATGAGGGAGGAGGTTCATACCTTTGGTCTTCATAGGATGTGTATGAAGTTGATGGCTCGTACCTGGGCTCCTCATAGTAGGTGTATGAATTGGATGGTTGATATGAGCGATTATTTTGAACCGATCGTGCGTTACGACAATTAGTGCAATAATTACCCCTATAATCATCCTCCTCATAGGTGTAGTTGTAACCTCCTGAGTATTGATCCATAAGAATCACTCAGCAGACCACAACTGAGTCTCAGATCAGAAAACAAAAATAAAAACGGAAACAGAGACTGGACACGGCCCCGTGTTCAGTGAGCACGGCCCCGTGTTCAGGATCTGTATCTGGGCGTTTTAATTAAATTTACTGATTTCGTTGAGCACGGCCCGTGTTCAAGCTTCTGTTATTGGGTGTTTTATGAAAAATATGCAGCACGGCCAGCGAGCACGGCCCGTGTTCAACCTACTGTAAATGCAAAACTAAACTAAAATACAGAAAAATGTGGGCCCGTTTTGAAAAGGTTTTGAAAAACAGATTAGGCCGTCGATTTTAAGTTTTCCTAAAATCCTTGTGTCCCCGGCAACGGCGCCAAAAACTTGATGCGTGTGAAGTGTTATATATATTAGGTGTATATTTTAAGCCCCTTTAACACTTATTTTTAGCCAAGTTTTAAATTTATAAAACACGATATTTTACTAACACTAAACACACATATGGGCAAGTGCACCCATCGTGAGCGTAGTATAGCGTTGGTAAGATACCGAGGTCGTCCAAAGACACAAGAGCTTTTAGTACCGGTTTATCCTCAACGTCTAATCAAAATAAAAAGTTAAGAAAAATGTTTTAAACTAAGAAAAATAAAAACTAACTAACATGCTGAAAATAAAAATAAAAGAAAAATAGATAGACAAGATGAATCACTTGGTTCCGACTCGTATCTAGTGTAACCTTTGATTATTTCCGCACTTTTGCACATAATTAAGAGATTATCTTAGTTATTGTAGTAGGGCCCCTCTTTTGAAGGTGACGTTACCCTCACCCCAGTAGTTTGAGTCAGCAAGGATACAATCCTAAAAGGGTGGATTATTGGAAGATAATGAATTAAGTTATTAATGCAATATTATGGTAGGCCCCTCTTTTGGAGGTGACGTTACCCTCGGCTAAGTAGTCTGAGTCAGCAGGGATGCAGTCCTAAATAGCCGGGTTATAGTATTAATAGTAGTTAACTTATGAGGGGATCAAAGAGTTTGGACCCCCGCCATCCAATACCGTGAAGTATTGAAGGAGGTCCTACTAAATTTGACCCAGGTCCATTGCAGGACCTCTAAACGCTGAACAATGGCAAGACCTTTACCAAACCGTTCCCTTAACCCCCGACCAGGTAGCCAACATATCTCCATATAGACCGTGGAGATATGAATGCTGAAAATCTTTTATTTTATATAGACAGTAAAATAATTTCAAGACACCACGGACAAACGATAAAGAAAGATCACCTTCAATATAAGCAACTAGTTATTAAAGTCATTAATACGAAACCAAATAAAAAGTGCAAAAGATTAGAAATAAAAAGTATTACACTAGACACTTTGTCTTCACCAAGTGATGTAAGAGACTTAGGCAAACATGGCCTTGATTGTCAAGAACTCTTACGATCAATCTTGGATCCCGAGATGACTCACACACTCTACGATGGACAATGGATGATGGTGGTGGATGATGGGGTTATGGTGGTGGTGGGTGGTGGGTGAAGTGTGAGAGAGGTGGTGTGCCATGGGATGGTTTGAGCTTGAGCCAAGCACATCTATTTATAGGCTGAACAGAAGCTCGGGCACGGCCCCGTGTCCACATCCTTCTCTTTCTTCATTAAATGCAGCTTTGTCTTATTAGTTGACCACGCCCCCGTGTCCGCTGAGCACGACCCCGTGGTGCAGAAGAATCTTTGTACTATGCAGATTTGCTGGATTGTGCGAATCTTATAGTTGACCATGGCCCCGTGTCCGCTGAGCACGGCCCCGTGGTGGGCAATAGAAGGTTCTACCACTTTGTCTTTTCTGCTGACACTTGGGCACGCCCCCGTGCTGGCTGAGCACGGGGCGTGTTCAGTCTTCTGTCTTCTTGTTTTGCTTGGGAAGATGTTGTCGTGGGGTCGGGCATGTCACATCTTGTTCCTTTTCTTGTATTTATGTTAGATTTTGATGTCTTTTTGCTTCTTTTGTTAATTTGAGCTCATTTAATCCTGAAAATACAAAAGGAAGACAAAAGCACACTTTTTCCAACATTAGTACTAAAAAGGGGTTAGTTTTATGCCTCATTTGATGAAATTTATATGTTAATATTTGAACACATCAGTAATACTTTTTATTTTTTATCTTTTCGCACTTTTTACTTGGTTTTGTATTAATGACTTTAATAACTAGTTTCTTATGTTGAAGGTGATTCTTCCTTATCGTTTGTCCGTGGTGTCTTGGCATTATTTTACTGTCTATATAAAATAAAAGATTTTCACCATTTATATCTCCACGGTCTATATGGAGGTATGTTGGCTACCTGGTCGTGGGTTAAGGGAACGGTTTGGTAAGAGTCTTGCCTTGTTCAGTGTATAGATCCTGCAAGGACCTGGGTCAAATTTAGTAGGACCTCCTTCAATACCCACCGGTATTGGATGGCGGGGCTCCAAACTCTTTGATCCCCTCATATGTAAGCTACTATTAATACTTTAACCCGGCTACTTAGGACTGTATCCCTGCTGACTCAGACTACTTAGCCGAGGGTAACGTCACCTTCAAAAGAGGGGCCTACCATAATATGCATTAATAACTTAATTAATTATCTTTCAATAATCCGACCCTTTAGGATTGTATCCTTGCTGACTCAAACTACTGGGTTGAGGGTAACGTCACCTTCAAAAGAGAGCCTACTACAATAACTAAGATAATCTCTTAAATAGTGCAAAAGTGCGGAAATAATCAAAGGTTACACTAAACACGAGTCGGAGCCAAGTGATTCATCTTGTCTATCTGTTTTTTCTTTTATTTTTATTTTTCAGCATTTTAGTTAGTTTTTATTTTTCTTGTTTAAAAACCTTTTTTTCAACTTTTGATTTGATTAGACGTTGAGGAAAAACCGGTACTAAAAGCTCTTGTGTCCTTGGACGACCTCGGTATCTTGCCAACACTATACTACGCTCACGATGGGTGCACTTGCCCATATGTGTGTTTGGTGTTAGTAAAATATCGTGTTTTATAAATTTAAAACTTGACTAACGTGTAAAAAGGGCTTAAAATATACTTAAATTTATATACACACTTTACGCACATCAAGTTTTTGGCGCCGTTGCCGGGGACACAAGGATTTTAAGAAAGTTAGGAATCAACGGCCTAATCGTTTTTCTTATTTTCTGTTTTTTTTTAGGATTTTTCTTAGTTTTTTCAGCTTCTGCAGAACTCAGCACGGGCCGTGCCCGCTGAACACGCCCCGTGCCCAATCATTGGAACTGGCAATCCTGTTTTAAGTCAGACAGTAAGCTGGACACGGGGCCGTGCCCACCCAACACGCCCCGTGCCCAAGATTCAGTTACTGAAAACAGAACCGTAAGATCCCGACGGTTGGTAATTTCTGACAAAAACATGAGTGATAATGATATTTTTTACTTTCAGCACTCTTATGGTACGTGGTGTCAAATATGTGGTGGCTCTCATAAAGAATTAGAATGTTATTTTCTAAATTATAAGCCCCACTATATAGATCCATTGTTTTCATGTAGCCTTAAAAGGGGCGAAAGTAAAAATAATCCTTATCTCTCCCTCGAATGCTCTCAACCGGATCTTCTAGGAGAAATGCTTCTTGATGAACTATTTCAAATGGAAGATCTAATTCTTAATTGGTTAGAGGAACTTAGGATAGATTTCAATAATTTATCTCAAGACGATAACCAAGAAGAATTGTTGGGATCGCATAAAAACAACTTCGTTGTTACCAACGTTACCTCTAACTCTAGTGAGGACTTGAGCGATAGTCGTCCCAATGTCGATTGTGCCGTGAAGGACTCCCCATCGACTTTGTTCGATGCATACATAGACCTGAGCGATTCGGCATACACCTTCTTTAACAAGAGCCCGGGAAAGGGTTGGACTTGTCCACCTACATATAGCATAGGAATCACCCTCACCGACAACCTCTTGCGTTCTCGTCTTAATCTAGAGCAATTAAGGTATCTTAGGCACTTTGGGGTTGTTCCATCCAGTAAGGAACCGCCCGACCCGAAAAAGTTCCTTAAAAATAGACAAACTCCATAAGACAGCCTCTAGACACGTGGCCGTGTCCAGGTCAACACGCCCCCGTGTCCACTCAAAGATTCGTGTCTGATTTCGTGTTAGAATACGGACAAAATGTGTCAGGATTCCACCTGAACACGGGGCCGTGTCCAGCCGACACGGGGTCGTGTGCAGCGTACTGTCGTTTTCTATAAATGCAGCCAAGAATCCTGCACATTTGAACCATTCAAGGGACAGAGATTTGGGGAATATTCTCACATACCATCCTAGGTATTTTCTAAAAGAAGTTTCTCAACAACCTTCTTGTCCTTTCCTCTTTTATCCACTTTCATCTTCTTCAATTTTCCTTCATGCTTCCATTAAAGCTTGAAATCTCCATAATTTCAAGCTTTATTGAGATGTTTGTTAGATTTTTATTCATGGGATCCTGTTAAAAATAAGTTCTACAACAATGTTTTAAGTTGTTTCTGCTTAAAAATAAGTTCTACAACAATGTTCGTTGAACACGAGCCCGTGTCTGAAGTACTGATCCCATAAAGTTGAACTCTTCTCGGTATGTTTTCTCAGAATGGCGAGCAGAACTAGCGGAACATCTTCATCACACTCCAGAAACAACCGACAAGGGAGAAGATCATCAACGGTTGAAGATTCTCTTGTAAACTATGTTTACGCCTTAAGAGAGGCCCTTGATGAGATGACAGGGGTGGAAGAGGCATTGGTTGACCGTATTAATAATTTGACGGTGGGGCTAGAGGGATGTCTTCGAGAGGTCAACCTTTTGCACCAAAGGTTGAACATTCTCACTTCTCCTCCTTTGGTTCCAATCATTACCCAAAGGGCATGGAATGTGGTTCCTGAAGTCATCATACCGGCCGAATGGTACACCATACATCCGGAGCCCCCTCGGGAAGTGCTACAAGGGGTTCCGGTTGGTGTCGCTCCTCCTCCACAAGATGTTGAAGAGAATGACGTCACCTTCTTCCTCCCAAGAGAGATAGAAGAATGGCTTTAACGCCCCTCGGCTCGGAGTTCTACAAAGCATTTAGATACCGGAAAACCATTTCCGGATTTTTGGTTCTTATTGTACTCGTAGAGCTCCATAAGATGATTTTACTTATCACTTGACCTATCTAATTTAGGACCCTTTAATTTTATTTTCTGCTTTGTTTTTAACTTTTAGGATTATTTTGTAATTCTCTCTATGACTTAATGAATGATGGTTTTAGCTAATTTGGTGTTTGGATGATGTTGTAATGGGTAAAACACACTCGGGATGGTGAAGGATAACAAAGGAAACTCGGACCAGCACCCCATGCACGAAAACAGGGTCATCCGACAAATTTTCTTCATTACAGCAGGTTCAGCACGGGCCGTGCCCGCCCAACACGGCCCCGTGCTGCACAGTCTGCAGAAAATACCCAGTTCAGGTAAACTGGACATGGGCCGTGTTCACCCAACACGCCCCCGTGTCCAGGCTTCTGTTTCTTTTGTTCAACTTTTTGTTACTGGCACCTGAACACGGGGCCGTGCCCGGACACCACGGGGCCGTGTCCAGGCGCCCAGTAACATAAAAATTTTGCTTTTTCACACCTTTTACATATTCAATCAACCTAAAAACTTATTTTTGGGACACATTGAGGACAATGTGTAATTTAAGTGTGGGGGGATGCTAAAACTTGGAATCTTGCAAGTCCTAATTACAAGCCTTACACAAAACTCTATTGGAACCGCTAATCACCCCAAATTTTTTTCAAAAATTTTCATTTTTTTACTTGTCTAGGTTTAACTTGGGAATTTCAAATTCTAAAAAGGTTATATTTTTACAAATTTACAACCGAAAGCGTCGTTTTAAAAAGAACCAGCATAAGAAAATTATGAAAAGGCATGACAAGCTTGGTTAAAATTTAATTATATATACTTGATCACATAAAAACCCATTCCCACAAAAGTGAGTTTTGAGCCTTTATTGAGCATACAAATACATATCTTTAAACTAAATGCTCATTTTTCGTTTATTGTGTGAATAGCCCCTTGGTTCTTACAACTCTAGAACTTGCCACGACGATACATTCCCTGTCCTTACCAACTTAAACCCGAGTAAGTAAATGATGGAGGCATTAGGACTAACCCTTTTTATTTCTACACCATTATTTTTCTTTTCTTTTTTACCACCTACCCAAAATCCCCCTAGTTAACCCCTTTGAGCCTAAACCTTTTTTTTCTTAACCCAAACCAAACACCTTTTCACCCACCAAAACTTTTTTTATTTTTAACCCTTTGTTTTAGTAACAAGCTCGGTTTTTCGTATGACTTTCAAAAAAAATGTTGATGATGAAGCAAAAGAAATAAACAAGCAAGTTCATCAAAAAATAACTTTGTTTGAATTATGGCTTCATCAAAATAAAAATTGCAAAAATAAAAAGTCTTACGAAAACCGACGCTTTTTACGCTTTTCGCCCTTTTCTACTAACCACTAACCCAACCACCTACCTTTAACCCAAGCCTAACCCTTCACCCAAAAGTCCTCTTGATATTTACAAAGGTATATAGTTAAAAAGGAGGAGGATTGATTGCTTGGCAAGCCTATGGTAGGAGTAAGTTCCATGCCGTTCTCGAGTGATTCGCTAAAATACATTTCGGCCGAGTGTTGAGTGATCCCCCGTGAGGTATGTGAACTTGTATATAAATAGAATTTTAAAGAGGCATGCTATGCCCTAATAAGTAATTTATCTTATGAAATGTTTTAAATAAATCATGACGAATAGGATTGTAAATAAATAAAAATAAAAGTTAATAAAGAATCTTGGAAATCCCGACACTCTATGACAAGCCCAAAAACCTTCTCTTCTACCCATTCCATTTTGGGAGTGTAAAGCCACATTATAAAGAGTTTTGCTTGAGGACAAGCAAAGATTCAAGTGTGGGGGTATTTGATGTGTGCAAAATGCAACATATAAATTACATCAATTGTGGCATAAAACTAACCCTTTTTTAGTACTAATGTTGGAAAAAGTGTGCTTTTGTCTTCCTTTTGTATTTTCAGGATTAAATGAGCTCAAATTAACAAAAGAAGCAAAAGGCAGCTAAATCTAACTTAAATACAAGAAAAGGAACAAACGTGGCATGCCCGACCTCCCCGAAAGCATCTTCCCAAGCAAAACAAGAGAACAGAAGGCTGAACACGCCCCGTGCTCAGTGAACACGGGGGCGTGCCCAAGTGTCAGCATAAAAGACAAAGCTGTAGAAGCTTCTATCGCCCACCACGGGGTCGTGCTCAGCGGACACGGGGCCGTGGTCAACTAGAAGATTCGCAGAATCCAGGAAAATTTTGATAGTACAGATATGCTTCTGCACACGGGGTCGTGCCCAGTGGACACGGGGCCGTGGTCAACTAATGCAGACAAGAGCAACTAATGAAGACAGAGAAGAAGGATGGACACGGGGCCGTGCCCGAGCTACTGTTCAGGCTATAAATAGGGGTGCTTGGCTCATTTGCGAACCATCCCTTGGCACACCACCTCTCTCACACTTCACCCACCACAATCACAACACCATCATCCACCACCATCATCCATTGTCCATCATAGAGTGTGTGAGTCGTCTCGGGATCCAAGATTGATCGTAAGAGTTCTTGACAATCAAAGGCCATGTTTGCCTAAGTCTCTTACATCACTTGGTGAAGACAAGTGTCTAGTGTAATACTTTTTATTTTTAATCTTTTCGCACTTTTTACTTGGTTATATATTAATGACTTTAATAACTAGTTTCTTATGTTGAAGGTGATTCTTCCTTATCGTTTGTCCGTGATGTCTTGGCATTATTTTACTGTCTATATAAAATAAAATATTTTCACCATTCATATCTCCACGGTCTATATGGAGGTATGTTGGCTACCAGGTCGGGGGTTAAGGGAACGGTTTGGTAAGAGTCTTGCCTTGTTCAGTGTATAGATCCTGCAAGGACCTGGGTCAAATTTAGTAGGACCTCCTTCAATACCCACCGGTATTGGATGGCGGGGGTCCAAACTCTTTGATCCCCTCATATGTAAGCTACTATTAATACTTTAACCCGGCTACTTAGGACTGTATCCCTGCTGACTCAGACTACTTAGTCGAGGGTAACGTCACCTTCAAAAGAGGGGCCTACCATAATATGCATTAATAACTTAATTAATTATCTTTCAACAATCCGACCCTTTAGGATTGTATCCTTCCTGACTCAAACTACTGGGTTGAGGGTAACGTCACCTTCAAAAGAGGGGCCTACTACAATAACTAAGGTAATCTCTTAAATAGTGCAAAAGTGCGGAAATAATCCCAGGTTACACTAAACACGAGTCGGAGCCAAGTGATTCATCTTGTCTATCTGTTTTTTCTTTTATTTTTATTTTTCAGCATTTTAGTTAGTTTTTATTTTTCTTGTTTAAAAACTTTTTTTTCAACTTTTGATTTGATTAGACGTTGAGGAAAAACCGGTACTAAAAGCTCTTGTGTCCTTGGACGACCTCGGTATCTTGCCAACACTATACTACGCTCACGATGGGTGCACTTGCCATATGTGTGTTTGGTGTTAGTAAAATATCGTGTTTTATAAATTTAAAACTTGACTAACGTGTAAAAAGGGCTTAAAATATACTTAAATTTATATAAACACTTTACGCACATCACGCACCTTTAAAAATTTAGTACTTGTTGTATTTTATTTTATTTCAAACTTGTTGTAATTCTGTTTCGAACAATGTACTTGATGTTAGTAATGAAATGAAATATTGTTTATTAAATGCTTATCACCTTTAGTGTTATGAAGTCTCTTGCAATCTCGTTTTCGTCTCACTCCGATGTTTCCGCCATCGGTTGGGGTGTGACATAACATAACATAATATGAACTTGCATGCAGCACATACGTGTCAACTCAAAGATTCCACTAGTGTAATCTTGTCATCACAACATGATTACTTAACATAGACCCAACAAGGGCAGTGTGCTACTCCTGTAGCGCTATACATGTTAAAGGAGGCTTGTACGAAGTTAATGACAAAGTATAGTGCAAGAATGGATTCAAGCATGCATGTATTTCTAGAGTATAAATGTGTAAAGCATGTATTAATGGATTCGTTTGTATGAATAACGTATTTGCATATGTGTGATTGTGTGAGTTTTGATATGGTAATATATATTGCACCCAAAAGTGTAAAAATGGAAACAGGGTCATGTATACTCATAGTTTGCGTAGGGATTCCATGAAAGCGAGTTGGATGAGTCTTGAGTTTACGGAACACTGAAGTTACCCTAAGAGGGAAACAAAGGTGTGTGAGTTGCGGTTTTTGTTAGTGGACTGGATTCAGATTTTAAGACGTATGGCATAAATTAATGTAAAGTAAGGAACCACGAAGGTGGTCATGCAAGGAGGTAGGATGATGAACATCCATTTAACCTCATTATATGTTTCACCAAAGCACAAAATCACCAACTTTGTTGATGATTTGGGTTGGTCATGAATATGAAAATAATAAGAATGTAAACCTACTAAATCTACAAACAACCAAGTGAGCTAGCTAGATGCGTGCATCCAAAACATGGAAAGTGTTTGGGGACGTGATGTAACCTTGTCCTTTTGATGGAAATTGTTTGAGGCTTAGTGGTATGAAGATAGAAAATCAACAAGTGAGGTAATGGAACAAGATTGGAAAGCCAAAGCTTCCATGGTTCACACTTTCACCAAAATACAAGTCTCACCATAGGGAAGATGGTGAGCTTGGATGGTCTCAACACTTGAAGGTTGCTTGGAACCTTGTCAAAACAGAAAGTTTAGAGGGTGTTTGCACCTCTAAACTTATAGCAATCAACCATACACAAGCTCTATAACCATAGGTTTGGTTAGAAGCAAGGTAGGTGCAAGATTGTGCAAGTTTAAGCATGTTTATAGATGTTTAAGTAAAAGCTTCTTCAAAACAGAAAGTTTGGGCCTCAAAATGGTGATGTTCCACCTTAGTTTACCATGGTAAACTTGTGGAAAACATTCCTAGAGGTGTTCCAATCATTCAAGAAGAAAAAGAAGTGAAGAAACAAGAAGAAAAGTGAGATGGATGCTCACTTTTGAACTTAAGTAGAATCTACCCAAACTTTATATTCCAGCTGATTATAGAGTGTTTTGGGAGTGTTTGAGGGTTTGAAAAAGTGAAATGGAGGTGTGGGAGGCTTTATATAGTGGTTGATTAGGGTTAGAGTTTAAATGAGGTTAGAAGGGGATTGGGGAAGAAAAGATGTGAGAAAGGTGACCCACCTGTAGCCAAGAAACAACTCGCTGCAGATTAAGCTTGCTCACGCCCCACGGCGAGTAGTGGGTTACTTGCCCACGAGGCGCAGCGTGCTCCTTTCACCGCCCAAGTTTGGTTTTTCACACTTTGGCCCCTAAACTTCTATATGTTTATCATTTTATGCCCAAAGTTTTATGTTTTAACATGTTTTCGGGTACGGAACGTGTTTGCAAGTATGTGGCGAGTATCTTGCACGTATAAATGATAACTCAAGCATATAATAAGTCTTGATTTACATGTAAATGTGTATAAACATAGGTGCAACAAACATAAGTTTAAAAGTGAATCTCCATTATGATCGAAGTCTCAGATTACAAGTTTGGAAGTGAAATACATATACATTACGAATACAAGTTTCCAAAAATAGAAATGTGAGTACAGGTTTCTAAATAACGAAAGTAGAGAAATGCGAAACGTTACACCGGGGGTGGTGTACTTGGGCATGGTGGGGGAGTTTTGGGGCAAAAAAGCCCAAATCCTCTACCACTACGAGTGGTCTTATTATCGCTTGTTGGTTTCAGTCGAACTATCAGAATATCACCAGAATAATGAGTACGTAAAAGAGCGAAAGTAGTAAGATAATAAATGATCTAATTTACATGGCGCTATCTGTATGTGTGTTAGCATCTCCAAATAGTTTGTCCCATGAATAAAGCGTTGTAGGTGCACGCGACACCATATGGACCCCATGGGTTTAGATACCATGAGCTTGTATGACTCGGGCAACCGAGTATCAGCTTATATATTTGTTCATATAATAATGAGTTAATTACATAGTTAGTCCTAAGTAACATACTTAGGTACTAATAGTTTAAAATCACATTCTAGGGTATTAACTTTTCATTTTGTAACGTTTGGAGGTATTAACGTTATTTGTAGGTTTAAAATCACATTCTATTAGTACCTAAGTATGTTATTTTGTGCAAACCACGGGGACTAACTATTTTAATACCCTAGAAGTTAATACCTCCAAACGTTACAAAATGAAAAATTAATACCCTAGAAGGTGATTTTAAACTATTAGTACCTAAGTATGTTATTTTGTGCAAACCACAGAGACTAACTATGTAATTAACTCTATAATAATTGATGTTTTTAAAGTGTAGTATAATATATGATATTTTTACTTTTTTTTTTCTTATGCTAAATTTTTATCTAGTATTTTCATTAGTAAATATATAAATTACTTAACAATGTTTTTCTTATTTCTAAAACATTTACGACAGTTATTAGTATAGTGGAGGGTTCAAATGAGAAGAAAAATTTTGTAAGAATAAGTTTTAATCCAATAGAAATGCTCCATTTTACTTCATTTAATATGTGTATTTAATGTTATTAATAAGGGCATATAGGTAAATTTCTAATTGTAATTAATTAGCTAACTAATTAAACTTGTAACTCACTTTTAAATATGCTCTTTCAAGATAAAATAATTTAGAGTGAAGGACAAATTTCGACATGTGCAGGATAAATTTTAGTATATGTGTAGGATAAATTCTTAAATGTGTATGATAAATTTAGATATACGTAGGATAAATTTCGATAAGTGTAAGATACATGTAGGATAAATTTTGAAATGTGTAGGATAAAATGTTTATTTCTTTATTAATTAGAGATAATATAATTAAAGGGATGAGTTATAAACTATTTAATGTTTTACCACTATGCCATTTCTTCTTTTTCTTCTCACATTGAATTTCTTCTCAAATGAACCCCCCCCCCCCTACTATTAGTATATTACCGTTTTAGTTCAAAAATTTGTTAAGCATTATTATATATTTACCGTTTTAGTTCAAAAATTCGTTAAGCATTATTTTATTGCTTTAAATACCGTTTTAGTTCAAAAATTTGTTAAGCATTATTTTTGGGAGTTGCTAAATGCACTCTCATTTTTTAAATTTTGCTGGTTGCACTCCCCCCTGAAGTTTGTAAATAAGTACAATCAACCCTTGTATTTTTTATTTTTTAAATAACTTTAAGAAAAACATTATTATTTTTTTCAGTTTTTGTTTTAGGAAGTGCTTTGATGTTATTAATTTTTTTTAAATAACGTTTTTACTAACTAAAAATGCATTATTTTTTTCAATTTTGTTTCAGAAAGTGCTTTCGATGAATAAAGTTGACTGGGAGTTGGGATTGAAGATGATTATTACTCTTTTTTTTCACAAAACCTTTTTTGAAAGGGGGCTGTAAACGAATCGAACGAACATGAACGAGGTCATGTTTGTGTTCGTTCGTTAAGGAAATGCAATTGTTCGTTAACTGTTCACGAACACATGTCAAACGGAAGTTTATGTTCATGTTAGTTTGTTAAGATAAAAAAGGGGGGGGGGAAACAAAACTTAAGAAGGAAAATCAAACATTTAAAACTTTTAACAAATCAACAAAAATGAACGAACATATTATCGTACGTTCACGAATGCAGTCGAACGATTGAGACATTTGTTCGTGTCCGTTCATTTAATTAGTCGAACGAAATATCTTGTTCGTTTATTTAAACAAACTTCCTTTTTGAACGGTTCACGAACTGTTCGCTGAACGTTCGGTTCATTTACAACCCTATTTTTTAGTACATTCTTGAACAGAGACAAAAAAAAAGAAAAAAAAAAGAAACAGCTAATGGATTTATTTAAATATCTCTTTAAAATAAATTATACAAACAGTATTTTATTTACATGTGTTTTAGTTGTTTATCCGAAAGGATTAAAATGTCTAGTCTATTCATCATAACATGCAACAAATATTAAAGATCGATGTGTGCTGCAAGCATGTGTGAAAGTCTCGTGCTCTGGGCGTAGACTTTGTCAGTTTATTGTATTCTATACAGGCCGTATAACCGTATACGGCCCGTACCATGTTAAAACAAACTTTGGTCGTATACAATGTACACGATATCTTTATACGGACCGTATAATAGTATACGACCCGTATAGATATGATTTTTTTATGGGTTAATATTCACCCATTTGCCATTTGATCTGGCAGTTTATATAGTGTTCAGAACCATCAAATCGAACTGCTTCTGCTATTAAAGAAAATGGGTTTTAGTTTTCTTTTTACTTTTAAATAAATCGCATTTCACACATTCATGTTCGTTAATTGGACATCAATTGATGTTGATGTCCTAGTTTGGTGGTTTGTTTGAGTTTTCTTCTGATAGTGCAATTCATCTATCATCAGTCGTGCTTGCTAAAAAAAACGCAATGATTATCAAGAGTCTGAGTGTTGAGCTTCCTGTTCTCAAGCTCACAATGATTATCAAGAGTCTGAGTGTTCTTTCTCTTTGAATAAATGAGATTTGTTAGATGAAACATGTGAACCCTAGCTACGAACAGACCTGCAAAGCCCATCAACGACTGTGTGTTGTGTGCATTGAGACAATAACAGATTATGAGGGAATTGTTGGACTTCTTGTTCCAAATGCAGCTGTAGGATCCGTACTTAACGTACATACTACATTCGAAGATCCTTGCATCACAAAGCCACTGTGATTACATGCAGTGTACAGTGTTCTAATCACAATATTCAACCATTCTGAACCCTAGCTACAAACAAACCAACAAACTCTGGATACTGAAAACATTATCTAAAAAATTACTAAAATTACTTAAACGGTTGTTCTGTTTTACACCAAAAAAATTAAAAATTTAAGAAAATATATGCGGGCCGTATAACATTAGACGGCCCGTATACAGATCTTAAAACCCAAAAACCTGATCAAACCTCAAAAAATAAACACATTTGGCCGTACAACATTATATTGCTCGTATACATATATATACGGGTCGTATAAAGTTATACGGCCCGTATACATGTAAAACAAAAAAAAGATTCCACTGCATTTATTTCTATGCAAAAACATTCTATACGGGCCGTATAACCTTATACGGCCCGTATACACTAGGGGATGTGAAAATAAGATTATAGGGGTGTGTGTATATTATCACCTTTAGTAAAGTCAGTAAATAATGATTTAGGGGCTGTTTGGCAACATCTGAATGGTTAAGTGTTGAACCAGTAAGAGGTCTGAACCATTAAGAGCCTGTATAATGCTTAACCATTCAGAGACAAATGTCTAACCAATTCAGATTAGAGGCCTTAAACATTCAGACTCTGTATAAATCTTAACCATTCAGAGGCAAATGTCTGAACCATTCAGACATCTGCTCGTGAAACAAACAGTCTGAACCATTAAGTGCTAAACCAGTAAGAAGTCTGAACCATTAAGAGCCTCATTAAGAGGTAAACAAACAGCCCCTTAGCTTTTTTATTTTTGTCTTTTTTGAGTTTTTGTTTTTTTATATTTTTATCCCTTAACTTTATAGCCCCTTGACTTTCTAAAAACCTTGCAATCAAGTTTTACATGTTTATTTTTATGTACGTGTCGGTATAAATTCAAGTTTATTTACGATTAACTATAATACAATTAGTAAGCGTGATTTAGCTTTTTTATTTTTGTCGTTTTTGAGTTTTTTTTTATATTTTTATCCGTTAACTTTCCATTTAACTTTCTAAAAACCTTGTAATCAAGTTTTACATGTTTATTTTTATGTATGTGTCGGTATAAATTCAAGTTTATCTACGTTCCAACGTAATTTTTTTCTCAAAAATAAGTTGGGTCAAATATAATGTGTTTTTATGCTTATTATTATGTACATTTTCAGTTGGTTTACGTTTCGACGTAATTTTCTTCGGAAATATGTTAACGTAAAACATAATAAGTTCCTATGCTTATTTTTATGTATGTTTTCAGTTGATTTACGTTTTGACGTAAATTACAATTAGCAAGTTTTGTGAATAATGTTTTCATCCTATTGGCTAGGGATGACAATGGGCCAGATATGGATCGGGTATGGCTAATCCTATACTCATACCTGGTTGTAAAATATTGTCCTATACTCGGCCCATTACCCATCAGGTATTTACTCATCGGATATCGTGTTTACTCGTTGGAATTTTCATGTATGTATATTTTTTACTTTCCTTTATAACTTTATGTTTTAAAAATCTATATAATATATTAAGTTATGATAAATAACATCCATATCATCATAATAATATTGATATATTTAAAAATGTAAACACATCATAATATTAATCTCAAAAACTAGTTTGTATTTTATAGCATATAAATATGAATAATGTCATCAATATATATATATATATATATATAGGATTAGGTTCAAACGTGAACAAATTTCCAAGAGTGAACCGCGTGAACTGATCTGAACCATTGATTCCATATACATTTAACAAGGGTAAGATTGTAACTTTATATAAATATTGAATTTAAATTATTGTCTTATTAATTTCAAAATCCTAACATATTTAAATCATAATCAGTTATCAAAATTTTTGACATTTACAAAACAATTACTTATTTTAAATATGTTAGGATAATCTTAACTTATTTTAATATTGTCATTGTTTTTGGTCATAGTAGCAAGATTCGAATTATAGTTTTAGTCTTTTTTTTTTGTTGAACTAGAGTTTTCAGTCATCTTTTTTATTGTGTATAACTCTTAGCTCCGTAATACACATGTGTACTGCTGTGTTCTATACATTCCAACACGATAGTACACATGTGTATAATACATGGTATAGTACACATGTGACCCGCAACATTGTTGTCTTAGCTCCGTAGTACACATGTGTACTGCTGTGTTCTACTGTTCTATACATTCCAACACGATAGTACACATGTGTATAATACATGGTATATTTACGGGATTTACTCTCTTATTATTGGAAATAATTTTCTTTCCTAGTTTTAAATAAGCAAAATAATATAATTACACTTCTACCCTTTTAATTTTAATAAAACAATAAAATCTAACCTATTAATTACAATCATGCCACCCCTTTAAATAATCAAGATCATATTAATCAGCGATCAAGATTTGTTCACGCAGTTCACTATTGGGAGGTTGTTCACGCTGGAACCTTACCATATATATATATATATATATATATATATATATATATATAGTACAAGGATCCGTTAGGAACCACCCTTTATTGCGAGAACCGCGAGAACCAATGTGAATACAACCAAAAATACCTAAAAATAGCAGTGTTGCAAAAATCGCGACTAGTCGGCGATTAATCGGCGACTAGTCGCTAGTCGGACCTCTACTGAGTAATTTTTCACTAATCAGTGAAAAAATCGCTAGTCGGCCTAGTCGGTCCTAATCGGCCCTAGTCGGCCCTAATCGCGATTAGTCGGTCGGGAAAAATCGGAAAAAATCGGGAAAAAACAAAAAAAAATCGGAAAAAAATCAGAAAAAATCAGAAAAAACACATATTCCGGCCAAAACCTCCCAGATTCCGGTCAAAACTTGTCCACTTAAAAAAATTACGTATAAAAATATATGTATATATGTATAAAAACTTAAAATTATACATAAAAAGTCCGATCCGATTAATCCCGATTAATCCCGAGTAATCCCGAGTAGTCGCTAGTCCCTACCTCACCGACCCGCTAGCGACTAGCGAGTTCTCCAACCTTGAAAAATAGCTAAAAAAAACACACAATTTTTTTTAATAATTTTATAGAAAAATCGTTACTTTTAATAGCCAATTTTTTTTTTTTTTTTGCTACTAAAAGTAGTGATTTTAATGTAAAAAATAATAAAAAAAAATTATGTGTTTTTTTTATTTTTTTAGGTTTTTTGGAGGTTTAATTTTTAGCATTTTAGCTTGGGGTGGGGGGGGGGGTTAGGTTTTTTTTAGATTTTTTTGGGGGTTTAGTTTTTAGCATTTAGTTTGGGGGGAGGGGGGTTAGGTTCTTTTTGGGGTGGGGGTGGTGGTTAGGTTTCTTTAGGTCTTTTTTAGGTTTTTTTAGCTATTTTTGGTTGTATTCACATTGGTTCTCGCGGTTCTCGCAATAAAGGTGGTTCTCGCATGAACCTTACCCTATATTTATATATATATATATATGGATGGGTTAAAATGAGAACCACCTTGAGTTGTGAGAACCGTAGAACTAGGTCGTCCAAAAGGTTTTTCCGAATTTTTTTTCTCATAAGTCATCAAAAAATCACTTGTTTCAATAAAAAAATGCCGCATACACACATTTACATGAGACGTAAAAAAATATTTATCTTCGTACAAAATTAATACCAACACGTAAAAAAACTTGCATCAATCAAAACTACAACTACCGACTCGACATTTGTTTTTACTTTTTTTAGATATGTGTTTATAATATTTTCATCTACGTTTGTGCAAAAAAATTTTGGCCCAACTCGCGTGGAAGAAGGAGTTCTCACAACTCGTGGTGGTTCTCATTTGAACCGAGCCCTATATATATATAGAAAAAGTATATTGTACATTACGGCTTAACGTACTTCACGTACGACAACGTGCATGATTTTTCTATAACATGCGTGATTAATGTTTTCACTATCCGTGATTATTGTATTTCAACATGCGTGATTTTGGATTTTTGAGTTATAATGTGCGTAATTTTAAAATGAACGTGCGTTATTACCTGTAGTACGTGATGTACGTTAAACCGTAATGTACGTTAACCATCCTATATATATATTATCAGGAGAAAACGCCCAAAAGTGTGAGAACGGTGAGAATGCATCTTGGGCCAACACGTAGCGCGAGACATGATTAGGGTCTGAGGGATTTTTTTGTCTTTTCAATATTCTTCTTTTTTCCCAATTTTCGCGTGTGACATGCTTCTTCATTTTTGGCGTGCAAGATAATTTTGGTGTTAACTAGAATCATTAATTACTTGGCGTTTTACTTTTTCCCCCGATTTCTTCTCGTTGAATTAATTCTTTTTGTGTCACATAGTTAAAAAAAATTTGTGTTATGGTGTTTTCCAGGTCATTTTTTTTGCGTTCTGGGTCTTTTGTTAATAATTGATTACCATAGATTAATATTTTATAAGATTACAATAATACGAAATCAAAATAAACTAATAGTCTTCTGTGGATGGGATTACATCAGAGATGTACCCATCGTTTTGTTCATCACTTTCTTCAGATTCAACATCATCAAATTTTAGATTGGCGTATGACGCTGGTGTGTGTAAAGCGTGATATGTTTTTATTTATATTTTAAGCCCATTTTACACATTAGTCAAGTTTTAAATTTATAAAACACGATATTCTACTAACACTAAACACACACTTGGGCAAGTGCACCCATCGTGAGCATAGTATAGCGTTGGTAAGATACCGAGGTCGTCCAAGGACACAAGAGCTTTTAATACCGGTATATCCTCAACGTCTAATCAAACTAAAATTTTTGAGAAAAGGTTTTTTAGATATGAAAATAAACTAAAAATGCAGAAATAAAAATAAAATAAAAACAGATAGACAACACGAATCACTTTGATCCGACTCGCCTTTAATGTATCCTTTGATGATTTCCGCACTTTTGCACTTTTTAAGAGATTATCTTAGTTATAGTAGTAGGTCCCTCTTTTGAAGGTGACGTTACCCTCAACCTAGTAGTTTGAGTCAGCAAGGATACAATCCCAAAGGGTCGGAATATTGAAAGATAATTAATTAAGTTATTAATGCGAAAAGTGGTAGGCCCCTCTTTTGAATGTGACGTTACCCTCGGCTAAGTGGTTTGAGTCAGCAGGGATACAATCCCACGTAGCCCGTTTAATGTATTAATAGTAGTTTACATATGAGGGGATCAAGCCATTCGCACCCCCGCCATCCAATACCAGTGGGTATTGAAGGAGGTCCTAGTAAGCTTGACCCAGGTCCTTGCAGGATCTATACACTGAACAAGGCAAGAACCTTACTAAACCATTCCCTTAACCCCCCGACCAGGTAGCCAACATATCTCTATATAGACCGTAGAGATATGAATGGTGTAAATCTTTTACTTTATATAGACAGTAAAGTAATGCCAAGACACCACGGTCAAATGATAAAGAAGTTTCACCTTCAACATAAGAAACTAGTTATTAAAGTCATTAATACAAAACCAAATAAATAGTGCGAAAAGATTAAAAATCAAAAGTAATACATTAAAGACTTGTCTTCACCAAGTAATGTAAGAGACTTAGCCAAACATGGCCTTTGATTGACAAGAACTCTTACTATCAATCTTGGATCCCGAGACTACTACACACACTCTAAGGTGGATGATGGATGATGGATGATGGTGGTGGATGTGGGTGTTGTAGTTGTGGTGGAGTGGTGGCAAAGTGGGAGAGAGGTGGTTTGCCAAGGGATCCCTTTGAAGTGAACCAAGCACCTCTATTTATAGCTTGAACAGAAGCCCGGCCACAGCCCCATGTCCAGCGGACACGCCCCCGTAGCCATCACTTTCTCTTCCTTCAATAATTGTTTTTGTCAGCATAGGGCTCAACACGGCCCGTGTCCAGTGGGCACGGCCCCGTGTGCAGAAGCGTATCTGTACTACCAAGATTATGCGAATCTTAGCATTGACCACGCCCCGTGCTGAGCTGGGCACGCCCCCGTGGTGGGCGTAGAAGCTTCTACAGCTTTGTCCTTTCGGCAGACACCTGGCCACGCCCCCGTGTCCAGTGGGCACGGGCCGTGGTCAGCCTTCTGATTCTTGATTTTGCTCTTGGGGATGCTGTCAAGGGGTCGGGCATGTCACGTTTATTCCTTTTCTTTGTATTTATGTTAGTTTTTGCTGCATATTTGTTCCTTTTGCTTGTTTAAGCTCATTTGGTCCTGTAAATTCAAAAGTAAGACAAAAACACACTTTTTCCAACATTAGTACTAAAAAAGGGTTGGTTTTATGCCTCATTTGATGTAATTCATATATTGCATTTTACACACATCAAATACCCCCCACACTTGAATCTTTGCTTGTCCTCAAGCAAAACTCTTTATTATGTGGCTTACACACCCAAATGGAATGGGTAGAAGAGAAGTTT
This sequence comes from Helianthus tuberosus, assembly GCA_030545235.1. Classification (NCBI taxonomy): domain Eukaryota; kingdom Viridiplantae; phylum Streptophyta; class Magnoliopsida; order Asterales; family Asteraceae; genus Helianthus; species Helianthus tuberosus. Next base: position 154,175,367 of record CM060351.1, read on the forward strand.
TGGGCTTGTCTTGAGTGTCGGGAATCCAAGATCGTTATTGGGGGTTTTTTTATTTTATTTACAATCCTATTCGTTATGATTTATTTAGAACGTTTCATAAGAGAAATTACTTATTTGGGCATAACATGCCTCTTTAAAATTCCATTTATATACAAGTTCACATACGTCACGGGAGATCACTCAACACTCGGCCGAAGATGTATTTTTGTGAAACACTCGAGACCGGCATGGAACTTACTTCCACCATATGCTTGCCAAGCAATCAATCATCCTCCTTTTTAACTATAAACCTTTGTAAATATCAAGAGGACATGTGAAAGGGTTAGGCTTGGGCTAAGGGTAGGTGGTTTTGGTTAGTGGTTAGTAAAAAGGGCTAAAAGCATAAAAAGCGGCGGTCATCGTAAAACTTTTTGTTTTTGTGACTTTTATTCAAACTAAGCATCTTCAAACAAAGTTTCTTTGAGGAACTTGTTTGTTTATTGCTAGACTTTCACTTTTTTCAATAATAAAGAAACGTCACAAGATAACCGAGCTTTTTACTAAAATAAAGTGTTGAAAAGAAAAAGGTTTTTGGTGGGTAAAAGGGTGTTTGTTTTGTGGGTTTAGAAATGAAAAGGTTTAGGCTCAAAGGGGTTAACTAGGGGGTTTTGGGTAGGTGATAAAGAAAATTGAAAAATAATGGTGTTGAAAGGAAAATGGGTTAGTCCTAATGCCTCCATCATTTACTTACTTGGGTTTAAGTTGGTAAGGACCGCGAATGTATCGTCGTGGCAAGTTCTAGAGTTGTAAGAACCAAGCGGCTATTCACACAAGAAATGAAAAATGAGCATTTAGTTTAAAGATATATGCTTGTATGCTCAATAAAGGCTCAAAACTCACTTGTTGTGGGAATGGGTTGATAATGTGATCAAGTATATATAATCAAATTTTAATTAGATTTGGAGTTAAATGCTTGGTTGGTCCCTGTGGTTTGCAAAAATTGCAGACTTGGTCCCAAATGTTTACTAATTACACGCGTGGTCCCTGTGGTTTTCAAAAATGCACTCGGTTGGTCCCCAGCCCTAACTTCAGTTAAATTTCTCAGTTAAGTCCATATTAAATGACCAAAATACCCTTCACTTGATCAGAACTTTATCATCTTCAACATATACACATTTGCAAACACCCCCCTTTATATCCAGAACTTTCTTCAACTTTATCATCTTCAACAAAAACCCAGAACAAAAATTAGTTGAGGATGAGCAATAGTTGGGTGTTGACCCCCTCTGCAGCCCATGATCTCCAATTTCCCCCCAATATTCAACACCCTTCCTTCTTCCAGATTACATCTGGGATTGAACTCGGGTCTTCTGATATTCATATCGGTTGTGATCTTGACCTGGGACTGTGCTTGTTGACTATCTTACTCTGCTTTTCTTTTCTTTTACCGAATACGGTGAAATTATCTCAACACTGCATCTGATCTTGATCTTCGTACATTGTGAGGAAAAACGTCATTTTTTAGAGGCGATGATGATGAATTTCTCGTTGTTGTCTGAGTGAATCAAACGAAGCTTGAGACTTGCCGTATCTTGGCGGGGTAAATTTGTCTACTGTTAAATTTGAAGTATGAGTAAGTTGAAAGTGAAATTGCTGAGATGAATGAGGCTCCGGCGAGAGAGATCTTGGTTTCATCTGAGAGAGTTGCCGATTTCTTGTCATTTGATCAACTGATTGAATATGAGCCCATGATTTCGTATTATGACATGTTTGATTAAACAACTCTCTTCTTTTAATGGATTGGAGGATGATGGATGATTATGTTGTTGTTGCTGCTGTTATTATTGTCCCAATTAAAATGGCTATGATGATGGAAATTATTGAGCAAACTCGCAATTTACAGATCTGATTCATATCTTGGCTAGGCAACTCGGTCGGTATGTTCTGGGTTAGGGTTATGGTGAAGAAGAAAGGGGGTTATGGTGAAGAAGAAGGGTATTTTGGTCATTTAACATGGACTTAACTGAGAAATTTAACTGATGTTAGGGCTGGGGACCAACCGAGTGCATTTTTGAAAACCACAGGGACCACGCGTGTAATTAGTAAACATTTGGGACCAAGTCTGCAATTTTTGCAAACCACAGGGACCAACCAAGCATTTAACTCTTAGATTTGTTATGTCGTTTCATAATTTTCTTATGTTGGTTCTTTTTATCACGACACTATTGGTTGTAAATTTGTAAAAATATAACCTTTTTAGAACTTGTTATTCCTAACTTAATCCAAGACAAGTAAAAAAATGAAAATTTTTGAAAAAAATTTGGGGTGATTAGCAGTTCCAATAGAGTTTTGTGTAAGGCTTGTTATTAGGACTTGCAAAATTCAAGGTTTTAGCATCCCCCCACACTTAAATTACACATTGTCCTCAATGTGTCCCAAAAATAAGTTTTTAGGCTGATTGAATGTGTAAAAAGGTGTTAAAAACAAAAGTTTGTGTTACTGGGCGTCTAGCCACGGCCCCGTGTTGGTCCGGGCATGGCCCCGTAGTCAGATCGCCAGTACCAAAATTAAACAGAAGGCTGGGCACGGGGCGTGTTCAGTGAGCACGGCCCCGTGTCCAGTTACCTGAACTGGGCAAATTTCTGCAGAGACTTGGGCATGGGGAGTGTTGGGCTGAGCACGGCCCCATGCTGAATTTGCTATAATGCTGGAAAATTGTCGGGAGGCTCCGTTTTTGTGCATGGGATATGGTTTTAAAGTTCCCTTGTTAACCTCCACCTTTTCGAGGGTATTTTATTCCTGAAAAGTAAAGCTAAACTAGAAAATATAAAGGTTAATCTAAACTAAAACTACGGATAGTTCCTCGGAATGCCTCCGTGGTGCGCCACGTTTATATGGGTCCTTGGCTAGACCCAAAGTCAGTCATATGTTAACCAAGTGGGATGCTTTGCATCCCATGTTGCACCATCGGAGAGCGTCATCCAAGCTTGAGGCTATGACATCCATGTAGTTGACCGGGTCGTCTTCTACTCTTTTCCCAACCCTGAACTTCATATCCTCGTCTCCGACCCTCAATGTTAACTTCCCATCACTCATATCTGCCAATGCGTGAGCGGTGGCAAGGAATGGTCTTCCTAGAATGAGTGGTACTTCGGTGTCTTCCTCCATATCGAGTATTACAAAGTCGGCCGGGAAGACAAAGTCTCCGACTTTTACCAATAGATTTTCGGCGACACCTTGTGGGTATTTGATAGACCTGTCGGCGAGTTGTATGCTCATCTTTGTGGGGCTTGTCTTACCTAGTCCGAGTCGGTCAAACATTGATGCGGGCATGAGATTGATGCTAGCCCCAAGGTCGGCTAGTGCATTACATATAGGTGATCCCCCAATGGAACAAGGGATGGTGAAGCTTCCGGGGTTGATTTTCTTTTGTGGGAGTTTGTTGAGTAGCATGGCGGAGCATTCTTCACTTAAATTGACTAATTGCAATGTTTCAATCTTCCTTTTGTAAGTGAGGAAGTCTCTCATAAATTTTAAATATTTTGGCATTTGAGTGAGGACTTCCACAAATGGAAGATTGATATGCAATTGTTTTAGTAAGTTTATGAATTTTGTGAATTGCTCATCGGTCTTTTGGCGAAGTAACCGACCGGGGTAGGGTACTGAGGGGCTCTTGGTAGGTTCGGGAATTGGCGAAGGAGTTGTTTCCTTTTGGGTCGTTGGTGAGGTCGTGGGTTGAATGGGTGGATTTTTGTCGGATAGGGGTAGCGGAGCCTCCTCGGGACCTACGGTACGGTTTCTCAATGTTATGAGATGCACTTGCGCCTTTGGGTTGGGCTCGGTATTGCTAGGTAACGCGCCTTGTGGTCTCCCAGAGAAATTTTGAGCTAGTTGATTTAGTTGTTTTTCATTGTTTTGAATACTAGCTTGTTGATTTCTAAAGTTTGATTCCATTTGTTGGAATCGGTCCGAGTTCTTCCTTTAGGTGTCGGAGATGAGGCGTGAAACAGTATCTTCAAGCCTCTCTTATCCCCCTTGTTGTTGTTGAGAGAAATTTTGTGACTCGTTTCTTTGTTGTTGAAAGTTTGTTCGTTGGTTTTGGTTTTGTTGGTTACTGCTATTGTCGGGTTCTCTCCAACCAAGGTTAGGGTGGTTACGCCATCCTTGGTTGTAGGTACCCGTTGGGGGACCCGACGGCCTAGGTCTATTATCAATGTAGTTTACCATTTTTGTTTGATTGTCCATTTCTTTCATACAACTCCAACTTTCATGTGGCCCACCACACCCTTCGCAAGCCATAACCGAGGCCGTTTTTGCCATTTCTAACTTTTTTTTATTTTTGAAGATTGGGCCTTGATTTGAGCTTGTAAAGAAGTGTTTTCATCTACCTTATGGGCGCCCGGGGCAATAGATTTCGTGCCTCTGGGGGTGTGCCATTGAAAATTGTTTTGAGCAATTTCCTCAATTTGATTATAAATTTCATTTGGGCGACGATTACCTAGAAGTCCCCCGGAGCTAGAGTCGAGTGTTTGTCTTGTGTGTGGCAACAACCCATTTTAGAAAGTGGATACTTCTTGCCATACTGCAAGACCATGATGAGGGCATTTTCTTAATAGCTCCTTGAACCTTTCCCAAGTCTCATATAAGGATTCCCCGTCCTCTTGTGAATATGTATTAATTTCAGTCATTAGTTTAGCTGTTTTAGACGGAGGGAAATACTTATATAGAAACTTTTGGGCTAGATCATCCCAAGTGTTTACCGAACCACTTGGGAGGGTGTTAAGCCAAGCCCTAGCTCGGTCTTTTAGTGAAAATAGAAACATCCGGAAGTGGATGGCGTCGTTTGATGCCCCGTTGATCCGGAAAGTATCACATATTTCCAAAAATTTGGTAATATGTAAATGTGGATCTTCGTCCGCTAGGCCATGGAAGGTAGCGGAATTTTGGAGCATTTGGATTAAATGCGGCCGAAGTTCGAAGTTATTGGCATCGACATTTGGTGCATTGATAGCGGCACCGAGATTACCTACCGTGGGTCATAAGTAATCCATTAGGGTACGCTGATCAGCCATTGGAGGTTAGTCCCCCGAAACTTTCTCTTGGATTTTAGCTTTTAGTCTTTTTCTTAGAAGGCGTTCGGGTTCGTCTAGAGGTTCTTTTATGTCTTTATCGGAACTGGAGCTCATGCACTGCGTAGAAAGTTTAGGTGCTGCGCCTGGGTTCCAAGTCCTGCGATAAAAACAAAAAGAATGTTGGTCATAAGTCTCACCACGGCCCCGTGGTCACTGACCACGGCCCGTGGTCGTGGTTACAGTGATTGTTTCCTGGATCCCAGTTGCTGGAGAGTTCAACATGGCAATGTGGTGCACCGCCACAGCCCCGTGGTCACCCTTCTGTAACTCAGAAAACAAAAACTGCCAATAAGGTTGCTGGGCACGGCCCGTGTCCGACCAGGCACGGCCCCGTGCTGAAGTTTGTAGAAGCTGAAAATTTAAGAAAGATCCTAAAAAAATAGAAAAATAAGAAAATATGATTAGGCTGTTGATTCCTAACTTTCTTAAAATCCTTGTGTCCCCGACAACGGCGCCAAAAACTTGGTGTGTGCAAAGCGTGATATGTTTTTATTGAAATTTTAAGCCCATTTTACACATTAGTCAAGTTTTAAATTTATAAAACACGATATTCTACTAACACTAAACACACACTTGGGCAAGTGCACCCATCGTGAGCGTAGTATAGCGTTGGTAAGATACCGAGGTCGTCCAAGGATACAAGAGCTTTTAATACCGGTTTATCCTCAACGTCTAATCAAACTAAAATTTTTGAGAAAAGGTTTTTAAAATATGAAAATAAACTAAAAATGCAGAAATAAAATAAAATAAAAACAGATAGACAAGATGAATCACTTGGATCCGACTCGCCTTTAATGTATCCTTTGATGATTTCCTCACTTTTGCACTTTTTAAGAGATTATCTTAGTTATAGTAGTAGGCCCCTCTTTTGAAGGTGACATTACCCTCAACCCAGTGGTTTGAGTCAGCAATGATACAATCTCAAAGGGTCGGAATATTGAAGGATAATTAATTAAGTTATTAATGCGAAAAGTGGTAGGCCCCTCTTTTGAAGGTGATGTTACCCTCAGCTAAGTGGTTTGAGTTAGCAGGGATACAATCCCGAGTAGCCGGTTTAATGTATTAATAGTAGTTTACATATGAGGGGATCAAGTCATTCGCACCCCCACCATCCAATACCAGTGGGTATTGAAGGAGGTCCTAGTAAGCTTGACCCAGGTCCTTGCAGGATCTATACAATGAACAAGGCAAGAACCTTACTAAACCATTCCCTTAACCCCCGACCAGGTAGCCAACATATCTCTATATAGACCTAGAGATATGAATGGTGTAAATATTTTACTTTATATAGACAGTAAAGTAATGCCAAGACACCACGGTCAAATAATAAAGAAGTTTCACCTTCAACATAAGAAACTAGTTATTAAAGTCATTAATACAAAACCAAATAAAAAGTGCGAAAAGATTAAAAATCAAAAGTAATACATTAAAGACTTGTCTTCACCAAGTGATGTAAGAGACTTAGCCAAACATGGCCTTTGATTGACAAGAACTCTTACTATCAATCTTGGATCCTAAGACTACTACACACACTCTAAGGTGGATGATGGATGATGGTGGTGGATGTGGGTGTTGTAGTGGTGGTGGAGTGGTGGCAAAGTGGGAGAGAGGTGGTTTTCCAAGGATCCCTTTGAAGTGAACCAAGCACCTCTATTTATAGCCTGAACAAAAGCCCGGCCACGGCCCCATGTCCAGCGGACACGCCCCCGTGGCCATCTCTTTCTCTTCCTTCATTAATTGTTTTTGTCAGCATAGGGCTCAACACGGCCCGTGTCCAGTGGGCACGGCCCCATGTGCAGAAGCGTATCTGTACTACCAAGATTTTGCAAGATTATGCGAATCTTAGCGTTGACCACGCCCCGTGCTGAGCTGGGCATGCCCTTGTGGTGGGCGTAGAAGCTTCCACAGCTTTGTCCTTTTCGCAGACACCTGACCACGCCCCCGTGTCCAGTGGGCACGGGCCATGGTCAGCCTTCTGTTTCTTGTTTGCTCTTGGGGATGCTGTCGAGGGGTTGGGCATGTCACGTTTATTCCTTTTCTTTGTATTGATGTTAGTTTTTGCTGCATATTTGTTCCTTTTGCTCGTTTAAGCTCATTTGGTCCTGTAAATTCAAAAGGAAGACAAAAACACATGTTTTCCAACATTAGTACTAAAAAAGGGTTAGTTTTATGCCTCATTTGATGTAATTTATATGTTGCATTTTACACACATCAAACGCCATTAGCTCGTCTCTTCTTTGCTGCAGCCTATTCTTGAATATCATTGCAACCCTGGATTTTGCATCGTTCGAAGGTGCTAAATCACAGAGTTGTTCAATGAGAAATAGCCTCCCTGTCTTCAACATTTCCTCCATTGGCAATGAATATTGCACCCCTTGTTGATAAGTCGCTTCAACAGTTCCTGCTTCTTCATGCGTCACCCAACTGCTAAGTGTTGGTAGAGGAATATCGTCAATATCATCATCATCTTCATCATCGTCTTCTGCCGGAAATTTTCTCTTCAATCTACTTATTACAGTTCGGGTTCTTTCACAAACGTTGGCCATTGGAACCCCAAGGGCCAGGATATCCCTCTGAACCCCTTCATCCATACCAAGCATGGCTTTGATTGTCCTTACCTTCACCCTTCTCCTGTCAGAGAACTTTATGATGAATCGTCTCTCCTTCCCTTCAAACCACCATGCAATAACCTTAGCCATTTTTTAAGTTTTTGGCGTTTTGGACAATATGTGGCGTTTTAGTCAATGTTTTTGGCGTGTTTGAGGTTGTGTTCTCGTGGTCTACTTTTATAATGACTTTTTTCCTGCGCATGACAGGTAATTATAGAGTTTTGAAAAAGATAAATAAATTCAATTCCCCAAGTATTTGGCTTTCAATATAATAAATGTTAGTAATTATGTTTCCGTCGTTTCATTTTACTGTTTGCAGTTACCGTGTTTTGTTTTCAGGTTCATCTGTTTTTATTGTGTAACACGTCTAATCTTGACGGTTGTAATTATGGCGTTTTGTTTTCCAGTGGCGTTTAGATAACGATGGGACTTTTTGTTTTATTTTCTTTGCACATTGTTTTAAGCTTTTTTAGATTTATTATAATAGTACTTGTTCAAAGTAATTTTATTATAGTTTGATAGTTTTTGGGGCGTTTTATGGCATGATGGCATTTTACAAGCATTTGCCCGTTTTGCGTTTTATTATATTTTTCATTATAGGATTAATGTTTTTGTTGCTGTTAGCTGAAATTACATAACAAACAACAGAAAAAGAAAATAAAAAAAAACAAATAGAAGCAATTTATGAACTAAATCTTCAGTGTCATCAGTCTCTTTCTTCTTTTGAAACTACAAGAACTGTCACAAATAAATGGCGTTTTGGGTTTGGCGTGGTTTATTTTCTTTGTTCATGTGTTGAAGTTTCTTTGTGGATGTTGGAGACATAGATCAACTCCGTGTAGGTGGATGCTATCTGCCTGTCGTCTTCATTATAATCATCGAGGCCAAAGTAGCATTTACACTGGGATAGGTCTCTTCTACTCATCCAAACCTTCTTCAAGAACAAAGAAGACAAAATGACATATGGGTGTCATCAGTCCCTCTTTCTTGAATTTTGTCCATCTCATGCAGCAAAATCTTACTCCCCTCACCTAACAAATCATTCAGCGAAACTTCATGCAGAACGTTACTGAGTATCAAAGAAAAGATGTTTGCCATCGTTGATTTCTCTCAACTTTTTGGCGTTTTACATTGAGTTGTATTTTTTAGGAACCACTGTGTTTTTTGTGTGTTTCTTTGGTGTGATAAACGGAAGGTGGTGACTGGTGAGACGCTTCTATTTATAGGATTTTTTTTACGCGTAGTTTAGGCGGGATATTATTTTTATAACAAAAAATGTAATTAACATTTATCCGGATGTGAGGCTTGGCGTTTATATATTATGGCGTTTCACATTTTGTGACGTTTTTTAGCCTGGGAGCTTAAATAAAAACACAGAAAAAACTACGCAGTGATAAAATTGGTGTTTTGTATTTATTTGGCGTTTTATATTTCAACGGCGTTTTATGTGAGAAATGATGTTTTACCTTTTTTACCCATAATGAAGCGCGTCCACGTAATAAAATTGATGTTATTTACGAAAACGCCATCGCGCCAATCTAGTCCATAGATTGTTTTGATCGGACGATCCATAACCGTTCTCACCGTTCTCACACTTTCCACCGTTTTCTCTTAATTCTGACCCTATATATATTTAGAAAAAGTATATCGTACAATATGCCTTAACGTATGCTGCGTACGCGATGGCAAAGTCGCACGTTTTGTTACAAAAAAATGAAAATCTCATGTACAAGAATTCTTTGAAATCGTATGTGATAAAGGAAAGAGTGGAATTCGCGTGTTCAAAAATAACTCTAAAATCGCATGTACAAGGAATTTTTGAAATTGCATGTGATAAAGGAAAGGGGAATTCGCATGCTATAAACCCAATTCGCCTGTTGATAATGCATCGCTTACGCATCGTACGTTAAGGCATCTTGTACGTTAACCGGCCTATATATATTATATAACATCTTAAAAGACAAAGACTTTCAAACTTCGACACCACGACCCCCTTTACTTTGAAATTCCATAACGACATCCTCATCTTTCAAACATTGCCAACACCACCCCTCTGCTTTGCTTTTTCACCATCACCCCCTCAACTTTTACACATTTACGCCACCATTCCTCTACTTTTACATTTTCACCGGCACTCCCTCATCTTTTACACATTTTCGCCACCATCCATCTGCTTTTACAATTTGCCTTTTTTAGACTTTGTGTTTTTACCCCTTTCGCTATTACTCCATTTTTACATCCACCCAACTTTAAAAAATTACAATTGTAACCCCTAGACTACTACTCCTACTTTTGCAACTGTCATTGCATTGTGTTTTATGAAATGTCTTAAGCATTGTGTTTTACACTTCGTGTCTACCTTTGTGTTTTACACTTTTTGTAATTGTCTTTTACGCATTGTGTTTCGCACTTTTTTGTAATTGTCTTTTACAGACTGCGTTTTACAAATCATGTATTGTCTTACTACACGTTCTCATCCGTCACGCGCCGCAACAACGCACGACGGGCAAAATACTAGTATATATTAAATCAAAAGTTTATTTTTCAAATAATAAAGCTACAAGAATATGAAACATTACTAAACAATAACTTAAGCTAAATAAGTATAAAACTTAAAAGTTAAAGTTTTCGAGTATATATTTCGGGTAAATGCGTATATAGTTTCGGGTAATCGGGTCGGGTATCATCAAATCTATACTCGTTCCATACCCGCGAAATATTTTTTCCCCATACACATACCCAGCCCCATACCCGTCGGGTATCAGGTATACCTAGGGCTGACAAATCATATCTTAGCAGGTTTAACAGGTATCTGATAACGCCAACAACAAAAATTTTAAACATGAATACGACTCCTTTAACTACTTTATATCCAATGTCTATAAGACAGATGTATATTTTATTCACCTAGAAGGAGAAATAATGGATCATAACTTTCTAATTTTGATTATTTTTAAAAACGTAAAAAATCACATGGTGTACTTTTCTGTTATCGTGTCTTAGCAGATTACCTATTGTCAACCCTAGGAGGCTTCTATTGGCTTTTTTGTTTCTTTCTTGAGTTTTTTTTCTGGACTTTTTTATTTTTTTACTTTTCTTTATGTTTAATATTTTAGTTTTACGTTCCTTTTTTTTATTACAGTTATATTTAAGATGGTGTTTATTTACAGTCAATTTAAAATCAGTCCGTCACGCAGTCCGATTTAAATTTATTTTATGATTTTCAGTCGATGTAAAACACGTGTTGATATTCTTTTGAGTATATTTCTTTAAGTTGCTATACTTAACCAAAATAGATATCGACCGAAACCTCGCAGCGTAGCGCGGGTAATCTTATTAGTTAATTACAATTAAAACAATTTATAATGAATTCGAAAACTTGAAAAACAATTTATCATCAAAACATTTCATTCTTTAAAGAAATGGGAAATGGACTATATCACCCTAAACTAAGCAAAATAGGCCAATACCACGCCCAACTTTCAATTTGGCTCCCACCACCCTCTACTTAACGTTTAGGTGGCAGTGTCACCCCTTCGTTAAATAATCACTAACTCAGTTAGGTTTTTAATCCTACGTGGCAAGGGGATGAATAGGTGGACAGCCTACGTGGCTAGTTTTTTATGACATGGAAGAATTTGTTACTAATCAGATAGAACTCAAAGATTCAATCATAAAATAAATTCAAAATCATAAAACCTAAAAGGCTAAAACAATCTAGAATAAATCACTTGCACTCAATCAACCACCACCAGATCACCTCCTGCGGCGACCATCCGAATACTGCGAAAGCGGAACAACCTCCGGTTCTAATGGCTTTAAGCAATACGGTGTCGTTTTGCTTCTGATATTCGATTTCATAAACCCTAGAAAGAAAGTTCATTTCTATGTAAACCCTCCCTAGAATCAATCATCAAAATCACAATGTCAGACAACAATCCCTTCGAACTCCAACAGCTAATCATCAACAAGCTTCAGGCGTCCACGGCGGCGTCGATGGATGGTGGAATCGCCGCCATTGATGGAGGATTGGAGGATTAGGGTTACCGGTCTAATATGGTTGATTTGGACGAGCCGAGATCCGAACCGGAAGAGGGCGACCGGTACCAGAACCACCACAACTGTTACACATCATCCGACCGGAACCAACACAAGTCCGGCATCCTCTGTCACCGTCCGACCACCGATTACAAAGACAACTAACCCGGCCCGTTCCTTTGCAACTTGAACACCTTGGGAACTGACCTGACCCGGAACCCGGACCCATCATCGGGTTCTGATCCATCACTGATTTCAATACAGCCGCTCCGGCCAACACGCTCCGGCAAGTTGAGTCAACACAATTGAACCCATATCGGAAACGGAAGAATTGAGGTTTGTGTTTAGAGGATTTGGTGATAAGGGTGTGGATAATTCTTGCAAGGGATGATGTGTTTGTGTTGAAATGCAACTTATTTAGGGTTTTTATCAAGTATAAATGGGTTGTAAGGGGTGAGTCCATGTAGGCACGCCAGGTCACAACTCTTTTGCCACGTAGGATTAAAAACCTAACTGAGTTAGTGATTATTTAACGAAGGGGTGACACTGCCACCTAAACGTTAAGTAGAGGGTATTGGCCAATTTTGCATAGTTTAGGGTGATACAGTCCATTTCCCCATAAAAAAATACTCATGACTGAAAAACATCTAAAAAATCTTGAACCATTCTACTTTTATCTTCAATTTTCATAAACTGGATGTTTTCACAAACATTTAACTTGTACACGTTAAATGCAATAAATAAATTCACAACCTCCAGGTGGTTAGCTAAGTGGTGTGGAATAGCACCACTCGTCACGTCAGTACCATAGTGTCCTGAACACTTGCCGGAGGGCATCAAAGGCCGGCGCCAAGCTGCTGCTCATGAATGCTTAGCGAGCGTTAAGGGAGGCTGAGGTGGAGCCCACTGGTCTTGCAACAATAATCAATTTTCTTTGTTTTCTTAGTTAAAGCCCATTGCTTACGTGACGTTAACGTGATGAGGTGTTATGTTAAACCACGCCTCAATATGTATGTGTTTCTTTATTTAAAAAACAAAAGAAAGAAATAAGTCACTTATTGTAGAAAAAAATCTGTTTTGGGAGGATGTGTGAGGACACGAGAAACGGAAATACATACTGCTTTGGTGACAAAAGTTTTGGAAGTTGTTATTTGCAGATTCCTTACCATTATCGTACTGAAGCTGTTTATTTTTTTGCTCAAATTGGGTATTTATATAATTATTAAAATGAGTAAAAGTTGCAAAGACTTGTGACTTGTTACTTATTGGATATGTCCACAAAAAATTGGTGTAATCATCAAGAAACAGTATGTAGTAACGATGCCCACTGGTACTAAGAACAGGTGAGGTCCATAAGTCACTATGAATAATATCAAAAGGTAACAATGTTTTATTCAATGAATCATAAAATGGAAGTTTAACACCTTTGCCAAAAACGCAAGGTTGACAAATAGCATTACTAGGTTTTCCAAAATCAATACATGAAGAAGATTTAACGAATGCAATAAATGTTGTCCTGGGTGCCCAAGTCGTTGATGCCAATGGTCCTGGGAGATGGCAGCAAAAGTAGAAGGCTGAGAGGAGAGACTCTGGAGGGGAGTGGTGAGAGAATAAAGATCACCTGAGCTATTGCATCGTAGGATAGGAGTCTTGGTCTTAAGGTCCTTCACAAGAAAACCGAAAGGATCAAATTCTATATAAATTAAATTATCAATAGTTAGGCGACGGACATTATCATATATTAGGTCCTTAATTAGTTGTGGTGCGTAGAGGACATTATTTAATTTTAGGGGTGGGAATGGGGGCGGTAAGGTGTGGTTGCCCTGTCCAAGAATGGGAATGGTCATGCCATTTCCGACTATAATATTTTTAGAAGTGCAAGCATTAAAAATAGATGGAGAAATGTTACCTTGCTGGCTTGTCATGTGGCCAGTAGCTCTCGGGTCCATAATGCCAATCGGGTCCGATTGATTCAGTAATAAGGTGTAAAGAGCCTTGGCAATGTCAGTAGGAACAGGGCCTGCAGTGTAGGCTTGAGATGGGGCTGAACCAAGAATTACGGCTTCTGGATTAGGTCTGGGTGTCGACGGGTATGGGCAGGGTAGACTCGGGTTTCCTGCCGGTCACTATGAAGCTGATGCTGCGGATTTTGCAAGAGAGAACTCCATTGGTACGACGCCCATAACTGTGGAAAGACTATGTAGGGATGCTGAATCAAGGGGAAGTGACCTCGGCCTCCGCGGTTACTGTTTCCACGACCCCGACCCCGACCCCGACCCCGACCCCTCCCCCGGGAGCGGCCGCGGTTGCGATCCGAGTGGATGCTGAGTGACTCGTTTGGGGGAGACGAGGCTGTTACAACTGCTGCCAGGGCTGTAGCAGAGGAGGCAGCACTGTATTTTCTTTTGGATTCTTCCATTATCAAACGAGAACGTGCCTCGTTGAAGTCGGGTAGTGGTTCCCTATTTTGCAGGATAGTAGAGATGCCATCATATTGCTCGGTAAGATTGGTGAGCAGCTGTAAAACAAGGCGTTGGTTGTCGATAGGAGCATCGACACTTGCAAGTTGGTCTGACAGGAGTTTAACCTGTTGACACTAGGTTGACATGTTTGGAAAATTTTCCAAACGAATATTGGAAAACTCCTGTTGAAGAAAACGGACCTGGCGTTTTTGTTGTCCCGGAAAAGGTTAGCCAAGGTGGTCCAGGCGTCATAGGTTGTTTGACCCGGAGTGAGGATGGTGTGAAGGTCGGTGGATATTGTGCCATATATCCATTGTTTGACAATGGCATCCAGGCGAGTTCTAAGAGCTTTATCTTCAGAAGTAGTAGAAACAGTAGCCTTAGCCGCTTCAGTATCAGAGAAGGTAGCAGCCGATGCTTTCTGTTTGAGTTTTAGATGGTCATAGACCTGGTAAGCTCTGCAAGAATTCTGAAAAAGTTCTGCCCAAGTGGTGTAATGGGCTGCTTCAAGCTCTAAGGTTATAGGCACAAGATTTTTAATGTTGGAGATGGTCATAGCAGGATGAAGTTTGCTATCCATAACAGAGAATGGGATGAAAGACAAGATCAGAATTAAGGGAAGAGGCTACAGAGAGAGGCAATATATACAAGATGCTGAGAGATATTATCTCAATCAATATTAAATGCATATGATACTATACAATTATTTCGATATATATACACACCATCTATTAAAATCTTGATACATGACAATTTTAGAGCAGACATGAAACAATTTTCTTCTTGCTATAAAATGTTACTTACAAAAAATCATTAAAAAATATATGTAAAGGTCTAGTTTAAAATTTTGATCATTGTAATTAAAAGAAGTATATTTTCACTAATAACTGAATAGTTAATGATGGCTGTAAATAAAATAAGCTGTTAAAACACGAGCCAAAAGTAAACAAGTTAGAGCTTAACTTGAAGTTTATATGATGTACATACTTTAGGTCAACCTCTAGATAACAAGTTACAAGCCTGAACAATATTAGTCATCTAATATTACAATGTATAAAATACACATGTTACGTTATTAATTTTAAATATTTTTACAAATAACTATAAACATTAAACCACAAATATGATTATAATCACAATTTTATATAAAAATTATAAATAAAATAAATTATTATTCTAATTAAATTGACCGAACATGAACATGTAAAATAACTCACGAACCTCAACATGTAAACTAACTCACAAACCGAACTCTAGATTTACATAACACTCAAGAAAGGTCAACTCAAAACTCTCTTTAATTAAACGAATTAAGCTTGAACAGATTTCCGTTTATATTAAACGAGCAGAGGTTCATCTCTGCTCATTCACTCTAAGGCCTTCTATTATATCGGCAAAAGATCAAATACAAATAATCTTAACATACTAAACATACAAATTGAAGGAAAACTCAAAAAGACAAGGTGGCATTTTTGTAATTACCACCAACTATCAAAGTTACTATACAAATGTGAACTCAACCAAAAATACATAAAAAACACAAAAAAAAAAATTAATATTTTTTATAAAAAAATCGCTACATTTTGTTAGCAAAAAAAAATTGTTAAAAAAAAATAAAATTTTTTGTGTGTATTTTTTATTTTTTTTAGATTTTTTTAGGTTTTTAGGGGTTTAGTTTTTAGCATTTTAGCTTGGGGGATGGGGGTAGGTTTTTTAGGTATATTTGTAGAGTAACTTTGATACTTATTGATAATTACAAAAATGTCACCTTGTCTTTTTGAGTTTTCCTTCAATTTGTATGTTTCGTATGTTAAGATTATTTGTACAAGAACTTTCCCCCTATTATATCATCCGAAGTGGCAGCGAGGGCTGCAGAATGGATGAGAACAACATGGCCGGGAGATCCGATGTGGCAAGAGGCGGTGACACGCATTATGCGTGGAATGGGCACCGCGCAGTGACGAAGAGAACGAAGAAGAAAAGTGGTTGTGTGAACACGACGCCCACACTAGGGCCGAGAAAAATGTATACCCAATGGCCTTAAAATGGTGTGATTGTGGTGAATAATTTGCATTCAGAAAAGGTGTGTTCATAAAATAACAACTTGTTCAGAGAAGACCAGAAATTAATAATGTTATCAAGTAGGGAACAAATTCTGGCCACTCCTCAGAAATGATTGCTAGAGTCCAACTATATCTATCTCTACACACACACATATATAATAAATATATATAATAAGTATATAAATAATAATTGATACTAATTTTGACCACTCAAACTTGGTTTCTAAAAACCTAATTATCAATGATTTTAATAGCATTAACAACTATTTTCTATCAATTACTATCTTCCCATATATACAAAATGCTGACTACCTATAACTCCATGTCTTCATAATTCCATTTTCAGCTGGTTTGTATACAATGAAACTGCAAAGTAAATGAAACACAATTGAATAGTTTTTAAATAAAGGGTAAACAAGTAATTTGAAGAACAATCAATTTGTAAAGCACACGATTCAAAAAATATTTACCTGAATTGCCAGAAGAATCATAACTCAGAAACGAGTTTTCGGGAGTGATAAAATTCGGGTTTGTCTCTTCAACACCCCATAGTGGTTGGGGAGTTAACCCATCGGGTTGCCATAACTGATGGCTCAACGGTTGAGGTGAAACCATACCCGGAAAACTACAGTCCATAAGTGACCCACTCTGCAACATTTCAAACGGGTCAAACAACCTGACCAAAAAGAGCTAAGACCCGGTAAACGAGTGTCAGGGTGTCACCCCTCTCACATACAAGAACCGGGCCCAACGACCCTAACTTACCGCATTAATTGCTTCTTTATACGACTAATGTATGCAAGTACCATTTATTATTACTACCCAATGGAAACAGTGGTTTGAATGTACAGTCCCACAAGAGTAAATACATTTTCTCCAATCAAAGTGAAAATAATTGACTTTTGTGGTCCAATTTCCAAAATGTAGTTTAGGGAAATTATGGCAGATGTTCATTGGTTTCATGTAATGGAACTTGTATGCATTTGATTATACGCCGTTCAAAAAAAAAATTTGATTATACTGTCTACCGGTAAAAATATACCATTAAATGCGTTTAATCATTTTTTCTAGTGGTACGTTTTTATAATGGTAGAAACCGAAAGGAACTTCTGAGTTATAGCATAGCATGTGAAATTACACATAAGTAGATAAAAGGACTGTAAAATTATTACCTCAGCAGAAAATATGTTGTCAAGGTTGATATCGATGTTAGGGTGCACTGCAGCTAGTCTCATTGATAAAAACTGCGGAAAAACAAATAATGCGGGTCAATGTATATACAAAGTTATAAAGTTTGCTACTCTTTTTTTAGTAAACGTAAGAACCCGTCATGGAAAACAGTTTTGAGACGGATTTTATCCGACTTTTTATTCTCAAATGTTTTGTAAACCATCTAAGTTTTACTAAAAAAATGTGAAAACTAACCTCTACTTGACGTTGTAGGGATTGTACATGATTAATAATCTCATCAAGCACCATTGATGTACCTGAAATCTGCAAGAAAAAGGTAAACCGTTATTCCTAAAACCGAACAAAGATTATTGCAGAATTTTATGTCTGTTGTTAGAACACTATCTGTATTTTATGATATTTGAATTTGAGCCCTCTTAAACATAAGAGTGTTCGCCAACTCTACTAGGAATATGTTGGTAAACACTCGTTCATGTATACAAAAAAACTAAATTCAAATCCTATAAAATTATATACCAAAACGTATATACCAAAAATTTGAGATTTCCGACCGGGGGGTTGAAAACGTATATACCAAAAATTTCTATAAAACCGGGGGGTCAAAAACGTATATACCCAAAATTTCTATACGAAAACTACACTCTCCACTAACGAGCGAAAAGTTCGGGGGGTCGGCTGCCCCACAAAGCTACGCCCTTGCCTATAATATGCAAAAAAAAATCATCTAAAAAGGTGGTAAATACATATATACAATTATACATCCGTGTCAAAATAAATTTTGAGCTATAAAAAGCTAAACTAGATGAGGAACCAAGTCAGTAAATGACATAAATACCCTTGTCCTACTATGCAAGAAAAGGAAAAAATATGGGGAATATACAACTAACAAGTAACAACACAAAATGAAACAAGAAATGTAACATGCAGCAACCATTTGTACAGTACAAGCAACCAATGCAGGTGAATACCAAACTAGAATATTGCTAACCTTGTTACAACCAGGGACCAGCTCTTGAAGCAGCTTCATTCTAGCATTGATCTTCTCTCTTCTTGCCTAACAAATTAAAACTAATTAGTGATTACAATAAAATAATCTCAAATAAACTTAATAATTAGTTTCACTAATCATGAAATATTTACTCGTTCAGCTAAACTATGACTATCGGTTGCTTGACCTCTCCGAGCACGAACATGAACGTACGGAAGCTCCTCGCCGTCATCATTCGCGACACTTTTGATCTTCTTCGCCGATGATTTAACCTAATTTGTTCAATTAGTCATAATTGAAAAAACGAAATCTGAAAATGATCAAATAAAGTAAAAAAAGCAATACAAACATTCGTCTCTCGCTCTTTCCGCTTCGTTAATTTCGATACAACCGGATCTGACGGATGCGGTGATGAATTATGCATCGAATCGGAATCAATCGGCTCTTGTTTCACCAAATTGACGTTATTAGGGCTCGAATTCGGTACAACTGAGCTCGTCGTCGTCTCCAACGAGTTTTCAGCTGACGGAAACACCGAGGACGGGAGATTATTAGGTGCGGTTTCGTCAGGAGAGTGCAGAAGCTTCACCGCCTGGGTCGCCGGAAGCTCTAGCAGCGCCGTGAACGAATTACCGGCCTCCGGCGGTTGTACGACCGCCATCAGGCTCTGAATTTCTTCACCGAATTGAAAAGTTTCCATACCTAATTCTCCACCTTTGTTCATATATAAAGTTATAAAGTTGAAGTTATAAAATTAAAGAGCTATATGAAGAGCCAGCACAACAATACTAACAAAATACTCTAGTTGTTCATATAAAGTGGAAGAGCGAGCTAGCTAGCTCAATACTAACCAAACCAAAGCAAATACTAGCAAAAGTAACACAAGACTAACGAAATACTCTTGAATTAGAGTATAAAAATGGAGAGGTAGCTAGCTCAATACTAACTAAGCAAATAGTATTGAAAAAGTAGGTTGAGGTTTGAAGGTGAGATATTAAAAGCAGAGGCGGTGAGGTGATGGAAAGTGACGGAAGAAGAGAACTGCCAAACGGTACTTTCCACTTTGTGCGGCAGAGAAAAGAGGAGCACCTTTTCTCTGTCCTGAATCAGATTAAACTATGGATCTGGTAAGAGTTGATGGGTGTTCTTCAATGGCGGATCGGTGTGTGTGCGTTTATCAAAAATAAATATCTAGAAAATGAAAGCAACCACAAGTTCTAAATGAATTATTATATTATACTAGTAGTGTTACGAATTAGATATACGAGTGTGATGTAATTTAGATAAGAGAGAGAGAGAGGTAGGGCGGGGACCGGGGGGGCGGGGGACCGAATCCGACACTGGTGTCTTAACTATTAAGGATGATCCGTCGTTGTCCTTCCTAATTTTTACGGCCAGCAAAATATAGAAATTGAAGTCACACTTGGGAAATATGAATAAATATTATTACTCAACTTTTATCATGTAGTATAAAACTTATTAAAATTGTTACTAAGGGGCTGTTTGGTAGCCTCTGAATGATCATTAAGAGGTTACCTCTTAATGGAACCATTAACAATTTTACCAATGAGAAGGTAGAAGAATGTGATATGTGATGATTTACCATTCAGAGGTTACCTCTTAACCATTCAGACTTAAGATTACCTCTTATTCATTCAGAGGTTTTAAACCATTAAGAGGTAGCATCTGAATGGTCATTAAGAGGCTACCAAACAGCCCCTAAGATGGTTGTTGTTTAAAGATGGTGCTCTAAAGAGACTTATAGATTAAACTCGACAATTTGTTTCTCATCTCATATGTCGACATCAGCTCTTGCCTAACTGTGGCTTTGCACGTCCACTCGTTGTAGTCGAGAGCCTATCTGTATCATCGTTGATCCTCTTTACACCACGGTTTGTCCATCAAATGTTTGTTTTCTTGCTTCTTTGTCTACGTCAACGACGACATCAAAGTGCTTTTAGTGCTAATACTTTATTGTGTTTGTTAGAAGGCATTTTAACTTGAAAACTTGACAATACACTCCTCATCTCATTTGTCGACATTGGCTCTTGCCTAACTTTCGCTTCGCATGTCCACTCGTTGACGAGAGCACATCATCATCATCGCTGATCCTCTTTGCACCATGGTTTATCCATCAAATGTTTGTTGTCTTACTTCTTTGTTTACGTCAACGACGACATCAAAGTATTTTGAATAGCATAACATTATTGCATTTGAATTGACTAATTGAATTTCTTGCTTCTATGTTTACTTTATTGTATATATATTAACTAAATGAATGTTGTTTCTAACAATGAATTGAACAAATAGTCTAGTACGATGATGGTAGATAGTTTAGTTTCATAGACGATGAGTGTTGTTGGTTTTTTAAACACTTTCACACCGCCTCACTAACAAGGTATTTAGATTATTGATTCACTTTTTTTTTGTAAACACGGTTTCATCACCGTCTTTGGTGACTCACTAATCCGTAGGGTTTATGCGAGGTACGGCTCTAAGACGTTGAACCTTACAAGATTCATATTAAGTTCCCATGTTATTTGTCTATTACACTTTTAGAAAATATAAATGATAGAATTGTTATGAGTATGGACATGGATAGTTTATGATTTACAAACATATGTTATTATCAATATTATTATAAAATAGTCATAAAAATGATCACACAAATCAAACAAATATTTAACACAAATCAAACACGCCCCCTCAATATACATCTCCCCCAGTGTGCGTTTCCATCTTTGAACACAACCTCTTCTTCCTATTTTCAACACTAACTCATATGTGGGTTATAGTTGTACGTGGGTTTTATTAGGGATGATTTTATGTGTTTCTTTTAGGTTGCAAGTTATTATATGATTCATTCATATGTGTCTTAGTATGATTATGTAATGGGCACCCCTATAACAAACATGTGTCAACTATATAATCCCTTGTGTCGTCCTCTTCAACCTAATGAACTTTAGCCCACTCCCTTATGCAAAAGGGTAGATAAATGCCCTTTTTAAGGGACTCTTCTTTACATTGTAAGATTAAATATTTATTTATTTATATTTAATCTAGTAGCCATCATTATCATTTATATAATATAGATCAAAATATATTAATAACCTATTAATAATTAGTTGGTAATTGTTGATGGACCATATTACCCTTATTAACTAATTGGGTTTCCTCTTGGGTGTATAAATAAGGAGCTTATTAGAGAGTTAAAGGGTTAGACAATTACACAATACAAACAACCCCATAACATCAAATTCCTCTCTCTCTCCCTAACCGAAACTAACTCTACTTTCGGTTTCGTCACCATCATCACTTTACACCCTAAGGAGGAACCAGATCAAACTGACAACTATGTCGAACTCCGTGGCTGCGTCTCTGTCTGGATTCTCTACTGATGCAATCAAAGATATGTTATTCCGGTTTTCCTTCATGTTTCAAAAAGAACTGATCAACATGTGGTATCAGAGCATATGTTGATAAATCAGTTTTGATTTTGTATCCATTATTCTGGGATCAAAAATCTGGAAAACGAAATTTTAAAGCCTTAAAAGTTCTCGGCTGTTTTCGAGTCCTTGTTGCTGAAATCCCTGTTTTTCGGAAGTTGATGTTTAATGAATTTGACTCGAAATTATAATGGGTAAAACTAATATTCGAAATCTGATAACAGAACTATTAAAATCTAGATTTCGGAACCCAGAATTATGTTTTTTTTTAGGGTTCATCATAATGTTCTAAGAAAACTCGAAAAATTCCCAAAGATTTGGAATATAATTTGGATTAGTGGGTGTTTTTCATGATTTTGATCTTAATTTTATCTATTAAAATTTCGAAAATTGTTAAAGGATTTTCAGTTATTATTTTCGAAATATTTGATAAGTTTAGATCATAAATAAAATTGGAAACACTATCCCAAAATCCCTTAAATTTCGAGTTTTGGTTATTATCACAAGAAACAGCTATTAACAGTGGGTTTTCGAAATCATAAATATACTAATCGCACAAGTCCCTTAATAGTCGCACAAGATCAGATCAGATATGATCTGATCGCACAAGACATTCGCACAAATTATTTGGGCCTCACTGATCGCACAAGTCATTATTGATCGCACAAGTCCTTACTGATCGCACAAATTTGTTTTGGGCCTCATTGATCACACAAGACTTGGGCCTTATTGATCGCATAAGACTTGGGCATTACTGATCGCACAAGACTCGAAACCTCATTATTTTTTAAGCTGTTTAATGTGACCTAAATAATGTTTTACAAAACCAAACTAGCTTACAGGTGGTTTGCTATTAAATACTTGGTTTTGTTTATACTTAATTAATTAATAAGGATCAAATAATGTTTTACAAAACCAAACTAGCTTAACTTGAATGAGCTTCTGATGTATCATTTCTGGCCAAATCTGATTTAATACATCTATTTATTGTTCAAGTATTATAAAAAGCTATGTTGAGTATGCATTACACACGTGAAATGTCTTAATTCTGGCCAAAGCTGATTTAATTCATTTATGTTTAGCATGCTTGACAAGTGCATAACTAAAGTGATTGTCTCAATTCTGGCCAAAGCTGATTTGTCACGATTACTTTGCACATATACTTAAATGATTACACTTCTGGCCAAAGCTGATTTGTCTTTGTTTAAGTAGAATTTTACTAAGTCTATTATTTTTTTATGTTAGTAATAGACATATCACAATCTCTTCACATAATGATCCTTATATTAATGATCCTTAATTAATTTTATGATCATTTCGTCTGTCTTATTCTTAGTACCCATAATTTTACTCACTATAATTTACTTCTACACATATCTCATCCACTCTAATTCCTAAACCTAAAATGTTTGCTTTATTTAAAGTTTCTATTAGAATTAGCTCTTAAATTAAATCCTTGATTATTTCTTAAGACACGATAATCCTATTGCTCTCTTCTGATAAAGATTATAAAGAAGAAAAATTAGAGCATGATGATTAGGACAAATCGAACATGATGTCTCTTATGATAATCAAGAACTCTCTAACATAATGCTATCACTAAAGTTATTTCAGATTAAGTCTTTCCTAAGGCTAATCTCTTATATATGGAAGAATCACTAGAACTCCTAAGATGCATGCCTTCTTTTAAAATTCTAAACTATAAAGTTAAGTGGTATATGTGAGTACATAATAATGTACAATACCATGACCCATAAAGTTCAGGGCTTACGCATGGAAATAAGTACATTTTCCAGTACCTTACATATTAAGATTTTCACTTGTATAATTTGATGCCTTATAAATCAACTATAACACTCAAAAATACCAAAGTATAATGAGTGTGTTGATAAGCAACATATGTACAAAGAAATAAATGTTTGAAGCTGGAAAATAAGTTATTACTCACTTTACAACCACTTAAAACCTTAAAAGAGGATTGTTCTAAGGTCCATAGACAAATTACAACTGTTAATTCCACCTCTAAGGTTCTTCAAGGGAAAATCTCACTGCATCATTATGTCATTAGACTAGACATAAGCAACGAGACTATCCATTATTCTAAAGAACAGTTGGATGAATTAATTAGATAGTCACTTATTAAAGATATTTAAGTCTACTAATTATAATATTCCTATTAACACATGATTAGTCGACTCTAGTTTTAAACGTTTCCTTACCAGAAATCAACAAATAATTAACATAAGAGTTAGTGACAAAATTAAATGTTAAGGCTATAAAAAACCATAATAAGCAGTCTTCTAACAACGTTTTTCGATACCTTATATACTCTGAAGATTAATCAGAATATAGTATCATAACTAAGCAATGTTATGAAGGTTGTGAGGTTTGCATAGTCAACATAAAGTCACACTTACCTTAAACTCTCATTTTATTTGTTCTAAATATCTGGATTGAAACATTATTAAGATAAAACTAGATGATACCTTACATTTTCACAACTTTTGTCATCATGCAAATGAAAAATTTGACAAAAGGAAAATGAGACTTACAAATTTCATCCATTATAACCAAAATTCATGAGAAATCATGACATGGTTAATGAGGATGATTTCTTATCTAATCTCATTCTAAGTGATTTTAAATCATGACGTTATAGCCCTAAATATTACCTGGCTCAAGGAATAAGTATGGGTCCATCATAAGTCATTCATTGACATTCGTGGAACTTATTCCAAATGGAATATTCAGACATAATTCATTTATCATTTAAAGACTATCTACTTGTATCTAAATTTTGTCGTATATGGCCCACGGTCTTATAAGAAATCTATTCATATATGTACTTAATAAAATTTCTATTAAATATGTCCCTAAGTTTCTTATGATATCTGGACATTAAAGAAATCAAATAAAGTCTAACATATATATGATAGGTTCCCACGTCACGTACCTCTTTGAAACTTCTCTTGTAGCATTTCTAGAGATATTAAAGATCAGTGGGAGCATTAAGTGTCTTAATAATAACTTGCAATAGTTGCAAGAGGTGGGGAGTGAAAACTTTATATTACTTCAATTTACACCTCTTGTACAAGACACTGCTCTATCTTGACACTGTTCTATCATAACTTGTCTCCTTAAAATCTAAAGCTACTTTTACAAAAGTTTCATTGTTGCTTAATTGTGGGCACACTTAGATTTCTTATCTAAACTAACATAATCCTCAACAAGAGAAACTACAATGACTAACGTCATTAATATGTTCATTAATATGTTTTCTCTATTAGAATTTGTTTGGTCGTTAAATATTGACCCTAAGCATGCTGAGTTCCTAAAGTTTTCTAAGATCAGTGGGAGCAGTCAAAGTCCTTATCATGACTTGCAAGGAATACAAGAGGCGGGGGAAGAGTGTCATTAAATTTCACTCCAAATTTAACTCCGATTACACCTCTTGTACACCATACTGCACCATCTCTTACAAACTTAGAATCCTGAAAATGATAGCAACCTAATCAAGAGCTAATCCATAAAACTGAAACTTCTAACAAACCCAATAATCAACTCAGGAGGTTATCTAGGTTTAAAAACCTACTAACTTTGATGATTACATAACCTCCCTAATTTGGAGTTGAAATGGATTTTGGAAAAGTTTACTGATCCTATCTCTTCTAATTAAGCCATTAGTGTCAATTAATCTTCTAAATGGAATAAAACAGTTTTCTAGCAAAACTGATCTTATGTGTTCGCATAACGTTTGGGATTTGATTGAATAACCTAAGAGTGTTCATAACTAAACCAAATCCTGATATAAACGTTAAGACACAAAGAAGCATGATTGATTGTCAAAGGTTGTACTCAGGAAGAGATAAATTATTAAAGAATCTTTATTACATATCTAACAAAAGATTTCTTTTAGGATCATCACTGTTCTAGTAGCTTATAATAGTTTAAAGCTACATTAGATGAACATTAAAACAATTTTCCCTAACAAATGGCTGACATATTTACATGTTCATAAAACAACCTGAAAGTTCCAAACTTAAGGTTAAAGAACAGTTTGTCTATAAGCCAATAAAATCCATGTATGGTTTAATGCAAACATCATAATGTGATGAAATCTTAACGCAATTATTTTCATCAACAACCAAGTGGAATAATGTACCTACCTCAAGATGAGTGGGAGCAACTAAGATAAACTTGTCTATATAGATGATATTCTTTTGACAAGTAGATGTTACATAAGTCAAAGCATTGTTAACACAAACTTTGATATAATAGATCTCAGAGATATCTCTTACATAATAGATATCATAACATGTTAAAATAGACCAAATGGGACATTACTTCCGTTCCATAAGTTTAACATTAAATTGGTCCTTACATATGTAACAAACAATACTGCTCTCCTTTAGAGGATAATATGATAAATGAGATTATTTCTTACGCTTCATTAATTAGAAGCCTTATGTAAGTTTAAGTCTATACTCGTTTAGATATTACTCACATTGCAACACACTAGATATGTCTAGATTAATGTGAAGCATTTAATAGAGTATTACAATATCTTTAAAAGAAATGAGAGACTATATTTTAAAGAAGAAGTGAGAATTAAAACCGGTTTATTACTCTAACTTTGTAATAATCAAAGATGACAAAATGTAATTTTGGGTATATCTTTATGTCAGCAGACAAACCTATCTCATGGAGGAGTCATAATAAACTGATAGCAACAACCTAAGTTATAATGACATAATATAGTCACTAAATGTTGTTGGAAATTTATCAGTGGACTCATAAGTTTATTAACTCCATATAATTAATATATTGAAGACTTATTGTGATAAAGTCAGCTACCATGAGTCCTTGAACAGTAACAGTTCGAGAGGTGCTGCATTAAATTTCGATACGCAATTAATTATTCGTTTATGAACGAATTGAGGAAACTAAATCTTTGTATCGAATGCATTCGTGATATGCTTAAGGATCCTATAACTAAAAGTCTATCACCCATAACTATTATGTAAGCGCTTATAATAATCACGGGTATATTGATGACTATGTACAACTGCATATCGTACTATGAATGATTAACTTTTAATATTCCTCATCAGTTTGATTTTGTATGTCTCTAACATATGTTCTGCCGGTGTAATGACATATAGACAAATATGAATACAAATCAAACGCTAAAGGGTTTGTTAGTATTTTGATCATAACTGTTAGGTTTTAAATTGAGGCTGTAGTATGACTAATGGGGGTCCTGAGTCGCATAATGATTCAACGGCTGTATTTCTCTGCTACGGTTCTTGGTTTAAAGCTAAAATGAGTATTAACTTCTGATCAGACTAATCTAATACTCATGATAAATGATTATTCGGCTAAGTGGGAGAATGTAAGATTAAATATTTATTTATTTATATTTAATCTAGTAGCCATCATTATCATTTATATAATATAGATCAAAATATATTAATAACCTATTAATAATTAGTTGGTAATTGTTGATGGACCATATTACCCTTATTAACTAATTGGGTTTCCTCTTGGGTGTATAAATAAGGAGCTTATTAAAGAGTTAAAGGGTTAGACAATTTCACAATACAAACAACCCCATAACATCAAATTCCTCTCTCTCTCCCTAACCGAAACTAACCCTACTTTCGGTTTCGTCACCATCATCACTTTACACCCTAAGGAGGAACCAGATCAAACTGACAACTATGTCGAACTCCGTGGCTGCGTCTCTGTCTGGATTCTCTACTGATGCAATCAAAGGTATGTTATTCATGTTTTCCTTCATGTTTCAAAAAGAACTGATCAACATACATTGGTAGTCTTCGCTCTCTTATTATATTTTAGTTATCTCGTACATATAACATTTTATACATGCTTGTGCATATGCTGACTTGACGGCCGAAGAATGCTCATCAAAGTCACACTATGAAGACAAACGACCCTCACCGAGTACTTTGTAATGTATGTGGCTTAACCCCAAGCCTAGGATGATAAGAACGACTTAACTTGATCGCTAAGACAATCTAGATATATTTATTAGCAAGTCAATGAAATAGATTTTGTTTGGGGTTTCCAAATTTGTGTTTTTAGAACCTTGTTCATGGAATCAACTCATATAAACATTGTTTTAGGTGGGTGTGTATCTTTAATGCTTATGTATGTGCTTGTTAATCAATTTCAATTTAAGATTTATTTCATGTGTGTTTATGTATGTTCTTGGGTTTTAAACGATTACTAACACCACCACTTATGCTTTGTGATATTCACACATGTGCATTTTAAGTTGTGTGTGTCGATGTGTATAATAAAGTTTGTGGTATATAAATCTTTTCTCATGTTAGCAAGACATTTATATATATGTTAATACACGGACGTTAAAAAATATAATATGTTATAAGAAATTCAAAAGAATACATATGTTGTATAACAACTCTCGAAAACACCCTATAGCATCCCGTATACGCTAAACTAGACCCGTATAATCTTAATTTCATCAAAAATTAAATAAAATAATGTTTTTGTGTGCCTCGCAGGCCACGACATAGTCAGGGGGTGGCTCGCGGGTCGCGACAAGGCTTTACTTGCCGGATACCCCATTTAGCCACGTGTCCCCTTCGTGTTAGACCTACTATGGTGAGTTGCCACCCTAGCCGTAGCTAGGGGGTCTCTTACGGGGCGCGAGAGGCAGACCCCAGTGGGTTGTGGGGCGCGAGCGAGTGCCAGATTTAGCTTATAAATTGAGTTGTTCAGCTTCAGTTTTCATCGTTCAGATTTCTTTCTCTCTCAGCCTCTATTATAGCAAATAATAGCTCGGTATTATACCCCTAAAACACGAAGCTCTGCCTCGTTGTAAGTATTTTAACCCACGATCACTAATTCTTTACCCGATTGATCTAGGGCCCCGTAACGCATGTCGAGACTCTACCTAACTATGTTTGTTGGGGTTCTGTCTCGTGTTGTATGGCTAATGTGATTTGAGTTATCTTATTAACACGTGTGCATTGTATGTTTTAATAGAAAATAATCAGGAACATCAACAGGAAGTTATAGTGTGACACTTCGGATTTTCCCGGACAACCTTTCGATGTAACGTGTGTGTACGTATGTTTTATTAAATGAAAAATTCATGAAACTATTCGTTGTTACATGTTATGTGTATTTATGTATATGTGTATATAGATATATATGTGTGTTATATATTAGAGCCGAAACCTCAACCCGACTCGAGACCCGGAATGGTCTCGAGTGAACAGTGAATTTGGGCCGGTTAGGGCCTTGCGACCGAGAACCCAACCCGGAAACCCCTAAGCCCACTCGTGACATTATATAAACCAACCCTCCCCTCCCTTAACCATTTTTACAACACTCTCCCTCACTCACTCCTTCTTCCTCACTAAAACCCTAAAACCCTAAGAATCCTAGCAACCAAGATCACTTCCTCACTATCTCATCTCTCTCGGGTCCAACCATAGCATCGAGGCTCGCGGATTCAAGCTCAAGATCATCTTTCGGAGCTTAGTTTATCGAATTCTTGGACCACTACTTCTAACCGGTTAGCATGAATATCCCTATAGTTGTTTTGCTTGTTTGTCTTGTTACTAAATGATGATTGATTATTGTTGTTGTTGTTGTTTTTGTTAAGAAATAGAGTATAAATCAGCCGAGTTAAATGCTTGATTGTTATCCGGTTGGTATAAAGGGTTGGTTAGAGAATCTTGCATGATTTTAGGTTGTTATTGTAGGTTGTATGTTGATGAACATGTATGACGAAAGTGACTACTTGATGGTTGAATAATCTGATTGTCCGTTTGATTATAAGGATTTTCGGTTAAAGTCTCTTGTTAGTTGTTGTTGGATATTGCTTGAATGATGTATGAATATCATGATGAACAGCATGAATGTCACTCAAATATTTTGAATATGCTTTGTTTGATCCAAATTAGACACATTATAGACAAACAGACATGTTAGTGGATATAGTACACAATTTACATGAAATTGCAATATCATTGGTTAGTACAGTTTGCAGGTTCTAGAAGGTCTTCTTGTGCACGTAATCACGGTTGCGAGTCGCAACCTTTGGTTGCTACTCAAGACCACATCAAGTCTTGTCGAGATCTCCCAGTTGCGAGTCGCAATCAGCACGAGTCGAATCCGGTTGCGAGTCGTAATCACTGCTGTCAAGTCGGAACCGCCGGTTGCGAGTCGGAACCTCTGGTTGCGAGTGGTAACCAAAACGTGATGAACCGAGACCTCGGTTGCGAGTCGTAACCTCGGTTGCGAGTCGCAACCACCCTTGTCTCGACTGGGCTACTTTGTTGTTATTGGGCTTTGACTGTTGGGGCTTTCTGTTGACTGGGCTACATGTTGTTACTGCTGATTGTATGTTTAGGGCTGGCCCAATAACCCCACTGTTTGTTGTTCCGCATGTTATACGTGTTTGCTATATGTGTTTGCCGTACATGTTCGCTGTGTGTTTATTTGTACCCAACTTGACCCATACTTGGTAACCATGCTAGGGCGTGGTGACCAACACACTTGACCGGGTAAAATAATCTACCGAGCAACCCAAGGTGAGTTCACTACTTAAAAGCATGCGTCCCGGTGGTTTGGGACACGAGACTAAAACAACCCTATCCCCTTGTAAAGGGGATACCATCTACATTCCTTCCCTAGTTACTGGGAACAAACTTACTTTCCTTCCCTTGTTATTGGGAACCTTTTAGTTAATTACTGTTTATACGGATTGCAACAAACGGCACTAAACGAAACTCTATCACTTAAAGTCCCTACTACTTAATACCGATTAGTCGCCGGGGCCAGGCGAACGGGTTATTAGTTGATAGCGCTATTTAGGTCTTACCAACCTCACACCGTGCCAAGGTATGGGATCGGTCGTGAACTAATGTACTCAGGCATCCGTCAATGATGATAGAACATTGACATCGGGGCACTCTCTTGCGGATACGCAACGGTCACCTAGTGTTCGGTATTGGAAAAACAGTTTAGTTGCTAACTTTTGGGGTAGCTCCCCATGGCATGTATAAACGGATAAATTAACTGGTGAAACAAGTTTTTGGTAATTAAAACTGGACAACTAGTGAACTCACTCAGCATTATTGTTGACCCCTTACTGCATGCTTTGCAGGTAACCAGTGACTCAGGAGCTTGCAGCTTGGGAAGTGTAGTGGTCGTCTAAACCCGCGTGTTGGGTTCTAAATAACTTGAACTATGAACTTTGTTTAAACTATTTTGCCTATGCTTCCGCTACTTACTTAACTGTTATTTGAACCTAAACATTTGAACTTTAACGATGGTGCTTACTAACCATTATGGTTGGTGATCATCCTTACTATTATCCAATGCTCAGTATAATTGGTGGCTGGATCCTGGTCGGTCACGCCCTCAAGCGGACGGTGCTCCGCAGGTGGAATTTGGGGGTGTGACATATAGAAATACCTAATTCTACAAAGTGAATTCATTCTCTTTTTCTCACCGTTTGTGAGTCATTCTCTTTTTCTACCAAACTGTTTTACAAAACCTCAAATATTTTCAATTATACTTAACAGCGATTGAGTCTTTGTATTCTACAATTGCTACCGGTATGTGGGGTTTTGTATACACTACTAGTAAAGCGTTACTATTGGACAAAGAGTTAGCCAATAGTAATATGACCAGAGTCATGGAACTGCCAACATGACAAATACTGAATGAGTATATTGGTAGATATAAACATTGTAATCGCTCTCAATAGTGTAAAATTATAAAAGCTTGTTTTGATTAAACTGGTATGCACTCGCTAGTACTTCTTGCTGATAAAATCTTTTTAAAACGCGTTTCAGGTAACTTAATGTGAAGCTATAAGAAGCCAGCTATGAAGCATTGAAGGCTTAAAGAAGTGGCTATAAAAGTTACATAAATAAAAGTTCATGTTTTCAGCAACTAGGGTTTATCCCTATAAATATATTATCAATGAAACATGGGTTTTATCTCATTTGTTAATTATAAAAGTTTGGTGTTTTGAAACTCTGAAATTATTTCCTAACTACGATCCTGATGTCTCATTTCCGCTGCCAAATTAATAAACACCGATACCACTTGACTGGTTTGCGGCTCCCGCTCCCGGGATAGGGGTTGCGACATGTTGGCTATTCTCGTGAATTTAAAGTTATCATCAAACAAAACTAAAACAAATACAAGTGTTTAACTTGGCGCTAGAAAAGAGGCTTTACTCATCTAAGATCCTAGCATACACTAAGAGTTCTATCATTGTTCTTGAAGTACTTGGTCTAACTGTCTAAGTCACCTAGGCTTACATATGTTGCTCTAAAAGTAAAGATAAGTCATAATGCAACATATTGATTGTTGGGCAGACTAGTCCGTGGTTGGTCCAATCCTCCAATGTGTGTGGTTTGCAATTTCGTCCCCTACAATGGTAGCGTGTTTGAATATTTCTAGCCAAAAAAAACTTTAAATCGTATTCAACGTTGATCATCTCTTGTACCTCGCTACCATCTATGGCTATGAGACGTATCGATGGTACAAATGTCCTCATAACATATCTTGTTGCAAACACAACAACATTATCACATGATTACTTGTTGAAACAACTTTACAAGCAACTTAAGTCTTTCAAAGTGATGGCAACTTAACATTTTGTTATGTACTTGACCGAAGTTGACAATCAATCTTTGTTTGTCATGGTCCACTTCTTGCATCACGGGTTATCTCTATTAGTTATACCTTTAAGATGTTTTTATCATTTTCTGTATAATCATATTGTAGATTATATTTGCCATGACTTGTATGATTGAAACAAATTCGAGTGTCTTGTGATAACTAAGAGGTAGCAAGCCTTTTGAGGCTTTATATGTTAGATACTTACATTAAGATAATAAACTATCGTTCAATAAATAATAAATTTTTGATTGATTACTAGACTGACGACGGTAAACACGTAAAACAATATGCATAATATACATTTTGAATATGTTTCTTTATAATTTAACATATATAAAGTAGTTTCTTACTACTTTATACGGAATTTAAAATAACTAGTTAAATTCCACCCGCGCGTTGCGGCGGGGACCCAATGACTACAAAACGCGTGTCAGTAACGGCAAGCAGATAACGAATACCGAATATCAAAACATAAATAAAAATGTCGTGAAAAGGATAGTCAATCCGTCCTAAAAGAAGCGATTTTAAATAACCTAATATATAATAATAGGACCCACACGTCCTACACGTTGGAAAGTCGGTTGTTTTCAGTTCAGTTATTACGGTGCTAACACGTTAAAATATGGATGAGCTCGGTACCGGTAACGGCACCGAAAGTACCGTTCCGGAAAATCATCGAAATTAGGTACCGGCACCGAAAATGCTCGGTACAATACGATATGGTATTTGAAGGTAAAAATCAATAAATATAGGTATGGTGCTAGACCGGTGTCGAATCAAAAGTAACGATTCTGAAAATGCCAAAAGGTGGGTACCAAATTGGTACCAAAAATGATTTGGTATAGTAAATTTGGTACCGATACGATACCGGTTTGATTACAGGATTTGATACGATTTGCTCATCAATAATCTAAATATCCAAGTTAATTTTACATGCTACAATTCATTCATTACGTAAAAAGACAAAAAATAAAGCAAAATAAGTTGTTGTGTATATAAAACCTCATTCAAACGAAATACAGTTTACTTACCACAGTACGGCTTGATACGGTCGGTACTGGTACGGCACCGGTATTTGAGGGTAAAACCCGATGAATACCGGTGCCAAACGGATACCGTAAATACACTCAGTTTGGTAAATTTGATACCGGTACCGGTACCCAATACTATTCATTCATTTATATTTTTATTAATGTTAATTCATTTCTCTTACTGTTCATTTACTTCGATTTTTAATATATAGGTCAATTTTGTTGGTTTACTTCAGATAATTTTGTTATTTAACATTGACAAAATCAATTTTGTACAATCATCTTGTTAATCTAGACAACTAAACTATTTATTTAGCTCTTTCTGTAACATAAATATCTACTTTGTAAATATTTATTTATGAGACACAAGCATGAAATTGCAACATGTGATAAATTGGAGGGAGTAGACTGTAAAAGAAAGATATTAAAAAGAGTAATGATTATGATTTAATGTACAAGGGAATCGTTGTACAGTAGAATACATAAAAGGACCACACTCGGGTGCCCCATTCGAGTAGGGCTGTGCACGGTTTGATTCGGTTCGGATTTTGGGCAAAATTAAAATCGAAACCGAAATTTTGGTTTTCGTTTTTTAAAACCGTTCGGTTTTGGGTTTTTTCGGTTTCGGTTTTTTCAGTTTTTACATAGGCTCGGTTAGATTTTTCGGTTTTTAAAACAAAAGTAAGTAAGATTCAAAAATAAAAAATAACTCAAAACTTAATAATCTTTCTTATATGGTTACATTTAAGTTATTAAACTTAATCGTTTTAACTAAAAATGTTTACACAAACCTAACTTTCAAATCTATTTTTATGTTTTTTCAAAGTTTTTATTAGGATTTTTTCTTTTATAATACTTTGAAGATTGTTTAATTTTTATATTAAATTTTGTTATTTGTTATAGGCAATAAATAAATAATCTCAATTATAAATAAACATCTTAATGTTTTTATTATAAGTACTTAATATTCAAGAATAAAATTAATAATTTCTAATAGCATGGGTTAAACACTTAAACTTAAACATAAAAATATATGTTTTTTCATTTCGGTTCGGTTTTTTTCGGTTATTGTAAATGGTTATCCAAAAACCGAACCGAAATTATTGGTTATTAAAAATCCGAAAACCGAACCGTCGGTTTTTGTTTCGGTTTTTGTCGGTTATTTCGGTTACGGTTCGGTTATTTCAGTTTTCTGCTCACCCCTACATTCGAGTACTAATCAATTTTCGGTAATACCACCATCGTCACTACTAAGCTAACCAGGTAAGGCTTGCGAGTAGTGAATCCGGGTATCACTCACCAAAGAATGGTGTGCGCTTTTTTTAATTAATTTTTAATAAAAACATACTTTAGCGTACTTGAAAAGAGTGGCTTCATTAATCAGGGTAGTTAGTGGTAAGTTTGAAGTGGTCAAACCTCATCGGTTGAATCTTAAGGTAGTGCCAGCTGTTCGTGAGCCGAGTCGAGCCGAGCTTGGGCAAGCTCGGGCCCGGCTTGGATCTGAAACCGAGCTGAAAATCTAAGCTCGGTCTCAGCTTGGTTTTAAACTGAGCTGACTCGGCTTGGCTTGGTTTGGCTCAATTTTAAAAAGAAAAATTAATACATAGCTATCAAAATTCAATATTTTAATATATTATTCAATGCTTTAAAAGAACATATTCAAAAAAAATTCAACCTAATACGTTAAAATCCATCACGTTCAACAACGCAAAATAAATTTTATTTTTTAAGGAAATACAATATTAGTTCACTAGCATGGTAATCAACTTTCAAAAATGTCACGGCCCCCGTCCCGGTTTTACCCGGTCCAGGAGCCGCGGGACAGAAACTGTAACAACTCTCATTAAAATTACCATTTCTTATGTTATTTTGCCCAATAGGAAACCCTAATTGAGACCCCCAAGAAATATTGCGAGACCCCTAAAATTTTCAGAATAGTTGGAACTATGATCAGGGCACCTAAAACTCAAGGGGGTATTCCCTAATTAACGTTTATCCATTCAAAACTGTTACAAAACACGTATTTTCGAAAAATTCCGACTCACCAAGGCTATACAAGACACGAGGCTACTCTAGGCTAGGGGGTATGCCCCGCGACTCGCGGCAGGGGTGGAGGAACCCTTCGCGACACGCGGGAGGTTCCAATTCGGGCTATAAAGCCCCTGGCCTGGGACTTGATCTGTTTGCATGTTTCGACGTTAAATTTCGTTACGTACACACAATTATACACTGTTTCGTTCAAAAGTAGTTATAATCTCGAACCTCTGCCGCAATAACAGGGTAATAACTCGATCACTGCTACGATTTAATGTCCGATCGATAGAAACCAATCCAATGGATGTTTAAGTGCTGCTCAAACTTGGGTTATACTTTGTCATTCGTCGTGAACTCAATGGATGTTTAAGTATCGCACTTTGTCATTCGTTGTGAAGGTTTTAATCTCGTGAGTTGTCGTAAAAGTTGTATTAAGTTACTAACCTAGTTTTTGTGTACATTATTATTTGAATTAGGTTAACAAGGCTAATCAGTAGGCTGAACTCTGCTCGTTTAAATCTGCAATGTGAGTTATTCTCTTTTTATCAAATTGTTTTCCCAAAACTCTACTTGTTTTCAAAGTTATAATTACAGGGATTAAGTCTTTGTAGTCTTCAATTACAGCCGGTATGTGGGGTTTTGTATACATTACTTGATAACCGTCACCATTGGACAACGAGTTAGCCAATGGGTGATATGACCATAGTCACAGAAACAGGTCGAGTGACAAATACCGTTGGGTAATTGGTTGATATATAAACATTGTAATCGCTCTTAATACTGTATATTATAACAATGTGTCGTTTTGTACAACTTGAATGACTCGCCAGTATTTCCCCGCTGATAAAACCTTTTTAAAACATGTTTCAGGTGATCTGCTGTGATCGAGGAAAAGTGATGTGTAGCACTACAAGCTTGAGGAAGTGGCTCAATAAAATGAATAAACATGTTTTTGTAAAAATAGGGATTTCCCAGTGAAATTCCCTTATTGTAAATTACAGGGTTTATCCCTAAATTATGAAATGAAATAATCGGGCATTTTCAAGTTTTAAACGATCCTGTTAATAATTCCGCTGCCAAATTAAATAAATACCACGGGGTTTCTGTCCCGCGGCTTCTAGACCGGGTAAAACCGGGACGGGGGCCGTGACAGAAAAAGGTGGTATCAGAGCCACTGATTTAAGCCTATTAAGTATTTAGAAATACTTGATTTTCCTGATTTCCATCCTGTGCTTATGTGTTTTTGTGTTATTTGACTATTTGTTAAATTACAGTATGGGTAAGCAAAGAATTTCGGACATCTATCGTCAATTAGATAGTTCATCAAAAGATAAGGAAACTTCATTTTAATCAAATTCCTCAAGATACTCAGCAGATACTGAGGAAGGAATATTTGTTCGTAAGGCACAGTTTGAGAAACCACTTACCATTAAGAAAAGAAGTTGGATTATTAGAAAAAGTCAAGAGAAAATAAAGAAGTCACAACCAAAAGGAGTGATGGTTAATAAGGAAACTCAGGAAATAGGCAATAACCCATCATGGGAAAATGAATTAGATGAACAATGGGCAAATCTCTATATGTTAGCCACTACAGCAGTAAATGTTAACTTTTAATTAAGTTAAACTGCCAACACCCTGACCCAGTACTAGCTAGACTAAAATAAGTTACGGATGCCTAACCACTAGTATATTTCGAAATTCAGTTGTAATTTGTAATATAGAGAATCGTAATATTTCGTTTTAATAATCATATTAGATATTTGTAATTAATAATTTTTCTGATTACCTTTTTGTGATTATGTGAAAATTTAACTTACAAAGTTTTTAACCTAGAATTTTGTGTGTTTTCTTCATATATACTAAACAACATGAATGAGTTGTCTGAAGCTCTTCAGAATCTCAATCTCTATTCTGTTAAGGTGGAAGTTTCCAGAGACTTTACCGGTTATTGTGCCGACGTTGATGAACCTATGGAATTTTAAGCCCAGCCTCCGGAGAAACCAAAGCCAAAGAAGAAAAGAAGATTCGTGGGCTGGAGGCGTGTGCGCAGGAAGAAACCAGTGACACGAAAAGTTGTAAAGACTGAGGATCCAATGGATAAGGGCAAGGGAATAGAAATTGGGGAAAGTTCTAGGCAAGACCAGGAAATGCCATCCTGGGAGGAGCTAGATCATAAACTGGCACTTAGTGACCTCATTGGACCACCCGGTGAAAACCTCTTTAAACTACCCAGCGGAAGCACAACTTCCAATTGACCTAGAGCCTGAGATCTCAGATCCTATTATCCACTCCCAACCTCTACCAGCAGATTTAGAAGAATGGTGGACCACCGACTGGAAATTTCAGAACCTTTTGAATAACCCTTATACCTTTTTCCCTCAGTTCGACCCGGAGCCCGCCCCAAACCCACCAATGAGCAATGAGAATTTGGCTGAACTCTGCCACTATGGCGAGGAACTGATAGACGCAGGAAATAGAATCCAGGAAGTGGGAGAACAGATCTCCTGGAAGTACGACGAGAGGGAACGTCGTTTCTGAGATGCCAGCTGACGGGGATGGTGTGACTGTGGTTGTGTGGTTGTAGGAATATGTGTTTAAATAACAGTAAAAATATAATCCTGTGAAATAACTTAAAATAAAACTCTTGTAAGATAACAGGTGTGTACGGACGCATAATACTATATAAAAATGGAAGTCGAAAAATCGACAATTTTGGCTATATGTGTTGACATGATTACGTGCAATTATTTTGTAATTGTTATTTATTTTGTGAAAATAACTTTTATATATATATATATATATATATAATATATAACCAGATGGAAAACGCTGGTAATGAACAAGTTAACGAAGGTAATCAATCCGCACAAAACCATGAAGATTAATTCCTGAATAGACAAGACATAGAAAATATCGTCGCTCAAGGAATAGCCAATGCTATTCCAGCAATTCTTGCTGCTGCATGAAATCCAGTTCAACCTCAACAAATTATTCCTAGCAAACGTACTCAAGAAGACAACTTCAGTAATAGCATAAATGGAGGCGGCAACATTAACAATAACGATGATGTAATGCAGGCCCCAATTCCTAAGAAAATGAAAGCTGCAACGCTTGGTTGCACTTACAAGGAATTTCTTGCCTGTAAACCTGTCGAATTCGTAGGCAATGAAGGGGCGACGGCTGCACTGCGTTGGTTGGAGAAAACCGAGGCAGTAATCAAAATAAGTAAATGTGCCGAGGAGGATAAAGTCATGTATGCTTCTCACCTTTTCAAGGAAGAAGCATTAGAATGGTGGAATACGGTGTTGCAAGCCAAGGGAAGCGACCTGGCTTATGCTATGAGTTGGGAAGAGTTTAAGCGTCTGGTAGAAAGAAAATTCTGCCCAGAATATGAAAAAGAGCAGATGGCAAACAAATTCCTGAGCCACCGAATGATGAATGTTGATTGCCGAGGGTATACTTTGAAATTTTTCGAGTATGCCAGAATCGTGCCTACTCTGGCTTCGCCAGAGCCGGTACTTATTTCTCGCTACATCTGGGGTTTAATTAGCGAGATCCGTGACATTGTCAAAGCTGCGAGACCCCGCACGATCGATGATGCGGTGGAATTAGCTAACACTTTGACCGACGGACTGGTGCGTATGCGAGAAGAAAACATGAAGAAGGATTTGGCTCAGAAAATTACCCAAGGAATCCGTATGGGTAATAATAAAAATTTCAAGAAGAGGGGAACTGGGCAATCTTCCACTCCGCCGTTCTGCAGAAACTGTAGAAAGAAACATTTTGGAAAATGCAAGGAACCCTGCAACTTCTGCAAAATGATAGGACATCGTGAAGAAGATTGCAGAAAGAAAACAAGGGTCTGCTATAACTGTGGAGAAGCGGGGCTTTTCAAACCAGAATGTCCTAAATTAATCAAACCAGCAGATAATAAGGCCAAACCTGCAGAAGGAACTAACAAGAAAAACGTAAGAGCCTTCCAATTAACTACGCAGGAAGCTGAACTGATTCCTGACGTAATAGCTGGTGTTATGGGCCATTTTCTGAGCGTATATATATCCTGACTAATATCCTGCTTTTGGTTGTTTACTTGTGATCAGGATACTGGATTAGGACATTGGTAACATCCTGGGCGATATCCTGGTGTTAACTAAATTGACCACATGCAGGTTAGAGGCTGTGGGTTACTAACGGTCAGATGGACTTCTTCTCCTTAGGACTTGGGCAAATCTGTTATGTGAGAAATGTTGAACCCGAAAGACCAGGTCTACAACGTTCAAGTGGGGAATATCCGCCGGATCCCGGTTTATTAGGGTAGTTTGTTGCATTTCTTTTACTATAAATAGATGGGGCGGATCAGATTAAGGCACGCAACTTTACACACACACTCTTTCGCACACTTTACTCTCTAGCTGCTAGCAAACACTATACACCAACACTTGTACTCGAATTACATTGTAACACCTAGTTGATCCGCATCGCATCCTGCACTGTATCCTGGTATTTGAAGTAATAGAAGAACAAGGCAGCTGCGATTGTCAGCTCCCGAGGTTTTGTGCCGGCGATCTAGTTTGATCAAGGGCTTTCCTCGTACATCACGTGTCAACCTTTACTTTTTTGCTCATTGTTTGATCATAGATACAGCTCTATATCCTAAGCTGTATCCTGAAACTGTTTTTGCAATTAACTTGATTAACATATTTTTCACGCATATTTATAGCACACTACCTCACTTAACTAATTTGATCACTTAATTGCTTCGGTAATTTTTGACCAAAACAATTTGGCGCCCACCGTGGGGCAAGTGGTGCTATTTTTGCTAAAAACTTTAGTAAAATCATTACTCGGTTTTCTATTGTCAAAACTTTTTGCTACATTGTTTTCAATGGCCTCGAGATCAAACATGAGCTCTTCCACCATGTCTGCTACAACCTCTGCAACAATTGGTTCGGTGCTTCCACCTCCTCCTCCACGAATGCAAACTTCTTCGCACGGAACTGAAAGTCATGTGGCTTGGGATGTTATCCCCGCACCCAGTACCCAGGGATCTGCTCCTGTTTTAGCTTCTAATGATGAAATTCTGAATTTGTTTAGTAGTGTACAGGAACAGATGAGGCAGCAGCAGGAAACTAATCGGATGCTGATGAGAGAGATACAACTCTTGAAATCCGGCCCAAGTAGACCTGCTGAAGAAACTGTCACTCCTTTGCAGCCTAGAGCTTTGAACTTCAGTTCTGCAGTTTACACTGAAGATAACCGGGGGAATATCGTGCTAAGCCATTCTCAGAATCATACTCCTGAGATACCCTCCTCGGTCAGGATGTCAACTGTGAGGAGCTCAGGATATGCTTCAGGATATGGCCAGAATCCTCAGACCGGTAATGTGTCAAATAATAATATTCTTGCTACTAACAACAATGGGTCTTTGCAGGATGCAGGTATGACGTCAACATTTACTAGGGAGCTTCAGAAATTGAAGGACATGATATCCAGTGTACCTGGAGTGGTCCAGCCAATTCCGGAAGTATCCCAAGACAGCCACAGGATATCCCGCTTTGCATATCCTATCTGTGATGCTGAAATCCCAAAGAGATTTCAGACCCCCAACATGAAACTGTATGATGGGACTACGGATCCTGAAGAGCATATTGCCCAGTATAGGGAAATAATGGAGATTAACCCTATCCCTCCGGAACTCAAGGAAGCATGCTTGTGCAAGGGTTTCGGTTCTACCTTGACGGGGTCGGCCTTAAAATGGCTGTTAAATGTTCCTCCTCACTCAATTACTTCGTTTGCTCATTTGGTTAATTTATTTAATAGTCAGTTTTCTTGCCAGCCGGAGTTTTGAGAAACTAACCAGTGATCTTTACAGGATAACTCAAGGACCTCAGGAATCCTTGAGGGATTATGTGAACAAGTTTAGTCGGGAATCCTTGGATATCCCACATCTTGATGTTGCAACAGCTGTGCAGGCTTTTAAGATGGGGTTACGAAAGGATTCTCAGTTTTATCAGGATCTTGTAATGAATCCCTGCAGGAACCTTGACGAAGCTCGTAACAGGGCCTTGAGATATATTCGCCTGGAAGATGACAAAAGGATGCAAGAGAGGATGAATTCTACCTCAACCTATGAATCGACCAACAGGAAATCAGAATCCTCGTATAAACCGTATCGCTCCAAGCCATATGGCAGAAATGACAACAAGAAAGTGAATGCTGTTGAAGACGAGGATCCTGAAGAATATCCTGAATTATCTGAATATTGCTTTTCTGTTAATATACCTAAGTTGATGTATGCTATGCAGGGTTTAGGAGACAAAGCTAGGTGGCCTAGAAAGAATCAACAAAAAGCTTATTGGAAGGATGAATCCAAATGGTGTGCCTTCCATGAAGATTTCGGACATGTGACTGAGGATTGCATTGCTCTAAGGAAAGAGATAAGCTACCTATTGAGCAAGGGATATCTGAAAGATTTGCTGGGAAGAAAGAAGAATAAAGGGCAGGATCCTGAGAAGGATCCTGAACGAGCAGCATCACCCCCAGCAGATGCCAAAATAATTAACTTTATTTCAGGAGGATCTGACATTTGTGGGACTTCGTATTCTGCGGCCAAAAGACATGCAAAGGAGGCTAAGACTGAAAGGGGAGACAAACCAGCCAGGATGACTACCCTTACAACTGATAAAGTGATCACTTTCGACAGTGATGACAGGGATACTATGCAGGATCCTCACCATGATGCCCTTATAATTACATTATATGTTGCTAACCATTTTGTATGCAGGATATTAGTGGACAATGGTAGCTTTGTCAACATAATTCAGTTGGAAACGTTGAAGAGGATGAATGTATCTCCGATGGACATTACTTCGAAGTCCACTGTGCTCGTTGGTTTCAGTGGAGAGGCTAGGAATACCGTAGGGGAGATAAAGTTGCCAGTATATGTTGAAGGGGTCAACTCGATACAACACTTCTGTGTGATGGATTCCCTATCCTGCTATAACATCATACTAGGCAGGCCATGGATCCATGACATGAAGGCTGTGCCATCAACTTATCACCAGTGCGTCAAGATCCCTACCCCTTGGGGGGTCGTCAAAGTTGATAGTGATCAGCAGGAGGCGAAGGAATGCTACTCATCCTCAATGAAATCCTCAACCAAGCCTAATGCAACATAGCAATTAAAGATGCGGGCCCAGGATATCATGGAGGCTTCGGAGCAGGATATAAAGAAAGTTATCCTGG
Source organism: Helianthus tuberosus (assembly GCA_030545235.1). NCBI lineage: Eukaryota > Viridiplantae > Streptophyta > Magnoliopsida > Asterales > Asteraceae > Helianthus > Helianthus tuberosus. The sequence continues at coordinate 154,218,280 of CM060351.1, forward strand.
ATCAGGATAATCCGGATATCTCGGTGCTCGTAGGAACCAATATCCCTCAGGATATTGAAAATCAATTGACTAACTTTTTGAAATGCAGGATGTCAACATTCGCGTGGAAGCACGAGGATATGACAGGTATATCCAAGGATATTATAACACATAAGCTTGGTATTGACAGGTCATTCAAGCCGGTCCAACAAAAGAGAAGAAAATTTGCTCCGAAGCGAAATGTAATCATCCAAGAAGAAGTTGAAAGACTATTAAGGAGCAAGATGATTAGAGAAGTGAAGTTTCCTAGATGGCTTGCGAATGTAGTTGTGGTACAAAAGAAAAATGGGAAATGGAGAGTTTGTGTAGATTACACAGACTTAAACAAAGCATGTCCCAAAGACCCATTTCCTCTACCTCATATTGATTCAATGGTAGATGCTACCGCCGGCCACGAGATGTTAACCTTCATGGATGCCTCTTCAGGATTTCAGCAAATCCAAATGGAACCCTCTGATCAGGAGGATACTGCTTTCATGACACCCACAGGTATTTATTGTTATACTGCTATGCCCTTTGGTTTGAAAAATGCAGGTGCAACATACCAAAGGTTGGTAAACATGATGTTTAAAGACAAGCTGGGGGACACCATGGAGGTATATATTGACGATATGGTGGTGAAATCTAAAAAGGCTGAGGATCATCTCCAGGATATTAAGGGAGCGTTTGATATCCTGGATCAATATAACATGAAACTGAATCCTGCTAAGTGCCATTTCGGAGTGGGGGCAGGAAAGTTTCTAGGATATATGGTGACCAAAAGAGGCATAGAGGCAAGCCCGGAGCAGATCAAAGCTATCCTGGATATAAAATCACCTTCGAATATGAAGGATGTTCAATGGTTAACAGGCCGAGTAGCAGCATTGAACAAATTTATTTCAAGATCCTTGGAAAAATGCAAGGAATTTTATGATATCCTCAAGAAGAATAAGAAGTTCGAATGGGGAGCAAAGCATGAAGCAGCCTTGCAGGATTTGAAGCAATATCTTTCAACCGCACCCTTATTGATGAAGCCTGAGGATGGCGAACCATTATCCCTATATCTTGCAGTATCAGGGAATGCAGTAAGTGTTGTCCTTGTAAAAGATCATGAAGGTCAGCAGTATCCTGTCTATTATGTTAGTAAAAGTTTATTAGATGCTGAAACTAGATATTCTCATCTAGAAAAATTGATATTAGCCCTAGTTATGGCATCAATGAAACCTAGACATTATTTTGAGACACATAGGATTCATGTTAAAACCAATTATCCTGTTAAAAACGTGCTTAGGAAACCCGAGATATCGGGTAGGATGGCTAAGTGGTCAGTAAAATTAAGTGCTTATGACTTAGTGTATGAGCCTAGAACATAAAGTCTCAGGCTTTAGCTGACTTTGTGGCTGATTTCAGTAGTGACATTCAAAATGAAGTAGACTTAGATGTACAACAACTAGGAGAAAACTTAGAATGCTGGACATTGTATACTGATAGTGCATCTAACGTAAGAGGTGTAGGTCTAGGTATACTACTAAAATCGCCACAGGGGGACATATTACCCCAGGCTATTAGGTGTGAATTTCCTGCTACTAATAATGAGGCAGAATATGAAGCTTTGATTGCAGGATTAGAGTTGGCTAAAAATATGAATATTAGATGTTTACAATTATATGTTGATTCCCTGTTGATTACTAACCATTTCAATGGATCTTACACAGTAAAAGGTGAAAAGTTAGCTGAATATCTCGAAATTCTCAAAAAATTAGCAGGATACTTCGATATTTTTACACTTGAACAGGTACCAAGAGAGGAAAATGCTGAAGCTGATGCCCTGGCAAATCTGGGATCATCGGTCAGGATACCGGAAGGAACCCGAATACCAATATTACATATCCTATATCCTGCGATGAATCCTCAGGATAAGGAAGTAATGAGTATTCAGGATCCCGATAATGAGTATCCCGAGGAGGATCCTAAGTCCTGGACGGCTCAAATCATGAGATATCTCAAGGAAGGACGCATCCCAAAGAATGAGAATCCTAAAGCCTTTAGAATGAAGGTATCACGATTCACTATTATAAATGACGTTTTGTATAAGAAATCTCTTCCAGGACCATATCTGAGGTGCTTGGAGGATCCCGAAACCAAAGAAGTACTCCAGGATATACACGAAGGGGATTGTGGTAACCATACTGGGGGCATGTCGTTATTCTCAAAAGTATTGAGGACATGATATTATTGGCCGACGATGAGGAAAGATGCCACAGAATATGCTCGAAGATGTGACGCATGTCAAAGACATAGTAACATATTACATCAGCCTGCTGAACCGTTGTATCCCATTGTTTCCCCTTGGCCGTTCATGAAATGGGGTATGGATATAGTGGGAAAGCTTCCAGAGGCTCCAGGAGGAAAGGTTTTCAAGTTGGCAATGACGGATTATTTCTCCAAGTGGGTTGAAGCAGAAGCATTTGTTCAGGTTAGAGATCAAGAAGTGGTATCCTTCATAAAAAGGAATATCCTGACTAGGTTTGGAGTACCAGCTGAGATAATTTGTGACAATGGATCTCAATTTATAAGTAAAAGGACCACTGACTTTTGCATGAGTTGGGGAATTAAAATGATCACGTCTACTCCAGTGCATCCTCAAGCAAATGGACAAGCAGAATCCTCGAACAAGATAATTGTCAACAACTTAAAAAAGAGACTAGGGGCTAAGAAAGGAAGATGGGCGGAAGAATTACCCTTTGTTTTGTGGGCTGATAGGACAACGATGAAGAGTGCAACTGGCCAAACCCCATTTTCTTTGGTGTTTGGAGCAGAAGCGGTAATCCCGACAGAAATGGTGATACCTACAGCGAGATCCAACCTCAGGGATCCTGAGCAGAATCCTGAAGTCCTATGCCAGGAACTTGATACTATTGATGAGACAAGAGACGCTGCAAGGCTAAGGATGGTAGCATATCAACAAAGGATATCTAAAGCATATAACAAGAATATAAGGACTAGAAGATTTCGGGTTGGAGATTGGGTATTAAGAAAAGCTTTTCAGAATACTACTAATCCTGCTGATGGAAAGTTGGCTCCAAAGTGGGAAGGACCCTATGAGGTTGAATCAGAATCAGAATCAGGAAAAGGAGCATACCGACTCAAGAATATGGAGGGGGATATGCTACCGAGATCCAGGAATGCTATACATCTAAAGCTCTATTTTAAGTGAGTATGGAATTTAAATTCTGACTCAGGGTGGTATGGATTCTGACTCTTCTATTAAATTTTAATATTATTTACTGTTTTGAACCCGTTACTGACTTAAGCATCGGAGGGGTGTTAGCCAGGCTAACACCCACCTTAGATTATAAGTGTTTTGAAGAATATGCTTCGGGATATAGCACCAGGATACACACTCAGGATACTTCAAAAGATTAGAGGATTGGCCCCCTCTCTCACGTCTAAGGGATCTTGATCCCTTCACAGGTTTAAAGGTATTCACCTTTCTTCCGAATTGGGTTTAAACACCCCGCCTGGAGCGCAAGTTATTCGGGAATAGTTCAAGGTGGCGGGACCAGTTCATGTAAAAGTGGCTGACAATTTTGTTACTATTGGCTATATCCTGAATCCTTAAGGTATATGAGGATTAATCACCCTCTCTCACGAAAGGGTATTTTCATACTCTCTAAGGTTTAAAGGTTTTCACCTTTCGAAGTCTTGGAGTTTATACACTCCCGCCTGTAGCGCACGAAAATTTGGGATTTTCCCCAGGATACAAAGGATTTATCTCCAGTATATTTTGGGTTTTACCCCTGTAACACAAAAAAATTGTCTATACAATTGGAACTAGTGTTCAAAAATTTTCTAAGTGTTTGAGGACTTCATGCACAGGGGACATTCCATCTAAAGTAATTATATGAAGTACAAAGGATCAAAGTTGAGCTAAGTGTCTCGAACTATCATAATTTTTTAGAAATCACTAATCAACAAATCAAACATTCAAAACCATAAGTGACTCCACAAATCAAACCATACAAAGTTACAAACCCTAGAAACCACAAAACCTCACCAAAATCCTTGCCGCTAATGAATTCGACGGACCACGGCTCGCGAGCGCATTCAGAGCCACCTCCGCCGCCGAATGCTCCGCCTGTCTCAACATCGTGCAGTAGTTAGGGCTCTCATAAGTCTCGCCGTTGAAATTAACCGTTGCTATGTCCAAGTTACCTTGTTCGTAATATATGCTAGCTAGATTCCCTGATTTGATGTGAAAATATAAATGAAGATAAATAAATATTTAGTGTATACATAATGTAGGTATAGTTGTATAAAATAGAAATGGTGCTTACCATAAGCCATAGCATAATCTGGTTTGGATTGAAGAGCTCGCTGATAATAGACGATAGCTTCAGCAGCCATTCCCAAAGCCTGTGAAGTGCAATATGACACTTAATTTAGCAAACATCTTCATCAGAAGTTATCAGAACCAGAAATGTTAAAAGGGATGCCATGGAAACTTCACCTTGTATACATTCCCCAAATTCAAATACGCATCAGCAAATGTTGGTTTTAGCTTCACCGCCTCCTGAAAGTGTTAACAACATCCATTGGAGTAAGTTGAAAGATAAGGAATTCCGAGACCCTTTCCAAGCCCACATAAGTTATTATTAAGCACCTAGAGAAAGCAAACCTCTTATCGAGAAAGTTTCAGCCCAGCTTATAATGATTCATGGATTGCCTCATTTGGATTTGAAGTTTTGAACAACATGAACCCTTATTAGAGTGGCTTCTTTAGTCATAGGCTTCCATTTCTCATCACCCTCCTTTGCAACCTATATCATTTATAAAAACAATAAACATTACAAAGCATCGCCTTCACAATGTACATCATCACGGCATCTAAGATAAGCATTTGCACCTCACCGGTTAAGAAACATGCACATTAAATGAGGCTCAGAGTGTGTGAATGGTTGAGAACAGCATGGCTGCAATGAAGATTCCAGTTGTTAAGCTTGATTATGACAAAATTAAAACTCAAACCTAGCTTACATAAACTGCATCAGTCCCCTTGTCCATAAGATTAATCTTTTTCAAAACACCAAATGTCCTCTCCCCTGCACACGCACATTTAACCAAGTAAATTTTAAAAATACATTAAACATCAATCATAGAACTGGCACACATGACAATATGTCCAAAAAAAGCCCTACCAAGAGTCATGTGTTGGAAGGCCATTCCGGTCATTTTGATTTTGAGAGCTGGCAAACATTTCCAACCAATCTACAAATGACTGGATTAAAACATGTTCAATAAACTTGGATTGAAGATGATAAATATACAAACCATAAGAACACTTGCAAAAAAACATCAATCAATAACTCACTTGAAACCAACGGCTGGAATTAAATCAAATTTCCCACCTATAATGTAAAGTAAAAACCACAATATAAATAAAATAGATATGCAACTTCATACCATATTTTGTAAAATATAAGGGTTTTTTTCAATCAAATTTCCAATTACCTGATCTTTCAACTTGCACCAGCTCTGTAGATATCGAACTGAGATGAACAACACCTAACAACCTGCAGTGGGCCAATGAATAGGAAGTTACGACAGCAGAGTAACTTGGTTCTTACAAAAAAATAAATAAATAAGATGGGTCTAAAGAGACGAATAACTCAAAATGCTAGTTCATCCAATGATCAAACAATATCTACACTCAAAATAATCTTCGATTACTATAAACAACCCGACAATAATTTATAAAATCAAAGACAATTTTGTTTAGATAGATTAATGAGTGTTAATTAATCAACAACATTCACCTTTAAAAAAATCAGCAGTCTTGTATATTATTCGAAGAACGTTTTTATTAAAATGAAACACAATAAGCAAAATAGAACTCCAAAACTTACCATTAAAACTGGACTTGCTCAGTATCAATTTGTCGGAACCCTAGCCTTCACTAATTGCAATGAAGAAAACTGATTTGTGATGGAAGTGTAGGAATCGCAACAAAGAAAACTGATTTGTGATGGAGGTGTTGGATTTTCGTTAGTAGGGTTTGTGATAGAGGCGTAGGAGGAGGAGGTGTTGAATGAAAGGAATAGGGATTTATTTTTTTAGAAGCTTTATATAGTAACAGAGGTAGGTAGAATAGTAGTAATGTAAGATTTAAAGCTGCAAAAAATTATGTAAATAAGACTAAACATACCTGGATCCACTTCAATTGTTAACGATTTAGGGTTTTGAATAATCGCTTTGATGAGAAACAACTGCTACTGATTAAGTGTTTGTGAAAGGATTCCGTGGTCCTCTTCATTCATACATACGCAATTTTCAATTGTTTCAACACCTCCAATGAAGTTTGTAAAATGTGCATCAAAGTACTTGATATATCCTAAGCAATCACATCCTTGTGGAGATAAAACAAAGAACCACAATAGTTTACATATTGTCTGGAAGTTTCTTATAGCAATATGAGGTGAACCACAATAGTCCAGATGATATAAGGCATATTAGTTTAAGCACAAACCTTCTTTAGGGAATGAGCATTTTTTCCAAGGCCATCTTCACCAGCATCGAATGCATTATTTCGGTAATGTGGATCATTTGGATCGCCATAAGGCATAACCATCTCCACAAAGCTCAATCTATGAGCTATTGATCTTCGACCTCTACCATCAACAATTTAGATCCTTTTACCCTCGATATATTTAGAAGTACAATAGCCTAATTAACTTGGCATCCAGATAGATTCCAGATGTAAACATAGTACTCTTGTTGATGCTTAAAATCTAGTTATATATAGGTCAAAATTACCAAGGTTTGCAACTAACGCACAACTAAAGAGTAGTTGAGTATTACCTCAGTTAAGAGAATGCCGGTATCAAAAATTGTGAAATATGGATACCGGTACCGAAAATGCTCCGTAAGGTACAATACAGATATTTGAAAGTAGAATACCAGTACCGTACCGAACCAAAAGTAGCGTTTCAATTCAAATGCACGATTTGGTACTTTTTAATTAAAGAGGGAATCTGCATATGTTGAGAACAAAACCTTAAGCATGAGGGTTTGTTTGGTTGTCTAACAAATCATAGATATTAAACATAATAAAGCCGTAATATCATAGGATATATTTCCTATCTAGATTCAAGGAAAATAAAGTTTGTACATGATTATGATAATAAGAAATATCAGACCAACTAATGGGAGGCATAGTATGCACAATTCCTAAATCTGCTCTCTTTTGAAGCCGAGGAGGAAGTTGTTTTGAGTATACGGACTTCATCTATCAAAGACGTAATGAAATGATTAACATCAAAATTGTATTCAAACTCACTGTCATTTAATACTTAAGTCACAATCAATTCAAATCAACTTTAGATTGCACCAAATAATGACACAATTTGCCATACCTTAGATCAGCCTAGAAAGACGTCTTATCCAACTCGAGAACTATAAGAGTAACATTCAAAAATCTTGCAATTGCAACCATGTCAAAAATCTTTAAGATCAAGAAATAGTTGAAAATTCAAGCATATTCTTTGTTCCATCACAGTTTTAATGGTAAGTTTTGGAGTTTCCAATACATGAATTGTAGTAGAAGTCTGCATGTCAGCATCAGATGCAACTGGCAGCAACATCGGATCAGTTAAATCATCAGTAGAGAACTGCATTTCATTGCCCTCTCCACCATGGGTTTCGAATTCAATTGGAATTTTTGACATAGGATGGTCTCGCGAGTGAGGCAGAGGAAGCCGGTCAGCATTGAGCATTTCATAGCAGGCTTCACATAAATCGAAATCAGGGCAGACTGTACAATGCCATCTCGTCCTGAGTATAGGGTCAATGGAACAGCCATCACAACAGTATTGAACAGATGAAGTGATGGTGTCTTCCTCAACCATAATCCGAGCATTTCCACCTGTTGAACTTGCCACATCAGCACGTGCAGGAGCAGAGGTTGAACTCTCCACCGAGTCATCTGTACCTAACATGGTTTGCTTTGGAAATGGGACCTGAAGTAACCTTGAAGATATCGCCAAACTGCAGTGAAAAACATTTAAATTACATATTTAATATACAAGATATAGATTGATGTTATAAAGTCGGACAATTATTAATTAACCACCTGCTAGAAGTCTGGACAGCCTCATTTTGAGAGAACAAAAGTTTTTTGAAAAGAGAAACCGCTGGCGCGACAGTACCAACTCCTGCATCCTTGTCATGTGAAACCAAACACTCAGCATAAGAGTAGATAAGATCTACGGATGCATAACAATGTTGATCATGGTCTGTGTTTCAGGCTGCTCTATGTCCAAAATTCCCCATAAAACCTGCATAAGCCCATCAACCACCTCTGAACCTACAAAAAATGAAAATGGCAAACACAAAGTAAAGAAACATCAGCAGGTGATTTGAAGAACAAAATAAAAAACTAAAATGAAACTCAAAACTATACCATGTGTTTCAAGGAAGGTAGCCAAGTTAGAACGCCGATGAAGTGCAATCTTAGAAACAACATGCATCTGGGCTGTAAACTCTTCATTGATCTACCCTGATGTACTTCCACCAATTCCCAGCCTCGATAACAGAGTAGAAGTTGATTTTACCACCCCTAGAAGCCGCATGGTATCCTTAACCTAAGTGTATAGGTTAATATTAGCAAAATGATATATTGAAGAGAGGAAGAACATTCATAATAGAAAGTGACTTAATACATACTTGATAATATATTTCTTTTTTAGGGAACACAGCCTGAAGAACACGAAATGCAGCAGCCTGCAACAAAGGTTCCCGGTCGCTTTCGAATATCGTTTCCAACAACTGCGGATAAGTTAAATCATCAGTAGAGAACATGGTAGAAGTTGATTTTACCACCCCTAGAAGCCGTATGGTATCCTTAACCTAAGTGTATAAGTTAATATTAGCAAAAGGATATATTGAAGAGAGGAAGAACATTCATAAAAGAAAGTGATTTAATACATACTTGATAATATATTTCTTTTTTAGGGAACACAGCCTGAAGAACACGAAATGCAGCAGCCTGCAACAAAGGTTCCCGGTCGCTTTCACAGGCCTAAAATAGTTCTTATCGATCTCCACATAATCTTTCCAGTTCAAACACACGTACCTAAACGCCTTTTCAAGAAACTCTTCAACTGTGTGTGATTCCTCAGTTGCCACCACGCAGTCGTCTAGCTTGTCTTGCTGTAGTATCAACCACATTGCCTCTACGTAGTCCCCTGCAAATCCCCAGTCTCTTGAAGCCTGCAAATTCCCTAAAAACAGCTTGCTCTGATCTTAATCCGGCCTACTGCCCGCGTGATCTTCCTGGTCACAAAGTTTTCACCTCTTCAAGGTGATTGATGGTTGAAGAGTATGCCATTGCAAGCAATGATGTCGTATGCTTCCCTGTAGTTGACTGTATACCTGTTTGACAAACAATCTCGTATAAGCCACTGAACGTGGAAACATACAAAAGTTTGATCGATGCATCAAATTTCAAACCAAAGCTACCAGTGGCCAGATACAGGTTACATGTACTATATTTGTATAAAATATCCATATTATTTTCGCATCTAATACATGTTTGGCCTAGAAGTCTAGAGTCTTAACAGAGTATTGGACCTAGATCTACTGATTTCACCATCTTAGATCAATCCTACTATTTCTGTTAAGTATTTTTCTCTGTTTCTAAGCATCAAAGTAAGAAAATGGGTGCGGTTCCAAACTATGATTAGAAAACTGGAAGTATCAACAAACCTCCAAGGTTGTCGGTTAATAACTACTCAACATGGAAGCTGAAAATGCAAAGCTTCATGTGTTATCAAACTTTAGTCAATGGAGATCAATCATTGACCACCTTGATTAATGAACGGTTTATATATAATGCAGATTGAAATATGTAATTTACAATAAACCTTCATAACATAAACAATGTTTGTTAAGCCTCAGAACTCGAAAACATATATGAACTTTGACTTGTAAGATCAATCTAAAACTCTAATACTTTCACGTGTCAGGCAAATAGTGATTGGTGAACAGAGTATATAATGTGGCTTGAAATATATGAACAAAATATACATTCATAACATAAACAATGTTTGCTAAGCCTATGAACTAGAAAACATATATAGACTTTGACTTGTAAGATCAAGCTGAAACTCTAATACTTTCATGTATCAAACAAATACCAACCGATGAACAATTAACATATCTGACCTAAACAACCTAAAAATCTTCTAGTAGTTGATAACAGTGCATACAATGTGAACTAAAACATAGCGAATTTAGATCGTTCTAGCTCAGAATAGCTCAATTTCTAGAATCAATAATCAGATCAAATTAAGTATTAAAATTAAACAAATAGTGATCGATGAACAATATAACATGTCTGACCTAAAGAACCTACAACCTTCTAGTGTCAATAACAATGAATACAATGTGAACTAAAGTATGAACAAATCAGATCTTAAAAATTATACACAGCTGCTGAACATCGATGGAAACAAAATCCAATTGTTGAAACACACGGTCAATCTTAGGGTTTCGAATAATATCAGTGGATCGAAATAATCAAAGATGGATACGAAGCTTACACGTTAAGATCGATTGAAACACACTCCAACTGTAGAAGAAACATATAAACAATTAGGGATCCAACTTACAAGTCATGCAAAGAATTGCTAAATCCTTAAATACAAATATGTAATTTTTCACAAATCCCAAAAAAAAAAAAAAAAAAAAAAAAACCAAAAAACATATGCGAAAATAAATCGATCCATAACTTACCTCTCATATGAATAATCGTCATCGTTTTTACTCACAAATCTTTCCGAGAAAAACAAAATCTAACCATATATTGAAGAAAAACAAACAATTTTTTTTCACCTGTTGATGTTTTTTTGCTGTACACAAACACGAATCGGAAGATCGAGAGAGTTAATCATGAAAAAGAGGATTGAGATAGAGTTAGACAAAATTATTATTGTATAATCAATGTAAATAAGGAAAATATGATTACCTGTTTGTAGATCTTTCAAGATGTAACGAAATCAACAGGAAAAAGATGAATGATAGAACACTGATTGAACCGAATTAAGAAAAAGCAGAGGAAGATGTTGGATTTTAGGGTTTGAGTTACGAAGTCGTCAAGAAGAAGATCCATACCTTCAACACAGAAGTGATGAATGGAAGATAGTGGGAGAGGAAGGCCAATCTAGGGTTTTTTTAGGGAGAGATGAAGATTGGATTAGAAGAAGGGAGAAGAAAAGAGGAGTAAAGGAGAAGGAGAAGAAGTAAGTAGGGTTTTTAGGAGAGAGAGTAAAGGGAACGGAGGTTTTGAGGGGGAAAATGGAAAAAAAGGATGCCCTAATCTACTGACACGTGTCCCAAATAACTTTCATTTATTATATATAATAGATTAAATCATTTTTCCACTTATCCAAATTTGGCTCCTTAAGTTTGCGTGTTTATATTTTTATGACTAAACCCATTCTTTTAAGTTAAAATCTTACTTACATCCTAACTAGGTTCATAATCCTAGTTACCATTTTAACACAATTATGTTTACATATATTCTTTTTTTTAACAAATACACGTATATAGAAATTTTGGGGTGCCTTGCATCATTTGTTTTATGTGTAATACATAACAATGATACTCTGACAATAATTACATAATGCTAAATTATTACAAAAACAAAAAAATAAATCTAAACCATTTTTTATTAGTTTATCATATTTTTAGAAGAATCATCAAAGTATTGTGTTCATATGTTTTTTTTATCATTTACCTACTACACAAGTAATGTAATTTTTATACATGTCTTACACGTGTGTAGGTTAAATAGCAACCAAACTAATTTATTTTTTATCTATGATTTTAAATTTTACAAGAGATTAATGAGAAAATAATAATCCTCATATTTATACAATATTTTTGTTAATTTGAAGTTTTTTAAGGATAAAAAGTAGATGGTTTATATTTATTAATGTATATTGTGCATAAATCTCTCTTGTATAATTTAGAAAGAGATAATAAAAGGACCACATAATTTGTGGTTATTCCGTTTAGGGACACCCAACTTGTACTGGGCCTAACACCGCGTGCTATGCACGTGACATCGGGTCTATCCGCTTTACATTTTTGAATAACTTCTTACCCCGACCACTAAACCGAAATCTAAATAGAATATGTATTTCTTGTAGGCAATCTTTTAATCATTTATTTTCTCACAAAACAAATTTTAAATTTTCAGTATAATTTTTTATCTAGTGAAACTACGTTATACCTCTTTGACATTTTAATAATTTATTTTCTCATAAAACTTATTTTAAGTTTTCAGTATAATTTTTTATTTAGTGAAACTATCTTATACCTCTTTCACATAGGGTGTAAAACGAACCCTATTAGGGCGGACCTACATTGGTTGGTACAAGTTCACAGAAAACCCACAACCTTTCGAAATTTTAATATAGATTTTAGAGAAAAATATCCGGATAGTCTCTGTGGTTTGTTCAGATTTCACTTATAGTCACTATACTTCTAAAATTACAGCTATAGTCCCCAACTTCTGTACACTCGTTCTCGGATAGTCCCTGAAGCGGATGAATGTTAGTTTATTCAGTTAAGTGGGTGTGAAATTACCTAAATACCCTTATTGTTAAATAAATAACTAAAAAGTTAAAAGAAATATAATTAATATTTAAAAATTTATGTGGGACCCACCACTAGGGCTGCAAAAGAATCGAACGAACACGAACGAACAAGACCTTTTTCGTGTTCGTTTGTTAAGAAATATATGTGTTCGCGAACCGTTCACGAACACTTATCGAACGAGTTTTATGTTCGTGTTCGTTTGTTAAGGAAATAAACTTGTTCGTGTTCGTTTGTTAATTTTAGGCAACGAACAAAAACGAACGTTTACGAACACAAATGAGCACAAACTAATGTTCATGAACACAAATGGAAACAAACGAGCACAAACAATATATAATACACTGACATTTATTAGATATTTAATTTTTCGGAATTTTGAAGTATTTAAATAGATATAAAAACTAAAAACAGTAATGAACAAGCGAACACAAACGGACACGTTCCCGAACGTTCACGAAGATGAACGAACGAACGAACACGGCCTCTGTTCACGTTTGTTCATTTAACTAAACGAACGAAATTTCTTGTTTGTGTTCGTTTGTTTAATGACGAACGAACGCAAACGAACTTCCCGCCGAACGGTTCACGAACGGTTCGTCGAACATTTGGTTCGTTTGCAGCCCTACCCACCACCCACCTCACCCTCCTCATCTTTCCCAATCTTACCTTAGTAGTGACTGAGACCCTACGAAGAGCAACAATCTTACCTTGGTATTCCAGAAAAGCTGCACAAGACTTTAATGGCGAAAAACGGGGTTGGGTTGAAGGGTTTTGCGGGACGAAATGGAGGGTGATGGTGGCAGTGGTGTATGAGGTTGAAGGTGATGGTGGGAGGGTGAGGTGGTGGTGTTTTTCCCACGGGGTGAGGTGGTGGTGGTGAAAGGTGGAAGTGGTGAAGATTCGGGCATCTTTCTCTAGATTTTATATAATTAAACATAAGTGAACCCATAAATATTATTAGAGGTGAAACCATATACAAAAAACAATAATCGTTAAGCGGATAATGCACTGGTTACCATCCAAAGGGTCTCGGGTTCAAGTCCCACATACGGATGAGCAAATGTTATCGGGTACCGGTACCCGTATAGAAATTCCAGAACCGAAATATTTTCGGTACCGACTTTTGACGTTTTCGGTACCGGTATTTACCGGTTTACCCTCAAATACTAGTACCGTACCGGGTATAACTGATACCGGTACTCATTTTTAGGGATTTTCGGTACCGGTACCGGTTAGCACCGAGTTGATCCCTAGTCCCACCTGCGCCATTTTTTTTGTAATATGCAAACAGAACGTCTCACTCCTCAGCTCAGACTCAAAACCTCCTCCCTCACACACCTTGCCGGCCACCGCCTAGCCATCAGTCCACCACTGCCATGGGCGGATCTACCCTTCAAGAAGGGGTAACGGAGAGGTAATCTCCGTTACCCTTGACGCTCCGATGTTAGTGTAAATTTTGGAAAAAATTTAGCGTTTTTTCGATTTCGTTACCCCTTTTCTTTGAAACGTTGCCCCTATAATAATTTTCTAGATCCGCACTCCATCCACCCAACCCATCAACCATCGTCAGCCTGAACCCATATTCGGTTTTCACTGTTGATTTGTGTCAACTTTCAAAGATTTAAAACTACTAAATTTTGGATTTCTTAATTTGCTAAATGTTAACAGAATTGCAATTTGTGAATTTTTTAAATCGTGTATTAGATTCTAATTTCTTAATTTGTTAATGGAACTGTGAATTAGGTTACTTTCAATTTCTTGTTAGTTTGGAATTGTGAATATGATTATATGAGTATTACTAATTTGCTAATAATTGCTAATGGAATGATTATGAGTTTATGTGATTATATTATATTATATTATATTGAATTTTGAATTTGAATTATGTTATTACGTGTTATAAATATTTTTTTAAAGGTGTACGGTTAGAATGTCACTAACCATGTTAGTAGTTAGTATCTTAGTGTCACGAAGTTAGTACTAAAATCCTCCATGCCTGAATTTTGATTAGACCAAATGGACCGGACATTATTGAAATAGAGCGCTAATGTTGTTCTAATTGATATGATTATGTTTACAAATCTCACAGAATCTCTTTCAAAGTGTGTTTCTTTTTTATGTATTTTTGACTTTTAATGTCAAACTTATAACTTACCAAATTCCTAATTGATATGATTATGTTTACAAATCTCATTTAATCTTTTTATTTGATTAAGTCATTTTTTTCTAAATGTTATTTCTTTATCAGGGTTTGAACTCAAAATATTTGTCACATTTGACCAATCTACTAAAATTAAGTCAATTTATGTTTTGTTATAGATAAATTTTTGTAATTTTTATAGACATAGGTGATGTAGCGAGAGTTTGCAACCATGGTTGTCTATTTTCATGACTTCGTCTTAACGGATTATACCCCCCTAGTTAGTTAGGGCCTTCTCTTTTATCAACCTTTGTAGGATCGGTTTTCGACTTCGTAACAATTGCGTATCGATACGTGTGATGTGTGGAATCCGTACACGTGTGTGGACCGAACACGAGAACCGTACTATAATCTGTGATTCGATTGATAGATCTGAAAAGTACAAAGAAACTTGAATCACATTTTGCCTTTCTCTCTCTACTTTCTCTCTCTAGCTCCTATGCTCCAAATGTGTGAAATGGCAAAAGTTCTAAAACTAAGACATTTAGAGATGGCAATCAAACCCAAACCCGCTGGGTAAACCCGAAACCCGACATATTTGGGACGGGTTTTGGGTCGGTTAATCGGGTTTGGGACTTAATGATATACCCGTTTACCCGACCCAATTACCCGATAAAGTGTACCCGTTTACCCGATTGTATACCCGATATAATTTCTTTTATATTATTAAATATGTATATATATGATACATCCATTTTTTACACATATAGGTATTCTATTCCGTATACATTGTAGTTATTTGATATATATTTTTATAATGAAAATACAAAATGTAACCGGTTAGTAGTTACCCGATAAATACCCAATGGATTTTGAGATGAGTATACCCAATGAGTAATCTTTTTAAATTAACGGGTTTACCCGAAACCCGCGGCTATACCCGATACCCGATGGGTATTTACCCGCTAGAAACCCGACGGGTTTTGAGACGGGTTTGGGACAAGCTTATCTAACCGGGTTTGGGTTTGGGATTACCTAAACCCGTCCCAAACCCGACCCATTGTCATCCCTAAAGACACTACTCTCCTATTTATAGGCCAAGGGGTTTAATGAAACTTCTCATTAATTACAATATTGCCACCTTGCCTTTTCACTAAATATAACACTATAATGTCTTGTTTTTCTTCTGATTTCAGCTACGAATCGTTTTGACGGAGGCGATAGACATTACTGCAATAACATACTCCCCCTTGGATATTGCCGCAGTCAATCTCGTAGTGTCTTGTCTTTCTCTCTCTCTCTCTTGAGTCTTCTTGAAGCTTTAACATATCTTCTGCAACACAGACTCCATCTTGCTCGAACAGAATCCCCGTGGATCTGTCTTCAGCTTCTCCCCCTTTCAGTAGACTCTTTCTTCAGGCTCCCCCTTTCGTCAAGCTTCCGTGCTTTTGGGATCGACACATGGCTTTCCGGATACAAGCTCTCCCTTGCGTTGAGCTCGTCTTCAGACTCCCCCTTAGACTCGGCTATCGGGATCGTAATCTGGAACTTTTGATCGGAGTGTCGCGCTCCGGTCAAAGATAATATTTATAACCCTATTTACCCTTAACAATTAGCTAGTGGTAGTAAGGGGTCGAACCATGAAGAGTATGTGGTTTGCGAATAGATTCGATTGAATTAGAACAAATGTCATAATTTATGAAGCTTGCTAGACTATTTTTTTGTATTTTTATTTAGATGAAAAGATGTGAATTAGACTAGTAGAATTGGTTTAACTGATTAGAGACTAATGATTAACGATTGCAAGAAAACTTGATTACTAAACAATAATTATAAAAAGGGTTCACACCCGGTTTCGGTAATTGCCAACCTAGGGTTTCTACAAGTTTTAGATTCAACTCAATTGTATAATGATTAACGGATTTAGTGTACCGTGACTTAGGTGCCAATAACTATCAACGTTTCAAAAAACGGACAAGAATGCACTTTGTAATCAACACAAGTAAAACCTAACCATGACAACGCATAACTACACATAACCATTTCGCAAAGTCATAACTTTATAATCGTTCGACAATTTACGAATACGAAACAAATGTAAACTATTGTCAATGGTTTCAAAAATCAGCACAATTTGTCACAAAGTTGAATCAATAGACAATTCAAAACCCTAAATTAAACAACTACCTACACCGGGGTGAAACCAAGGTGATTAGCCGCTCATGGTTGAAGGAACTCGATCATCTTGAAGCTTGAGAGATGATGAAATGATGAGGTGTAGGGTTTGTAATGGTGAAAGGTTCAATGGATATGGATGAATGGATATTAGGGTTTAATGGAATGATTGGTGAGTGATGATGATGCTTCTTGATGATTCGGTTCAAGCTTAGTGTTAGAGATGGAATGGAAGTGAAGTGGTAGGTGAATTAGGCTCCCAGGATGAAGATTCAAACTCCCAAGATGTTGTAACTTACGAGTTAATGGCCCCCGAGCCAATCAAAATCGTTCCTCACACCAAGAATCCCATAAATCGCGTAACCAAAAATCACTGCCCGTCGCCGACGGGCCTGTCCCCATCGCCGACGGGTTCCCCTGATCTCATTTCTTGCGGACGCCTTGATTGACTGGATACGGGCTTCAATGGCCGACGGCCATTTTTATACTGCGTCGCCGACGGCTTGGAGCCCGTCACCGACGACCTCTCCAACTCACAATCTCCAATTTTCACTTCTTGCACTCCCGGTTGATCCGTAACACGTCCCGGTTGTCCAGTTTTCATCCCGGTGATCCGTAAAGCTCCCGAAAAGCTCCTTAAACTCCATCAAACCTGCAAAAAACATATTTAATTAAAAGTAGGCTATTCGGAATTAAAACTCATCTAAAAACGTTAAGTTATACGATTACGAACACCGGTTTTCAACCACGTATCAACTTTCATCTGCAAATTCTCAAACATTTATAAGTGAAAACGTTTTGAATCATCCAGGATTAAAAACCTGGCTCTCAGCATAAGCTAAAACATTTTTGATTCTCCAGGAATGATAACCTGGCTCTCAAACACTTTTAATCAAGATCCTGGCTTTAAATATAATAATATGAATATATCCAAGATTGACTTGATTCTCTCCCCCTATCAACAATTTTCAAAGATTTGGCAGTATTAAGAATCCAAGATTGAAACCTTGCTCTTTATAACAGATTTTAACAATTTAAGAATCCAAAACCTTCACGATTTATCATCCAAGTCCAAATTAATGACCTTGGATATTTCACAAACTATTTTTTTTTTTTTTGAATTTAAAACTATAAGTTTCAACTTAATGAACTTGTTTTATTTTCAGAAACACGTTCAGCATACTTAGATTTTGAAACTCAGCTTTCAGACATCGGTTGTCGAAAATGAAATCAAAATCTTTTTGTAATTTTCTGAAACATAAAGCAGTAAAGAAATATTTACAAACATATTTACAGACAATATTTTTGTTTGAGTTCGCGTCAGAGGATCATATCAGTTTATGACAAATCACTAGTACCGTTGAGTTTTAATCACTTTAGGTTCTAAACGATTCACTTAGATTGTCAGTATACTGATCCACTTAAATTTTCACACAAAGTTCAATCGATTCGAGATACGAAATTAGTGTTTTAAGGACTTAAACTTATTCGCGTGTCCCACCTCAGAATATACTCCGATATCAAAATTCCCTAGATTCAGTCTTACAGGTGAGTACACCAATTTGATATCTGTAATCTGGGTTAGTGCGAGACCTTGAGAGCTCAGGTATGAACTACCGTTCAGTCAAAGAGTTGAAGGCTCGACTTGAGGTGTGTTCCCTTTGGGAATCTTCTTTAAAACTGCACTTGAATTACATCTTTCGATATTTTTCAATTTTTATGCAGAGGGTAAGCTTTTAAAGCGCGTAAAGTATTATACGAGGTCTAGGCCATTGCTTCCGCAATATCAGAAGACCAAGTATAATACCCCAGAATTCAAACAGTATAAAGACCAAGTATCTCAGAATCAGGCAATCTCTCAAACAAGATTTCGGGGGTTACCCATATATCCGAGAGATGTTCCCCACGAGATAAGTAAGTATTTGATATTTAGGTTTATATCTCAAAAACAATTTACTAAGCGTGTAAAAACCTACTGGCATATCATCATGTAACACCCCAAAAACGGGTTTGGTAATCAAACCACGTTAATAGTAATGACGGGTAAAATACCGTTAGTGGCAAATATTAACCCGGTAAATATTAGGATTTAAATAAATAAACTAGATGTTAATTAAAAAGTAGGGTAAATACTTTGAGAAAACAAAGTATGTGAAGAGGCCCGAGTTAACGGGACTTAAAATGAAACGGGTTATGACTATCCCGAACTCACTAAGCTAACTAGGAAAGTTTAACCTAGTTAACAAGACAAAATATTGTTGAAAATAAGTAGGTTGTAGCCTACTTACTAATTAACGAAACATGAGGGGCTAATAATGTTAAGTAAGAAACTTGGGTTATTAAAATAAAAAATAAAACACAACACACAGTGTGTGTGCGTGAGGGAGATCGACCAGGAGAGCTCACAAGGGGCTCAAACCCTAACTTTAGCAAAATCAACAAATTGAACCTTGATTCAAGCCGTAAATCAATGCATGAATACATAGGAACGATCACCTAGTCGTGGGGATCGTAAGGTATGTCAAATTTTTTGATATTAATGAAGTTGAGATTTCTTGATGAACTTATGAAAATCGAAATTCAAGCTTGAATGATTGATATTTGGGTGAAACTAGGAGGAATTCATGTTTAGAGACAAACCCTAGTTGAAAACTTGATGAATTAGTATTAAAAACTAGGGATTTGATGATTACCCTTGAATGTGCTAAGTGGGTTTTGATTAATAATGAAGATAATGATGTGCTTGTGCTAGGAATCATTACAGTTGATAGTTGAAGCTAGATACTTAAACAATTTACAAGTTTGGGTATTGATCATACATGAACCGAATTGGGTTTTGAATGTTGTAGTGAAATTAGCAATTTATATCATGAATATGGATGCTAGAAATCATATTACCTACTAATTGGTGTGTAAAAACTAGAATTGTTAAGAGTTCGGATGAAAATGTCTAAGTGGGTTCAATGAACCAAATGTGCGTTTGAATATGTTAATAGATAAATTGACTTTTAGGAAGTCAAACTGACAAATGATTTGATCGAGTGATAAATTTGACATAAGACCCGTAAGGTGGGGTAGTCATAAATGATAATGACTAATCTAATCGTCTTACGAATTATGATGATAGTTTGACGCCTAACGACCTAGGTGGAAGCTTGATGAGGGAGCGGGTCAAACGAATCAAGAAGGAAAGGAAAAGCGTGGTTTGGATGCGAGGTAAGTGAAACTTACGCCTTTTTGTAAAATATGTATCGATTCTGTAAGTATTAAATACAATTGAGATGATATTTGAAATATAGTTACCGACACGAAATGACACGGGTCGGAACTAAAATCGAGTGTTAAAAACCATAGTAATGGTATAACGGGGTGGAACGGTAAAGTAGTCATGAAAAGACTAAGATAAAATCAATTTTCGTACGGCTACTTATTAAGTAAGCCTAAACTAATACAACAACAACAACAGTACCCAGCAAGTCCCACAAATAACAAAGCTATTGGTGGGGTCTGGGGAGGGTGAGATGTAGACAAACCTTACCTCTATCCATATGGATAAAGAGGCTGCTTCCAAAAAAGACCCCCGGCTCGAAACCAAACATCAAGCAAACTACAGATATAGCAATAGAAATCCACGAATCACAGAATAAGTGGTAAACGACTAATATAGTAGAATAGACACAACTATAGCCCCTAAAGCAATATATATAAATATACACACACATATACAAGATGATAAACACATGTAAGGTCCACCCGAAAAGTAGAAAATATTAACCCCTAACCCAAAAATCTCAGACACCTCATTACTCTCTCCTAAAAATCTTTAACCTTAATCCTACGTCTCCACGAACTCCTATCCTGGACCATGTCCTCAGAAAGGTGCAACTCTAGCAAATCTTGCCTAATCCGCTCCTCCCAAGTCAGTTTGGGCCTTCCTCTACTCCTCCTACCCTCCACACAAAGGGTGTCTACTACTCTAACCGTTGCCGTCAATGGCCTCCTCTTCACATGCCCAAACCATCTCAATCTCCACTCCTTAATCTTACTCGATATACAAGCCACCCCTAGCCTTTCCCTAAAAACCTCATTTCTCATACGCTTTAGCCTTGTGTGCCCACACTCCACCGTAACATCCTCATTTCTGCCACCTCCATATTTCGTGTCTGCGTCTTTTTGATAGCCCAACAATCTGTTCCATATAACATAGCAGGTCTAACTGCAACCTTATAAAATTTTCCCTTTAATTTAGTTGGGAACCTCCTGTCACACAATACCCCAGCGGCTGCTCTCCACCTACACCAGCCAGCTTGTATACGATGGGCAACGTCACTATCTTTCTCCCTATTTGACAAATGGTAATATTGATACCATTTGATAATTAACAACTAATAAATATATGTCGAGTCTCATGCTCGCAGGATGAACTGCTCGTGAATTAGCGATTCTATGAAATAGAAAATAAGTGAAGACAAGGTATTAAAACAGGTCAATATGTTGATCCTAGCCAGGTACGTATAATTATGTGGTAGTTAAAAGGGCTAATTTGGTCAAATAGATAGTGATGGTCCTTCGCCGTAAAACGAAGGACATAAAGTGGACCAAAAAGCCCTTGATGGGTAAATCAGGTAAACAACCATTATGGACTGTTTAGAAACATGTTTTAGGGTAATGTAAACCTTAGATAAGCATGCAAGTTATAGGAATAAGGGTTCTCGGGCCAAATATCTAAAAATGGTCATTTGCGTAAAATGACTAGTTGAAGGGTAAAATTTGGAAAAAAAGGGGTTCATTATGTTAAATCCACCACGAAATAGTTATGGTGGAATATATGTAGTTAATTAGATATGGAACTATGAAGTGTCAAAAGAAAAGAGCAATTTTTAAACTAAATTGCTTGAATTCCCTAAACGGGTCAAAACAGCTTATGCACATAGTTTGCGTACTAGTCGCGCTATTTATAAAAAAATAAAATATGAACCCAAGCTAAGGTTTGTGTGTTAAATACATTAGCGTATGTATTTTGATTGTTTAAGAATTAAGTTAGTGGTTTTAAATACAAATGGGCCAAAATGTTGATTTTGAATAATAAGTCGATTGCTTAAAAATTTGGAATTTTATTATTTTGGATGTTGAATTTTAACTCCATGTGATGGAGAATTAAATTACGAACGCGTAGGAAAAAGAATCGCATAAAACGGATGTGTAGTGTGAAAGTTATGCACGTTTTTGTGCAACTTAGGATTGAGTATTTGGAGCTGGGAATCTGCAGCTCAAGGAAAACAACTTTCTGCCAAAACTAGCTGGTCGCGTCGTGTGACAGCCAAGTGGAAAGGTAGTCACGACACGCGACCACCCTCGCGGCCCGCGACGGATTTAGAGAACCCTGTCGCGGCACGCGACAGGGGTAAAATCTGCATTTTTTTGTTTATTTCGTTATTCAGGTCAAGGAACTTGATGGATTATGTCATATTAATGTCAAAACTAACATTTGAGTTGGTTTTGAATACAGGTAATTGATATCGGTCTTCCGGATGAAGATCAAGTGTCTAACAAGAACCGAACACAAGAAAGTGAAGCTTCCGCACGTTGCCTCGTCGTTATTTCTAAACAACAAACTTGTACATTATGTTGTATAACACTTTTTATAAGAAAAGTTTTTTAACAAATTCGTATTTTCCCAAGAATATGTAATCATAATTACATGTTTATGTTTGTAATTTCAACGAAAACCGTTAAAATAATAGCAAGGGTGTTACACATCAGTGAGACCGTTTATCACATTTAACATTCCATTTCTTTAGCGTACTATGATTGTCTACTGATGTACTATCATTTCCTCTTTTTACACAAAAACTCATTTTTGAATTTTATCATGTTTTTGGCTTTTTCAAATTTTCTAATGTTTTTGGATTTTCTGACAACAACTCTTACTCCCCCTAAAATTCAAAATATTTAAAGAAAATTTGATAACCGATGTAGATAGCTTTGTCTCGCCATCCATTTTCTGCTTCTCATGTTCTGTTTTGCAAAAAATATATTGTACCCCCATGATTTACAACCCATTGATTTTCAACAGTTTTGAAAACCGTTTTCAATCTTGTGAAATTAATCATGCTTGTTCAGCCGTGTGGGTTTCGGCATATTCAATCAACATATTTTTGAAATTTTTTATTTTTTGACAAATTTAAAAACAAACGTATTTTGATTTTTTTTTCAATTTTTGACAAAATAAAAACATATTTTTGGTTTTTAAATTTTTCAATTTTTTAGAGTTTTTGAAATGTGGTTTATTTATGTACAGAAATCAAACAAACTCCCTGTTTAACACTCGCAGGGACCAGCAGCCTCTTCCTCTCGTGCCAGGCTACTCTCATTTCCAACTTGATAATCTTCCGTTTTCTTGAGCACCTGCACATTTTCTCTCACTTAATTACTTGAACAATTTAGCCCAGGTCTGTTTGACCTTAGGCATTTTGACACAATAAGCTTCATTTAATTTTGGAAAATTTTTGTCGTTTGGAACAAACAACTTTTCATCTTTTACTTCATCTTTTTTGATTGAATCCTTTTTCTGTTCAGAAGTAGGTTGTGCCTTAACCACCCAACTTTGTCCTTTTGAGGCACTTCTTTTATAAAAATGAGATTCATTTTGATTTTGAACAACAACTTTTGGTTTCCAAAACTGGTTTGTTTTAGTTGCATCTACAGTTGTTTTCCAACTTTGTGTTGTTCTAAATCTTGGTGTCACTGGTTTCCATGTTTGTTGTGAGTCAGCCTTTGACATTTTTGGCTTCCAAATTTGCTTTGAATCAAACTTAGTTGACTTTTGATTCACAACATCAGACTTCTTTTTCGTTTCAACACCAACGGGTTTAAGATTTGAACAATTTCGACTGAGATGTCCAATTTGATCACACTTAAAGCATGTTCATGTGGACACATCTTTAACCTGTTGTTGTTGCTTTTTTCTGAGCGTAGAACTCTTCATTAGACTGTCGTCTAAATTGAAGTTCTTTCTCTTCTTCGGAACTTGTTCCGTGAACAAAGTTCATCTTTGTCTGATAGTTTGGCTTTTCATTTCTTTTCCAATTTTGTTTCTTTTTATAACCCAACCCAGCCTTCATGTTTTTCTTTTTGTAACCAGGTTTATTATAAAAAATTTATGGCTCTTTCCTGCAAACTTTGAAATCTCAGATTTTTCAATTTCAATCATTTTGAAAACTTTATCAATCTTTTCTGAAATCACATTCTGAATCGGGAATTCAAGATCTGCGAATAATTTGTTAGATCCAATCATGGTATAAACCAATCCTTTTGAATCACCATTCGCATTTTTCTCGGATTTTGATTTTTTCAGATAACCTTCATGAAAACTACCTTCATTTTCATCCTGTGATTCAGATTTACCTGTTTCAACCGACTCTTCTCTTAAAACACTTTCAACGACCTTACCTACCACCTCTGAATCACTGGAATCATCAGATTTGGAATAGGTTACGTCAATGTTATCTGGCAACTGATCGACCATGTTGAAAGCCTTTTCCACCTTCTCGTCATCATAGAATGTGAATTTGTCCTCAAACGGTGGTGGAACCTGATGATATTCCGAGCCAATACCTTTCTTGTTTTGCTCAGAATCTTTACCATCCGGTTTTATATTGAAAATGCGTTCAAGAACATATGATGAAGCGTGATAACTGTGTAACTTGTTGTTATCTTGTTCTAAATCAGCTATTTTACGCTTTAGCTTAGCAACATCTTCAATGTAACAATTTACAACTTGTTGCTTAATTGAATACTGTCGTTTAAGCGTATCAGATGTTTCAGAACAATATTTCAATCTTGATTGAACAAGTTTCATTTGACTCTTCACGTCTTCATATGATTCTTTTGTGATATGATATGCAAGTTTTATTGAATCATACTCCTTTTTCATTTCTTGAAAAGCATTTTCTTTTTGCAAAACATTCTTCTGTCATTTTTGAAACTTTTTCTTTCAAACTTTCATTTTCTTTTTCTAAAATCTTGCATTTTTGTGTTATCTTTTCGTCATTATCTTTCAAAACTTTTTCGTTTTCTAACATCTCTTTGCATTTTTCTTTGAAAACTTCTTCGATTTTAATAAATTCTAAATCTCTTGTTCTGAATTTTTCATCTTTTTCAGTACAAGCACTGCACGTTTCCATGCATTTCTTGCACTGTTCAACTGTTTTATTTAATACTTCAGTATCAGTATTTACCTCAGTGATTGGCACTTCGGCTTTCTCTTCCGTTTGTGTCTGATCAACTTCATTCTTCTTCTGTTCCTCACTGTCATCCACTTCAATCGAACATTCAAGCTTCTCATCATTTTCTCCTTTCTTCTTTAGATTATCTTCGATCTGCTGTTCTTCAGTAACAGATTCTTTTTCTTTGTCAAGTTCAACTTTCACTTCCTCAGTGACTTTCTTCAATTCATCCACCAAACTTTCAACATTCTTCTCCATTCTTTCTTCATCCCTCTTCTTCAGACTCGCTGTCATCACATCACGAATTATCTTGTCCAACCTTTTCAGATAAGTTTTATCTTTTAAATTTGGGTAATATTCGCCAGATAGAGGGATTACTGCAAGAACATCATCAAACACCATTTTTTTTTATGAATGACAGGATCACCATTTTATATAGCAATCTCTTTTCTTGTCGTATCTCCCGTAGTACTTTGCTTCCTCATATTCTTCATGCATTTTCTCAATTCAAAAACCTGCAAAGAATCTTTCTCTTTCAGTCTTTTCTTTCAGAATTTCTTCTCGACTTCTATCCTTTATCTCGGCATCAAATGCACGATGTTTGTTTGTTGATATAGTTCTGCCATGTGCTGTGAACCGATCATCAACGAGATCATCTTCTGGATGGAATTCGCTCCAGTCAAACCCTTCATCATCTTGAATCACAACGCAAGCTCTTGATTTCTCCTTTTCAGGATTATCTTCAATTTGTTTCAACCTTGGTGATTCCTCTCTGTTCTTGTGATAGGTCGCCTTTTGATAGTAATCCTCTTTAAACGGATTGGCGATTTCTTCAACAACAGAGTTTCTGCATTCTCTTTTGAAATGACCCTTTTGCTTGCATTTGAAGCAGGTCACTTTTGATTTGTCGAAGCCCAGTTTTGTTGATGGTCCACAGATTGATTGTCTGCCAGTAATATCCATGAACCGCTGAGCTCTTCAAATGCAGCTTGCTAAACACCATCTCAGATCAATGAGTTCCATCTCTTCTGGATCGATCTGGTCGTAGTCTTCCTTTGTTAGTTTGGAATTTCCAATTTTCCCAGCTACCAGATATTCGTATGATTCCAGAATTGATCCTTGAAGGCTCATTTGTTGTTTAGCAGTGTTGATGTTCATTGTTGGAGAATTCTCTAGCTTTAAAGCGATGTTGCAGAGAACCTCATCAGGTTCTTCAGAGTTTGATGTTGTTGACGATGAATGATATCCTGGATCGTAGCTTGATGAGCTTTTCTGTGAGTCTTTCGTCTTTTCAACACTGTATGTAGTCTTTATCGGTTCACTGCCTTTGTAGTAAAGACCGACATTCTGGTGATGCAAAAAACTGTTCATTTTGCTTTGCTTTTGTAGCTCAAGCTCATGACTTTCTATCTTTTTGTAACACCTCGTAAAATCATGTCCAAAATAGTATCGACACGTGTCATGAACTTTAAACATGTAATGAATTGAATATGAGGGACTAAAGTTGACAAACAAAGAAAGTATGTGTGTAAAAGGATTCAAAGCGTCAACACTGGATAATTATACCCTTTAACAACCCTACGCGATGTTTATAACCTTAAACGAATGAATTATGAAGCGTATGAAGCCGTTTGTGGAAGAAAGTGAGAGTTTACCAAACCGCAAGGGTTAAATGTGTCAACATGTTTAATTTATACCTCTGAGTGACCTTTTAGCAAACCCGAAGCTTTGTAACGATTAATTATGCTCACGAGAATAAGTGATAAAAATTTCACAAGGTTTCGATAACGTATGAGGAAGTTATGATAACATTCGTATATGAGGGGTTAAAAGCGTCAACGTTGGAATTTAAGGCTTTTCGGGTGATCATAAAACTAACCAAGGACTTAACAAAGTTTGGTTATGTCTTGGAGTCCTTAAAAGTCAAGTTGGAGGGTTAAAAGTGCAATAAACAAAGTTAAAACAACTATAAAAAGGACCAGGGACCAAACATGCAATTTCTGAAACTTATTTAACCTGAGCCTGGGAGCCATACCGGCCGCGTAAGACCACATAGGTCTCTTACGCGGGCCGCGTAACAGTCTGCAGCGACAAAAAACATGGCAGATGCCAGTTTCAGCCTGTTAAACCGACCTTTTTGCATGGTTTTCGAATTCCTGAAGCTTGGCCAACAGTTTTTCATGCCTAGGGACACCTGGGAACATCATACAACACTTGTAGACTTGTTTGGTATCATCTTATGTGATCAAAAACCCCTATATAAGAACTCCAAAGTTGCAACATTTTTACACTCACTTGCAAACATTCATAACTCAACCTCTGGAGTCTCCTGGAGCTTAAGAGCATTCCCTAAGGGTCATTAGTCGTGCTTAGGACCTCTGTAAGCTTCCTTGATCTTTCTTAATTTAGTTTTATTAGTTTAATGGCCTAAAGTCAAACCCGTCGTAATTAAGGTTTGACTTAGTGATTAATCACTAATGGTCCAGTGAATTCTCGAATTAAAAGTAGCTTTAAGTTGGTAATTATATTGGTAATAAACTCTTAAAAGGGCACCCCCTGATTCTCACTCTAACTAGGTCAATTGTCGGGTTAAAGTTAATTATAAAAAAGTCATCAGAAAGCAAATTTTCGCATAAACACATAATTAACAATGTAGAAGCTATGAAACCTGTTTTATCACTCATATAACTTGGTAATCAATGTAAGAACATGAACCCGACAATTTTCAGTTTAAGCTCGGTTCGGAACCGAAAGTCGCAAAAGTAGACTTTTGCTTTGACTTTCAGTTCTGACCCAATGTAGCATATTTTAGAAATGCCTTAGAGCTCTATTAGGACCAGGTTATAGATTAGTGTAACCCTATGAGGTTATACAACTTGGTTCATTAGTTATTCGATTCATGTACATGTTTCCGTTATATGCCTAAATGTTGACCATAATGCCCTTTTGACCTTAAAATGAGATTTTTGAAAATGTGAGAGGACAAAAACCTTTGTTACTGATTTATAAACTTGTCCTAAAAATTTGACATCAGTTTGAGGTCTAGATTAGGAGTTATGCTCAATATCGTAATTAAGAAGCTTTTTATTAATTAAACGGCATAATTAGCACAAAGCCTATCCAAACCCAAATTTTGACACCAAACTTTTTACCCACTGATGTAATATAATATTTTGGGAATTTTGAAGATTTTTATTTATTTTTAGGCTGAGCATATGTAACAACCCTCATTAAAAATTACTATTTCTTATGATTTATTGTCCAATAGGAAACCCTAATTGAGACCCCCAAGTGATTCTGTATAAACCCTAAAATTTTCAGAACAATCAGAATCAGGATCAGGGCCCCTAAAACTCAGGGGGGGTATTCCCTATTTACGATTATCCACATAACTTGTTGTCAAAATTGAATTTTAACGAATCGCTGACTCACCTGAGCTACAAACACACGGGGCTACCCTATAATAGGGTGGTGCCCCTCGCGTCACGCGACGCCCCTACGTGACCCCTCGCATCACGCGAGGGTGTCAATTTTCAGTATAAATAGAGGGGTGTGGGACTTGAATTTTGGCACTTGTTCGACGAAAAAATTCGTTATATACACTAAGTTATAGTCTGTTTACTACAAAACACACACACAGCACGAAACGCTGCCGCAAAACAGGGTAATAACTCGATCGCTGCTACGATTCAATGTCCGATCGATTGAAACTATCCGATGAATGTTTAAGTGCTGCTCAAATTGGGTTTATACTTTGTCATTCGTCGTGAATTCGATGGATGTTTAAGTATTGCACTTTGTCATTTGTCGTGAGGGTTTAATCTCATGAGTTATCGTAAATGCTGTATTAGTTACAGACCTAGTTCGTGTGCATTGTTATTTAAATTAGGTTACAAGGCTAATCAGTAGGCTAAACTCTGCCCGTATAAATCTGCAATGTGAGTCATTCTCTTTTTATCAAATGTATTTTACAATACTCCATTTTCAAATGTTATAATTACAGGGATTAAGTCGTGGTTATCTTAAATCACTAGCTAGTGGGGTATTATGCACATTACTAATTTCTCACGGGTTAGGCTAATAAATCCTAACAGTGATAAACGTCACTACTTGGGGAAAGACCCAATAGTGGTATGACCATCGTCACCAGGTGACACGGCGCCAGATAAAAATAAGATAGAAGCCATTGTAATCGCTCTTATGCTGTAATTTATAACTATGTGTCATTTTGTCAAAATGAATGATTCACCAGTATTTCCCCGCTGACAAAAATATTTTTAAAACATGTTTCAGGCGACCTGCTGTAAATCAAGGAAAACGTGCTACGGAGCACTAACAAGCTTGAAGAGGTGGCTCAGTTAAAATGAATAAACATGTTTTAATAAATCAGGGAATTTCCTAGTAAAATTCCTCTATTGTAAATTTACGGGGTTTATCCCGAATTATGAAATAAAATAATCGGGCATTTCAAGTTTTAAAAGATCCTGTTAGAATCCTCCGCTGTCGCATCATAAATACCACGGGTTCCTGTCCCGCGGCTCCTGACCGGGTTAAACCGGGGCTGGGGCCGTGATAGAGGTGTATAAAAAAACTAGTTTTAGAACCGAAACCGGAAAAAAAACCGAAACTGGTTTTTTTTAACCGGTTTTTTTATAACCGGTTTTTTTAACCGGTTTTTTTTAAACGCCGGTTTTTATACCGGTTACTATTCTTGACTTCAAAAACCGGTTATTAACCGAACCGGTTATTAAAAAACCAGTTAAAACCGGTAAAAACCGGTTTTTTTGGGAAAAACCGGTCCAAACCGGTTATACCGGTTATTGTTTTGGACCTCAAAAACCGGTTAGTAACCGGAACCGGTTATAAAAAAAACCAGTTTTCATTTTGGGTGAAAAAACCGGTTTTTTAGTAACCGATTAACCGATTTGTACACCTCTAGGCCGTGACAGGAAAAGGTGGTATCAGAGCCACTGATTTAAGCCTATTAAGTATTTAAGAAATACTTAAATTTCCTGATTCTCATCTTGTGATTATTTAACTAACTATTTGTTAGTTACAGTATGGGTAAGCAAAGAATTGCGGATATCTATCTTAAATTAGATGGTTCACCGAAAGATAAGGGAAACTCATCCCAATCAAATTCCTCAAGATACTCAGCCGAAACTGAGGAAGGAATATTTGTTCGTAAGGCACAATTTGAGAAACCACTTTCTCCTAATAAAAGAAGTTTGATTATTAGAAAAAGTCAAAAGAAAGTGAGGAAATCACAACCAAAAGAAGTGATGATTCCTAAGAAAACTCAAGAATTAGGCAATAACCCACCATGGAAAGATGAGTTAGATGAAAAATGGGCAGATCTCTATATGTTAGCCACTGTAGCAGTAAATGCAAAATTTTAAAATACCCTGACCTAGTATTAGCAATCATATCATCTACAAGCCAGAAACTCTAAAGAAAATTTTATCCAGTAAATAAATAGGTTACAATAAACCCTAGTATGTTTTAATTTTCAGTTATCCTTTGTATTAAATTAGTCACACGGTATGCAATAATACTTGAATGTTTATCTAAGTAATTTTTATTATAAAATTTTAACTTAGCATTTTGTGTGCATTTTTGCATATATGCTAAACAGCATGAATGAGTTATCTGAAGCCCTTCAGAATCTCAATCTCTATCCTGTGAAAGTGGAAGTTTCCAGAGACTTTACGGGTTACTTGCCCGATGTAGAGGAACCTATGGAATTTCAAGCTCCACCTCCGGAGAAACTAAAGCCTAAGAAAAGGAGAAGATTTGTAGGCTGGAGGCGTGTACGCAGGAGGAAACCAGCAACTAGGAAAATTCATAAAATAGAAAATCCCATTGATAAAGGAAAAGGGATCGAGATTGAAGAAAATGTTAGGCAAGTAGAAATGGAAATTGGAGAAAGTTCTCAGCAAATTGAGGAATTGCCATTACAGGAAGAATTAGATCGCCTACTGGCAAGCTGTGATATCATTAGACCTATCAACACCAACCTCTACCCTTATCCTGCTGAAACCCAACTTCCAATAAACTTAGAACCAGCCATTCCAGATCCTCTGATCCATACTCAACCTCTAGGAGAAATAGACGAGTGGTGGACTAATGATTGGCAGTTTCAAAAACCTCCTTAATAACCCTTATACCTTTTTCCCTCAGTTCGACCCAGAACCTGCACCAAACCCACCAATGAGCAATGAAAACTTAGCTGAACTCCGCCATTTTGATGAGGAACTGATGAATGCAGGAAATAGGATCAGAGAGGTAGGAGAACAAATCTCCTGGAAATACGACGAGAGGGAACGTCGTTTCTAAGGTGCCCAGGGATAGAATGGTTGTGAAGCTGTGATTGTATAATAATAGTAATAATAAAATAAGTCTGTAAATAACCTACAAATAAAACTTTTGTAAGATAATGGTGTGTACTGATGCATATTATAATATATAAAAATGGCAGTTGAGAAATCAACAATTTTGACTAAACGTATGTTGTGAAATTGTGTGATTAATTGCATATAGCTATTATTTATTTTATGCTAATAATTTATATATATTAAATACCATATGGAAAATGCTAATAATGAACCAGTTAATGAAGTAAACCAATCTGAGCAAAACCAAAAAAATCAATTCATGACTAGGCAAGATATCGAGAATATTGTTGCTCAAGGAATAGCCAATGCTATTCCAGCAATCCTTGCTGCTGCTCAAAAACCTGTTGAACCTCAACAAATTATTCCTAGTAAACGTACTCATGAAGACAACTTCAGTAATAGCGTAAACGGAGGCGGCAATCATACTAACAACGATAATGAGATACGGCAAGCCCCAAATCTCAAAAGAATGAAAGCTGCAACGCCTGGTTGCACTTACAAGGAATTTCTTGCCTGTAAACCAGCAGAATTTGCAGGTAATGAAGGGGAGACTGCAGCACTGCATTGGTTGGAGAAAACTGAAGCAGTAATTATGATAAGTAAATGTGCTGAGAAAGACAAGGTCATGTATGCTTCGCATCTTTTTAAAGAAAGGGCGCTAGAATGGTGGAATACGGTACTTCAAGCCAAAGGAAGTAGCCCAAAAGATTACCCAAGGATTTCGTATGGGTAATAGTAGCAACTTCAAGAAAAGAGGGACCAGGCAATCTTCCACTGTTCCATTTTGCAAATCCTGCAAAAGAAAGCATTTTGGAAGATGCAAGGGATATTGCAATTTTTGCAAAATTCCAGGACACCAAGAGGAAGATTGCAGAAAGAAGAAAGCAACAGTTTGCTATAACTGTGGAGAAGCTGGACATTTTAGGCCAGATTGCCCGAAATTGGTCAAACCAGCTGATAACAAAGCCAAACCTGCAGAAGGAACTACCAAGAAGAACGTAAGAGCCTTTCAATTGACTACTCAGGAAGCAGAACTAATTCCTGATGTAACAGCTGGTACGTTCCTAGTTCACGATGTTTATGCAAAAGTATTATTTGACTCTGGTGCAAACCAAAGTTTTATAAATACTTCATTTTGCCAAGCTCTTAATTTACCCTTAACTACCCTTAGGCAGATTTTTACAGTTGAAACAGCAGATGAGAATTCTGTTCACATAGATAAGGTTTTGCGAGAAGGAAAAATAGAACTCTTAGGTCATAAATTTTCTGCAAACCTGTTACCTATGAATTTAGCAGGATTCGATGTGGTATTAGGAATGGATTGGTTAGTAGTCAATCATGCTCGAATTTTTTGTGATAAAAATGCCATAGAAATTCATACACCCTCAGGAGAAGTAGTGGTGATTACAGGAGATAAGCCACGAAAGCCAATGAAATTCATTTCAGTAATGAAATTGGCTAGTTATTCAAGAAAATAAGAAATGGTGTATATGATTTCCGTAATCATTAACACGAAAGGTAAGGAACTTAAGGAAATTCCAGTAGTATCAGAATACCCAGATGTTTTTCCAGAAGAACTACCTGGATTACCACCTGATAGGGAAGTAGAATTTAGAATTCATCTAATTTCGGGAACTATACCGATAGCTAAGACACCTAATCGGTTAGCACCCACTGAAATGCTAGAATTGAAAAAGCAGTTAGATGAATTGCTGAGCAAAGGATTTATACAACCTAGTTCATCCCCGTGGGGAGCGCCAGTGTTGTTTGTAAAGAAGAAAGATGGTTCGATGAGAATGTGTATCGATTATAGGGAATTAAATAAGGTTACAGTTAAGAATCGATATCCATTACCTTGGATTGATGATCTGTTTGATCAACTTCAGGGAGCTAGATATTTTTCTAAGATCGACTTACGCTCCGGATACCATCAATTGAAGGTACAAGAAGAAGACATACCTAAAACTGCTTTCAGAACTAGGTATGGTCATTACGAGTTTACAGTCATGCCCTTCGGACTAACGAATTCACCTGCGGCATTCATGGACATGATGAATAGAATCTGTAAACCGTATTTGGATAAATTTGTAATTGTCTTCATCGACGATATACTCATTTATTCCAAAAGTCAGGACGAGCACTTTCAGCACTTACATGCACTCTTAACCTTATTAAGAAGGGAGAAGCTTTACGCCAAATTCTCAAAGTGTGAATTTTGGCTACAGGAAGTGCAATTTTTAGGACACATGGTGAATCACGAAGGTATTCACGTAGATCCTGCCAAGATAGAAGCAATCACTAAATGGAAAGTTCCACAGACAGCTATGGAAATTAGAAGTCTTATAGGGTTAGCCGGATATTATAGACGGTTTATTAAGGATTTTTCCAAGATAGCTGTACCATTAACTAAGCTAACCTGTAAAGCAGTTAAATTTGAATGGGGACCTAAGCAAGAAGAAGCCTTTAGGATTTTAAAGCAAAAGTTAACAAATGCCCCAATTCTAGCCTTACCAGAAGGAACAGAAGATTTTGAAGTTTACTGCGATGCTTCTAAGCTAGGATTAGGATGTGTGTTAATGCAACGCAAGAAGGTAATTGCGAATGCCTCAAGACAATTAAAAAAGCATGAGGAAAACTATACGACTCATGACTTAGAGTTAGGAGCCATAATTTTTGCCCTTAAGATTTGGAGACATTATCTGTATGGAAGTAAGTTTACTGTCTATACGGATCATAAAAGCTTAAGATACATCTTTGGGCAAAAAGAATTGCACATGAGGCAAAGGAGATGGATGGAGATTCTAAGTGACTACGACTGTGATATCCAATATCACGAAGGAAAGGCAAACGTAGTTGCAGATGCCTTAAGTCGTAAGTATCATGAGAAACAACGACGAGTTCGTGCTCTTAGATTAAATCTACAGTTAGATTTAATGGAACAACTGAAAAATATTCAGGAAATAGCAATCAAGGATGATGCTGAAGGAATGAAAGGAAGAATAAAGGAATTGGAGCAAGGAGCTGATGGAATTTGGAGATTCCATAAGAAACGGATTTGGGTACCTAATCAAGGTGAGTTAAGAAATAAGATTCTAGAGGAAGCTCATAAATCTAGGTATACTGTGCATCCTGGCAACAATAAGATGTACCAAGACTTAAGGAATAATTTCTGGTGGATAGGGATGAAAAAGGACATAGCCAAATATGTTTCTAAGTGTCTTACTTGTTCACAAGTTAAGGCAGAACATCAGAAACCTTCAGGTCTACTACAACAATTACAAATGCCTGTATGGAAATGGGAACTCATAACAATGGATTTTGTTACTAAGTTGCCCAAAACCAGAAAAGGTAATGATGCAATTTGGGTAATTGTGGATCAATTAACCAAATCAGCTCATTTTCTACCCATGAAAGAAACCTTTAGCATGGAAAGGTTAGCGAAGTTGTATGTAGATGAAGTAGTATCTTTACATGGAGTTCCACTCTCCATTGTATCGGATAGAGATAGTCGTTTCACTTCGCATTTTTGGACAAGTTTCCAAGAAGCCATGGGGTCTAAACTGAACTTGAGCACTACATATCATCCTCAAACAGACGGACAAAGTGAAAGGACGATTCAAACCCTGGAAGACATGCTTAGAGCATGTGTAATAGATTTTGGTGGAAATTGGGATGATCACCTACCTTTAATTGAATTCTCTTATAACAATAGTTATCATTCAAGCATAGAAGCTGCCCCATTCGAAGCACTGTATGGACGAAAGTGCAGAACTCCAGTCTGTTGGGCAGAGATAGGAGAAAGTCAATTATCAGGTCCTGAAATAGTACAAGAAACTACTGACAAGATCACTCAAATCAAGGAAAGGCTGAAAACAGCTCGAGATCGCCAGAAGAGCTATGCTGATAATCGTCGCAAGCCACTAGAGTTCCAAGTTGGAGACAAGGTACTCTTAAAAGTTTCTCCTTGGAAAGGAGTAGTACGGTTCGGTAAGAAAGGAAAGCTAAGTCCAAGATACGTGGGACCATTTCCAGTGATCCAACGTATAGGACCAGTTGCTTATCGCTTACAACTACCAGAAGAATTAGCTGGAGTACATGATGTATTTCATGTATCCAACCTCAAGAAATGTCTATCTGACGAATCACTGGTAGTACCTCTTCAAGATGTGGAGGTAAACGAAAAGTTAAAATTTGTTAAGAAGCCATTACAAATAGAAGACAAAAAGATCAAGTTTCTCAAGCACAGGCGACTAGTTCTGGTCAAAGTCAGGTGGGATTCAAAGAGAGGACCCGAATACACTTGGGAACTGGAATCGGAAATGAAGCGAAAATATCCTCACTTATTCCAGTAAATCTCGAGGACGAGATTCTTTTTAAGGTGGGGAGGATGTAACAACCCTCATTAAAAATTACTATTTCTTATGATTTATTGTCCAATAGGAAACCCTAATTGAGACCCCCAAGTGATTCTGTATAAACCCTAAAATTTTCAGAACAATCAGAATCAGGATCAGGGTCCCTAAAACTCAGGGGGGGGGGGGTATTCCCTATTTACGATTATCCACATAACTTGTTGTCAAAATTGAATTTTAATGAATCGCTGACTCACCTGAGCTACAAACATACGGGGCTACCCTATAATAGGCTGGTGCCCCTCGCGTCACGCGACGCCCCTACGTGACCCCTCGCGTCACGCGAGGGTGTCAAATTTTCAGTATAAATAGAGGGGTGTGGGACTTGAATTTTGGCACTTGTTCGACGAAAAAATTCGTTATATACACTAAGTTATAGTCTGTTTACTACAAAACACACACACACAGCACGAAACGCTACCGCAAAACAGGGTAATAACTCGATCGCTGCTACGATTCAATGTCCGATCGATTGAAACTATCCGATGAATGTTTAAGTGCTGCTCAAATTGGGTTTATACTTTGTCATTCGTCGTGAATTCGATGGATGTTTAAGTATTGCACTTTGTCATTTGTCGTGAGGGTTTAATCTCGTGAGTTATCGTAAATGCTGTATTAGTTACTGACCTAGTTCGTGTGCATTGTTATTTAAAGTAGGTTACAAGGCTAATCAGTAGGCTAAACTCTGCCCGTATAAATCTGCAATGTGAGTCATTCTCTTTTTATCAAATGTATTTTACAATACTCCATTTTCAAATGTTATAATTACAGGGATTAAGTCATGGTTATCTTAAATCACTGGCTAGTGGGGTATTGTGCACATTACTAATTTCTCACGGGTTAGGCTAATAAATCCTAACAGTGATAAACGTCACTACTTGGGGAAATACCCAATAGTGGTATGACCATCGTCACCAGGTGACACGGCGCTAGATAAAAATAAGATAGAAGCCATTGTAATCGCTCTTATGCTGTAATTTATAACTATGTGTCATTTTGTCAAAATGAATGATTCAAAAGTATTTCCCCGCTGACAAAAATATTTTTAAAACATGTTTCAGGCGACCTGCTGTAAATCAAGGAAAACGT
Source organism: Helianthus tuberosus (assembly GCA_030545235.1). Taxonomy (NCBI): domain Eukaryota; kingdom Viridiplantae; phylum Streptophyta; class Magnoliopsida; order Asterales; family Asteraceae; genus Helianthus; species Helianthus tuberosus. The sequence continues at coordinate 154,255,397 of CM060351.1, forward strand.
GCTACGGAGCACTAACATGCTTGAAGAGGTGGCTCAGTTAAAATGAATAAACATGTTTTAATAAATCAGGGAATTTCCTAGTAAAATTCCTCTATTGTAAATTTACGGGGTTTATCCCGAATTATGAAATAAAATAATCGGGCATTTCAAGTTTTAAAAGATCCTGTTAAAATCTTCCGCTGTCGCATCATAAATACCACGGGTTCCTATCCCGCGGCTCCTGACCGGGTCATACCGGGGCTGGGACCGTGACAGCATAACATAGGGTTCTTGCTATAATTCGGTAATTGTCGGTTATACCCTTTTCTTGAATAAAATGAGTTTACATAATATTTTGATACCAAACTTTTTGCTACTGATTTTATATGATAAATAAAATATTTTGAACTTTATAAACTGATCAAAAACTCAGATTTCCTATTTAAACCCGAAAATCGCTTAAAACCGACTTTTACCTGTTTTAAGCGCATAGCATGAGTTAAAACTATTTTTGGCATATGAAACTAAATACCTACTGATGTTTTAAGTAAATTTTTATAATTAAATAGTAAGCAAAAGTTTTGAACTCAGAATTCTAATTTTGACCTTTAAAGCTATGTGAAATTACCAAAATGCCCCTACGGTGCATAGTTTGGTTATAAAAGGTAAATTTCACAAATATGAAATACCCTACTGTTATGAATTATAAAAATAAATATTTTTACTGGTTATATCAGACCTGAAACTCAGATTAGTATTTAAGCTTTTTTATAACCTTTAAAATGACCAAAATACCTCTACGGGGCATAATTTGAGTCTAAATCCAATTTGGGCATAATGAAAGGTATCTTACTGATATCACAACATATTTAAGGCATATTAACTTAGGAAACCTGCTCATGACTCATTTGGTTTCCCGTAACGCATTATTCACGTTCGGTGCGGTTTATGTAACTAGTTTGCATAAATTAGCCGAAACGGGTCAAACCTTATCGTTTTTATCTCAAAATCCAGAATGTGTTTAGTTTACCCATATTATACAAGTATACAAACTTGTCGGGTCTAAACCACACTCTAATCCGGTCATCGCTTAATCGTGCGTTTTGAACCATATATCTTCCTTTAAAACTAACCGGTCTAAGTTTTGACTTAATTAAGACCCGTTAGGAATCTAATAGGTTATTAAAACATTCGTTCCAGATTAGGAGACCAGTAAAAGATACTTGCACTCGCTGATTGTGATATATACTTGCTCAGGTAAATACTTTTAACTTATTTTCCCTTATACGGGCTTGGGGTACGGTATATAAAATACCGCTTGGTCGGGCATTGAATTTTTAATCATATGAAGGTTAATTTATTGAGATGACCCGTTTAAACTGTTTTGTTTGTTTAAAGCCTTTGGGGGGTTAATGACCATGTCCCGGATATCCTTGGCATCATTCATTGAAATGGCCACGACCTAAGCACGGGGTGTAGGCATACACCTGACGGTGCATATATATATATATATATATATATATAAAGGTATAACCGTTTGTTCGAGAATAACTCAACGCGGGACTATATCATGTGGTGTGTCTATTAATCTTTAACCCGGTATTCAGCCCGGGCTACTGAACGTATAACGAACATATAATTCTTTTACAAGTTTATATATAAATAATTATCCCAAGTTATAAAAGATTATTTTGTGCCTTGTGCATTCAAATCAAGTTTCTTAAACATTTTCAAAATGAGTCGGTTAATTGTATTTACCAGTGTAAACTGACATATTTTCCAAAAAGGCTAAGTGCAGGTACTACACGGAATAGGCTGGCTACTCCTAGCATCAATAAAGAGTCTTGCAAGCTTAGATGTTATTAAATCTATTGAAAAATGATCTTTTGAACTTAGATCCGCCTGTGGATCCTTACAACCGTTTTGTAATACACTTGATATTACTTTTTTTATTCGGTTTGTAATGATTTTATCTTTCGACTTCCGCTGTGTATTAAACTGTGATAATATAAATTGTCTATGATATCAACTACGTCACAATACTCCCCACCGGGCCCACCGGTAATACGTGGAAATATCGGGGTGTGACACTTTTCTATCAAAACATCAAGAGTAATTGTATAAAACAACACATCATTTTTCAAAATAAACACGAACGTTTGCCACTGATCAGCTCGTGGTAACGCTTCAATGATTTTATCAATTATTTCTTCCCGTGTTTTTACAATTTCAAACCTTTCAAGTTCAATTTTTAGATGGCAAAATCTCTCAATCATTTGTCTCACCGACTCTTCTTTTAGGCTGTCAAATAGATCAAATTCCTTTTTTAATAAAGCAATTTTATTCTTTTTAATCTGTTTACCACCCTCAGCTTTAACCCTTAAGGCTTCCCAAACCGATTTTGATGAACCATCATGAACTAACAAAGAGAAAATATCATCTCTAATAGATTGCTGAATCAGTGCAATCATTTTCTGTTCGTATGAAAATTTTCGTTTGTCTTCATCGGAAAGATCATTTAGATGAATCTCTTCATGCTTATCGTTTATCGGTCGGCTATATCCAAACTCCAAACAGAACCAACTTTCGTGAGCATATGCCTTTGTCCAGTTCAGAAACCTCTCTTTCCACCATGTGTAATCTTCTATATTGTCAAGTTTAGGTGGTTTCGAATAAGTCCCATAGAAATTATCATGTTTTATATTATCATTGATTGCTTTTGTTATGGTTTTGGTGTAACGGTTGAAGTTTTCGAAGATTCTGACGTGAACGCTTTGTAGAAAGTGTTGTAAAACTCTTCAGCCATGACGTTCCTTGTTTATCGCCTTGTTTATCTCCTCGAATCACTTGAATAAGCACAAAACACACAAACAATCAGTTTTAAATGAACACAATCAATTGGATAGGATATCAAGTCAATCGAATGACACTTTTGAATCAAATGGTTTCTGGATCAGATATCAGTTCGATCGGTTGGTCATCCGACGATTGACATACAAATCAAATTATTAAATGACTTCTAGGTGTCGGATGGCAATCCGTTCGGATTGCCGTTCGAAAATTGACACTTAAACAAACAAAGTGCTATGGATCGGATGGTGATCCGACGATGTGCTATCCGACACTTGGACCTGTGAAACAAACAAATAAAGTGTTTAGGATCGGATGGTGATCCGACGATGTGCTATCCGACACTTGGACCTGTGAAACAAACAAATAAAGTGTTTAGGATCGGAGAGCAATCCGTTCGGATTGCCGTTCGAGAGTTTGCAACACCAAGTCAATATGTGAAAGGGTGTAGAGGATCGGATGGCAATTCGTTCGAATTGCCACTCGATACTTGGGCTTCAATTCAATTCAACTGTTATTGGACCAAATATTATTGTAGTAGATGACAAAACTTCTTAGTATCAGATGGGAATTTGTTTGTAACAATATTGTATGGGATCGGATGGCACTTCGTTCGAAGTGCCACTCGACACTTGACACTATGTTAACAAAGCTGAGTTAAATGATTTGGATCGAAGCGCCGTTCGATCGAAGTGTCGTTCGACACTTATCAAATTCAGTTATTCAATCCAATTCTTACACATGCAATTACTAATCTCAAAAACCTCTGAGCCGACAACAATTATATGAATCTAATTCTTATTGGACCTCAATTTTTAAAATCACATGGGCCGTCAGACTTTTAACAAATCATGTGAATGAGCTGAGTTACTATAATGGGCTGCACAACAATCTGATTGGACCGTTCACAATTATGAATCACATGGGATGAATAGTCTTTTAATGCAATCAAAGTGGCCGACACACTACATGTGACACTATTGACTTGATCGGATGAGATTGTGTGAACTTGAATGGAAATTGCTGAGTATCGAATGGGATGTGCTGAGTGTCGGATAAGATTTATGTGTGAATGAACTTTGGATCGGATGGTCATCCGATCGGATGGCCATCCGATCGGTGAACATCTTCATGACCAGCAACAATAACAACCAACATATTAAACGTTTTCGAACCAGAAATATCTCGATTTCTCTTAAACCAATTGGAATTAAGATCTGAAAATTTGTAGGCTTGTAAATCAATGATTTTTGCACAACATATTAAAATTTCAGCGATTTTTATCCGTAAAAACTCGTTTAATTTTGCGTTTTTCAGTCAAGAACGTGAAGAAAATGAGTAGAGTGAGAAATTTGACAAATCTGAATGAAATTTGGATTTGAATCTGTTAATTTCAAGTCGATTCTTGTGAGTTTGATCCGTGCAATCGAGCTCCTGCTCTGATACCACTTGTAGGATCGGTTATCGACTCCGTAACGATTGCGTATCGACACGTGTGACGTGCGGAATCCGTACACGTGTGTGGACCGAACACTAGAACCGTACTATAATCTGTGATTCGATTGATAGATCTGAAAAGTACAAAGAAACTTGAATCACCTTTTGCCTTTCTCTCTCTAGCTCCTATGCTCCAAATGTGTGAAATGGCAAAAGTTCTAAAACTAAGACACTACTTTCCTATTTATAGGCCAAGGGGTTTAATGAGACTTCTCATTAATTACAATATTGCCACCTTGCCTTTTCACTAAATATAACACTATAATGTCTTGTTTTTTTTCTGATTTCAGCTACGAATCGTATTGACGGAGGTGATAAACATTACTGCACTAACAACCTTTACCTTTACTTAGTTCAATAATGTTGAAATTATATGTGAAGTTTTATTGTTAATTGAAAGACGAAACATGATTCAAATTAGTTTGTGGAGTAAATTGTCATTTTAGTCCATAAGTTTTGACCTAAAATAACACTTTCTATCAAATAGTTTTTTCTCTGTCATTTTAGTCTCTGACTTTTGTCATTTTTCCCATTTTCATCCACCATCACCTCCCACCACCCACCCCATCACAACCTTTGATCATCGCCACCACCTGCCTGCATCGTCCCCACCCACCCTACCACCATCACCACCCACCATTTCCACCACCATCACCACCCACCATTTCCACCACCGGCCATGTAACACCTCAAAAAATTCACGTCCTATAATGTGTTGACACGTGTCATAGGTTTGAACGTGTGAAAGAGTGTTATAGAAGGATTAAAGTTGACAATCATGGAAAGTATGTGAATATACGAATTCTAAATGTCAACAGTGAATAAATATATTGTACATTAACCCTACATGATGCTCATACCTTCAAACGAATAAATCATGGATCATACGAAGCTAAATATGAAAGAAAGTGAGAGATTACAAACTACAGGGGTTAAATGTGTCAACATGTTTAAGTTATACCTCTGAGTGACCTTTTAGCAAACCCGAAGCTTTGTAACGGTAAATTATGCTCACTAGAATGCACGATATAAATTTCATAAAGTTTCGTTATCATATGAGAAAGTTATGATCAAATTCGTATGCGAGGGGTTAAAAGCGTCTACGATAAAGTTTATGACTTTTCGGGTAACAATAAAGTTAACCGAGGACTAAACAAAGTGGGTAAATGTCTTGAAGCCCTTATAAGTCAAATTGGAAGGTTCAAAGTGCAAGAAATAAAGTCGTAGCAAAGTTTCCAAGAGCCAAGGACCAAAGCATAAAAATCAAAAATTTTAGATTTGATCAGAGGGGGCGTCGCGCCACGCGAAGACCCTGGGGGGGGGGGGGGGGGGTCTACGCGTGCCGCGAGGGGCTGTCTGCTCCGAAAACTTTGGGTTTTGGTCTGCTAGGTGCATTTTAACCGACTTTTATCCGATTTTCCTCATCTTGCACGACCCCTAAACAACCCCTAGACACTTAGGGACATCTGGAAATGATCCAAGGCCATTGTTAGACTTGTGTGTCAACAATCCATGAGGTTTTGAACACTATAAAAGGCCACAAGGTTGCAACCATTTCTTCACACCTCATTTCTGCATTTCTGGAGCTTCTTGGAGCTTAAGAGCAGACCCAAGTCTTTCCTAATCGTGCATAGGACTTCAGTAAGTATGCTTAACCTTTCTTAGTTAAGTTTTTGCTTAGTTTTAGCTTAAAAGTCAAACCGTCGTAATTAACGGTTGACTTAGCGATTAATCATTGATAGTCCAGTGATTAGTCGAATTAAAAGTAGTTATAAGTTGGTAATTATGTGGGCAATAAACCCTTAAAAGGGCACCCTCTGATTCCCCACTCTAACTAGGTCAAATGTCGGGTCAAACTTGTTATTAAAAAGTCAACAGAATACTTAATTTCCAATTTATGCATAATTAGCAATGTAGGACCCATACAACCTGTTTGATCATTAATATAACTTGCTAATTAATGTAAGAACATGTCTAAACATGTTCAACCCGACAATTTTCAGTAGAGACCCGGTTCGGAACCGAAAGTCGCATAATTTGACTTTTGCTTTGACTTTCAGTTCTGACCCATTTAAGCATGTTTTAGAAATGCCTTAGAGCTTTATTTGGACCAGGTTACATGCTAGTATAACCCTCTGTGATTATACACCTTGGTTCAATAGTTATCCAATTAATATGCATGATTCCGTTAATTGTTCATATGTTGACCATTATGCCCTTTTCACCATAAAACATGATTTTTGATAATGTAAAAGAATAGAAACCTTAGTTACTGATATATAAACTTGTACCCAAAATTTGACATCAGTTTGAGGTGTAGATTGAGAGTTATGATCATTAGCGTAATTATAAAGCTTTTTAGCGACTTAACGGCATAATCAGCATATAGCCTATTTAAACCTACTTTTTGATATCAAACTTGTTACCCACTGATGTAATATATTATTTTGGGATTTTTGAAGATTTTTAATTAATTTTAGGCTGAGCATAACTTAGAGTCATAGACTTGATTCGGTAATTGTCGGTTTTGCCCTTTCGGGCTATAAAATGAGTTTTACATATCTTTTTGACCCCAAACCTTTTGCTACTGAATTTATATGATAAATGAATTATTTTAGACCTTCTGGAATAATAAAAATATCAGTTTTATTTATAGAACCCGGAAACGGCTTCTAATCGCCTTTTTAAGCGTTTTTAACGCATAGTATATACTAAAACTATTTTAAACATACAAGGGTTGATACCTACTGATATTTTAGGTAAATTATAATATTTTAACAGTAAGCAAAAGTTGTTTAACTCAGACTTCAGTTTTGAGCTTTTCGGCTTATGTGAAATTACCAAAATGCCCCTACGGTGCATAGTTTGGTTATAATTGATAAGTTTCACATATATACAATAACCTACTGTTATAACTTATCAGATTAATTATTTTTGCTGATTACATCAGACCTGTAACTCGGGTTAATACTTAAACTCTTTTATAACCTTATAAATGACCAAATTACCCCTACGGGGCATAGTTTGTGTCTAAATTCGTTTCGGGCATAATAAAAGATATCTTAGTGATGTCACAACATATTTGAGGCATATTAACTTAGGAAACCTGTATATGGCTCTCACGAATACCCGTTAAGCTTATTACGCGTTCGGTTCGGTTTATGTAACTAGTTTGCATAAATTAGCCGAAACGGGTCAAACCTTATCGGTTTTATCTCAAAACCCAGAATGTGTATGAAATACCCATATTAAGAAAGTCTTCAAACTTGTCGGGTCTAAATCACATTCTATTCCGGTCTTCGCTTAATCGTGCGTACGAACCGTATCTTTAAAACTAACCGGTCTAAGCTTAAGCTTAACTAAAGACCCGTTAGGATTCTAATAGGTTATTATAAACCTTCGTTCCAGAATAGGAGGACCAGTAAAAGCTACTTGCATTTGCTGTTTGTGAATTATACTTGCAAAGGTAAATACTTTTAACTTATTTTCCCTATACGGGCTTGGGGTACGGTATATAAAATACCGCTTGGTCGGGCATTAAATCTTTCCACGTATGATGGTTAAATTGATATTTGATCGGCCCGTTTAAATTGTTTTGTTTGCTTAAAGCCTTTGGGAGGTTAATGACCATGTCCCGGATATCCTTGGCATCATTTTACGAAATGGCCACGACCTAAGCGCGGGGTGTAGGCGTACACCCGTCAGTGCCAAATAAATAATGTGGTGTGTCTATTGATCTTTAACCCGGCACGACCCGGGCTACTGAACGCATAAGGAACATGTAATTCTTTTACGAGATTATATATTTAAATAATTATCCCAAGTTACAAAAAGTTTGTGCCACGTGCATTCAAATCAATTTTATTAAACTTTTCAAAATGAGTCGGTTGAATGTATTTACCAGTGTAAACTGACGTATTTTCCCAAAAAGATTAAATGCAGGTACTAATCGTAATAGGCTGGATTTCTCCTTAGCATCAAAAGAGTCTCGCAAGCTTAAGATGCCTAAAGTCTGTTGAACTACTGTTTCCTATTTATTTTTGATCCTTCTGTGGATAAACTTTCGACTGTTGTGATACTTGATATTACAATATTTTATTCAGTTGAAATATAACTTTCATTTGCTTTCGATGTGCATATTAAATATTGTGTTGTTTGACTGTAATGTTGCCAACCACGTCACGATACTCCCCCACCGGTCAAACGTGGTAATATCGGGGTGTGACAGGCCACTTTTCCGTTACCCACGTCATCAACAAACACCACCGCCATCATTGTAAACCAGCAACCACCGCCATCATCTCCACTTTAAATCGGCACACCACCATCCCCATACCATCGCACTTGCAAAAAAATATGGTTTGACCAAAATGCCCCTAAGTTAACTGACTTTTTTAAATGAAGTTAGTGGGTTGGATGAAAGTGGCAAAAAAAAGTCAGGGACTAAAATGGTAGAACAAAAACTATTTGGACTAAAATAGCAGAAAAAAACTATTTGAACTAAAGTGACATTTTGGGTCAAACCTCAAGGACTAAAATGGCAATTTACTCTAGTTTCTGAAGCTTTTGAGATTTTAGCCGTTTTTATTTGGAACTTTAGTTATTGAAATCTGACCCGATCTGAAAGTTCTAACGTCATTTTAACAGCAGTCCAAGCGCCAAAGAAAAGTGAACCCACTGAAAAACAATTTTGGAGCCGACACTACCTACGTGTAAACTACTCTAGATCGTCTCGTAAAAATCTTGAATTAAAAATGAGCATAAAATTGATCTCCTTTAATATGTTGACTCAATTTTTATAATTTTATTACTTTTTAGTATATTTTTCTTTTATAATTTTTAATATACGAAATTTTTTAAAGCTTTGTGTATGTCACTATGACATAATTATTTTTATGTACGCCATAATATAAATTGTGTTCAAAACCGCAATGTGAATGATAATGTAAAGAGATCGAAACACAAACCTCATTCTAATGATATTGGTTACCCTTTCGTCGTTCTAATGATATAATATAACGAGTTATAAAATTCTGAATATACTTTAAAACGCAGTTATTTTATCTATGTTTCGATTAAAAAATTTATTTAAAATCAGTCGGGTCCTATATAATTTATTTTCTGATTCTTTTGTTTTTTTCCAATACAATTTTGTCTTTCCTTAGTAACTTTTAAAATATGATGTTTTATAGAGTTTCGAATAAACTGTATGGTTCAAAATTTATAGGTTCACATCGTATTAAAAGCTAACTATTTGGTTCGATTAAGGATTAACTTCAGATATTTAAAATAAAATTTTGAATATGTTATATAAATTTCGTATATTCTGCTTTCCATGTTTACGAGTTATTGCTTGTTACCTCCATCTATTATCGTTGCAATATGACATTTCGACACAATGGTTTTATCATTTTGTTAGATAGTTATAATTTGTAACTCCATGTATTGCCGTTGTGCCATGATAGTTTGATGTAGATTTTAATTAAAATCGTGAATTACAAATTTAGCATTAACCAATAGTGTTATAAAAACCGGTATCATTATTTTTTTTGTTTTTGTAATTTTCGATTAATATAAAACATGAGCAGATATTCGTTTAGGCATTTAAGTTTTTTATTTCGATTGCTATAGTAATTACCGATGTCGTAATAAATCAAACTGATACCGACTGAATATCTGGCACCTTAAAATAAACCCACTAGTTATCATGCAATCGGTTAAAAGCGAAAAACAAATGAGATGGTAATTAAATGAGAGATTATATTTTGTGAATAAATAAATATCCGTCCTTCGGAAAGAGAAACAAGGAAGGCCCATTGAGATGAAAGTGGGCCACTAGTAGTGTCTGGCCCATTTGTTATTGGTAGCAATGAGTGACGGGCTGTCTGCATCGTTGAGCTGTGCAATACAGGTGGGCCCATTAATCACTGCTCTTTGAAAAGATGTTGTGATGTAATTTGCAACCTATACAAAGGTCCGTTTGGTAAAGGTGACGATTGGGGTTGGTTCATTATGTTTGAGATGTTTGCTTTCTAATAAAACTTCTTTGAAACCAAGATAAAAGTAACGAATTTATAACGATACTAGTATTAAGCCCCTGCGTTGCAGTGATTGTCATAAAACTGTGTTAAGTAGTAGCAATACTATACCGCCGAGCGAGAAGCAGACGTAAAATCTTTGAATCACGCACGCTCGTTGCAAAGAAACTAAACCGAAACAGAAAACATAGAAAAAAATACCTAAGTCCATCCAGGACCCACATGTTGGACGGACTTGTCAAACGCAGAAAAATAAATGTGACGCGACGGGCCAGTCAAACGGGAAAAAAATATACGAAAAAGTATTGAACCCCACACGCATGTTGCGGTACCTTAACTCACAAAATTTAGAACGAAACAAAAAACTTGGGAAAGATGAAAAATATGGTGGACCAAAATTGAAAATAAAAAAGAGGTGGGATTAAATTGCAAAAGTTGAAAAACTTTGGGTTAAAAGTAAAAAAACAAAAGGTCTAAATTGCAAAATTGAAGTTATTTATTAATTTTAGATAAAGCTAAGGATAAAAATAAGTGATATATATATATATATATATATATATATATATATATATATATATTGGTTATTAATTAATATTAACATTAAAAGAAATTTATTACACAAATATAAATAAAATTTATTAGGTTGAAGGAGAGAATACCATGTGGCATTATTTGGAGTCTTTTATTATAAGTTAGATATTCAAAATTTTATAAAATATTACATTATCTTATTAAAATAACAAAAATGGTAGACGTCAATTTGTTAAAAACAAAGAAAGAAAAGAAAAAAAAAAACTAAATGTGAGGTATATTTGATAACATGCATGTCTGTGCTTCAATTACTTGTAAATTACTACTCACAAGTCGGTTTTAAAAAAAGTACTATGTCGAGACGTACAAAAAAATAGTTGTGACACAAGGACATAGTTGAAATTATATAAACACTGACTCTTTAAAGTTATAAGAGAAAAACAAAATATGCTCAAATTAATTATGACAATGAAATAACAAAAAAGTTATAACATAAAAAGAAAATGAATAAAAATTATTAAAGGCATCTAGGTCTGTAAACGAATCGAACATTTAACGAACCATTCGTAAAATGATCGGTGGGACGTTCGTTTAATAATGAATGAACATGAATAGAAAATTTCGTTTGGTTAATTAAAGGGCCAAACTCAAACAAAGGTCGCGTTGGTAATATGCTTGTTTACGTCCGTTCGTGATCTTTGGTTTTATTTAGTTTATGTTCAATCAGTAAGTTTATGTTCAATCATTAGAAATTTAGTTCTTTATTTTTTTTAGATAATTATTTTCATGCTTATTATCTCTAACTTGTGCATTTGTTTTAGGTTGATTAAGTGTATAGTTATCATATCAAGTGCTTAAGAAGGAGATTATGCCTAATATCGACTGAGAATGTTTTTTTATGGTAAATATTTGTTTGTGCTCATGAACAAGCCATTTGTTTATTCATGAAATACAAAATTTAGTTTTTATGAACATATGATTAAAAAACCAAGAATTATATATTTATGAAAACTTGTAACAAACATTAGATTCAGTAATAATAATTTTAATAATAATAATAATAAGGAATAATTGATTTAATAATCCCAGTTATTGTCAATTGGCTGGCAACGGTTTCAACTTCAAAACTTCTCATTTGTGGTCTCATCTTTTCACATATTGGCCTTCAATGGATCCTGACTAACAGAACGCTAACGCCGTTAGTCTTCGGTCGCCGAAAAAAACGTTTTTGGCCAGAAAACTCCTGCTTGGCTCATATGGCCTTAAGCTTGACCTAAGTGACCTATAAAGGTCCAAAACCTAATATTAACTAACCCGGTAAGACCCAGTTCGTAACCATAGCCCGTTGTGTTAATTTGTTGCATCAGTCTCACACTTTAGGGCCTAACAATCTCCCCTTACACTGATGCCATCAAATTGTTTTCATAACATGAATTCGGCAACATCTTCAACGAAGTTTATGGTTGTCGCTATGCTGCAGATGTTGTGGAAGTTCATGACTTCTGAACTCTCAGCATTGGGTCTCTTTTTTCAGCTCTTGTGGTTAGCTTCATATCAAGATCACGATCAGCATTACTTGAAACATCTTTGCTAAAAAGAATGCGAAAGGAGGATTCTCAGCAACTCTTTTCTTGTTCGATCTTTCTCTTTTTCAAGCAGGTTCATGGTACTTCTTCAAATGTACTTTCACTGTCAGACGACGTTTCGTATCCGGTTCTTTTGACTCAGGTACATCTGGTTGTTGTGCTGCTTCAGGCTTCTTCAGCAACTAACATCTCATTTTTTGTCAATCCCAAGTTCTGTATATGCTCATAAATTCATAAGCAAACATTTTATGCAACAGAGAAACTTACCACATGAACACTCGGTATATCAAATTTCAATACCTAAATTTTTTTTTAAAAAATATATAATTTATATTCAATAATTTATCGTCCCACTCCACCTACTTCATCTTTCCTTCTCTTCACAAAACCACCATCACCACTTTTAAACACCACCAACATCAACCAACCACCGTCATCCACTCATTTCTTTTCAATCAAAACACTAAAGGTTAAAACACAACTAAACTTGGTAAAATTATATAAAAAATATACATAGTTAGAAGCAAAGCACATAGAGCTCCTCCAAACCATTTAGGGGGGGGGGGGGGGGTGTTTGTTTCTGTATAACAATGTTACAGAAGCACACACCTCTTCATCCTCCATTAATAAGCTCCGTTTGAGGTACATCACCTTCAAACCCTAGAAATCCACCATGTCTCTAGGCTATGCAGAGAAGCTCTCTGATGTAGCGTGTGATACGGAAACGAAGATCAAACACGTTGATTCAAAGAATACCCGTGTGTTCTTCCCCAACCCCCAAGATTCCACCCAAAAGGCCCGGAATTTGAAGTGAAAAATCAATTATGTCAAAATTCGAGTCTGATCATTCATATTACTAGAGGGACATATAAATAGAAACCGAAATTCGAAATGGGCCTCAGAAAGACAACGGGCCAAACACAAGCCCAAAAACAAAATGCCCAAAATACTTCAAAAAAACATAAAAATGTAAATAACTAATAGAAATAAGCGTTTTTTTGGCTCGGACGATGACCCAAACCGCCATAGGCCGTTTGCAGCAAGATGGAGCTCGTTCTCACGTTCGTTTCGCCTGGTCGCACGCCCAAAATGGACCCCCGTAGCCCAAGTTAGAGCCATTTTAGTGAAGCCCCTTTTGTTACACGATCTTGGGCCTCCAAATACAAAATAGCCCGCTCCTCCACACTTGGGCCTGCATCACTCTCATACATAGAGGATGTAGGCAATGTCGGAATGACTGTAATTCATGATCCACCTCATATCCTACAGGAAAAGGTCTAACAATTTTCACATTGTTATCATCATGTTTACACATGTTGCTGTCAGTTATGTTTATTTGTTGTTTTGATTCTTGTAATTGATTGATATTAATTAAGTTGCTTAGGTTTTGTGCTTGCTGTTACTTGTTGAAGAAGGTTAAAGACTTAAAGTTGTTATGTGCATTGAGGTTTGGATTCGGTTTGTTGTTATGGTGAAGGATTTAGTTAGGGCTAGTGATATTTGTGTATAGTGAGTTCTCCATTTGTGTTTATGTGATCGAGTTAATCGGTTGTGTTTTAAACTAAAGGTCTGCTGGAATCTCAGTCCATAATTTCAATTTTTGTCAGTTGAAGATGATGATGATTTGATGAGTTTTATTCTTAACTAGAACGGACGCGTTGCACCGCGGCCAACGAAATTGACATGTTGTTGATCAGATTCACATTTACAATGTGTTAAAGATGTTTTTGTCGGTTAAGTCTGTATTACTATCTTATACAAATAAGTAATTCACCAAATAATCTCAATATAATTAATGGTATCATAATTACTACGTTACATGACTTGTATCCATATAAATAACCTATCGTATTAAGCTCCCCGCGTTGCGGCGGGGTGTAAAATCGTGACAAATAGCACCAATGCCACACTATAGCCAACGACCACCAGCATTGAAGTTGGGGCGTCTTAACGTGGAAAAATTAGACCGATATATAAAAATAGAAAATAATAACTAACTCGATTTAGGACTCGCATGTTGTGACGAACTTATTAAACGGGGAAAAAATAGACGACGTAAACACACTGAACCACACACGTACGTTGCCCCATGTTAACTCGCAAAATTTAGAACGAAACGTATAACAAAACGTAAAATTGTTAAACCACACACACACACATTGTGCCGTGTTAAGTAGCAAAATTTATATCTAAACGTAAAACGAAAATTTTTACAGAATATAAAAAAACATAGGGGATCAAAGTTGAAAGTAAAAAGGTTGTGAGGTTAAATTGGAAAAACTAAAAACATTTGGGTTAAAACTATAAAATCAAGTAGTTTTGGGTTTAAAGTAAAACATAATTTAAAAAAAAAAACCCAAAACATAGGGTATAACACCACTAAGCATCATGTACAAATCCACTATGCATAAACATCATCCACAAAGCACACTTTAAGCATGAGTTACAACCAACTAATGCCCATTTATGTTACCAAAACACACTTTAAGCATGAGATACAACCAACTAATGCCCATTTATGTTACAAATTAATATTATATAAATAAGACAATCTTTTGTGTTTTGATTAAATGGTTATTTAAGAATAAAAGAAAGGAGTGGATGACGGTGGTTGGTGGATGTTGGTGGTAGTGAAAGGTAGAGATGGTGGTGGTGGTGGTGGTGGTGAAGAGTGGGGAATATGAAGTAGGAGGGGTGGTGGTGGGTCCCACATAAATTATTGAATATTAATTATATTTCTTTTTAACTTTTTAGGTATTAATTTAAGGGTATTTTGGTCATCTCGCACCCACTTAACACCAAAAACTAACCTTCATCCGCTTCAGGGACTATCCGAGAACGAATGTGCAAAAGTTGAGGATTATAGCTGTAATTTTAAAAATGTAGGGACTATAGTTGAAAATGAAGCAAACCACATGAACTATCCAAACATTTTTCTCTAACAACAAGAGCAACAACAATGAGGAATCTTATAGTTTGCT
Source organism: Helianthus tuberosus (assembly GCA_030545235.1). Taxonomy (NCBI): domain Eukaryota; kingdom Viridiplantae; phylum Streptophyta; class Magnoliopsida; order Asterales; family Asteraceae; genus Helianthus; species Helianthus tuberosus. The sequence continues at coordinate 154,270,859 of CM060351.1, forward strand.
AATGGTGAAAATCAGCAATGGTTGCATCAAAAGCAAGTCAAACTGAACTAAGCTACCATCAACTCAAGCTCATGTTTGAAGTTAAACAATTCAGTTTGACATAAAGATTTTAACGAGCTAGCTCGACTAAGCTCAAAATCTTAACGAGTCAAATATTTTAGGCCATGGGTTATACTTTAATTTGCTTAACTCCACTTAAGTGCCACATCACTTTTTCGCATTTCACTTCACCTCACTCTAGGGAAATGATTTAATCCCTCTAACTACATCTAACCCAACTTTTTACTAATTTTTTGGTTTAAAAATAGAAAAAGAAATAAATTAAATCTCTTAACATCTCATTAACATGTTAATAAGTAATCACTTTAACACCTTTTAACACAAGAAGAGAGTGATGTACAACGCCTGTTAAATGTATATTAGACGAGAACTATGTTTAATTTAGATATGAGTACTATGTTTAGTTGAAATATAGTAAAAATAGTAAATAATCAGATTCAGGTGTGGATTTATAAATCTTTTTTTGAATGCTGGAAATTTGGAAAATCTAATACTTGTTTAGTTTTAATCTATGCACGAAACAGATTTTTTAACTTTTTTTTATAAATTCAGATATTCGTTTAAATATCCGAACCCGTATCCAAAATTTGGGATATCCGGAATTTCAAAGGGACAACGGTTGGTCCAGTTAGAATTCGAGCTCGTTGGGAGTAGACCAGTGGTGTATGCAGCTTTACACTGTCATTCCCATTACGCAACTCCAACGTCTAATGTCCACATGGTCGGTGAGCTTGATGCGAGTGACATGCAGATTCTGGGTGATGCATATCGGTAGATGAACATTTCTAATAGACCAAAGCTTCTCACAAGGAAAAACATCTTCGAGTTTGGTGTTAGGGAGGATGCTGCAAGTAGTAGCAACGTGATGATCTTGCATGTGACAACTCGAAATTTAGAACCTTCATGTATGCTTAAACGCGTGGCTAATAACTTATGTGATTAATGACAAACGAACCTTTATGTGATTATGTGTTGTGTTACATGTATGCTTATGTGTATGTATGCGAGTAGGTATATGAACCGAGACAACACGAACTCGACTCGAGACCATGTGGTCTCGAGGGAACGATGAAACAATGGGCCGGATGGGCCTTACACCCCATTCAACCCAACCGAGAGCCCACTAGGGTGTGCTACTAGGGGCGGATATATAAACTTGATGGATAGTCTTGTTGCCATTTTCGGATAACACACATACTCTTCCACACACACTCTCCACTCTCTCACACTAAAACCCTAGACACCAAGCACCATACTTCTCCTCCTTCTTCTCGGATCAAACCAACCGACCACAAAGGATCTCTCGGATTTGCTTGTTCACACCAAACAAAGCTTCATCTTTCACCACCTCACAACCGGTTAGTGTTTATGATGTTGTTAGTGAATTTATGATGTTGTTGTTGTTTAATAATGGTATGAATGATAGAACTTAACTAGTGTAGTGTATGCTTGATGATGTTTGTGAGCCGGATGTGTATTGTGTTTTGAGTTGATAATGATGTATGATAATCGGTTGAGCATGTTTTGATAGTACACATTGATGTTAAGTTAGTATTCAAGAAATCGATGCATAAATGTTCTATATTATGTGTTTATATTCGGTTGATGATGACTTATTGGTTATGTTGGATGAATAATGTATGCTTGAATATGAGTAAATGTTATCGGTTCCATATAGGCTCAAATTCGAGTGGCTTGATTATGTTAGAAGGTTTATTACTCATGAAATCGGATGAATATATGTGGGTTAGATGTATATGTTCAGGAGTTTGATTGCTGTTCATGACTTTGGTTAGACTTACGTTCATATGAATGATGATGAACATGATGAATGTGTGAAGAACAACTTGAATATCATATGAACATGTTGAATATTTGAAATCTGATGTGTTTGATCCATTTTTAGTAAAATTGCTAGACAAGAAACATGTTTAAGGGTTTTGGTTGGATAGTACAAACTGCATGAAATCAGAATGTTAGTGGATAGTACACTGTTCCGAATCAGCTCCTGTCCACTCGTAACCATCAGTTGCGACTCGAAACCAAGCACAACGAGTCGAAATCTCCCGGTTGCGACATCAGTTGCGAGTCGCAAACACCCGGTTGCGACTCGAAACCACACCGGATCAGCACACCAACCTTGTGACTCGAAACCACGGTTGCGAGTCCGGTTGCGACTCGTAACCAAAACAGCACGGACCGAAACCATGATTGCGACCCAGGTTGCGAGTCGCAAACGCCTAGTTGCGACTCGGGATCATATGCGGATACACACTGTTTGGACTTGATAAATTATGGGCTTAGTGTTTGGGCCGGACCTTGGACCTTGTTTAATTCTGAGCATGTTACTGTTCGTTCAACTCGTATGCATTACTTGCTAATTGCCATGATTAAACGTGTATGCCATACGTGCACTACTTGAATACGAACCTGATTGTATGATACGACTATGATAGGACGTGAGTAGCCACAACATTGCTTGTTTGACTTTTCTGTGTTTCTACCGAGCAAACCAAGGTGAGTTCACACCCTCTACAAAGCATGGGATTCCCAGGGGTCGGGAATTGGGGTTAAGGAACTGGGTTCCTCGTCCTCCTTGGGTAGGGCAGCAAAGGTTCAGGAATGTAATTCCTCGTCCTCACGGACAGATAACTCGTACTAGACCAAAACTCTATCACGAAGTCCCTCATTTTTATATCGACTTAATCGCCGGGCCAATGGCGAGCGGGTCATTAGTTAGATAGCGCTATTTAGGTTTGACAAACCTCACACCGTGCCGCAGAGGACGGGCGTGAACTAATGGACTACTGGCACGTCAATGATGATAGACATTGACCGTTCAGGGCACATAAACATGACTACAGTCAGCAGTCGATATGGTAACGAGTCTAGTGTATACATGGGGTAGCCCCCACGGCCGAAATGCCAGATAACTAACACGGGGTAGCCCCCACGGCAGGATTGCCAGAGTAACCGGGAATAAACAAGTCACGTTTTTAACTATGGGGTAACCCCCACGGCAGGATGCCAGCTAAAGGAAACTGTTTTCAAAACAACTTAAAACGAACACCCAACCGTGAACTCACTCAACTTGTTGTTGACTCGTTACTACATGCTTTGCAGGTCCTTAGGTTTTTAAGCTGGAGCTTGCATGGAGGAGGATCGTTGTGGGACATGGACGACTGTGTGCCATGTTAAACTATGAAACAATTAAACTTATGTTTTGATTTAAGACTTATGCTTCCGCTTGCAACTTAACTATGTTTTGTTTGAACACCAATTGTATTGGTTGGATTTTATAACTACTTATATGCTTGTTCAATATGATTGGTGGCTGGATCCTGGTCAGTCACGCCTCCAAGCGGTAGTACTCCGCGGGTGGATTTTTGGGGGTGTGACAGATTGGTATCAGAGCCATTGGTTATAGAGAACTTGGTTTTAATAAAAAGGGGGAAAACGTTTTTGTTAAAACCAGACTATAACCTGTACAGTGCTCAACGGTCCACAAGGATGCTACACTCCACATGCAAGGCTCGACACTCTAGGTGATATGATCTGTGTATATATTGCCTACTTGTTAGTTACATAGTACATTGCTTATGGTATGCTTGGTTAGTATAACCACTGTTGCTTGAACACATGCGTGCTTACTCTATCCTATCGTTGTACCTTCGCGAACCTCTCTCACTCACGTTCTTCTTGATGTGAAGATCATGTCTGGACGCGTTAACCTGACACAAGCCCAGTTGACGGCTCTGATCAACGAACGGGTTGCCGCAGCACTTGCAGCTGCACACGCAGGAGGTATATCCTGCAGTCCGAACTCATTCTAGGATCTTTAGGATCCTACTCTCGTGAACCAACCTTTGTGTTAAACTCTGTCTTTCTTTCGCCCACAATAGGTCAGCATGCTCAGCCACCTGTGTGCACCTTTAAAACTTTTATGAACTGTCGACCTAGTACCTTTAGTGGCACCGAAGGAGCGATAGGTCTCCTACACTGGATTCGCAGGATCGAATCTGCATTCGAAGAAAGTGAAAGCCCTACCAGTAAACGAGTAGAGTATGATGTTGGTACCTTGCAGGGGAAAGCGTATTCTTGGTGGAACACACAAGTTCAGATGCTCGGATTGGCGGATGCGAATGCCACCCCCTGGAGCGACTTCAAGGATTTGATCAAGGAAGAATTCTGTCACCCGGACGACATCCTAAAACTTGAAATAGAGTACCTTGGCTTGAAAATGGAAGGATCTGAGATCGAAGCGTACACGAAAAGGGGCAACGATTTGGCTGCCTTATGTCCTAACTTGTCACAACCCATTTCTAGACGACTCGAGCTATACCTCAGAGGTTTAGCCCCAGAAATCCAAGGGTCCGTAATTGCGGCCAACTTTTCCACAATCCAACAAGTCGTTCGTTTGGCGCACCAGCTCACTGATCAGGCAGTGGAAGAGGGCAAGTTGCCCAAGCGTAACTCTTCCAATACGAAAGCTCTTATTAACACCAAGCATGTTTGGGGAGATCACCAGGGCGAGGGATGTAGCTCTATACAACAGGACCCGCACGGGGAACTCGTCCAGCAGGGGCTGGACTACCAAATTCAAGGGGGATACCTGGGGAATAAGCCGAAATGCCGCAAATGCCATCAACACCACACCGGGTCGTGTGCGGAATCGTGTTGCCATAGGTGCAAGAAGACCGGACATATGGCTAGAGATTGTAGGAGCCCATATCCTACAAACCGAAACCAGCAGCAGCAGGGTAGCAAAAAGGGGTGTTTCCGTTGTGGGGCTGAAGGCCATCTTAAGAGGAACTGCCCGCAGATAAGGCAGAAACGCGACAACAGCAACAATGGAGCCCGGGGGCGGGCGTTCGTGATCGGCCAAGGTGAAGCAAGGAATGACCCCAATGTTGTGGCGGGTAAGTTCCTTCTCGACGACTTTTATGTTTCAGTTTTATTTGATTCGGGTGCCGATACTAGCTACATGTCACTAGGAGTTAGTCGAATGCTTAAGCGTATTCCAACACCCTTGAACAACAAGCACACTATAGAGCTAGCAAATGGTAAGAGTTAGAGGCCACACACGTAGTCAAGAGTTGTAAACTTGTTCTTGCTAACCAGACCTTCTCTATCAACCTTATTCCTATCGTCTTGGGTAGTCTCGACGTTGTCATTGGGATGGATTGGTTATCCCAACACCGAGCAGAGATTCCTTGCAACGAGAAGGTTGTTCGTATTCCAGGTTCCGGTAGTGAACCTCTCCTGATTCGTGGCGACAAGAGGGGTGCCGTTGAGAACGTCATCTCCCTTCGTAAGGCCCAGAAATGCTTGCGAGAGGGCCACACTGCCAATTTGGCTCTCGTTACTGACACCTCAGAAAAAGAGAAGAAGATAGAAGATTTTCCAGTTGTACGCGATTATCCAGAGGTATTTCCTGAGGAATTACCTGGACTTCCGCCTCATCGCCAAGTCAAGTTTCAGATTGAACTAGCTCCTGGAGCTGCGCCTATAGCTCGTGCACCTTATCGTTTAGCTCCATCAGAGTTGAGAGAACTCTCCACGCAACTACAAGAGCTCCTGGATAAGGATTTTATTCGTCCAAGCTCATCGCCCTGGGGAGCTCCAGTGTTATTTGTGAAGAGGAAGACGATACTTTCAGAATGTGCATCGACTACCGAGAACTCAACAAGGTGACGGTGAAGAATCGTTATCCTCTACCGCGTATCGACGACTTGTTCGACCAGCTACAAGGATCGAGCTACTATTCGAAGATCGATTTGAGATCGGGTTATCACCAGCTGAGAGTCCGGGAAGAGGACGTCTCCAAAACAGCTTTTAGAACCCGTTACGGACACTATGAGTTTTTGGTCATGCCTTTTGGGATGACAAATGCACCTGCGGTTTTCATGGACTTGATGAACCGAGTGTGCAAGCCTTACCTGGACAAGTTTGTTATAGTCTTCATCGACGACATCCTGATCTACTCTAAAAGTCGGGAAGAACATGAGCAACACCTGCGACTTATTCTGGAACTCCTTCGAACAGAACAGCTTTATGCAAAGTTCTCGAAATGCGACTTCTGGCTTCGAGAAGTCCATTTCCTAGGCCACGTGGTAAACAAGGATGGGATTCACGTTGATCCATCCAAGGTAGACTCGATAAAGAACTGGCCTGCACCTCGTACACCAAAGGAAATTCGCCAATTCTTGGGTTTGGCGGGATACTACCGGAGATTCATAAAGGATTTTTCTAAGATTGCACAACCTCTCACCTCCCTAACGCAGAAGGGCGTTGTTTATCGCTGGGGAAACGCACAGGAATCAGCATTTCAGCACCTAAAGGATAGACTTTGTAGCGCACCTATCCTTTCCTTGCCGGAAGGCACAGACGACCTTGTGGTTTACTGTGACGCATCAATTCAAGGTCTTGGTTGCGTGTTGATGCAACGAGACAAAGTTATAGCCTACGCCTCACGCCAACTCAAGGTTCATGAAAAGAACTACACGACGCACGACTTAGAGCTGGGAGCTGTTGTTTTTGCACTTAAGTTATGGCGGCATTACCTGTATGGTACCAAGTGCGCCATCTACACTGACCACAGGAGCCTCGAGCACATCTTCAAGCAGAAGGAACTGAATATGCGACAACGACGATGGGTCGAACTACTGAGTGACTACGAGTGCTCAATCAGGTACCACCCGGGCAAGGCCAATGTTGTGGCCGACGCCCTCAGTCGAAATGACACTGCGCCTAAGCGCGTGCGAGCTTTACAACTCACGATCCATTCTAACCTTCCCTCCCAGACACGAGCTACTCAGATAGAAGCATTGAAACCAGAGAACGTCAGGGCTGAAGCCCTACGCGGATCGAGGCAACGCTTAGAACAGAAGGAAGACGGTGCTTACTACGTGACGGGACGCGTTTGGGTCCCACTCTATGGCAACCTACGAGAGCTTGTGATGGATGAAGCACACAAGTCTCGCTACTCGGTACATCCTGGATCGGATAAAATGTACCACGACATCAAGACTACGTACTGGTGGCCTAGCATGAAGGCCCACATAGCAACTTACGTCAGCAATTGTTTGACTTGTGCGAGAGTCAAGTCGGAATACCAGAAACCATCAGGCCTGCTCCAACAACCAGAGATACCTCAATGGAAATGGGAGCAAATTTCCATGGATTTTGTCACTAGCCTACCTAGATCCCAGCGCGGGAATGATACTATTTGGGTGATCGTGGATCGACTCACAAAATCTGCACACTTCCTGGCCATCAAGGAAACGGATAAGTTCTCCACTCTTGCAGAAATATACATCAAGGAAATTGTTTCGAGGCACGGGGTGCCCACCTCTATCATCTCGGATCGAGATGCACGTTTTACTTCGGAGCTGTGGCAAGCCATGCACAAATCCTTTGGCTCACGACTAGACATGAGCACAGCGTACCATCCTCAGACGGACGGGCAGTCCGAGCGCACGATTCAAACCTTAGAAGACATGCTTCGTGCATGTGTGATTGACTTTGGAAACCGCTGGGAAAAGCATCTGCCACTTGTGGAATTCTCGTACAATAACAGCTACCACACCAGCATTGGAGCTGCTCCATTTGAGGCATTGTACGGACGTAAATGCCGGTCTCCTCTTTGCTGGGCAGAGGTGGGAGATAGTCAGATCACTGGTCCAGAATATGTGGTAGATACAACCGAGCAGATCGCTCAGATCCGAAAACGCATGACGGCCGCTCGTGAACGTCAGAAAGTTTACGCCGACATGGGCGGGAAACCACTTGAGCTCCAGGTTGGGGAGCGGGTCCTACTCAAAGTTTCACCCTGGAAGGGTGTGGTTCGTTTTGGTAAACGCGGTAAACTTAACCCACGATACGTTGGACCTTTCGAGGTCGTTGAGAAAATAGGCAGGGTGGCCTACAGGTTGAACTTACCAGCGGAACTCGGTGCAGCTCACAACGTTTTCCACGTGTCGAATCTGAAGAAGTGTCCATCAGATGAGACCCACGTAGTTCCTTTGAAGGAACTCACTATCGACGGGCAGTTACGATTCGTCGAGGAACCAGTCGAGATCACGGACCGGGATGTTAAGGTCCTCAAGAGCACTAGAATACCTCTCGTTCGAGTTCGTTGGAACTCACGTCGCGGCCCAGAGTTCACCTGGGAGCGCGAAGATCAGATGAAACAAAAGTATCCCCAACTGTTCGCAAACAGTACACCCACTACTGAGGCCGAAGCTACGGAATTTCGGGACGAAATTCCAGATCAACGGGGGGTGGATGTGACACCCCAGGAAAACCATACAACTTAACTAGCTTCCTCAGTGAGTGCCTACCAAATTTCGGGACGAAATTTCTTTCAACTTGGGGATGATGTGACAACTCGAAATTTAGAACCTTCATGTATGCTTAAACGCGTGGCTAATAACTTATGTGATTAATGACAAACGAACCTTTATGTGATTATGTGTTGTGTTACATGTATGCTTATGTGTATGTATGCGAGTAGGTATATGAACCGAGACAACACGAACTCGACTCGAGACCATGTGGTCTCGAGGGAACGATGAAACAATGGGCCGGATGGGCCTTACACCCCATTCAACCCAACCGAGAGCCCACTAGGGTGTGCTACTAGGGGCGGATATATAAACTTGATGGATAGTCTTGTTGCCATTTTCGGATAACACACATACTCTTCCACACACACTCTCCACTCTCTCACACTAAAACCCTAGACACCAAGCACCATACTTCTCCTCCTTCTTCTCGGATCAAACCAACCGACCACAAAGGATCTCTCGGATTTGCTTGTTCACACCAAACAAAGCTTCATCTTTCACCACCTCACAACCGGTTAGTGTTTATGATGTTGTTAGTGAATTTATGATGTTGTTGTTGTTTAATAATGGTATGAATGATAGAACTTAACTAGTGTAGTGTATGCTTGATGATGTTTGTGAGCCGGATGTGTATTGTGTTTTGAGTTGATAATGATGTATGATAATCGGTTGAGCATGTTTTGATAGTACACATTGATGTTAAGTTAGTATTCAAGAAATCGATGCATAAATGTTCTATATTATGTGTTTATATTCGGTTGATGATGACTTATTGGTTATGTTGGATGAATAATGTATGCTTGAATATGAGTAAATGTTATCGGTTCCATATAGGCTCAAATTCGAGTGGCTTGATTATGTTAGAAGGTTTATTACTCATGAAATCGGATGAATATATGTGGGTTAGATGTATATGTTCAGGAGTTTGATTGCTGTTCATGACTTTGGTTAGACTTAGGTTCATATGAATGATGATGAACATGATGAATGTGTGAAGAACAACTTGAATATCATATGAACATGTTGAATATTTGAAATCTGATGTGTTTGATCCATTTTTAGTAAAATTGCTAGACAAGAAACATGTTTAAGGGTTTTGGTTGGATAGTACAAACTGCATGAAATCAAAATGTTAGTGGATAGTACACTGTTCCGAATCAGCTCCTGTCCACTCGTAACCATCAGTTGCGACTCGAAACCAAGCACAACGAGTCGAAATCTCCCGGTTGCGACATCAGTTGCGAGTCGCAAACACCCGGTTGCGACTCGAAACCACACCGGATCAGCACACCAACCTTGTGACTCGAAACCACGGTTGCGAGTCCGGTTGCGACTCGTAACCAAAACAGCACGGACCGAAACCATGATTGCGACCCAGGTTGCGAGTCGCAAACGCCTAGTTGCGACTCGGGATCATATGCGGATACACACTGTTTGGACTTGATAAATTATGGGCTTAGTGTTTGGGCCGGACCTTGGACCTTGTTTAATTCTGAGCATGTTACTGTTCGTTCAACTCGTATGCATTACTTGCTAATTGCCATGATTAAACGTGTATGCCATACGTGCACTACTTGAATACGAACCTGATTGTATGATACGACTATGATAGGACGTGAGTAGCCACAACATTGCTTGTTTGACTTTTCTGTGTTTCTACCGAGCAAACCAAGGTGAGTTCACACCCTCTACAAAGCATGGGATTCCCAGGGGTCGGGAATTGGGGTTAAGGAACTGGGTTCCTCGTCCTCCTTGGGTAGGACAGCAAAGGTTCAGGAATGTAATTCCTCGTCCTCACGGACAGATAACTCGTACTAGACCAAAACTCTATCACGAAGTCCCTCATTTTTATATCGACTTAATCGCCGGGCCAATGGCGAGCGGGTCATTAGTTAGATAGCGCTATTTAGGTTTGACAAACCTCACACCGTGCCGCAGAGGACGGGCGTGAACTAATGGACTACTGGCACGTCAATGATGATAGACATTGACCGTTCAGGGCACATAAACATGACTACAGTCAGCAGTCGATATGGTAACGAGTCTAGTGTATACATGGGGTAGCCCCCACGGCCGAAATGCCAGATAACTAACACGGGGTAGCCCCCACGGCAGGATTGCCAGAGTAACCGGGAATAAACAAGTCACGTTTTTAACTATGGGGTAACCCCCACGGCAGGATGCCAGCTAAAGGAAACTGTTTTCAAAACAACTTAAAACGAACACCCAACCGTGAACTCACTCAACTTGTTGTTGACTCGTTACTACATGCTTTGCAGGTCCTTAGGTTTTTAAGCTGGAGCTTGCATGGAGGAGGATCGTTGTGGGACATGGACGACTGTGTGCCATGTTAAACTATGAAACAATTAAACTTATGTTTTGATTTAAGACTTATGCTTCCGCTTGCAACTTAACTATGTTTTGTTTGAACACCAATTGTATTGGTTGGATTTTATAACTACTTATATGCTTGTTCAATATGATTGGTGGCTGGATCCTGGTCAGTCACGCCTCCAAGCGGTAGTACTCCGCGGGTGGATTTTTGGGGGTGTGACATTGCATTAGAGTGGACATTGCTTATATTGATCACTCCGAAGCAGTGATGGAAGAACCATGGTTAAACCACCAGGGGAGATGGGGTCCCAAGAGTGCGTATGCTTTTTTCGATGAAGTGGAGAAGATAACAGAAGCTTTGCCAATCATTGTGAAGGGGTGGCCATTAAAGCTTTGCAATCGCTTCTCGATGATTTGAAGGGACAACAAGGGCCATTAGACCCGAAGATGATGGAGAGCTGGTCCGGAGATGAACCCGTTTGATATGGAGTTCATGATCAACACAAAGTTAGTTGCATTACTGATTAAAATAATAAGTGTTTGCATAGAACCAACAAATCTATGGACTTTACAAATTCTTACATTGTTGATTCTTATTTTGATTCGTACAGTAAACACCTGTATGAATAATTTATGCAAGTTTGAATATTAAACCTAGTATTGTTGTGCGTAAATTATTATGAATGATAAGTGATCTTAGTTGTTGCAATTTCAACAAGTATTCTGTAATAGTAAGTACTTATTATAGATCCACATGAACTTAATTTGCAACAATAGCTCTAGGCAACCGATATCCATATATTGAATGATGAATATGAGATAAGTATACCTTTTTAAAAGGTCACTTATCTTCCGGGGCCAACCATTGTCCCTTTGAATTATGAGATAAGTATACCTCCTTTAAAAGGTCACTAACATAATGAATGACGAACATGACATTAGTAGCCTTTTAAAGGAGGTATACGAAATAATGTTAGTGGCCTTTTATGGACCGCCAACTTCTTAAATCTAGGGGTGTTCAAAAGAATCCATATCCGAAACCGAATCCGAAATATCCGAAAAAGCTATATCTGAAATAACAAAATTTCGGATATTTGAAAATTTGGATATCCGAAAATTGGATAATATGAATTTTCGTATTCAGATATTAATTTCTAAAAAGTTCGGATTATCAAATATCCGAAAACTATTATATATATATATATATATATATATATATATATATATATATATATATATATATATATATATATATATTAGATGAGAACTATGTTCGGATAATTCCTTTGGTTACCAATGTTGTAACCTCCCTGATTGTAGTTCTGATTGGTGTCATGATATGGTCTAAAATATACATATTTTTATATAAATATTTTCTACACTTTAAATAGTTTTGGGTTAGTTCTTATTGCATATTACTCCTAACTAGTTAATATTTGGATTTTGTAGGTTTTCAATGAAAACGAGCAAAAACAAATTAGTTTATGTATATATAAAAAGTGTAAATGTGAAAAGATTTTAATTTTTAAAATTAATAATTATGGCTACCTTTAATGAGTTAATGAGTTAATGATGTTATAAGATTGAGAAAAAAAAAAACAAATTCATTAATGAAACAATTATGACTTAGGGAGAAAGGGCACTTAAGGGTAAGTACTTTAGCCCTGACCAACTATCACCCGTCAAGTCAAACTAAGCTCAAAGTATCAATTAGCTAGTAAACACTAGCGGGGCGTCTACCCATGCCACAAACTATTTTTTTAATTTCAAATATAACATAAAACTAAAACATTACAATAAAATAAAACCTAAAACATTACATAAGAAAGCCTAGTCCGAGGAAAGTGTATTGGGCCATGCCACACACTGTTTGCTATTCGCTAAGAAAGCCCAGTTCGAGGAAAGTGTATTTCACTACAATTCAAGTACGTATTGGGCCATAATTCATATAAATATATGGTATGAAAACCTACTAAACGAACGGGGGACTGACGTGTGCGTGTGAGCTTATAAATTTTAGATATATTTTAAGCACTTTTACTCGCGAATCAAGTTTTAAATTTATAAAACACGATATAATACTATCACTCTACACACATTAGGGCAAGTGCACCCATCGCGGACGCAGTATAGTGATGGCAAGATACTGAGGTCGTCCAAGGACACAAGAGCTTTTAGTACCAGCTTATCGTTAACGTCTATTGTGACAACCCTCAAAAATTTCATGTAACCGTACAATTTATTTATGTTAATTAAAGTGCTTGATGACTGTGTGGAATTACTTAGCTGCTTTCTGATTACTGTGTTATACTTACATGTGCTTGTTAACATACTAGTAGTATACAGAAAAGTTACTAAATAGTCATGTGTGCTTTCCTAAGTGTTGAGAATTAAAAGTGTTACAAAAATATATATAAAAGACACTTTACGGATTAATTAAGCACTTTAACGGAACAACACCCAACCGAACAACCGGACTTTATCCGGAACACAAAAATATTGTTAAACACATTGTTTCTATTTTCTGAGCTAGTTAGGGTCCCCGAACACCCTAACACACTATTTAACACTTAACACACATAAACAAAACCAGATACTTAATCTCCAACCAAATCACTAACTAAACAATTGAAACCCAACACTATACCCCCCCCCCCCCCATTTCCACGGTTACCATGGGTGGATCCACCCATGGATTTTCTTGAATTGTTTATTAGGTTTGTTAGGTACTTGGGAAACATATTAACCCATGTGTAAATGGGTGTTGGAAGATCACTTATTTAACCACTAGATCAACACACATTATCATCATTCACTAACTCAACAACAAACCTCTCTCACCCTCTCTTCCTTGTTCGGTCGAACCCAAACACAACCACCATCATCATCAATCAAGCTTCTTCATCCATTTCACTAGTATACAAAGGTGCTACAAGGTGTACAACGAAGCTCGGTGTGTTCGGAAGTTGAATGACCACTCTCATCTTCTTTTATCCACCACATTTCTTCACTTGAACTTCCCTAGTCTTGAACTAGTGGTAAGAACTTAGATCCTTGCATTTTACATGTTGTTTAAAGTGGTTAAAGTAGGTTACTTGATGAAAAACTTAAAGAACACTAAGAAACTTGAACTTGAAACATGAACATAAGCTAAAGTTATGAAGAAATCATGTTGTTTAGTGTTGATATGCTTGTTGATCATTGTTTGTTAGTAGAAATGATGTGAATCACCATGTAGTCTTGCTAGATCATGATTAAAAACATGATCTAGCAAGATGAGAAAGTAAAAATGTTGTAGGATGATGGAATCATCCACACATAAACTATGAACTTGAATGAATGAATATTTTCTTGAAAAATAAAGATCAAAGTAGGTTATAATCATGTAGATCTAAAGATCTATGAGTGGTTTTTCGAAAGAACCAAGTGAAAAATATAAGTTTCATTAAAACTTGGATCTTACATAAACTAATCACATTTTTGGTGGATAAACAAGTGTAGAAACACTTGTATGACAAGAAAATTTCATGAAGAAATATTTTTAGAAAATAAGATTGGAAGTTGTAAACACACAAATTCTTTAAAAATAAAGTTTTTAAAGAACTAATCATATTTTAAAAGGAAACAAGACTTACTAAGGACGCTAGTAAGTTACTACATATTTTTATAAATTTTCAAGTTCATGAGTTTATAGTTTATGCTTGTTTTTGACAAGTTTGGTAAGTAGAGGTTGTATATTGTTGAATGAGAATTGTTTGAATGAATTTTTGAAAAGAAAATGATATGCTAGTAATTAAGGACACCTCCACTTACAAAGGAAACTCTAGCGAAATTTTTCTAAAATTTCAACACTTAGAAATTATTTTTCTAGCAAGTGTTTACAAACGTATTTTTACCCTTGTTTTCAAAATAAACTTCGCCATGATTTTTATTACAAAATACCAAGTGCCGGAGGTTGATTTTCGTAAATAAAATTTGATAAATATATATTTAGAATATATATATATATATATCTTATATTAGAACACTTGTGTGGATACTTGTTTATTTGTGAGATAGTTATATTATTTTAGGGTAAAATAATGTAACTTAGCAATATAACTCGACAGTTGAATTGTGTGGTATGTGGTAGAAAGTAATGAGTAAATAAACAGTACGTAGGATACGTGTTATGCATGAGAAACTGATTGTTATCCGTACCTTATTAGGACGTGCTTGATTTCTGATTTGTTAGAGTAATTAATCTAACCGAGCAAACCAAGGTGAGTTCACACACTTTCTAAGGCATGGGATTCCCTGTGGTTTGGGAATGGGTTAATGAATTAAAACGGAACCTACATATCCTCCTTGAGTAGGGTATGTACGGCCATCCTCCATAGGTAGGATGCCAATATTAATCCTGCGTATTCTCCTTGAGTAGAATACTACGTTCGTCCTCCTTGGGTAGGACAACACCCTTAAAACTTGTTGGTGCACGGAATGTCTGTTGACTTCGTTTGCATTGAGTTTTAGGTTAAGATAAGACAAAATAGGAGTTTGAAAGTCAAAATAGGATTTAATATTGTTATTTCGTTTATATGTACAAGTCTAGTAGGTGATTTCGTTTATTAGGACATTAGGTGATTTCGCTTATTAGGTAGTTAGGGATTTCGTTCTTATGGTTCAAAGTGATTTCGTTTATATGGTTCACATGGGATTTCGCTTATATGGTATGCCATATGAACGAAATCAGCCACCTTATATATACCCGAACATGTGATCTCATATGTAACTAGGAGCGAAATCATCTCATGCTTGTGGTGTCGAAACTCTGTCAATTTGTATTCAGAAAGCATTAATAAAGAAGAAATTAAATGAGAAAAGTTGTGTAACTTTGTGTGTATTGATTCCGCCTTTATACGTGAAGGTGAACGTCCTTAACTGACTTTTCAGGGTCGCAAAACGGTCCAACAAGTGGTATCAGAGCTCAGGACGAGGAGTTCATACTACTACAGCTTGATTCTACACGATTCTCTCATTTCTACTCACTTTCTTTTATACTTTTTCGATTTGAACTGGTTCCTACGGTTGAAACGGTCTGATTTTTTAGTATAACGTGTAAAACCTACTAATAACAAACCCTAGAAAGTTTCAGGTTGAAATACGGACTAAAACATGGTGAAAACTAGTTAAAACCTGATTTCGTTTTTACGGACATCGAGGGATATATTCATCTGATTTCGCTTATTTGAACATACCTGATTTCGCTCATTCGGACATTGACAGATTGTACTTGATTTCGTTTATCTGTACATCAGATTTCGCTCATTTGTCACAAATCAAAATTGATTTCGCTTATTTGTCACTTAGTCAACCTTAGTCAGTGTTGTCAGTAGCACTTATCGAAACAAGAAATCTATTCGGTTTAGAGTGATCATACATGTGAAGTGTAATTGATAGTTCAGAATTTGCATGTTATACTTTCATATATCTGTCGGCCACTTTAATTGTTAAAGTCAGATTTATCACGTGAATATCTCGGCCCAAGATTCATAATTGTTAGAGGCCCAAGTGACTTTATTACATAATAACAGAAGTCCATATGATGTCTACTTAGTGTAACGGTCCAATGAGAATTTAGATAACATTGAGATTGTCGACCAACTTTAATTGTTTGATATTAAGATTGCATGTGAACTGACAATTGAGCATATTGAAATGTGTGAAGTCATTGGATATTAAATGTGTATGTTGGCCATTTGAATTAATAGTGCATATGAGTTTGTCAGAAGTGCATGAGATTTTTTTTCAAAGTTCATTGTTGTATAGCATATCATTCTAACCGATCGATCAGCATATTGATTTGTCGTATAGTGTGCATCAAGTGAACAGACTATCTGATCGTACAACACATTTGTTGTTTAGTGCCATACCGGATACCCGTCCGATTTATTTGTTTGATATTGATTAAACTCACTATGTTTGTTTGTACGTGTAGGTAATTGAAGATGTCAAGCAACGGTGAAGAATTTTACAACACATTCTACAAAGGATTCACTTCCGAATCGTCAGATAGAAGATCTGAGATGAAAGAATATTCAAGAGAAATTTCGGAGAATTTGAAGTTTGAGAACATGTACGGAAGCCAACAGAACCCACCAAAGCTAATGAAAGTGGAAGATTATCACTGGTGGAAAAACAGATTTGAGGGTTGGGTAAAAGCTTTCGCTCCTGAAAGCTGGATAAAACTGAAAAATGGATACATTGAACCAGTAAAAGAGGGAGGAGAGTTAATAGATGCAAAAGATTTCTCAGACATAGACATAAAAAATGTTGTGGCTGAATCTAAAATGATCACATTAATCAAACAGTCAGTGAGAGAGGATATTATTTCGTTACTTGAACAAGAGAAAACTTCAAAGAGTTTGTGGGAAGCATTAGGGAAAAAGTGTGTAGGAAGTAATGAAATTGTCAAAAACAAAAAGAAATTGTTGCGTAAAGAGTTTGATTTATTCAGTTGTATGAAAAATGAATCTGTTTGTAGAATGATCGAAAGATTTGGGCATCTGAAAATGGAGTTAGCCAGACATGAAATCACATATTCTGAAGAGGATTTGGTGGATAAATTGTTTGATTCATTGCCAAATGATCAAGAGTGGCAATACTTCGCTTTAATGTTGAAGAACACAATCAAGCCTGAAGATTTGAAAGTGGATTTGCTGATTGAAAGACTTGAAAGCCATGAGTTGGAGATAAAGAGATCTAAAGTCAATAATCCAGCTTATCAGCAAAATGTGGAGCTTTACTACAGAGGAAATGCACCACAGGCTGGATCTCCAAAAACAGCATTTTCTGCAGAAAGTTCAAGTTCAGTGAATAATGAAAGTCTTCACAGTGGTTTTCACAGTGGATCTTCTTCAAACATTTCAAACCAATCTGCTTCAAAGAATATGTTTCAGTGTAATATCGCAGTGGATCTGAAGAATGGGCAGAATTTCAGCGAAGAATCGGCAAAACAACAGATGGTTTTCTTGGCATCTGTACTTGAATCGTATGAAAGCCTCGTTGCAGGGAAGATCGGCAACACCAACTTGACAAAAGAAGATTATGATCAATTAGACCCCAAGGAGATGGAACTAATGGATATAAGATGGTGCATGGCCAGTGTGGTTCGTCGAGCACAGCGGTTCATGGAGATCACGGGGAGAAAGTCAATTGGTGGACCATCTACCAAACTGGGATTTGATAAATCTAAGGTGACATGCTTCAAATGCAAACAAAGAGGTCACTTTAAGCGCGAGTGCAGAAATGCGTATGCTGATGTTGAGTCTGAAAACCCGTTCAACGAAGATTATTACAAGAAAGCGATTTACCATCAGAACAAGTCTGAACCACCAAGATTGAAACAGCCTGAAGAAAAATCAAGGGCTCTTGCAGTTATATATGATGATGAAGGTTACGACTGGAGTCAGGTTTGCCCTGAAGAAGATGCAGTTGGATATGCATTTGTGGCTAATGCTGATCCTGATAGATATTGGAAAGCAGATTATGCAAGATGGGAAATCGGAAAATTAAATGAACCATTCAAAGAAGCCCAGAGAGCAAAAAGATGGAATGAAGAGTTGGAATGTTACATGGATCCACGGGGTAATCCAGTTGTTGACCCATCAAAAGTGGATTTCAAAGTTGTAACAAATTTGGTTCCAAGGCAGGCTACTTTCAATACACGAAGGTTATCTGATAAAGCATATTTGCCTGATTTGGAGAAGAAGATAAGAGAGGTTTGTGAAGCAAGTCTACCGAAGGTGGTAGAAATGAAGAAGCGAAAAGAAGAAGAATTGAAGAAGATGATTGAAGAAGTAAAGACTGTTGTGAAGATTGCTGCTGAAGAGGAACAGAAAGCTGAAGAGGAACAGAGAGCTGAAGAAGAACCGAAGAATGAAGAAGCTCAGAAAGAAGAAAAGGAGAAAGATCAGAAAGCTGAGTCAGAAGAATCGGTGCTGAATGAGACTGAGGTTAGAAAATCTTCTGAACTATTGAATGTTGAAATGGTTGATGAAAAAGAAAACAAGTGTAGGAATTGCATAGAAATGTGCAAAGCCTGTACTGAAAAAGATGACATCATAAAAACAAAAGACAATGATATAGTTAAACTAGAAAAAGGTTTCATAACAAAATGTAAAGATATGATTGAAAAAGAAGAAATTTTGAAACTAAAAGTTGAAAAATTAACACAGAAATGTCAAGGTCTTGAAAAGGATAATGATGTTTATAGACAACTGTGTTCAGCAAAATGTGTTGTTTGTGTTGAAAAAGAATCTAAATTTCAAGATTTACAAAAACAGTATGATTCTTTAAAGTGGTCGAGTCAGAGAGTACAAGAAGCTTATGATACTTTGAAGAGCCAAGTCAAAAGTTTTGATCAAAGATTGTCAGAAACTTTAGTCACTAAAGAAATGTATGAAAGAAAGTTTAAAGAAAAGCAAATTGAATTAAACAAATGTGTTGATGAAATTCCTAATCTTAAACAAGTCTTGGCTGAAAAAGAAAAGGTTGTTACCAAACTTCAAAGTTATCATAACTCTTCGTACATTCTCGAACGCATTTTCAACATCACACCAGATGACAAAGATACTGAAAATTGCAAAAAGGGTATTGGTTCAGAATTTTATCAGGTACCACCACCATTGAGAAACAATTATACTTTTTATGATGAGGAAAAGGTGGCAAAGGGTTTGAACATAGCTGACCAGTTACCTGAAAGTATCGATGTGACTTACTCCAAATCTGATGATGCTAATGATTCAGAGGTGGTAAGTAAGGTTGTTGAAAGCGTTTTGAAAGATGAGTCTACAAAAGGTAAGTCTGAATCACAGGATGAAGATGAAGGAAATCTTTATGATGGTTATCTGAAAAACACAAAATCTGAGAAAAATTTGAATAATGATTCAAAAGGATTGGTTTATACCATGATTGGATCGGACAAATTATTCTTAGATGTTGTATTCCCGATTCAGAATGTGATTTCAGAGAAGGTCGATAAAGTTTTCAAAATGGTTGAGATTGAGAAGTCTGAGATTCCAAAGTTTGCTGGTAAAGGTCATAAATCTTCTTATAACAAACCTGGTTTTAAGAAGAAAAACATGAAGGCTGGTTTGGGTTATAAAAAGAAACGGAATTGGAATCAAAGTAAAAAACCAAATTTGCAACAAAAGATGAATTTTGTTCAAGGGAAAAGCTTGAAAGAAGAGGAAAAACTCAAATTTGGACAACAGTCTAATGAGGAGTTTGATGCTATGAAAAAGAAACAACAACAGGCCAAGGATGTTTCAAAGAAAGTGTGTTTTAAATGTGATCAAATTGGACATGTTGCACGAAAGTGTCCAAATCCAAAGCCTGTTGATGTTGAAAAACAGAAATCTGAGGATGTGATACCGAGGTCAACCAGATTTGATTCGAAACAAACTTGGAGGTACAATACAAACAAGTTTGCTTCAAATCAAAATTGGAAATCAAACCCGAACAGGTTCGATTCAAGACAGACCTGGAATTCTCACACACCCAGATTGAGAACAACACAAAGTTGGAGAACATCTGTTGATATGACAAAACCTCAAGAGTTTTGGAAACCTAAAAATGTTGTTCAAGATCAAAAGGTTCAAAAAGAGACAAATTTTTACAAAAGAGGTACTCCAAAAGGTCAAGTGTGGAGTGCTAAGAAACAAGTAACGATGGTAAAAGATGAAAAAGTTGAAGTCAAAATTGAAAACGTTTTAAATGACAAAGAGTTTCCAAAATTGAATGAACATTATTATGTTGAAATGCCTAAGGTCCAACAGACCTGGGCTAAATTGTTCAAATGATTGATAAAGTTTGAATGTGCAGGTGCTCAACAAAGCTGAAGATTGTGAGAATGGTAGTTGGAGCAGCCTGGCACAAGAAGAGGTTGCAGGACCCTGGTTTGGTTGAACAGGGATTTTAGTTAGATTGTTTTCTGTACATAAATAAACAATATTTTCAAAATCCTAAAAATTGGAAAAATTAAAAACCAAAAATATGTTTTTAGTTTGTTAAAATTTGAAAAACCAAAAATATGTTTTTTTTTTAATTTTGTTTTGATTGTATGTTGATTGAATACGCCGAAACCCTCACGGCTGAACAAACATGATTACTTTCATCAGATTGAAAAACGGTTTTCAAACTGTTAAGATCAATGGGTTGTAAATCATGGGGGTACGTTATATTTTCTGCAAATCAGAGCATGTGAAGCAGAAAATGGATGGCGAGACAAAGCTATCAATGTTGGTTGTCAAATTTTCTTTAAATGGTTTTGCATTTTAGGGGGAGAAAAATTGTTGTTAGAAAATACAAAAACATTTGAAAATTTGAAAAAGCCAAAAACATGATAAAATTCAAAAGTTGAGTTTTGCGTAAAAAGAGGAAATGATAATACATCAGTAGACAGTTACAGTATGCTAAAGAATTGTAATGATTAAAAAGCGTTAAACAGTCTCACTGATGATATGTCGATAGGTTTTTATACATTTAGTAAACTTTTTCGGGATATAAACCTAAATTCAAACACTTGCTTATTTCGTGGGGAACACTACTTGGATATATAGGTAACCCCTGAAATCTCGTTTGAAAGGTCTCATAATCTGATATACTAGGTCTTTATACTCAATGACGTCTGGGGTATTATTCCGGGACTTTTGCTGAATGGAAGTTCTGACCTAGTCCTCGAATAATACTTTCCGCAATGCTTGAAACACAGCATCACCCTCAGCATATATGATAAGACAATAAAATTGCTTAGCAATGCTGTTGTAAAAAAGATCCTCTAAAGGGGACACACCCACAAGTTGAGTCATGATCTCTCTGCTGAACGGTAGTTCTGACCTGAGCTCTCATGATTCTTCATAAATTATTAACCCCTCACAGATATCATTTGTGTTATAATTACCTGTAAGACTGAATATTGGGATCTGGATACGGGAGTATATTCAAGAGGTGGGACACATGAATGAGTTTAAGTTCTTAAAATACCTAATTCGTATCCTGAATCAGTTGAAGTTTGTATGAAAATTTAAGTGGACAAGTATATTGACAATCTAAGTGAATTGTTTAATTCTTAAAGTGAAATTAAGCTCAACGGTACTTGTGACTTGTCAAAAACTGATATGATCTTCTGACGCATACTCAAAAAAAATATTGTCTGTAAATATGTTTGTACATATTTCTTCACTGCTTTATATTTTCAGAAAATACAAAAATATTTTGATTCTGCTTTATTTTCGACAACTGATGTCTGAGTGCTGAGTTTCAAAATCTAAGTAAGCTGATCGTGTTTCTGAAAATAAAACAAGTTCATTAATTTGAAACTTGAAATTTTAAAATCAAAAATTCAAAAACAGTTTGTGATATCTCCAAGGTCATTAATTTGAACTTGGATGATTAACTGTGGGGGATTTGGATGCTTATGTTGTTATAGAGCTAGTTTCCGATACGATTCGATGAAACTGCCAATTTTATGAGAAGTGATTTTGAGGAGATTGAATTGCTAGATTAAAATATCTGGAAGTTTAAAATGTTGTTACTTATAGTTGCATGAGTGATTGCAGGAAAAGTCCAGACTACGATCCCGAGAGCTGATTCTAAGGGGGAGTCTGAAGACAAGCTGAGAGTTAGGAGGAGCTTGTAGCTGGAAAGAGAGGTATCGATCCTTAAAAGCACGGAAGCTTGACGAAAGGGGGAGCCTGTTGATGATAAAGCTGCTGATGATAAAGCTGTTAATGATAGAGCCAGTGATGATATCCTGGTGTAAGAGTCAAAGTGTGAAGCTGATCAAGAGAGTGATGGATGCTTACAATGTTACAATCTGAATGAGAAGGCAAAATGACCAAGACTGAAGACTCAAAGCTGAAAACTTCGTCAACATCCAAGGGGGAGTCTGTTGGTGCACGGAATGTCTGTTGACTTCGTTTGCATTGAGTTTTAGGTTAAGATAAGACAAGACAAAATAGGAGTTTGAAAGTCAAAATAGGATTTAATATTGTTATTTCATTTATATGTACAAGTCTAGTAGGTGATTTCGTTTATTAGGACATTAGGTGATTTCGCTTATTAGGTAGTTAGGGATTTCGTTCTTATGGTTCAAAGTGATTTCGTTTATATGGTTCACATGGGATTTCGCTTATATGGTATGCCATATGAACGAAATCAGCCACCTTATATATACCCGGACATGTGATCTCATATGTAACTAGGAGCGAAATCATCTCATGCTTGTGGTGTCGAAACTCTGTCAATTTGTATTCAGAAAGCATTAATAAAGAAGAAATTAAATGAGAAAAGCTGTGTAACTTTGCGTGTATTGATTCCGCCTTTATACGTGAAGGTGAACGTCCTTAACTGACTTTTCAGGGTCGCAAAACGGTCCAACAAAACTTACTAGACAAAACTCTATCATTAAGTCCCTCATTTTATATCGACTTAATCGCCGAGGCCGATGGCGAGCGGGTCATTAGTTAATAGCGCTATTAGGTTTAACAAACCTCACACCGTGTCGTTCGAACGGGCGTGTACTAATGGACTATGGCAAATTGTCAATGATGATAGAACATTGACGTAGGGCACAACAAAATTCGTTAGTAGTTGATATCATAACAGTCTAGTAGTTCACATGGGGAAGCCCCCACTGATTATGGATATGGTTTGGGTAATAAAAGGAACTGGTTAAACATACTTTCAACTATGGGGTAACCCCCACGGCAAATAAGCCAACGAAAGACAAACCATGTTTTCGGAAACAACTTAAAACTAAACAACCAACCGTGAACTCACTCAACTTTGTTGTTGACTCGTTGTTACATGCCTTACAGGTCGTTAAATGCTTATGGAGCTTGCACGAGGAGGCGGTTGTTGTGGGATACGGACTGTTATGTTCCGTGCTTAATATTTAATTCCTTATGAACCGATTAAACTTCCGCTTTGGACTTTAAACTTATGAACTATGAACTTATGTTTTGGACTTACGTTTTATGCTTCCGCTGTTAACTTAACAACGGTCATTTTAGTTTGGTCACCAATTGTATTGTGGTTGGTTTTCGTTTACTTAATTACGTTGTTCAATATGATTGGTGGCTCGATCCTGGTCATGTCACGCCTCCAAGCGGTGATACTCCGCATGGTGGATTTTGGGGGTGTGACAGATTGGTATCAGAGCCATTGGTTATAGTGAACTTGGTTTTAAAAAGGGAAAAGCTTTTTGATAAAACCAGACTATAACCTGTACAGTACTCAACGATCCACAACGACGCTTCGCTCCACGTGCAAAACTCAACATCCTAGGTGATACGGTTTATGTTTATATATTACCTACTTGTTAAGTTACATGGTACATTATTCATGGTATGCATTAGTTAATGTGATAACTGCTATTTGAACCTTGTGTGCTTACTCTCTTCTGTCACTCCACACTTACGCACCTTGCGACACCTTTCTTACGTGTGTTCCTTCGATGTGAAGATCATGAGTGGACGTCTCGACATGACCCAGGGTCAGCTGACGACTTGGATTAACGAACGGATTGCTGAAGCCTTAGCAACCCAATCAGGGAGTCAACCTATGCACACCCAATCATGCATAGGCACTTTCAAGGCGTTCTTGGAATGTAAACCTCCCACTTTCGACGGCACTGGAGGAGCAATCGACCTTCTACACTGGATCCGAAGAATCGAATTGTAACACCCTGTTATTATTTTACGTTTTTCGTATAATTTACGTCCATAATCATATGATTACAACCACAATTACAAGGAAAATACGGGGTTGTTAAAACTTTTCTAAACTTGAAAGCAAAACAACATAGAGTAATTTAATTCATCGTTTTAGAATAATGACGAAACAACATTGCGGAAGCTTCGTATAACGTGTGTTCGGTTCTTGCTCGATGCTTGATCTTCATCCGGGACTCTTGACATTCACCTGTGATCAAAACCAACTTAAAAGTTAGTTTTGATAATTAAATAACTAGTACAACAAGGATGATTGAGTCGAATAATCGAATTAAACAAGGAAATCGAGAAATTCCAACATGGATGTCTTGATTCCAAAAACAAGGATATAAAACTGACCTCCACCGTAACTTACGGTGGGCACCGTAAGTTACGGTGGCCCCTGTATCAGAACTCCCATTTTTGCCGTTTTTGACACGAAAACTTTCGTATCTTTCAATCCGCTTGTCCGTTTGACCTACCGTTTCTTCCTACGTGTTTGTAATTTAATCCTCCATCACATGGAGTTAAAATCCAACATCCGGATTAACAAAATTTAAGACTTTTAAGTCTTCGGCTTATTACCCTTTTTACCAAATTTTGACCCGTTTGCGATTTTAACAAACAAACATGTTTACTTGATCTATAAACTCATGAGAATCATAATTTCAATATCTCCTATCAAATTAATCATAAATCATGGGTTTCTTACTTAGTTAGAACCCGTTTACGCTCAAGTGCTTATTTTGACCCATTAAGGGTATTTAAGCGCTTTAAAGCTTAAAATCGCTTTCATTCATTTCTAGCATTCATATTCCTACATTTCTTATCAAGTAATCTTCTACCACAACTATACGTGTGGTGGATTAAATGTGGATATCTATAATTCCCTAGTTTTACCCCTCGGATTATTGTTTTACGTCAAAGACTCATATAAAGTCATTCGACCCAAGAATTTACATCTTTCACTATCTTTTCTTATTCTAAGCATCTATTTAATCATAAAACTCGTTTCCGAACCCCTTTTTAAGGGTCGTTTGTTCAAATTAGCCTATAAGGGCAATTTGGTCAATTTTCATCCTTCTTTTATTACAAGGAACTTTTAAATACTTGTTTGACTCAAAATCCGACCTTTTAACCATAGTTCTTGTTTGTAAACCCATGTGCTTCTAAAACATTATAATCATAACTCAATTTATTCGGCTTACCTAAGGGATAACCGAATATCTATATTTTAACCTTGTCTAACTCTTATAGAACTCCAAATTCTACATGATGAGTTGAATCATTATACATACCTGGCTCGGATCAATATTTTGACCCGTTTCAATACCTTGACTTATTAGCCGCTAAGCAATAGCGATGTGCGTATCCATTTGATATTTATTCCTATAAACATGTAACTCGATAAACCATTAGTCGATATTGTCAAAGGGTGATAATTTCACCTTTTGACCCGTTTATTTACCTAGTGATCTTCGTCACTTCAACAAATTTCCAATTCCATGTATTATGCTAATTTAAAGTCTACTAGCGAAAATACAAAATCAAGCATAACGTAACGGAATCGTAGTTACGTACCTTTTAAGCATCCTTTTCAAACACGTATTTCCACCGGCTTGTCCACTTGACAATCCGGATTCCTCGCCTAGAGAGTTCAATTCACAATCCGTTTAGAACCCTTTTTATAAGTCTTAACGCACAATTTTCCATATCCATCAAACATGCGTTTTTGTCCGATTTTCAACATTTATTTTTCATTTAGGCATTTTAGCGAACACCTAACGGGTATAACTTTACATAATTCATTAACAAGCTCATAACTTGTCATATAACCCGAATTTTCATCAATCAACTATCTAACACAATTATTTGCCTTTACAATTCTGAAATAACTTTACATATGTCAAATTACACTAGAACAACCCCAAATTTCCTAGTGTTTATCAAGTTCTACATAACCCACTAGTCACCTACAACGGTGACCATGGATTTCACTAGAATTAGCATAATTTCAACATGTACTTGTCTAGGGTTTACTCCTAGACATTTTAATGTTCCTAATTCATCTATAATTCATACATGCATCATCAGATTTCAAGTTCTCTAAATTCATGAGAATTTCAAGTAGAGAATTTTTGTCAAATTTTACATACCTTATGATCTCCTTGCAATGGGGATCATTAATCTATGCTTGGATTTCGATTCGGGCTTGATTTGCTCCTTCAATTTGATGAATTTCTGTGTTTTAGGGTTTGAGCTTGAGAGCTCTTCTTGACTCCTGTGTTTTGTACGACCAGAACACACACAAAGGTGTGTGTTTTGGTGTTTTTAATTTTAATTAATAAAAACCCATTTTCTCACTTTAACCATTTTAGTCCCTCAACTTTACCCAGGTTTATAAAGGTTACTACATCAAGTTCCTCATTATTTTTAAAACACTAGACTAACTAGGTTGATATTCCTAGTTATTTAGTGGGTTCCGGGAGTTATAACCCGTTTTATTTTAAGTCCCGTTAACTCAGGCTCTTATAAACTTAATTCCTTAAAACTTTGATTCGTTCGTATATAATATTAGGATTTCTTATTTAAATCTAAATATTTACCGGGTTATTTTTACTATTAACGGTACGTTACCCGTCTTTTAGTATTAACGGAGTTTGATTACCAAACCCTTTTTCGGGGTGTTACATGAATATACATTCGAAGAAAGTGAAAGCCCTGCCAGCAAACGAGTAGAGTACGCTACTGGCATGTTGCAAGGGAAAGCGTATTCTTGGTGGAGCGCACAAGTTCAGATACTCGGGTTGGCAGACGCGAATGCCACCCTTTGGAGCGATTTCAAGGATTTGATTAAGGAAGAATTCTGCCACCTGGATGACATCCTGGAACTTGAAATAGAGTATTATGGTCTGAAGATGGAAGGATCAGAGATTGAGGCATACACAAAGAGGTCCAACGACTTGGCTGCCTTATGTCCTAACATGTCACAACCCATATCTAGACGAATCAAGCTATACCTCAGAGGCTTAGTCCCGGAAATCCAAGGGTCTGTAATTGCGGCCAACCTTCCCACAATCTAGCAAGTCGTTCGTCTGGCGCACCAACTCACCGATCAGGCGGTGGAAGAGGGCAAGTTGCCCAAGCGTAACTTTTCCAATGCAAATGCCCTTATTAGTAACAAGTATATTTGGGGTGACCGCCAAGGTGAGGGTCCTAGCTCTCTACAACAGGAACCGCACAGGAAACTAGTACAGCGGGGGCTGAACTACCAAAATCAGGGGGATACCTAGGGAATAAACCGAGATGCCGCAAGGGCCAACGGCACCACAGCGGGGCATGTGCGGGATCGTGTTGCCAGCGGTGCAAGAAGATGGGACATATGGCTAGAGACTGCAGGAGCCCATATCCTGCAAACCGGAACCAACGACAACACCAGCAGGGCAATAAGGGATGTTACCAGTGCGGTGCTGAGGGTCACTTCAAGAGGAATTGTCCGCAGATGAGACAGAATCATGACAACAGCGGCAACCAGGGCAACGGGAACAATAACGGAGACAATAAGGATAACCGCAGGACTGGTGAGCATGAGTTCCTGAATGGACAAGAGGGAGAAAGAAACAACCCCAACGTTGTGGCGGGTAAGTTCCTACCAGACAATTTCTTTGTTTCAATTTTAGTTGGTTCAGGTGCCGATGTTAGATATGTGTTCCTAAAAGTTAGTCAGGAGCTTAAGCGTACCCCATTACCCTTAAAACACCAAACATGTTGTAGAACTAGCTAATGGTGAAAGTCTTAAGGGCACACACACAGTTAAGGGTTGTAACCTCGTCTTAGCTGGCCAGACCTTCTCTATCGATCTTATTCCTATCGTACTTAGTAGCCTCGACGCTGTTATTAGGAAGGATTGATTATCTCACCATTAAGCGGAAATTCTTTGCAACGAGAAGATTTTCCGCATCCCTCGTTCTGGTAAAGGACCCCTCATGATTCGTGGCGACAAGAGTGGTGCTGTCGTAGGCATTATCTCTTTCCTTAAGGCCCAGAAGTGTTTGCGAAAGGGGCCACACTGCCATTCTAGCACTCGTTACTGATGCATCAATGGAAGAGAAGAGAATTGAAGACATTCCTATTGTGCGCGATTTTCCTGAGGTATTTCCTGAGGAATTACCTGGTCTTCCGCCTCATCGACAAGTCGAGTTTCAAATCGAGCTCGCTCCTGGAGCAACGCCCATAGCTCGAGCACCTTATCGTCTAGCTCCATCGGAACTTGAAGAACTGTCTACGCAACTACAAGAACTCTTGGAAAAGGGTTTTATACGTCCTAGCTCTTCGCCCTGGGGAGCTCCAGTCTTGTTTGTGAAGAAGAAAGATGGTACTTTCAGAATGTGTATTGACTATCGCGAACTTAACAAGGTGACCGTGAAGAATTGTTATCCTCTCCCATGTATAGACGACTTGTTCGACCAATTGCAAGGATCGAGCTATTACTCTAATATTGATTTGAGATCGGGATACCATCAGCTGAGAGTCCGAGAGGAGGACGTCTCCAAAACAGCATTCAGAACCCGTTACGGCCATTACGAGTTTCTGGTTATGCTGTGACAACTGTGTGCCTCCGTGACCATCAAACAAATACCAAATCAATGATATTTTGTGTTTCATACTTGGGATTTGTAAAAAAATATGTGTACCGTTTGCACATATCATTCTTTTTCGATTTCGGGCTTTAAATCGCTTTCTGGAAGGTTATACGCGATCTGATGCGTAAATATAACCAGTTTAATGCAACAAACACTCCAGAATAGTGAAATAGGCTTAACATACCTTAAATAACCTTTACATAACTTAGAAATAAGTTTTGGATGGTTTGGTATGCCGAAATCAAGTTAATTCGCTTACAAGGACTAAATTTGACAAACTGCGAAAGTATGCCAATTTGAACTGTAACAGACATTCCGGAACATGAACATAATTTAAACATACCCTAAATATCCTTTACATAGCTTAGAAATAGGCTTTGAGGGGTTCGGTGTGCTAAAATAAACTTTTGTGTCATTAAGGGACTAAAAGCGTCAAAAAGTGCATAAGTTTGTATTTTCGCGCATAACTTACGTTCTGAATACATCCGGACATCCAAAAATTTATGTAAGCACTAAAATATTTTATTTTAGTGTTTGGCATAAGAAAAATCCATTCGTCACGCAATTTGGATCGTTTTTCGCGCTTATGCGCATTACATCGTAATTAAGCGAACATCGCGATCGTACGGTCAAACGAACCGACATCCGAGATATATTTGAGCACATTTTAAGTTCCCTATACTTTAACTTCATTTTAGAGCTTTGAAATGGGGTTAACGGGCCTTAAACGTGTCGAAAATGGCTTTAATGCATAACAGGGACCAAAACTGTCATTTCAGCATAGTTGATGGCTTACGGACCGTAAGCCCTCAACCTTACGGTCCGTAAGGGACTCCCAGCTGATCAAAAGCTTTTAAAACAGCTGTTAAGCACTCCCTAACCCTTTTGCACTTGCCTCTTCCTGATAATGAGGGGCCATTTTGGTGTTCCATGGAAATTTCAACAAGTGTAGGGATGAGATTGAAGCCCGGATTACGAGAAACGATCCTAACGGTTGTCCATTTACTATAAATACCCCCACCCTTCACTTGCAAACCCACTTGAAATCTGAGTTTTTTCTCTAAGTGGTTGTGTTTTTACACTTCCTACCTGAGATTACTTGGAAATCAAACTTGCGGGGACCTGTTGTAAGTGTTCTTTCGTTCTTTTCATTCGTTTTAGCATTTAAGTCAAACTGCGTTTGACTTTCTGCATTGACCAGTTTATGGTCAACGCGAAGTTCGTTTGAACTTCATAACGTGAGCGTAATCACGATGGTTATAGTCCCTAGTGACTATACCTACTGATTACCACGTTATCTAGGCTCAGTGACGAGTCGTAGTTTCGGCCAAAATGCGCATTCTTGCGTATTTTGTAACCAAACTACTCTTAGGTATCAAAACCGTTTGTTTTGATACCAAACCTGTTTTCTAAACTTAGTTAAGCATGTTTTAACATGCTTAGCTCGTCACTTTTAGTTTTTTTGCTTGTCTAGGGTCGTAAAGGTAAGCGATCTAAACAATCGCTTATACTTTCGAACCCGACCCGTTTGGTCGATCATTAGGATCCGACCAAACATATTAGGTGACCATAGTTGTATAGGGAATAACCTTCCGAGGTTATACCTTATGGTCACATCGTTTGAGTAGTTGTATGATAGGTAGTATATATGCCTTAGGTAAATTACCAAAATGTCCTTTTTACGCCAAAATTCATTTTAAGCATATGTAACATAACTTTTGATATCTAAATTGATTTGACAACAATATTAGACATGTTAAGGCATATTTTACTTGTCATAGGACTAGTTAGGCGGTCCGAACGCGTTTCACGCGAACGACGCGTTAAAGTAGCATAAGCTACCTAAACGGGTCGTGATGGGTCGTAAGCACTTAGGTTAGGTTTCATTTTAGTATGTAGGCTTTGTTAAACCATATTACATGAGTTTCCATGCTCATTTGGTTTACGAACCTTCATTCTATCCGATCCTCCGATATAGGTCCGTTTATTAATGTAGATACCTATATTAGGTGCCGTTTGATATTCCTGATCTTCTAGCTTTGCTTGGTGGATATCTAAAGTCTATTGAGCAATCTCAAGTGAGTACATAGACCCCTCTTTTACCGTTTTCAAACTGTTTTGGGGTGAAACACATGTGCCTACTTGTTACTTTCATGCTTTCCATGTTTTCACATCATATACTTGCTATGTTCATTAGTACATTTATAGTACATGATTTACATTACATTTCATGCTATGTATGTCCATTGTGTGCATACTTAGTACATTGTTTTACATTACATTTCATGCTATGTATGTCCATCGTGTGCATACTTAGTACATCGTTTTACATTACATTTCATGCTATGTGTGTCCATTGTGTGCATACTTAGTACATTGTTTTACATTACATTTCATGCTATGTATGTCCATTGTGTGCATACTTAGTACATTGTTTTACATTACATTACATTTCATGCTATGTATGTCCATTGTGTGCATACTTAGTACATTGTTTTACATTACAATTTGTTGCATATGCTCATCCAGCATATGAACACATTATATTACATTATGTGAACCATTTGTATCTATTGAACCATGTGAACCATTTGAAAATAGACATTTGACTATACCTAAACATTTCTACAATTGTTAAACATTACATCTTGATGGTTTGGTTTGAGTAAGTGATTTAAGTAATGAGGCGTGTGTAATATGATACAAGCATGGTGGATACGCCGCTGGTACTTCCTATATATAAGTGTTTGTATGGTATTACATATCGTAGCGTTATTTGAATCATTTCAATTTGAGACATATAACATTTCATACAAATAACATACTTTTCACAAAACATTGTTTTACAAACAACTTATCTTATACAAACTCATTTTACTTGGTTATTCATTTAACCATACATTATTCTCTTATTTATACATATCATCTGGTCTTATTGCTTTTCAAATGATTTACAAAAACAAATCGATTTACATGGTCCATGGCTAAATTTTATTAAACATTTTCTTAAACTTAAGTCTTGAATCTTATTTTCACAAAACCTATGTATCTCACAGGCATTTTTATGCTGACGTACCTATTTTCACATGTGTTTTCAGGAATTGATGCATAGGATTGATCAAGATACACCTAGGCAGACTTGTGCCTTAGTGACTTAAAACAAAGCAAGAACTAGTTAATTTGTGTTATGTACTCTTTGTTTCTTGTTTAAAACGATGTAAACTCTCTTGTTTGATTAATAAAACGATACTTTAATTGCCATGGATTTGAAACAATTAATTCTGTTACAACACTCCTCGACGTTTCCGCCACGTTTCGTTGTCTCACGTGGTCGGGGTGTGACATATGCCTTTTGGATTAACGAATGCACCTGCAGTCTTCATGGATCTCATGAACCGAGTATGCAAGCCTTACCAGGATAAGTTCATTATTGTTTTCATCGACGACATCCTGATCTATTCTAAGAGTCAGGAGGAACACGAGCAGCATCTACGACCTATGCTAGAACTTCTTCGAGCAGAGCAACTGTATGCCAAGTTTTTGAAATGCGAGTTTTGGCTTCATGAAGTACATTTCCTAGGCCACGTGGTAAACAAGGATGGGATTCATGTTGATCCATCCAAGGTTGACTCGATCAAGAACTGGCCTGCACCCCGTAGACCAACAGAAATCCGCCAATTCTTGGGTTTGGCAGGCTACTACAGAAGATTTATCAAGGATTTCTCTAATATTGCGCAACCTCTCACCTCACTGAGTCAGAAGGGTGCCACCTATCGTTGGGGTGATGCACAGGAGTCCGCATTTCAGCACTTAAAGGAGAGACTTTGTAGCGTGCCTATTCTTTCATTGCCTGAGGGCACAAATGATTTTGTGGTTTATTGCGACGCTTCCATCCAAGGACTTGGTTGCGTATTGATGCAACGTGAAAAGGTCATTGCCTACGCATCACGCCAACTTAAAGTTCATGAAAGGAACTACACTACGCACGACCTGGAACTGGGAGCAGTTGTTTTCGCGCTTAAGATATGGAGACATTACCTGTACGGTACCAAGTGCACCATTTACACCGATCACAGGAGTCTCGGGCATATCTTCAAGCAAAAGGAATTAAACATGCGACAACGCCGATGGGTCGAACTCTTGAACGATTACGAATGTGCGATCAAGTACCATCCGGGCAAAGCCAATGTTGTGGCCGACGCCCTCAGTTGAAAGGATATTATACCTAGGCGCGTACGTGTGTTACAGCTTACCATTCACTCTAACCTTCCCGCTCAAATTCGAGATGCTCAGGTTGAAGCATTGAAAGCAGAAAACATCAGGGCTGAGTCCCTACGAGGATCAAGGAAACGGTTAGAACAAAAGGAAGATGGCACCTACTATGTAAACGGGCGCATCTGGGTTCCACTATATGGATACTTACGCGAGCTTGTGATGGATGAAGCACATAAGTCTCGTTACTCAGTACATCCTGGTTCGGATAAAATGTACCATGATCTCAAGACTACATACTGGTGGCCTAGCATGAAAGCCCACATAGCAACCTACGTTAGCAAATGTTTGACTTGTGCGAGAGTCAAGACTGAATATCAGAAACCATCAGGCCTACTACAACAACCAGAAATCCCGAAATGGAAATGGGAGCAAATTTCCATGGATTTCGTTACTGGCCTGCCTAGATCTCAACGCGGAAACGATACCATTTGGGTGATCGTGGATCAACTGACCAAGTCTGCCCACTTTCTGGCAATCAAAGAAACGAATAATTTTTCTACTCTAGCAGACATCTACCTAAAGGAAGTAGTGTCAAGGCACGGAGTGCCAACCTCCATCATTTCTGATCGTGACTCACGTTTTACATCTGAACTGTGGCAAGCGATGCACGGGTCCTTTGGCTCTCGATTAGACATGAGCACGGTATATCATCCACAGACAGATGGGTAATCCGAACGCACCATCCAAACCCTTGAAGACATGCTTAGGGCATGTGTAATCGACTTTGGTAATGGCTGGGAAAAACACCTCCCGTTAGTGGAGTTTTCATATAAAAACACCTCTGTTGTACGGACGGAAGTACCGATCACCCGTTTGTTGGGCAGAGGTTGGCGACAGTCAAATCACTGGCCCAGAACTTGTAGTGGATACAACTGAAAGGATTGCTCAGATACGGCAACGAATGGCGGCAGCTCGTGACCATCAGAAAAGATATGCAGATAAGCGAAGGAAACCACTCGAGTTCCAGGTTGGGGATCGGGTGCTACTCAAAGTCTCACCTTGGAAAGGTGTAGTTCGTTTTGGCAAACGAGGCAAGCTCAATCCGCGCTATGTCGGACCGTTCGAAATCATTGAGAAAATTGGCAAAGTCGCCTACAAGTTGAATCTACCTGAAGAACTCAGCGGAGTTCACGATGTTTTCCATGTGTCGAATCTGAAGAAGTGTCTGTCAGATGAGACCCTCATAGTTCCTCTCAAGGAACTCACTATCAACGACCAGCTGCGATTCGTCGAGGAACCAGTAGAGATTACTGATCGAGATGTTAAGGTTCTCAAGCGTACCAGGATACCTCTTGTCCGAGTTCGTTGGGATTCCCGTCGTGGCCCAGAGTATACCTGGGAACGAGAAGACCAGATGAAACTCAAGTATCCCCAGCTGTTTAAGAAAAGTGCAACCACTACTGAGGCTGAAGCTACTGCAGAATTTCGGGACGAAATTCCAAACCAACGGGGGGATGATGTGACACCCCAAGAAAATCAGGAAACCACGCAACTTAACTAGCTTCCTCAGTAACCACGTGCTAAATTTTGGGAAGAAATTCTCTTAACAGGGGGGAGAATGTGACAACCCTCAAAAATTTCATGTAACCGTACAATTTATTTATGTTAATTAAAGTGCTTGATGACTGTGTGGAATTACTTAGCTGCTTTCTGATTACTGTGTTATACTTACATGTGCTTGTTAACATACTAGTAGTATACAGAAAAGTTACTAAACAGTCTTGTGTGCTTTCCTAAGTGTTGAGAATTAAAAGTGTTACAAAAATATATATAAAAGACACTTTACGGATTAATTAAGCACTTTAACGGAACAACACCCAACCGAACAACCGGACTTTATCCGGAACACAAAAATATTGTTAAACACATTGTTTCTATTTTCTGAGCTAGTTAGGGTCCCCGAACACCCTAACACACTATTTAACACTTAACACACATAAACCAAACTAGATACTTAATCTCCAACCAAATCACTAACTAAACAATTTAAACCCAACCCTACCCCCCCCCCCCCCTCATTTCCACGGTTACCATGGGTGGATCCACCCATGGATTTTCTTAAATTGATTATTAGGTTTGTTAGGTACTTGGGAAACATATTAACCCATATGTAAATGGGTGTTGGAAGATCACTTATTTAACCACTAGATCAACACACATTATCATCATTCACTAACTCAACAACAAACCTCTCTCTCCCTCTCTTCCTTGTTCGGCCGAACCCAAACACAACCACCATCATCATCAATCAAGCTTCTTCATCCATTTCACTAGTATACAAAGGTGCTACAAGGTGTACAACGAAGCTCGGTGTGTTCGGAAGTTGAAGGACCACTCTCATCTTCTTTTATCCACCACATTTCTTCACTTGAACTTCCCTAGTCTTGAACTAGTGGTAAGAACTTAGATCCTTGCATTTTACATGTTGTTTAAAGTGGTTAAAGTAGGTTACTTGATGAAAAACTTAAAGAACACTAAGAAACTTGAACTTGAAACATGAACATAAGCTAAAGTTATGAAGAAATCATGTTGTTTAGTGTTGATATGCTTGTTGATCATTGTTTGTTAGTAGAAATGATTGTGAATCACCATGTAGTCTTGCTAGATCATGATTAAAAACATGATCTAGCAAGATGAGAAAGTAAAAATGTTGTAGGATGATGGAATCATCTACACATAAACTATGAACTTGAATGAATGAATATTTTCTTGAAAAATAAAGATCAAAGTAGGTTATAATCACGTAGATCTAAAGATCTATGAGTGGTTTTTCGAAAGAACCAAGTGAAAAATATAAGTTTCATTAAAACTTGGATCTTACATAAACTAATCACATTTTTGGTGGATAAACAAGTGTAGAAACACTTGTATGACAAGAAAATTTCATGAAGAAATATTTTTAGAAAATAAGATTGGAAGTTGTAAACACACAAATTCTTTAAAAATAAAGTTTTTAAAGAACTAATCACATTTTAAAAGGAAACAAGACTTACTAAGGACACTAGTAAGTTACTACATATTTTTATAAATTTTCAAGTTCATGAGTTTATAGTTTATGCTTGTTTTTGACAAGTTTGGTAAGTAGAGGTTGTATATTGTTGAATGAGAATTGTTTGAATGAATTTTTGAATAGAAAATGATATGCTAGTAATCAAGGACACCTCCACTTACAAAGAAAACTCTGGCGAAATTTTTCTAAAATTTCAACACTTAGAAAATATTTTTCTAGCAAGTGTTTACAAACGTATTTTTACCCTTGTTTTCAAAATAAACTTCGCCATGATTTTTATTACAAAATACCAAGTGCCGGAGGTTGACTTTCGTAAATAAAATTTGATAAATATATATTTAGAATATATATATATATATATATATATCTTATATTAGAACACTTGTGTGGATACTTGTTTATTTGTGAGATAGTTATATTATTTTAGGGTAAAATAATGTAACTTAGCGATATAACTCGACAGTTGAATTGTGTGGTATGTGGTAGAAAGTAATGAGTAAATAAACAGTACGTAGGATACGTGTTATGCATGAGAAACTGATTGTTATCCGTACCTTATTAGGACGTGCTTGATTTCTGATTTGTTAGAGTAATTAATCTAACCGAGCAAACCAAGGTGAGTTCACACACTTTCTAAGGCATGGGATTCCCGGTGGCTTGGGAATGGGTTAATGAATTAAAACGGAACCTACATATCCTCCTTGAGTAGGGTATGTACGGCCATCCTCCATAGGTAGGATGCCAATATTAATCCTGCGTATTCTCCTTGAGTAGAATACGTACGTTCGTCCTCCTTGGGTAGGACAACACCCTTAAAACTTACTAGACAAATCTCTATCATTAAGTCCCTCATTTTATATCGACTTAATCGCCGAGGCCGATGGTGAGCGGGTCATTAGTTAATAGCGCTATTAGGTTTAACAAACCTCACACCGTGTCGTTTGAACGGGCGTGTACTAATGGACTATGGCAAACTATCAATGATGATAGAACATTGACGTATGGTACAACAAAATTCGTTAGTAGTCGATATCATAACAGTCTAGTAGTTCACATGGGGAAGCCCCCACTGATTATGGATATGGTTTGGGTAATAAAAGGAACTGGTTAAACATACTTTCAACTATGGGGTAACCCCCACAGCAAATAAGCCAACGAAAGACAAACCATGTTTTCGGAAACAACTTAAAACTAAACAAACAACCGTGAACTCACTCAACTTTGTTGTTGACTCGTTGTTACATGCCTTACAGGTCGTTAAATGCTTATGGAGCTTGCACGAGGAGGCGGTTGTTGTGGGATACAGACTGTTATGTTCCGTGCTTAATATTTAATTCTTTATGAACCGATTAAACTTCCGCTTTGGACTTTAAACTTATGAACTATGAACTTATGTTTTGGACTTACGTTTTATGCTTCCGCTGTTAACTTAACAACGGTCATTTTAGTTTGGTCACCAATTGTATTGTGGTTGGTTTTCATTTACTTAATTATGTTGTTCAATATGATTGGTGGCTCGATCCTGGTCATGTCACGCCTCCAAGCGGTGATACTCCGCATGGTGGATTTTGGGGGTGTGACATCTATTCTAACCAAATTTTGATAAAAGGTTTTGAAAGTTATAAAAAGATAAAATATAAAATAAAAATATAAAGAAAACAAATAAACAAGAAGGAATCACTTGGTTCCAACTCCTCTTTTATGTATCCTTTAATGATTTCCGCACTTTGGGCATTTTAAGATATTATCTTTAAGTTATGGTAGTATGCCCCCTTCCAGGCAGCGTTACCCTCAATCTATTGGTCTGAGTCAGCAGGGATACAGTCCCGCAAAGTCGGATTATTGAAAGATAATTAAGTAAGTTATTAATGTGAAAAGTGGTAGGCTGATGTGTGCAAAATGCAACATATAAATTACATCAAATGTGACATAAAACTAACCCTTTTTTAGTACCAACGTTGGAAAAAGTGTGTTTTTGTCTTCCTTTTGTATTTTCAGGATTAAATGAGCTCAAATGAACAAAAGAAGCAAAAATGCAGCCAAATCTAACAATAATACAAAAAAAGGAATAAACGTGGCATGCCCGACCCCTCGACAACATCTCCCCAAGCAAAAACAAGAGAACAGAAGCCTGAACACGCCCCAAGTGTCTGCAGAAAAGACAAAGTTGTAGAAGCTTCTATCACCCACCACGGGGGCGTGCCCAGCGGACACGGGGCCATGGTCAACGCAAAGATTCACAGAATCTAGGCAAATCTTGATAGTACAGATACGCTTCTGCACACGGGGTCGTGCCCAGCGGACACGGGGCCGTGGTCAACTAATGCAGACAAACTGCATTTAATGAAGAAAGAGAAGATGGGTGGACACGGGGCCGTGTCCGGGCTCCTGTGCAGGCTATAAATAGGGTTGCTTGGATCACTTGCAAACCATCCCTTGGCAAACCACCTCTCTCACACTACACCCACCCACCACCACCATCACAACCCACATCCACCACCATCATCCATCATCCATCATAGAGTGTGTGTAGTAGTCTCGGGATCCAAGATTGATCGTAAGAGTTATTCACAATCAAAGGCCATGTTTGCCTAAGTCTCTTACATCACTTGGTGAAGACAAGCATTTAGTGTAATACTTTTTATTTTTAATCTTTTCGCACTTTTTATTTGGTTATGTATTAATGACTTTAATAACTAGTTTCTTATGTTAAAGGTGAATCTTCCTTATCATTTGTCTGTGGTGTCTTGGCATTATTTTACTGTCTATATAAAATAAAAGATTTTCACCATTCGTATCTCCACGGTCTATATGGAGATATGTTGGCTACCTGGTCGGGGGTTAAGGGAATGGTTTTGTAAGAGTCTTGCCTTGTTCAATGTATAGATCCTGCAAGGACCTGGGTTAATTTTAGTAGGACCTCCTTCAATACCCACTGGTATTGGATGGCGGGGGTCCGAACTCCTTGACCCCCTCATATGTAAACTACTATTAAAACTTTAACCCGGCTATTTAGGATTGTATCCCTGCTAACTTAATTAATTATCTTCCAATAATCCAACCCTTTAGGATTGTATCCTTGCTGACTCAAACTACTGGGTTGAGGGTAACGTCACCTTCAAAAGAGGGGCCTACTACTATAACTAAGATAATCTCTTAAAAAGTGCAAAAGTGCGAAAATAATCAAAGGTTACACTAAAAGCGAGTCGGATCCAAGTGATTCATCTTGTCTATCTGTTTTTATTTTTATTTTTATTTTTCAGCATTTTTAGTTTTCATTTTCTAGTTTAAAACCTTTTTTTTAAATTTTGATTTGATTAGACGTTGAGGATAAACCGGTACTAAAAGCTCTTGTGTCCTTGGACGACCTCGGTATCTTACCAACGCTATACTACGCTCACGGTGGGTGCACTTGCCCATATGTGTGTTTAGTGTTAGTAAAATATCATTGTTAGGATCGGAGGCTCTTATGAGAGTGTTTGTTTGTGTAAATTAAACAATCAATGAATATGAAAACATGTAAAGTGCAGCGGAAATGAACAACAAACTTTGTAAACACAATCATAAAGAGAAATGGATTTGATAAACACATGAATTGCATCAGTCGAAAGATTACAAAGTAAATCAAATGATTACTAAACATGCTTACAAATCAACTCCCCCTCAGCCTGATACTCCAGTGGTTGATTGCACACAAGATGAAAGGATTGGACTAGAGGAGAAGAACTCACTCAGTCAATCAAATGTAACAGTACAGGGTACTGTTACATTTATAGGCAAACCAAACCACTGAGGCATCTTAGCTGTCGTCACCATGAAAGTGACATCTAACAACCTAACAACCTGTAACCACTGACTCCTACAACTACTGATGTCTAAACAACTGTTTACAAGTAAAATACAAAACTTAATTAAACTACTGCTTTCTTCTTCCATCAGTGCTTTCCTCAAGGTTGATCAGTCCTTGAGTGGGCAGTACTTTAGCATCAGTAAATTGAACTAGCAGTGTTTACTTCTTAACAGTCTTTAGGGCTTCATCAGCAGTTTGAAGGTCAGCAGCTGTTGTATACGGACAGTGGATAGAGGATATCAGATGTTATAGACACTTTCAAGGGGAAAGTCTAGTGCAAACAGCTGATTATGATGAATCCACAGTTGTGAACCAGTTTTGGCTTTACATCATCTGTTCCTCTGTAAGGTTCAATCCCAACAATCTCCCCCTGGAACAGATGATGCCAAAACCCTTCATTATTCTGGATTTTTATTTACTCATCACAAGTTCCCTAACTTGTCCTTTGAATTGTAATTCAAAGCCAATGGAACTTGTATCATCCTCATCCCTGCACAGTGTAAACTCAAGGAGATCTTGTAAATCTTCAACACCCAGGCTAAGTGCTATTTCCCTTTGTATATGCTTCACTTCACCATTGGATCTGAACAGAGTCAATACATGGGTCTTTTGATCAGACATCCACTTTAGTATTTTTGAACCCAATGGGTTTCTTGAGAGAGGTTTATTTGAATGATGAGTTTGGAGATGGTGGCCTGGTGATAACAGGTTTAGCATAGCTTGAAGTATTTGTCAATTAAGAGTCTTCTGCTATCATCTGCTTGATGACCATTTTTATAATGGCATCCCCTGCTGCTACATCTTCTGGTGTTTCTGTATCCATATGCCTTTGTTTCCTTCTTTAATA
The DNA here is from genome assembly GCA_030545235.1 of Helianthus tuberosus. Classification (NCBI taxonomy): domain Eukaryota; kingdom Viridiplantae; phylum Streptophyta; class Magnoliopsida; order Asterales; family Asteraceae; genus Helianthus; species Helianthus tuberosus. Next base: position 154,311,980 of record CM060351.1, read on the forward strand.
AAGGATGGCAGCAAGTGGTGTTGGTGGTGGTGAGGATGTTTTAGATGTGGCAGTGGTTGATTTAGTGGGGATGGCAGTGGTTGTGGTTGTGGTGTGTATTGATATGGTATTGGTGGTAGTTATTTGGGTGACAGAAGTTGTTAATGGTGGAGGTGTAAGTGATTTTGTGGGAACAGAAGTTGTGGTTGAACTAGTAAGTGGCTTAGTTTTAGAAGCTGTGGTGGTTGATTGCCTTGTTTTTCTAACAGGACTCTTCTTTAATGAAGTACCAACCTCTTCTTTTTCTTTTTGCAGAACTATCTTTTTCTCAACCAAATCTCTGCTCTCATCCCTTACCCTTTTAATATCAGCAGTGGTTTTGAGACCAGGTGAATTAACTTGACTTTGAACGATCCTCATTTGTGTATCTTCATCATCTGCTTGAATTTTCAGGGTTTCGTCACCTCCCTTTTTCTTTTCTTTGACAGATGTTTCAGTAGAAATTACTAAAAGATTTTCCTCAGAGTCATTTTTCTCCCCCTTTTTGGCATCATCAACTCTTTCGAAGATAGTGCAGGGGTTGAAAGAAATTCCACAGCTCATCTGGAGTAGGAGTAGATGATGGAGTAGCTGTTGGAGGTGGTGCAGCAGTGGATGGTACCCTTTGTGCTTTCAACAACTGTTGCAGCATGTCTTTGATTACTGCACCAGATGTATCCAGTTTATCAATTCTAGCCGTCAATTCTTGGTACATTAAACCATCACCCAACTTAATGGGGTCATCTGATTTCCCACTAGCAGTGGTTGTAACAGTGGTTGATTGAGGAAGTGTAGGTAATGTTTAAAAGACCTCTCGGCTCAAATACATTGAGTTTAAACTCAATGAATTATGTAAGAACAGGTTTCGAGGACGAAACCTCTCTAAGGGGGGTAGACTTGTAACACCCCGAAAACGGGTTTGGTAATCAAATCGCGTTAATACTAAAAGACGGGTAAAGCACCGTTGGTAGTAAAATTTACCCGACGAATATTAGGATTTAAATAAATAAACTTGATGTTAATTAAAAGAAGGGTAAATACTTTGAGGAAAACAAAGTATATAAAAGGCCCGAGTTGACGGGACTCGAAATATAAAGGATAGGGAAACACCCCAAAGATATATAGGTTTCGTACATATATATTAAATATCGGTTATGAACAAGATAAAATAACTAGGAAGTAAATAACCTAGTTAAATTACAAGTCTTGTAGTAATAAAGAAAAACCAACAACCATACCCAGTATAATCCCACATATAGCGAAGCTATTGATAGGGTCCGGGGAGGGTAGGATGTAGGCACGCCTTACCTCTATCCCAGGGGATAGAGAGGCTGCTTCCAGTGAGACCCCCGGCTCCAAAAACCATAACCAAGACATAAGCTTCTAAAAAACATATGTAAGCATGCCACTACTACAAAAGATAGAAATAAAAATAATAATAAACGGATAAATAAGTAAGTGCTTGTTAGTAAAACTACGACACCGAGAATAGGTGAAAACCTATATATATATATATATATATAAAACTATATCACACCTCATAGAAATTGAAAAAATAAACTCATAAGATAGGAGCCTAAGCTAAAAAACCAGGCCAAACTCCTAAAAATCTTTAACCTTAATCCTACGTCTCCACGAAGATCTGTCCTCGACCATGTCCTCAAAGAGGTGCAAATCTAGCAAATCTTGTCTAATCCGCTCATCCCACGTCATTTTCGGTCTGCCTCTACTCCTCCTTCCATCTACCGCGAGTGTTTCAACTATTCTAACCGGGTCTGTCGTCTGCCTCCTCCTGACATGCCCAAACCATCTCAGTCTCCCCTCCCTTATCTTGTCTGAAATACTAGCAACTCCTAATCTTTCCCTAAAAACCTCATTTCTTATCTTGTCCAACCTAGTGTGCCCACACATCCATCTTAGCATCCTCATCTCTGCTACCTCTAGCTTTCGTGCATGAATTTTCTTGATGGCCCAACAATCTGTTCCGTATAACATAGAGGGTCTAATTGCAACCCTATAAAATTTCCCTTTTAATTTAACAGGGAACCTCTTGTCGCACAACACCCCTGTGGCTGCTCTCCACCTACACCATCCAGCCTGGATACGGTGAGCTACGTCACTGTCAATCTCTCCATTGCTCTGAACAAACGATCCTAGATACTTGAACTTAGTTGCCTGTGGAACCACCTGGCCCTCAATGGTGATCTGGGTGTCGTGCTCATCGCCTGCTCCACTAAAATCACAGTAAAGGTATTCAGTCTTAGAGCGACTTATCCTCAAACCTTTGCATTCCAAGGCTACCCGCCATTCTTCTAACCTCACATTCAGGCTCTGTTTACTTTCTTCAATCAACACAATATCGTCTGCAAAAAGCAAGCACCATGGAACTGACTCCTGAATCGACTTTGACAACTCATCTAGGACAATCGCAAATAGAAAAGGGCTCAACGCTGACCCTTGGTGGAGTCCTACTTCCACAGGAAAGAAATCAGTATCCCCTACCGGAGCACGAACACTAGTGTTAGTCTTAACATACATATCCTTAATTAAGTCTATATACTTACTAGGTACCCCTCTATCCTGTAAACTGTCCCATATCAATCTACGTGGCACACTGTCATACGCCTTTTCTAAATCAATGAACACCATATGTAGATCACGATTTTTCTCTCTATATTTTTCCATCAATCTCCTTAAAATGTGTATCGCTTCTGTAGTTGACCGCCCTGGCATGAAACCAAATTGGTTTACCGTAACCTGGGTTTCTCTTCTAAGTCTAGTCTCAATCACCCTCTCCCATAACTTCATAGTATGGCTTAACAACTTAATCCCTCTATAACTACCACAACATTGGGCGTCTCCTTTGTTCTTATATAAAGGCACTACAATACTACTCCTCCACTGGTCTGGCATTCTTCCAGATCTGAAAATGAGATTGAACAAATTAGTTAGCCATTGAACTCCAGCATGTCCCAAGCACTTCCACACCTCAATTGGTATGTTGTCCGGACCCACTGCCTTAGCCCTTCCCATCTTCCTAAGTGCTGCCATCACCTCTCCCTGTGTGATACGCCTACAATAGCAGTTATTTCGTTGTTGTCTCTGTGTACTCGAGTTGTCGCTTTGTTGTTGGTAAGCCCCATCGCCGTTGAAAAGCTTGTGGAAGTAAGTTTGCCATCTCGACTTTATGTCGTGTTCCTTGATTAACACACGCCCATCCTCTCCCTTTATAAACTTAACTACCCCTAGATCTTTATTACTTGTAGTAATAAAGAAATTGGTTAAAATACACTCAATGTAACTTGGGTGAATTAGAGGGGCCATAAGGGACAAACTAGAAACAAGTTTTAATTAAATAAAACTCTCTACACCAAAACACACACCTTGAGTGTGTGTTCTGGTCGATGTCTTCCACAGGAGCAAAGGAGTTCCTTTGTTCAACCCTAACTTGCCTAAATCCAAGAAATTGAGAGGCCAAATCAGTCCCAAATCGAAATCCAAGCTCGTATTCATGAACACCTAGTTGAAAGGATCACAAGGTATGTAAAATTGTGACGTTTTGATCCATCTCAAATTCTAGGTTATTTGTAAGAAACTGAAATTGAGCTTGATTATGTCATGCATGAGTGAATCTTGAAGTAATATGATGTCTAGGAGTAAACCCTAGTCAATAACATGTTAGATTGTTGGAAAAACTATGAGATTCATGATGATCCATTGATAAGCTAAGTGGGTTTTATGTTAATATGATGAACACTAGGAAATAGATTGTTGATCTAGTGTAAATTGACGATTTTGAAGTGAATTCAGAAATTATAGAAGTTAACCACTTTGTAAGATGGTTGATTTATGTGAAATTTGGGGTAAGAGATAAGCTAGAGACATGATAAATAAACATGTAAAATTCTGCCCTTAAGGTGTTCGTTGAAATGCCTCAAAGAAGGCTCGAAACTAGAATTTTGTAGTTAAAACACCTAGTTGTGATGTTTCGACTATTATGCAAAAAGTGATTAAAGAGAGTCCTAAATGTGTTAAACGCGATTAGAACTTTGGTTAAAACGGAGGTCTAAAGATAACGCCTACCGAGTAATTAAAGAGTGCTAAAACTAGTTGATAACTCGAAAATGCAAATTAGTAAACTAATGGGCATTTGACTATTAAAAAAGGTCAAACTGACCTATAATACGATAAATAGCAATTTTGATATGAAATGCATAAGGTGGAATAATCGTATTAGAGTATGATTAAACTAACCACCTTGAAAACGATGATGATAGTTTGACGCGTAACAAGCTAGGTGGAAGCTTGGAGTGAAAGCAGGTCAAACAAGTCAAGCATGGAAGAAAAGCGTAGCTCGGATGCAAGGTAAGTGAAACTTACATAATTGTGTAGATTACTTGTTCATTCTATACGTTATAGATGCAATAATGCTAATATTGAAAATATGGATTTCCGACGTGATTGATACGAGTCGGAACATATAAAGATGATAAAAACCATGGTTTATGGCAAAAAGGGCAAAACGGTAAATTAATTATGTAAAGACTAGGAAATTATGAATTTCCGTCAAAGTCACCTTGTAGTATAACCTAATAATGATAGAAAGGGTAAAATGGAAATTGGTCAAGTATTGACTAATGTAAACCGAAGCCTAAAGGAAACTTTTGGCGTAAGCCGAAACGGGTTGAAATTGCAAGAAAAGAAATTAAGAGAAAATGGGATTCGGTAATGAAATCCGGGACGGGATGGATGTATGAATTAGAAGTCAAAAACCATGTTTTGATTTAATAGGCAACGTTGGGCATATAGGCTGAACGGGTCAAATGGTGGTGATAACACCATTTGACAATATCGACTAATGCGATTGTCAAGTCTTGTGTTAACAGGAGCGATTAGCGATTCGGTTAATTTCGCCCACACTAAATGTGATAATAAAAGCGAGGTATAAATTGGGTCTATATGATGACCCTAGCCAGGTACGTATGCATACGATTATAGTTAACATACAAACTTGGTCAAATATGTAGTGAAAGCCCCTCGTAGTAAATGAGGGGCTAATGTTGACTAAAATGCCCTTGAAGGGTAAATTGAGCAAACAACTTATAAAGGTTGTTTAGGAACTTATCTTACGATCTTGTAACCTTTAGACGCGCATGAAAGTTGTAGACATAAACTTTCAAGGGTTAAATGCTTAAATTGTGTGTTGCCGCAAAAATAACACATCCGTAGGATTAAACTCGGAATAAATAGTCCATTTCGTTAAATCCACCACATTCATAGTTGTGGTGGAAGACTAGCTAATAACAAACTGGTGGAACTATGAGGTACATGAGAAATGAGCACCGTTCGTGCTAAAATGGTCGTAAATACCCTTAACGGGTCAAAATAAGATTTTAAACAAAAACGGGTAAATAATTGCGTAGAAACCCGTGTTCAGTACTTAATATGATTGACAATATTAGAATTTAAGGGTTCATGATGAATGGTGGTCAAACAAACATGTTTGTTTGATAATCACATAGTCGGGTCAAAAATTGTTGAAAAGATAATAAGCCGAAGGCTTAAAAGTCTCAATTTTATTTAATCTGGATGTCAGATCTTAACTCCATATGATGGAGAATTAAATTACAAACATGTAGGAAGAAACGGTAGGTCAAACGGATAAGCGGTTTGAAAGATACGAAAGATTTCGTGTCAAATTACGGCAAAATGGAAAGGCTGAACCCAGGGTCCACCGTAAATTACGGTCCCACCGTAATTTACGGTGGAGATGATTTATTTACGGTGAAGGTCTACTGTTTTACGGTAGAAAAGCTTGAACCCAGGTGCCACCGTAAATTACGGTCCCACCGTAATTTACGGTGGAGATATTTTTTTTTTATATATTTTGTTTAACAATTGAAAAAAAAAATCAATTGTTTTCCCGGACATCTTTCGGACATGATTTAAACCCCGTATGACTAAATCATTTCATGTTATTGAAATGTAGGTACTTTAGGACGCCGGAAGACGATCAAGCTCAGTGAAGAATCGAACACGATAAAGACACACGCTTCCGCACTTTGACACATTGTAAATTTTAAACAACGAATTCAACCACGTTATGTAGAATAACTTATGATTTGCAAAAGTTTTAATAAACCCGTATTCCCGATGTATATGATAGTGATTAATTACATGATTATCTTTCAAAATATACGTTAAACCTTGGTTTACAAGAACGGGTGTTACAAGTTGGTATCAGAGCCTTGGTTTAAGAGATTCGAGTATGGTGGGGAGGAACCATGCTTGAACTTAAACCTTATGCTCTTGATAAAGAATAGTGTTCGGTTCGAGGCTTGATCGCAAATCCGGTAAGTACGTGTATGCTAAAGTGTTGTAACCAACACATAAGGCTATCGTGTGATTCACGTTACCCCAATTAAAATGATTGAAATAGTTGACGAAAATACGCGCGTTGACGCGTATAGTAGAAAAAGCCATGTATTATAATACGGGCGATTATTGAAGTTGACGTTACTAACTTTTGTGAATTTTTTAATTGAAGGACACTCGCGTTTGAAGACGACGAGAGTTAAATTAATTGTGGATATGATGATGGAACGGTCCGAAGTATGACAAGAGGAGCATGCTCACCGAGGACTAAATCGCGTAACGACCGCGAACAAGGTTAATGGCAAGGAACGCCCGTTGGGGCAAACGTTACCAGGTGCATATTTTAAATAATCGCACAAATAGTAATATGCAACAAATATGAAGAAATTGAAAGTTGCATATGTAGATTAAAAACTTGGAAAAACCCGAATAGAAAATATGTTCGGATATTGTTTCCAAGAGAAACAAGTAGAGGCATTACTTACATAGGGTGTGATGTGAAAACTATAAAAAGGTCATGCGTGTCATTTGTTAATCGCTTACTCTGGCCAAGTAAGTAGTGGCATATGATACCATGAACTTCTTATGGCGGACACGTTTACATCCGATGTAGTAAGGGCGGGGTGAATAGGACTAATTAAAAAGTACCCAAATGAATCAGATAAGCAAAATATTTGATAATAATGTAAACGCATAACCGAGTGACGGAAGCGTATTACATTAGGATAATGAGCCCGAGTGAAGGGACAAAGAAGCATGTAAATTGATTTAGACAAGTATTGGGAGGGAGTGTACTTACACTCGAACCCAGAAAACGCAAGCATGTAAATTGATTTAGACAAGTATTGGGAGGGAGTGTACTTACACTCGAACCCAGAAAACGCAAGCATGTAAAAGGATTTAGACAAATATTGGGAGGGAGTGTACTTACACTCGAACCCAGAAAACGCAAGCATGTAAAAGGATTTAGACAAATATTGGGAGGGAGTGTACTTACACTCGAACCCAGAAAACGCAAGCATGTAAAAGGATTTAGACAAGCATTGGGAGGGAGTAGACTTACACTCGAACCCGGAAAGTGTGAATATGTCGCTAAACGGGTCGTTTGTGTAAAACGTCCAACGTAAGGACAAAGTCAGAAAATTTCGCCCGGAAATAAACATATGAAGCCTTAGACTACGATCAAGGTCAACTAAAGCTCATAAGCGAAAATATACGATTTTAAACATAGCAAGACATGCTTAGAAGCTATATATGAATATATATATATACATTTGAATGTAGATACAAATAAAAGATGATTTACGGGATCATCATAACTTACGGGATTAAACACAGTGTTAAGGTCTACGGGACCAGAATGACTCTTGGGTCATGAAAAGAAAAGGAAATACACCTTAGTGTTTTCAGTAAAAAAAAAAAAAAAAAAAAAGGGGTGAAGACCTAAGGAAATAGCCTACGAGGCTACATGAAAGAACCTACGGGTTACTTAACAAAGCGAGAGAACCATTTCATGTTATTGAAATGTAGGTACTTTAGGACGCCGGAAGACGATCAAGCTCAGTGAAGAATCGAACACGATAAAGACACACGCTTCCGCACTTTGACACATTGTAAATTTTAAACAGCGAATTCAACCACGTTATGTAGAATAATTTATGATTTGCAAAAGTTTTAATAAACCCGTATTCCCGATGTATATGATAGTGATTAATTACATGAATATCTTTCAAAATATACGTTAAACCTTGGTTTACAAGAACGGGTGTTACACTAGTCACAGGAACAAATTAAATCATAAGCTATGATTTCAGAGAATCAAGGCTTTTAAAGTTTGAACATAGTTCATTACTTTTATCAGACAGGGTCACAGACTATTACTGTCTTTTGTCTCATATGAAAATGAGAAGGGCCCGTAGGCATTCTATTACCAATGGATGGTAAAAGAACTGATCATATTTATTGATGATTTAACCCATGATTCAGAGATCATTTAGTTGGGTTAGGAATCTTTGAAAAGATCCTTATATAATAATAACACGTGTGATTTTAACGAATCATGTCTGCCAGGAGTGTTAACATGTTTTCAGATGTTAACTGCGATTTGAATCTTTTTAACGGGTTTTACCATCTTGGCCAGGTCTTAATATGACATGCAGGCTAGGTTATACCTTTAAGATTCTTAATTAAAAATTAAAATAGGCAGATAGATTTTTAAAAGGAATGATTCCGATTTATTTATTTCATATATAATTTAATTATGCATAACATAGCAAAGATGAAATTTATAAACTTATATTCCATTTAAAAATTTAAAAGTAGTACACTTTGCCCTAAACGGGACTTTTCACATTAACACTTGCCCACGCAGGAGCTATACAGATAATACATGTCCTCACAGGGACGGTTTACTAAAGTAAATGTCCACGCAGGGACTAATAGAGACAAGTCCTCGTAGGGACTAAGTACAAAGATAGATGTCCACGCAGGGACTTAATACACACATATATAAGTAAATGTCCACGCAGGGACTTAATTTAAACAATGAAATACAATAATACATATTAGGATTTAACGATCCCGTTTCTTCTTTCCCTTCAGCAAACTTGCCAAACCACTCATGAATCCCTCATTCTTCTTACGCTCTTTCTGGAGGTCTCGCTCAACCCTGCCCAGCCTTTGACGGAGATCCTCCTGCTCTGGTGGAGAAAACCGTGGTGGCTGGTACTGTGGCGGCGGCTGAGCAGGTACTTGATACCCACGAGTTGTATGTCCCATTCCCCAAGGGGTTCCATAAGGTCCTTCTGGGTGAAAGGCATTGTAGTTTGCTGCTACTTGGTAAGGATCCTCGGCATAGTTATAGTTATGGTATGCTTGCGGTCCGTATGGGTTGTATGCTGCTGGAGCAGTATAAGCAGGGATAGGGTTACCAAAACCCGGTGATGGCGGTGCAATAGGTGCCGAATTCACCTCTGAAACTGGAACTGAAGGTCCACCCATTTGTGGGTCTTCATATATTGGCGGGTAGTGGCTGCTGCTAGAGTGTTGAGGGGTACTGAAATGAAACTCCCTTCCTCGTGCTGACATCCGTGCGCCAGTCCTCCTACGTCTTGGTGGTTCTGGAGGCTCTAGATGAACTGGCGGCGGTGGTGGCGGTGGCGTGACTGCCACGAAACGTGGATCCCCAGAGGGATCTTGCTGCTGCTGTTGCGGCTGCTGGTGAGGCGATGAATGGTAAGATGGTGTATAGTACCACTCACACCGTTCGAACCGTGCCTGGTGACTATCCGGACCTTGGTATGGTGTTCCGTGAAAAGACGAACCATCAGAGATCTCCACAGGATGGTTCGGGGTTCCGGTTGCAGGCTCGACGGGATCTGTGTCCTCGTCCATATCCATCGCTTGATCACCTGAAAAGTGATCCTCTAGTCCTAGAGGATTAAAACCCCCTTGTTCTGGTAGGTAGTCCGCCGGGTTAAACTGGCCCCGAAAGACAGGAGTAGGGTCGTCGAAGGAACGGTGCGATGCTGATCGTTGTAGAGGTATGTATGCAGGTTGCGGGTTGTGGGGCTCATTCTCGGAATGAGGCCCATAGGAGTGATGATACGGAGGCGTTGAGCTATACGACGTCGATCGTCTGGAAGGCTCCTCATAAATCCTCCACGGTTCTTGTGGATCTGCACTCCTTGTAGAAGAAGGAGTTCGCCGGCCCGAAGGCCTGACCTCGTGGTCGTTAGGGGCGCTCATTGGCTCCTTTCCTCGACTTCCTCGCCTGAATCTTGGCGGCATTGTTAAACCTGTCCATATAAACAAAGGTAACAACAAGGAAAAATAAAGGACTAAGTTAAAAGTAAAATAAAAACATTTTGGATTATTCCTAAGTTCTTTGTCTAGACTCGAAGATTTAGGAATGTGCAATTGCGTCATTGAGATTAAACACAAAAGGCTAGTGTTTAATTCACTCAATGTTGGCTCTGATACCAACCTGTCACACCCCGGATTTCCACGTGTCACCGGTGGGGGAGTATCGTGACGTGGTTGGCAACACAATAGTCAAACAACACAATATTTAAATGCACAGCGGAAGCAAAGTATAGATTTAATTCAACCAAACAATATTGTAATATTAAGTATCACAAATAGTCGAATATAAATCCACTGGTAGATCAAAATAAATGGAAAACAATGTTCAACAGTCTATGACATCCAAGCTTGCGAGACTTATTGTGGATGCTAGGAGAAAAGCCAGCCTATTACGCGTAGTACCTGCACTTAACCTTTTTGAGAAAATACGTCAGTTTACACTGGTAAATACAATCAACCGACTCATTTTGAAAAGAGTTTAAGAAAATGCATTTAAGACACAAGGCACAAATAATATTTTAAAACTTGGGATAATTATTTGAATATAATTCTTGTAAAAGATTTACATGTTACTTATGCGTTCAGTAGCCCGGATCGAGCCGGGTTAAAGATCAATAGACACACCACATTATTTAAATGAGACACTGACAGGTGTACGCCTACACCTGTGTGCTAAGGTCGTGGCCATTTCGTAAAATGATGCCAGGGATATCCGGGACATGGTCATTAACCCCCCAAAGGCTTTAAGCGAACAAAACAATTTAAACGAGACATATCAATACTTTAATCATCATACAATTAAAGATTCAATGCCCGACCAAGCGGTATTTTATATACCGTACCCCAAGCCCGTATAGGGAAAATAAGTTAAAAGTATTTACCTGAGCAAGTATAAATCAAAATCAGCGAGTGCAACTATCTTTTACCGGTTCTCCTAATCTAGAACGAAGGTTTATAATAACCTATTAGAATCCTAACGGGTCTTTAGTTAAGCTTAAGCTTAGACCGGTTAGTTTTAAAGATACGGTCCGTATGCACGATTAAGCGAAGACCGGATAGAATGTGATTTAGACCCGACAAGTTTGAAGACTTGCTTAATATGGGTATATTATACACATTCTGGATTTTGAGATAAAACCGATAAGGTTTGACCCGTTTCGACTAATTTATGTAAACTAGTTACATAAACCGAACCGAACGCGTATGAAGCGTAACGGGTAACCATGAGAGTCCTAAACAGGTTTCCTAAGTTAACATGCCTTAAATATGTTGTGATATCAGTAGGATATCTTCCATTATGCCCAAAACGAGTTTAATCTCATATTAAGCCCCGTAGGGGTATTTTGGTCATTTTAAAGATTATAAAAGGGATTATTTTATCTTCTGTGAACCGGGTCTGAATAAATCATTAAAATAGCTTATTTTAACAGGTTATAACATTTGGTTATAAGTCTTATATGCCAAAATAGTTTTAAACCCAAACTATGCGTTTAATACGCGTATAAAGCCGTTTTAAGCGACGTACGGGTTAAAATAGGATTCTGAGTTTTCTGATCAGTTAAATAGGTTCAAAACACTCCATTTAATATTTAAAATAAGTATCAATTGGATTGGCATCAAAAGGATTTGTAAAACTCATTTTATGGCCGAAAAGGGTATATTCGGTATTTACCGAATCAAGGCACTAATCCTAGCTTATGATCAGTTTAAAAATAATTAAAAATCTTCAAAAATCCCAAAATATTATATTACATCAGTGGGTAAAAGGTTTGGTGCCAAAAATTGGGTTTAGATAGGCTTTACGCTAATGACGCCGTTTAATTACTAAGAAACGTTCTAATTACGTCATTAAGCATAACTCCTAATCTAGACCTCCAACTGATGTGAAAATTTACAGACATGTTTAATAATCAGTAACTAAGATTATTGTACTTTCACATTTCCAAAATTCTCGTTGTATGGTCATAAGGGCATTACGGTCAATATTTAGGCGATTAACGGAAACGTCGGACAATCAAGGATTTAAGTGGTATAAACGCAGAGGGTTATACACACATGTAACTAGGTCCTAATGGAACTTTAAGGCATGTCTAAACCTATCTAAACTGGGTCAGAACTGAGGTCAAAGCAAAAGTCAAACTTTTGCGTCTTTCGGTTCCGAATCGGTTTAAAACAGAAAGTTGTCGAATCAAACAAGCTTAGATAAGTTATTATACTTATTTTCAAGTTATATGAATGATAAAACATATTACACGCCTTCTGTATCGTTAATTACACGATTAATGATTCTGTTGACTTTTTCGGACAACGTTTGACTCGACAAACGACCTAGTTAGATTAGGAATCAGTGAGTGCCCATTTAGGGGTTTATTGGCCATATAAATACCAACTTATAACAATTTTTATTTCGACAAAACTCTGGACCAATTGTGTTTTATCGCTAAGTCAAACCGTAGTTACGACGGTTTGACTTCTAGGCTATTAACTAAGCATAACTTAATTTAGAAGGGTCAAGGATACTTACATGTGTCTAATGGATGATTTGGAAGTCTTGGGAATGATCCTTATGCTCCAGAGGTCTTCAAGAAGTGTAGATGAAATGAACATACAAATGTTGCAAAACATGAGGTTCTTATATAGGCTTTTAAACATCATAGATTGTTGACACACAATGCTATAAATGATCTTGGATCCTTACAAGTGCCCTATAATGTCTAAAAACCGGTATAGCAAGCCCATGGTATGCCAAAATGGCAATTGAAGTCGGTTATACAGCTTAACAGGCACCTGCCTGTTTTTTCTGCATCTAGCAGTCGCAGGCGGCCCGCTTTAGATTTGTATATATCGTAGGCGGGCCGCATGGCCCTTCTGATCAGGTAAACATGTTTTTCTTTATTGCATTTTGGTCCTTGGTCCCCCGAAAGGTCGTTTTCACTACAATTCTTGCATTATGAGGCTTCAATATTGACATATGGGGGCTTTAGGGCTTATACCATCTTTGTCAAGTCCTCGGGTAACTTTGTGATCACCCGAAAAGCCCTAAATTTCAATGTTAACGATTCTAACCCTCACACACGAATTTTATCATAACTTTCTCATCCGGTAACGAAACTTGGTGAAATTTTTATGGTACATTCTAGTGAGCATATTTAATCGTTACAAGGCTTCGGGTTTGCTAAAAGGTCACTCAGAGGTATATCTTAACATGTTGACACATTTAACCCCTGTAGTTTGTAACCTCTCACTTTCTTTCACAATTCGCTTCGTATGATCCATGACCCATTCGTTTAAGGTTATAAACATCATGTAGGGTTATTGTAAAGTGTAATTATTCATTGTTGACACTTTGAACCCTTATATTTACATAGTTTCATTGTTTGTCAACTTTAGTCCTTCAAGAACATTCTTTCACACGTTTACACCTACGACACGTGTCAACACATCATAGGACGTAAATTTTCGAGGTGTTACATCTTTAGGGCTTCATCAGCAGTTTGAAGGTCAGCAGCTGTTGTATACGGACAGTGGATAGAGGATATCAGATGTTATAGACACTTTCAAGGGGAAAGTCTAGTGCAAACAGCTGATTATGATGAATCCATAGTTGTGAACCAGTTTTGGCTTTACATCATCTGTTCCTCTGTAGGGTTCAATCCCAACAGTGTTTTATAAATTTAAAACTTGACTAAAGTGTAAAAAGGGCAAAAAATATACATAAAATTATACGACACTCACGCACATCATAGGCCCCCTTCCAGGCAGGGTTACCCTCAACCTATTGGTCTCAGTCAGCAATGATACATTCCCGCAAGGTCGGTTTAATGTTTTAATAGTAGTTTATAGATAAGGGATTCAAGTGGTTCTTACTTCTCCCGAGGCGGTTAAGACCTACCTCTCGTGAAGTACTACTAAGCTTAAACCGGGTTCTCGCAGGATCTATACACTGCGTGAATCAACAAAACATGCTTTATATAGACCGTAAAGACACGAATGCGTGAATCAACAAAACATGAACAATTATTAAGTAAAATTCACCTTCAATGTATAAAACTAGTTATTAATACATACCCAAATAAAAAGGAGCTAAATGTTGGAAATCAAAAAGTAATATATAAAAGATTTGTCTTCACCAAGTGATGTAAGAGTTTAGCCAAGCATGACCTTTGTTTGACAAGAACTCTTACGATCGATCTTGGATCCCGAGACTACTGCACACTCTAAAAGATGGAAGATGGATAATGGTGATGGGTGTTGGTGTTGTAGTGGTGGTGGAGTTGTGGCAAGTGTGAGAGAAGTGGTTTGCCAATGGATGAGTTGGAATGAAACCAATCACCCCTATTTATAGCTGAAGCCAGACAGTTCACATGACCCCGTGACCACCTGGCACGGTCCCGTGGCCTTCATTTTCTCTCTTCCTCATTAACTGAAGTGTCAGATCTTGTACTAACACGGCCCCGTGTGTCAACGGCACGACCCGTGGCAATTGTAATTAGGGGTGTGCATGGTTCGGTTCGGTTCGGTTTTTGGGTAAAATCAAACCGAAACCGAAATGTCGGTTTTTAGCTTTTTAAAACCGTTCGGTTTCGGTTTTTTCAGTTTCGGTTTTTTCGGGTTTTTATGTCGGTTCGGTTTGGTTTTTCGGTTATTTCGGTTTTTGGAACAAAATTATGCAAGATTCAAAAAAAATATAAAGTATAATTCAAAATATAAGAATCTTCATTATATGTTTACATTTAAGTTATTTTAGTTAACTTATTTAGTTAATATTGTTTACATAAATCTAACCTTCTAATCTATTTTTATGTTTCTCTAAAGTTTTTATTAAGACATTTTCTTTTATAATAATTTGAAGATCATTTAATTTTTATATAATATTTTGTTATTTCTTGTTGGTAATAAATAGATCACTTCAATTATAAATAAACATGTAATGCTTTTATTATAAACACTTAACATTCAAGAATAAAATTAATAATTTCTACTAGCATTGGGTTAAACATTTAAACAACTTAAACTTAAACCTAAAAATATATGGATTGTAACTTATCGGTTCGGTTTGGTTTTTTTCGGTTATTGAATCCAAAAACCGAACCGAAATTTTCGGTTATTAAAAATCTGAAAACCGAACCGTCGGTTTTTGTTTCGGTTCGTTTTTTTTCGGTTATTTCGGTTACGGTTCGATTATTTCGGTTTTCTGCTCGCCCCTAATTGTAATTGCACTTCTCTGGTTCTGTTGGAGGTGTAACCTTGCTGGCTTTCGCCGGTTAAGCTTCATCAGCTGCCAAGACTTCTTTTCTTGAGCAGATAATTGCCACCCCTGTTTCCTTCGGGAAACCAATTGCTGAGTGTGGGGTGGATGTTATCATGCTCATTTGACCCTGGGTCTCTCTACCGATCAAGACATCATGCCTTGACTTGACCGGCATAACCATGAAGTTTACCTCAGTTGTTCTTAAATGCTTCCCATCAGATAACGTGACTGGGAAGCTGATCTGGCCTATAGGGAATACCGTTTCGTTACAAAAACCAGACAACGGGTAATCCATTGGCTCTAGGCGCGCCTTGTCTCCAGGATCAAATTGATCAAAACATTGTTCGTAAATTATGTCAGCTGTGCTCCCAGGGACGATGAAGACATAGTCTGTCTCGTAGTGGCCAATGATGCCGGTAATGACAACGGGGCGTGTGGCGTGGGGCCCCCCGCGCACCACCGGATCGAGTGACCAACTGATCGAGTGGCCATCCGATCGGATGGCCATCCGATCGGTGACCTATCCGACACTTAGGCACTTTCCCTTTTTGGAACCCTATAAATACCATCCTGTCACATCATTTGTGATGTGACAGCTCTCCCACTTGACCAGCCGCACTCAAGCCTTCTTTCTCTCGATTTCTCGCGATTCTTGTAAGTTTTCAACTCAAATCTTGTACTTCTATGATCTACACGCACTTCTTCATCATTTTCACCTTTGAATCTCAACTTTTAACCGTGAAATCACCGGATTTGAGGTGTTTTAGGGTGACGTCATCATGGAGTTCTTATGAACTTCAAGGTTTAGCTTCATTCCACCAAGAACAACTTAGATCCGAATGATTTCCAGATGATTAAACAATGTTTTCGCATAGATCTACACATATTCATGGTTAAAAGGATTGAAAGATGGTTTTCTAACTCTCTTTCAACTCTTTTACACTCAATGCACTCAAAACCGATAGAATCGGAGCTCGTTCCGACCTTCTACTCTTTCTTAGTGATGTGTTGGTCCAAGATCTGAATTCTATCCAAGGGACAGCTGATTTCGGGTTAAGCATGAACCACCGTCTCGAACAGTTAACTGATTGGACTAGGGTGATTCCTGTTCGATCGGATCACTTGGGTCAAGATGGGGTTTCTGTTGTTTAGCACGTTATCAAACCGTCTCGAACAAACCACAAACATTCAAAATAATCAAGTTCAAACGGTTGGATTCGTGGGACGGATTGCCGTCCGATCGGATTGCCATCCGATCGGATTGCACTTGAAGATTTAACACTTAACAATTTTCAACATGTTCAATGTTCAGTCAGTTCTATCGGATTGCCATCCGATCGAACTGCAATCCGATTGGATTGCACTTGAAGCTTCCAGAACTTCAATATTATCAATTTTTTTCAAAGAACAATGGTTTCCAAACGGATTACTATCCGATCGGATTGCCATCCGATCGAGTAACCATCCTGCTGTGAACTTGTTCTCACTAAGTGTCTTGCCAATCGGATCGCTATCCTATCGAACTGTCGTTCGATCGATCGACCTGAAGGGTAGAGATACTTCTCTATTTTCTAAATGCTACAACGAAAACTTCAAAGCCATCATACACAAACACATCCTTACCAAACGAATGTCAATCCAGTCGAATGGCCATACGATCAGATGACCATCCGAACGGATTGACATCCGATCGACTGGCCATCCGATCGGATTGCCATCCGACCGGATTACTATTCGACACTTGGTCACCTTTCACCGTTTTACGCACCACTCTTCGCTTATGCTATCGTTAACTGTTCAGGCTAATCACACTAGCGCTCCCTTCAATCCATTTCCATCGCTGTGAGTATACTCGATCCGTTTTTGCTTTACGCACTTTTGGGTGTTACATACGTTACATATTCTAAATCACAATCGAACACACAACGCAAACACTATTTATACGCTGACCGTTATTGCATGTTACGTGTTACTCGATGAATGCTTGTATGTTATGTTAACACAGTGATTGTTGCCTGACGCCTTAGCAACGATAGTACTATTTGTTTGGACTCAGCACCTGTCGTGGACGGGGGTTGTTAAGGTTACCTCTCACATGTCACAGTGGTGATATGTGTTGCGCATTATACAACTCGCAGTCTAGTCTGTGCATATTTCATTGTCGATAACCTACTAGCTTCGCACTATGCGTGTTACATGCTGGTTATGTGTAAACGATTTCGAACTCTACTATATCTATTAAACTTGTATGCACACCTTTACACTATGTGTATTGACCTATATTTTAACGTATGTGGCAGGTGTTTGAATGCTTAGGATGCTGTGCTCTTGCTTTTTGTGGAATCAAGTAGGAGGGAGTCTAGAAACAAACAAACAATTTATTTTTATTTAAATCTGAGTTGTCGGAACATGTTATTCGTCTTTGAGATATCGCTGTCTGTAATAACTGATTGCTTAATAGGTTATGGTATGGGACATAATATTAACTATTCGGTAAAGTAGTTGTTATGGAATTTCTCTTGGACAATCTGTTTCGCTCAGTGCCATGCCCCGATGTTTCCGTCATCGGTTGGGGTGTGACATGAAGGCTTTCATCCAAGAAGCTAAGTGTGAATTCTGATCTTGTATTTGTCTCGACCTTGCGCGCGGCCTAGGTTGTACCTTATTGGTCGGCGCAAGGTTGGGAATGTTGCCAGATTATTATAGTAGGAGTATGGTCTCGCGCGCGACCTGATTGGTCGGAGCAGTTTTTTAGGACCATACCCCTTCGTAAACGAACATGAACATGGCCTTGTTCGGTTCGATTACCGCCCTATCCATGAGTCCATCAGTAAAGAAATGGTCAACAACCCGGTTTCAACCAGAACCCATATACACGCTGTCACAATTCAGTTGTTGTTGAAGACTTGAAGGTCCCTCTTCTTATCATACCCATTAACCATTGCAGAAGCTGCAAGAAAGTTCCGGATTACATGTTATGATTCCATTCTTTCCTTCAATTCCCTTTCATCTCTATCTTTGATTCCATTTCTCACATTTCAATCCATTTCTTATCAGGGTTTCCACATTGATACTATCATTTTTTAATTACTTTTCTATTCTTCAACAGGTATGTATGTATGTATGTATGTTGCTTTTCAACTTTCACCTATTTTTACACTTTTATGAAATTATGTTGCAATTCTCAGATTCTGTTCTTGTAGTTTCAGCTGGAAATTTGAATTATTGGTTACAGTTTATATTAATTATTTAAGATTTGGATGAATTTGATGAGTTAGGTTATGAGTTATGAGTTGTGTGAATATGCAGATTGAAGTTGTGATTGTTTGTCTAATATGCACCACTGATTTGTGTGTTTTGTAATGTGTGTTATGAATTAGAATAAACACTTTATTGTGGACAAAGTTTCTGGTTCTTTATGTTGTTTATTCTGTTTATGTTTGTTAGTTTCATCCGAATTGATAAAGATTTGAAATTTATGCGTTTCGATGTGTGTTTTGATCGATCTACTGTTTGAAATTCTGAAAAGTGATGAACCGGAACTTTATATATGGCTTGCTAGTTTGTGGTTTATGTTTTAGGAAATCGGGAAAATGATTCGTTTTTAGGAGCAATTCGTATGTATCTACAAATCATGATCAGAGAATTACACTTGTTTTTCGTTTTCTTCAGCAGAATAGAGAAGAAAATGCTGTAAAATTAGGTAGGACAAGCTTTGATGTATTCTTTGGAATATAATTTAGGGCAAATACCACAAAATAGTAACACGTTTCACATTCAACTGCGAAAGTTTCAATTTTTGTTTCAGTGTTGTGATTTTTTGTAATAAGGGTGCCTGCATTTAGTGAGTTCTTGTACTGGTCGCTATTCGATAATGTAATTGGTGTCACTTGTGTGAAATACGTATATAACACATAAAAGCGACGGAATGAGTGTAGGATAAGGATACTATATAAAACATAATTTTTTTATACTGGAGTCATGTGACGGTGGTGATGCCCACATAGATCCTCCCCTGTCTGCATTACCGGTTGGTTGGTTACATATACTAATGAGGCATGTCAGTTGTGTAAAACAGTTAACGTGGTGGGGGAGTTATTTGAAACTGATGTCATGGCATTTCAACAAGTATAATTTACCAATTATGGCGAGTGTGTCCCGATGTGTTGAATTTCGCCAGTAGCCCATTTGGAGGATTCGTTGGCCGCTCAAAAAAAATAATAATAATAATTGACCAATTATGTTAAATTGTCAATTGGCATGCCACATCAGCTATTTTCTGCAATTGACATGCCACATCAGCATTGCACATGTATAAGCGTAACGCTTTGGTACCATGGAAGGCCAGTACAATGTATTGAATACATAGGGATTAATTTACAATGTGAATAATTGTCATCACTTTAGCCCATTTTTCTTAATTGCCATCGATCTAAATCGTATATTATCATTGTGCACAGTGATCGAACATTTAAACAGCATCAGTGTCGATTAAAGCACGAGTCATGGCAACATGATCGCTTGTTCTCCGATCAAAACCCGCGTAAAACAAATCCTCAGTCCAAGACGGACCCGCCAAAATCTAATGCCGCAATCTGCATCAAACGCATGCTGTTTTCATCTCCCTTTTTGTACTCCCAAACCAAATCATGTTGCAAAATCAACCATCGTAACTCAAAGGACCAACTGGCGGTCACTGACTGTTCAAAGTGCTATGCGGTTACAAAAAACGCCCCGTAGTGGTCTTTCGGTTGGGTCCCGCAATATGAATCTAAGGTTTTTGTTCCCGAAACAAGGGATTATATCAAGATTGAAATGGAGCTTGGTTCCTGGATCTTGGATGCAAGGGTGTGCGTCAACCGGAGTTGTAATTGGATTATCCGTTTGTAATTCAAGTTCTGAATCTGAAAGCGTACATGTTGAAGCTAAAGAGAATAAAAAAGACGATTGTGGTTCCTCTACCACCATTTTTTCACATGGAAAGCAAGTTTACACCGACTATTCAGTAATCGGTGAGATATCTAATGTGTCAAAAACTAAGCAGTTAATGCAGTAAAATATCGGATATCGGTCAAGGACCGATATTTGAGATACAAGTTATCGCGGTGGGATATCGGTAATTTTAATACCAAGCAGAATTTATATATATAGTAGTTTAACACTAACAATTCAGTATACACTCTTACCTTAACGAATTAACCTTTTGCAACTTGCAAAACACTAACAATTGTAGCAAGTAGGAATTCATTAAGACTTAAAACACCAACATTTAACACTAACAATTAACAATTAAGACTTAAAACAATAATAGCAGCAATAAGAAGAAAGATGAATGGTTGAACTACGAAGAAAGGTACTGATATCAGTGATATATCGGTCAAGTATCGGTACCGATATTCTGATGGATATTTGACACCGATATTTTACATGGGGACTGATAACCGATAAATCACTGATATTAACAGCATAGGTCAAAAAGCGCTAGGTTGGTTCGGTTCGGTTCGGGTCAAATCTGATGAAAAATTCGAGCTTTTTTGTACAGGAATACCCGGGGATGGAAGATGTTTGTTTCGGGCCGTTGCTCATGGAGCTTGTATAAGATCAGGAAAGCCTGCTCCTAATGAGAGACTGCAAAGAGAGTTAGCTGATGAATTACGCTCCAAAGTATGTTTTAATAAAAACAAAAAAGTATATTCTTTTTATAAGTTAATGTATGTGGAGTCCAGCCATATATTGAAAACTATTGACCTAGGGCTGCAAACCGAACAGTTCGTGAAGCGTTCGGCGGAAAGTTAGTTTGTGTTGGTTCGTTTAATAAATGAACGAACACGAACATGAAATTTTGTTCGTTTAGTTAAATGAACAAACATGAACAGGGCCCCGTTTGTTCATTTATGTTCGTGAACGTTCAGTAACGTGTTCGTTTGTGTTAGATAGCTCATTAGTGTTTTCAGTTTTTATATTTTATTTTTTATTTAAATAGAACGTTCGTTTGCGTTTGTTGCCAAAATTAACAAACGAACATGTTCATTTCCTTAACGAACGAACACGAATCGAAAATCTCGTTCGGTAAGTGTTCATGAACAGTTTGTGAACACATGTGTTACCTTAACAAACGTCCGTTCGGTTCGTTTGCAGCACTACTTAGACCACATAAGACCCAAGTCTGCATTTGACTTCATTTGTACCTGTTCTGAGCAAATAAAAAAAATGGTCGGATTACAGAAATCACATATGGTTTTTGCTTCATATTAATATGTTCTGAATCTGGCATTTTTGCAGGTGGCTGATGAATTTGTTAAAAGACGGGAAGAGACAGAATGGTGAGTTGTGCACGATTTTTTCCCTTCCTTTATTACCTGCAAATAGGGCTGTAAATGAACCGAACGAACACATGTTCATGAACTGTTTATGAACACTTACTGAATGTAAACGAACACAAACAGACACAAACAAATGTTCATGAACACAAACAAACGTTATATATACATTTCAAAATAAAATCTATATTTTTCATCAGAAAGATTACGAAGAATCCACCAAAAGATAAATAAGTACTTAATGATATTTAATATTTTTCTTTATTAATTCGTAACAAAATCCCCTATTTCTGCAGTATTTATATGGCTTTTACCAACAAATGATATCACTAAAGATCAAAATCTCGTTTAGTAATATTCAGTTCACATTAACTCGAAAATTCCACTTTTTCTGCAGTATTTATAGGTCTTTTTCTATAGTATTTTTTTGCTTTCAGGTTTTACTCTTTATTACTTTATGAACTTTTTGATTTCGAATATGAACATGTTGGTTTTGAGTATTTTGTTATCTGAGACTTTTTAAGTGCGAGTGTGAACATTTTGGTTTTGGTTTTGAGTACTTTATTGCTTTAATGAACTTTTTAGTTTACTTTATTTAGGTGCGCTTTTTTTCTCAGGCCCACGCTTTTTTTGCGCCTATCTCCTAGGCCCTAAGCGGAGCCTAAGCGCCTTGAGTACGCTTCGTGCCTTTGATAAAGATGGAACAAACACAAATGAACATATTACCGAAGTTCACGAACATAAACGAACGAATGCAACCTCTGTTCATGTTCGTTTGTTTAACTTATCGAACGAAATTTCTTGTTCGTGTTTGTTCATGTAATAAACGAACGAACATATACGAACTTCCGCTGAACGGTTCACGAACTGTTCGATAAACGTTCGGTTCATTTACAGCCCTACCTGCAAAACATGAACCGATTGTTTAGGTTCTTTTTCTTAGATACTCATGTATATGCATTGTATTTTAGAAGTTAGATGGATTTATAAGCAATTATTATTGAAGTTAACATATCAATTGCACATACACATAATTCAGGTTCATTGAAGGCGACTTTGATTCATATGTGTCACAAATAAGGAAGCCACATGTATGGGGAGGTGAACCTGAATTGCTAATGGCTTCTCATGTTCTCAAGTAAGAATCTCTCCCTCTCACACTCCATGATGTATATCTGGTTCAACGCACCACCATATGTTTAGGGCAGCGGGGTTAAATGGGTTGGGTTCGTGGTTTTGCTCGTCAGATCAGACACGGACCAGGAAGTCATGTCAATTGATTGAACCTGAACACGACAGAAATATTCATGGGTTGACATGGACATGACCCATTTAACCTTTTTTTTTTTGCATATTAACACTCTAAAATTACAGAATTTGCAAATGTATATGAAAAGTTATGTTTAAAATATAAGTGTTGATGCCAATTTCTCTTTTAGTGTTTAATTTTTTACATAAAATTACAAAATTTGCAGCAAAAAATACAAATGTATATAAGAAGTAATGTTTAAAATACAAGAGTTGATGCCAATTTCTCTTTCCGTGTTTAAACTTTGGTGTAAGATACTCATACCTTTTTAAGACATGACATAAAAACATTAATAAAGTAAGGCCTGGTCAACACGATTAGCTAAACAGGCTCTCGGACCCGGCCCCCCGTTTAGACTAAACCAAAACCCACGAATTCTGTGTTAGGTTCGTGCCGTGTCATAAATTCACTCTTAGTTTAAGGTTGGGGTTTAGGGTTAGACACTTTATATTAGTTAACGTCGGGACTTCCGATAAACACTTATACTTGGAAGCTTGCACCTGAATTAGCCAATTTTCATGTTGAATGATATAATCATGCAAAAACACTGAAAACCATAAACACACAGTTACATCACCCTATATTATCCATAATTGATTTACAAATTATTCTGTAAGAATGCCCATAAAGTCAAAAGTCAAACATTCTTATAAGTACAACATAAATGGTCACATGTTTTAGGTAGGAATAAATTGCTAAGACATTTCAACTGTTGCATATGTTCTTGTTCATGAGTGGATTAAGGTATATTCCCCTTGCCTCATACGTCTCCCATGTAATGTGCTTATACGCAAACGTGACACAAAATGTAAGTAAAACACACGCTTTGAGTGAATAATGATAGTAATATCAGGAATATAAACGGCAGAGGGCGGTTCTACTTAAGTTAATACGGTATTATTTTCATGCAGGATGCCAATTTCGGTGTACATGAATGATACAGATTCAGGTGGTCTCATATCTATTGCTGAATACGGTCAAGAAGAATACGGGAAAGAAAATCCTATTAAAGTATTGTATCATGGGTTTGGTCATTACGATGCGTTGCATATTAATAGTGAAAATGATTCTTGATCTAGACTAAATTTAACTGCTAGTTAACTCATTACTAAATTGTTGTATTTTAGATGCAGAAAATAATAAGGTTGACCATTGATGAAAAATAAAACATTAGTGAACTGATACCTCTTGTTAGAAGGTTTTCATGGTCCAGGCCGAACCGGTCATCTGTTTGGTTTCAAGAGTGGTGGGCTTTCTTACTTTTTCAAACCGGCGGGTTTTTCCTTCTTCAAACCAAACAGAACGTTTTGGTTTACATACTGGTTTAAAATCCGTCAAATATCAAACTAGCCCCGATGGACCGTTTGGTTTTGATATTTCATTATTAAATAATGATTTTTGAAATGCAAATCTACACTACATGAATCTTGAAAAGATTCAAACTTTGTATTTGTTTTTATTGAAAATTTTGTTGTTTTGACCTTTTCTTTGTGTTTGTGGGGTTGGGTAGTGAGGAACTTTTAATCTTTAACCATTATGAACCACACACACATCATTGAAATGGCAGCGTTTGCCCACATCATCAAAAAAGCAATGTGTCACGATCCGCCTAAATACAAAACTTTTTTCGCAAGTTCCGGAAGATTCCGGAACACTAAAGAGGTGTCTAGGGCTGCCCGGAAGTTTCCGGAACGGCCTACAAGTTGCTGGAACTTCTCGACACCATCGGAACATTCTAGATCAGCTTTGAAGGGGCTAGAATGGGCTGGAAGATTGCTGGAACTTTCAAGGATGATGCTAGGATCGTCTAGATCATTCTAGGCCATGGAATTCTCTAGAATAACCCATAAAAATCAACCTAGAAATATCCAAGATATTATGTAAGGAAATCTCTAGATAAAGAATTCTCTAGAACTAGCTTAAGACTAGTATAAATAGGTGATGGGATCTCATTTGGAGATCACCCAACACTTTAGCAAGTTTGTATACTTGTACTCATAGCTCACTCTTGTAAACCTTGTTGTAATCAATACTAAGTTGTTTCTTTGAAAGCAACACTTGCAATCATCACTCGATTCCCACAAAACCTTATCATCGTTGGGCACAAAAGCTTAACTTAGATCAAATCTAAGTCGCTACACGTGAGTCAGAAGTTTACTCCGTGACAAATGTGTGACTTGCAATAACTCTTATCATTGCTATCTCCACTAAGCCATTGTGGTCACTTCACTTGCTGCATATTTTTTTTGGGGGAAAATCTCCTAAATCGCAAAAACCTAAGGGTATAGCTAACAAAGTTGTTAGAACCGGATTACTTAGACCGGGACCCGGATCTCCCATCGGTTCACATTGGTATTCATCACCGGTTGGACCGGCTGGTTTTTGACGAATGTGGTTGAACCAATGACTCGGTTTAGTGGTTGGGTCAACTTGAAGTAAATTTATTTTTATATATATAAATACAAATTACAAGATTTAAACTTGGGTTATCTATGAGTGTTTGCCAACTAATATAAGAAGACTTTTCTTTTATATTTTCTGGTACCTACATTAAATACACTTAAAAAATTATTTTCATTGTTTTAAAGAAAATAGTATTTCTTTTATAGATAATCAACATAACAATATAGTGTTAAAATTTTGTGTGATATTCAAATTCTTTCTTAAAGTTGATTAATCATAACGCCAATTGGTTTTTGAGGTTGGTTCGATCAATCTGAGTAAACTAATATTGCGACCAGTTCATTAATCAATCCGGTTTAACATCTCATAACGTAAGAGTCTTAAGAATTTTTATAAACCAATAACCATATGCTTTCTAAAATCAATCATGCAGGTATTAAATTATGGATTTTGGGAAAGAAAAATATTACACTAACAAATTTTGAGATAAAAAAGATAAAGGACCAACAAAATGCAAAGAAAATAAATAGTTTAAGTGATTGGACCATCTGCATTTATACCTCAAATCTTATAATAAAAATTGTAAGTAAACATATTTCTCTCTAGGAGTTGTTATCAAATCTTATAATAAAAATTGTAAGTGAACATGTTTCTCTCTAGGAGTTGTTATTTTGTTATATAGTTATGGGTTTCTATTATTTACCTATTTAGGTAATTTTTCCTCTATACCCTAACTAGTGGTAGTTATATACCATTTTAGCTAGGTAACTATAATGTACTTGTGGGTGGGTATCATGATAGTATTCTTTGTTTGGTTTGCATTTTCCCCAAATTAGTAGTTTGGGTAATATTTTTTTAAAATTCACATTCCTTTGTGATTTCATATGTATACATCCACGATACACAAACTAACCTTGAATTTTTATAAGTTATTGTAGATTTTTTTTTATGAATGCTATAGTTGAGGTTTGTAACCCGGGTTCTCTCCTCTCTAAAAATAATGGATGCCACGCGGCATCCATCAATCGGGCCATTGCTAAAAACAATCAACTAGAAGCGAGAATTGTAGAACCCACCCTTTTTAATATAGAGGGTAATATGAGGGTGCTACTTTCTACACCCCATAGTTACTTTTTACACCCCCCCTCCTCTCACATACTTACATGTGGGGCCCGCGTGGGACCGGCAGTTTTCCTCTCACAAGGGGGGTATGATCAGGAGGGAGGGGGGTGTGTATAGAATCAGCATTTAGGTTAATGGCTAGCAATTTTTAAGATTTAATACAAATCTAAACATATTGTTTTGTTTAGTCTTTTTTTAGTCTATACCTTAATGTAATATGTATCGTATCCTAAATAATGTTTTTTCTCTCATAATATCTAAAACGACTCTATGTTGGATATAACTTTGTTTTAATTTAAACTAGTCGGTCGGTATTTATTCGGTTTGTTACGTTATCGACATTCGCTATAGTAATCAAAAGAGAAAACCTTACATCGATCGAAAACAATAAAAACGAATATCGATACTGCTACCGATGTTGTTTAGTTTGTATCAATTTGGTTGGTTTGCGTTCTATGTTTATTTTTTTCAACATTGCCATATAAACTTTAATGAAAATGGCTATTGTGCCGCTATTGTAACAAACCGAACCAAAACCGACTAAACAACATTTGTATCGGTACTTGTATTTATTTTATTGCTTTTACTTTTGATAAACTAAGATTGTATCGCTACCATACCGTACCGAACAGAACAACCGTACTGGTATGTATTAATTTTTATGTTTTCTTCTTTAATAACAAATATCATGCCGCTACCATAGTGAACCGAACTGAAACCGAAAGAACATCAATTCGGTACCGATATTTATTTTTGTTGTTTTTCTTTCAATAAACTGACATCGTATTGCTAACGTACCGTACAAAACAACATCAGTACTGATACCCATATTCATTTTTATGGTTTTTGGTTTCAAAAATCTTTCATTAATACAACTCTATTTGTGACGATAAATGAATATCGGTATTAGTACAGTGACAATCTAGACTGATCGATACCTTTCGAACAACATCGGTGTGGGTACCCGTGTTCGGTTTATCGTTTTTGGTCGATATAAAACACATATTGATTTCTATACCTAGTGCATGAATCGTTCCGATACTGTAACGAACCGATACCAATCCAATTCCCGCGGTAACGTATCTTCATAATGAGCGGAAAAATAACTTGGCATGCTAAAAAAATAATTAAACATAGATACATATTTCGATTTTTTTTATTTGAAAGGTTAACGAACTTACGTTATCACTGAAAAATCATATTGAATGCTAAATACCCATATTACTATTAAAAGATTAAAAAACAAATATATAAGAATTATCAATTACTATCAAAAGAATAAAAAATTGTTTGTTTATATTTGAAAAAAATATGTGAAATCAATTAAAGAGATGATGATAAATCAATTAAGAGTAAACTGCCATTTTGGTCCCTGTGGTTTGGCCAGTTTTGCCATTTTAGTCCAAATCTCAAACATTTTACATCTGGGTCCCTGTGGTTTGCATTTTGTTGCCATTTTAGTCCAAAATCTAAAAACCCCATTTTTTTACTGTTGCAACCTCCTATTTTGTCTTTTAGTTCAGGGGCATTTTGGTCATTTTGCTTTTCATTTAACATTTTCTTAATTACATTTTGGTCATCTTCCCCAAATAAATCATCATCATCCCCAAATAAAACCCTAACTGACTCGCTCTCTTCTCCCTCTCTTCTCTCTCTATAAACAACATAAAACCCCAAATAAATCAGCAGCAGACTGTGACCACTATCGCCGCAACCCAACATCATCTCTCTCTCTCTCTCTCTGTAACAAACTCCACCACAACCATGGCTACCACCGCCATCATCTCTCGCCGCCGAATAACCACCAAATCCGACCCCACCTTCATCTCCTCTCTCTGGCCACCACTCCCACCCTCTTCCACCACCAAACCCCCACTTTCTCTCTCTACATTTACCCCATCCTTCACCACCACCAAAACTCTCACCCACAACTGAAACGACGGTGGATACTGCTCTTAATCCTGTTTTAAGCGACGGCTTGGGAAGTTTCAGGCGACTGATTCTGCTCTTCCGGTAATGTTTGTGGTTAATATGATGTGTTTTGATTGAATTTTTGTTGGATAAAATAGGAATCAGACTCCATACTTGTTGAATTCGGTGTATACAAGTCAATTTAGGGATGTAAACGAGCTGAGTCGGGCTGGGGTGGGCTCTGGCAGCTTGTGGTGGTGGTGGTGGTGGTGGCGGTGGTGGAGTTCACGGTGGTGGTGGTGGTGTTCGACAGAGAGGAGAGAGAGGGAGAGAAGAGAGAGATGGGTGTTTGGAGAGAGAAAGAGAGAGTGTGTGTGTGCAGGTTTTAGAGAGAGAGTTCACGGGGATGGTGGTGTTGGCGGCAGTGGGATGGTAGTGGTGGGGATGATGCGGTGGTGGGGGTGGTGGTGGTGGTGTGGTGGTAGTTCAGAGAAGAGAGAGAGAGCAATGATTTTAGTTCAAAGATGCGGTGGTGGATGATGATGAATCGCTGAAGTTTCGATGATGAAGATGAACATCTGGGTTTTGATCTGTTGGTTGCACAAAAGGAAATGAAATTTAAAAAATGACCAAAATGCCCCTGCACTAAAGGACAAAATAATCAGTTTTCAACAGTCAAAATAGAGGGTTTTTGGATTTTGGACTAAAATGGCAACAAAATACAAACCACAGGGACCCAGATGTAAAAAGTTTGAGATTTGGACTAAAATGGCAAAACTGGTCAAACCACAGGAACCAAAATGGCAGTTTACTCATCAATTAAAACTTAAAATGAATTAATACTAAAACATACATACACTGTTCATCGTAACTTTGTATTAATGTATAATAATATATATATATAATAATTTATGACAATATATTGACAAAAATCAAAGAAAATTGTATATTTAAACTTAAAACTAAATTATATATTAAAATGAAAATTAAAAAGATAAAACTACCCTACTCTAGAAAAAATTATAAAATGTGAATTATGTTCAATGCAAAAGGTAGCAAAAAATCATTGTTGTTTGTATTTGTTTCTGTGTTTGTGTGCATGTGGATTAGATGAATCTTACTTTATATCGAATCCAAGGGTAAAAGTAAAATGTTATGAATAATGACAATTTGATCCTTCAATAGTTCAATGTGACCTATGTTCACATGATTACATATGCTATATCAATGCTTCGTCAATTCTATATATGAAATGTTTAAAAAGAATCATCATTTTACAAATATTTTAAGGCTAAATATCACATTTTTTGTTCATGTATGTAACACATGTGTATGAAACGACACAAGTTCAAAAAATACATGATCGAATTGATTTGATGGTTTTTATATACATAACCTACACATGTGTATACTAATTTCTAAACACGATACATTGATAGAAAAATGGTTTAAATACGTTGTACGTGTACTCGAATAAATTTCGTGTTCCAAAATAATCCTTTTATAAAAACTACGATAACCATAATAAGAACACAAACTTATTACAAATGTGATACATTAGCATTTACATGACGGCCTATTTCTCTCACCACATGTAATCTGCATCACCTACGAGTGATTATTTATTTTCAAAGATTTCTAGTTATAATTACAATTTATAATTACTCATTTACTTGTGTATGAGAAGAAATTCAAATTCTACTTTTGTTATACTGTGCATAAAGGTTGAAAGGCATGGTGAAGCAGTAATGGCATGCTTTTTGGTAGTAGATCGTACCTCCAAACTGAAAAGCACACTACCTTGTCCTTTTCTTTGTATTTTCCAACAAACGATTTAATCTCACATATTATAATTTTATTTTAGAGTTAATATTGTGTGGAAATAAGATGTATGGATCATGGATGGATATTGGAATAGTCAATAGTGAGAGCCTTTTATTTTGTCAAGTTTAAAATTAGAATATACATCACAAAAACAAAGCTGTAAAGATAAATATGTGTACGTAGTTATCATATACATACCAAAGGACTTGTAGCCTAGCGATATCAAGATATGTTAAGATGTCTATATAATAGCGGTTGAGGATTCTAGTCACATTGTCATATGACAAACATATAGATTGAGCAAGACGGTGTGTGAGGTGTTTTTTTTTTTTTAACGACTAATGTTACTCTTACTCTATGTTACATTAATTATTATACAATAATCTTTTTGTATAGGTTTAAAATTAAGACCTCACCTCTAAGATAGTGTGTAAGTTAACTGTTCTAAACGAGAGATATCAGATCATGAACTTTTGGTTGTGTATTACACTCCAATCTCATCAATGTATAAAAATGATTCATTCGCGTAGCATGTTCAATTGTTCTTACGGTGGTGGTTAACAAAATTCAATACATCCATATAACGAACTAGTGTTTTATTCATTATTGTTGACATCACGATACTTACATATAAGATATTTCACATGGTGTTTAGACAAATATAGCTCATTTTAAATTTTAAATAGATCATAACTTTGTACTAAACTTTGGGAACAAATGTTTAAGAAAGAAGACTACACGTATTAACTAATATGTGGCTTTGTCTCTAGTATCATATACTTACAAATAATAATAATTAAAATAATAAACTTATGCCAAAATTACAATGAATAAATATTAAACGCCGTTAGGTGTAGACAAAATGGAGAAAGCAGACCCGTGTTTTTTATACCTTCCGTTTTAATCTCAACGTTAACGACGGGATCACTTAGTCAACACCTACATAACAGGACATCTGTTGCATGTATATTCATTTTGACCCCCTTGAGTTCTGCTTATTTCAAAATTTCCCAGATACTAATCTACGTTTACATCCTACACCCTTTTTATATAATTAATCTTTGTTTTAAGGTTTTGGTAACATGTTGAAAAAAGGCACCATACGTTTACCGAAAATCCAAGTAGGCGTTTTGTTGTTGGTAAATTTTATTATATAAGTTGTATTGACTTAATAAAACACGATCTCTTCGTGCGATTTGACAAGAATTCGTCCGGTATTGATTCGGTTTATTATACAAGAAAATTAAGTTGGTATCAGTTTGGTTTGTTATAGTATTGGTATTGTAGTGACACTTGCTTTAAAGTCATATGTCTAAAAGAAGATGTTTTACATTGAAAACCATAAAAAAAAAACAATATCGATACATATGTCGGTAAACTATACCAGTTCCGATAATAACGATACCGACACATATGTCAGTATCGGTTCTGTTTAGTTCGTGATGGTACTATTTTGAATAAAACGCTTGTTTCAACAAAGATTTGTATAAACGTTGGAAAGTAATATTAAACACAATCACGTACCTAATTTTTTAAGAAAAGAAATACCCATTTTTTTATTGAAAAGGGACATGGGTTATCGGAAGAAAATCAAGTTAAATAAAAACTAAAAGAGTTAAAACGTATATTATTAAAAGTATAAGAGTTGAAACTAGAACTTTAAAAAATTATATCTATCTATATTTTCTATAAAAGGAGAATTCCCAGTGACATAAGAAAAGTTGATGTGTCAGCTAGAGAGCATGTCCAACAAGGCTTTTCTTATGTCATTATTATATCATAAAGTCTAATATATAAATCACTTTAATTTGATTTCAAACCACTGTCTTGTGTATTCAAATGGTTTGGCCCACCTTCCAAAGGGCAAACCACTGCCCTTCTATAAGAAAGTAGCAGATGCTTCCTTTGGCAAACGTATACCTAGCAGCAGATGTTTTGAAATTGCGGGTAATTTGAAATTCAAAATGCATGGGGATATGTAATTTTCAATTAATGCATGTCACTCACTCACTTCTGTCAATTATCTTCTTATATAAACGTGTTCTCTACTTTTGTATTTTCAAACCACATTTCTAATGTATCTCTTCCTCAAATCCCTTCCTCTCAATACTCGGCATTTGTTCATAAAGGATAACAGAAAACTGAAGCTCTCTCTGTCCCACTTTTAGAAAAAATTTTGGGGATATGTGGTTTGCCTTGATCATGGTAATGTGATATATATGATTATGTTTGTTTTTGTTTTTTATTTTTACTAAAGTTTTGTTATCTGAGTTATGACTAAATGATGATTGTGAATGATCTGCTGCAGATGATGATGATGATGATTGTTCTACGGTTGTTTCCAGTGTCATTGTTTCAACATCGTTTTAAAGTATGTGTTTTTTGCTACTCCAGTTTTGAAATTTTGAATTCTTAATTTTGAAGTGATATACTCTAATTCTCGCTTTATATTTCAGTCAAATCACAGTTGTTTGAAATTCATACAATCTGCTGCGGGTTATTATAGGTTTGTATTAAAAGAAGCATAAAGTTAAATTAAACACAAAGAAAGATTATTAATAATGTACATTTAAAGGTGGGTATGAATTTAATACGTAACTTGTAGTTACGTTTTGATACTATGTCATAGTGTATTATTATGTATTTTATTTACCAAAGTTTTATGCAATAAGAATTAGAATTGTAAGACAGGATAGTGGTTGGATAGTTTGGATTACCACAAGTGAGGTAGACTCGAAGGGAACCAAGCGGGTCGTATAGAGGAAGAATACCTCTAAATGGATCCGTAGGAATATACCACAAGTGAGGTAGCACAAAGGTTGCCACCGTAACTTACGGTGTCACCGTAGGTTACGATGAGCCCCCTTGATGTTTGTTTGTTCCATTGATTTTTTTTAAAACTCCAAATTAGTAGACTTGTTTGATCGTATTATTTTTACATGATGATTAACTAATGACTTGGTGGGTGTAACCATGTTAGGTACAAGTCGAGAGATGTAATTCATGCCGGATAAAGATCAGGCGAAGGGCAAGGACCTAAACGTCACCCGCCTTACAATAAGCTTCCGCATACGCTAAAATTGTAACTATAAATTTTTGTATAGATAACCATTATGATGGTTCAATTAGTTATTCGTGAAACTCAGTCGTGCGAGTTATGATTACTTTAAAAAAAATGGGACCTCATTTTGTCAGAAAATATAATAAAATATTCAGTTTTATATATATAGGGTGTTACAAGTTGGGATCAGAGCCCTGGTTTAAGAGATTCAACTATAGTGGGGACTATACTTGGACTTAAACCTTGTGTTCTTACTCGGGGAAGGCGTGTTCGGTTCGAGGCTTGATCGCAAGATCCGGTAAGTATAATTTGTTAATGGTTTAGCATGTTAAAGTGTTGTAAACAACATATAGGGTTATCAGGTGATACGCGATACCCCAATGGAATTAATAAAGGATCTATATAGATAACGAAATTACGCGCGTTGACATGTATAGAGGAAAGCCTTGTGTTATGATACGGGCATTTATTGATATTGATGTTACTAACCCATGTAAACGTTTTAGTTGAAGGACACTCGCATCTGAAGATGACGAGAATTTAACAAGTGACGGGTTAGACAGAGGAACGGTCTGAAGTATGACAAGTTGGGCATGCTCACCAAGGACCTAAATCACGCAAACGATCGCGAACTAGGTTAATGGCAAGGAAAGCCCGCTAGGGCAAGCATTACCAGGTGCACGTTTTAAATTAAATCGCACAAATAGCAATATGCAACAAATACATAGAGAATGGTTGTTGCATAGGTAGGACGAAACTTGGAAAACCGGAATAGGACACCTATTCAGGTTGATGTTTCCAATAGACAATTTAGTAGAAACATGCGCTATTCACGAGTGTGAATAACGAGACAATAATAAGAGTCAGTTTATGTGGAAACTTGGACGGGTGTAATTATCCAAGTGAATAATTCTCAAAATTATATTATTGCAAAAAGTAGCAATCGCGTTAACGAATGTGATTACATAATAGTTTGATAAAAAGAAAACATTTTATATGTTCAAGGGCAAAACGAGTAAAACTAATGATTGACATTTAGTAATTAAATAAAGTTTTACGGAACGAAGTTAAAGACATAGAAATAAATAGAGACGTTACTTACATAGGGCGTGATGTGAAGATCATAAAAGATCATGTGTGTCTGGTGTCAATCGCTTACTCTGGCCAAGTAAGCAGTGAACACACGATACCATGAACTTCTTATGATAGACACATTTATGTCCAATGTAGTAAGGATGCGGTGAATATAAATGTAAACGCAAACCCGGGTAACGGGAGCGTTAAAACATTAAAATAATGAGCCTGGGTAATGGCACTTACATGGAAATAAATGTGAACACAAACCAGTGAATAGAAGTGTTGAAACATGGAGATAAAGAACCCGGGTAACGGGTTGAAAGAAAATAGAGGCGAAAACCGATTAACAGGGAACGGAGAATAAACCGAAGCGTAAATGACGTAAGGGGATCATAAAGTCGGAAGATTAGTTAAAAAAACGAATGTAACCTTAGACTACGGTCAAGGTCCAAGGAATTCAAAAATGAAAATAAAAAAAGGTGAACCGCGCCATAAACAACCTACGGGGTTGTATAAGAAGCGGTAGTGATGAAAAGGTGAACCGCACCATAAACAACCTATGAGGTTGTATAAAAATGGTAGTAAATAGAAGTATAGTTACCACATATATAAATGTGGTAGAAACTTGTATATAACAGGCGGGTCCAAAGAGACCCGTGGGATGAATGATGAGTCATGAGGGTGGTACCCCTCACATTTAATCCCTAATAATGAGAAAGGCATATTAACGAGTACATAAAAAGATCTCCGAAGCCTTGGTTTCGGAAAAGATGGGATAGGAATGACCAAAACATACACGTCTTGATTTTCATGGTCTAATAGAGCCATGAGTAATAGATTGACAAATGAAAGTAAACCTGAAAACATAAAACGGGTGGGATAACACCAAAACATCTTAAAAATAAAGACACAGATAAAAGATGATTCATGAGATTATCACGACCTTTGGGTCGTATTGAGTGATAAGGTCAATGGGACCAATGGACCTACGGGTCATGGATCAAAGAAATAGACATACGAGTCATAGTTAAAAGGAAACGGACCTATGGATCATTGACAAAAGAAATCGACCTACGGGTCATAGATAAAAAAAAAAAAAAAAAGAGAACGAGGAGTGTAAGGGCCTTGTTAGGCAAGGAAATGGTATAAAGGGGATGTAAAGACCCGGCTGAATTTAAAAAGATAAACATATATATATATATACATATACATATAATGAGAATTTTGGAAAGTTATGAACCGGGTGTGTTAATATTAAACACATTCCGGAAAATGAAGTAAGGAAAAAGGTGATTAATGGGATAATCCTGCTCTTCGGGTCACCATTATAGAGAAAATATTTTTTTTTGGAGTATAGGTAATGCTAAGGTCTACGGAACCGACGTGACCCACGGGACACTAACAAAAGGGGCGGATATTAAGAGCGATACCCTTCGAAAAACAAAGATTTAAGGAAATAGTCTAAGGGTCTAAGTACAAAAAAAAAATAGATTGGAATACAGTAGCATAGGCTACGAGATAGAGTCTATCAAAGCCAGTAAGGCCTTAGAGGACTATGTAGGAATAAGGATCCAAGAAATCCTATTTGTAAAAGGCACATAGGCAAGGTATGTTGTAAACCTTGAACAAAGACTAATCGTATTAAGGACAAAGTGATAACAAAATAAGAAAGGTTTCGGGGACGAAACCTCCTTAAGGGGGTAGACTTGTAACATCCCAATATCTTAATATTGGGAAAAATACTATTTTAAAATATCCCAATATTTTAATATTGGGTAAATATTATAATTAGGTGTTGTCATATAATTATATGGAAATTTTATAGAATGTGGGGAACAACCTAGTTAGTTAAGTGTTTACTAACAAAAAAAAAATAAAAAAAATAATAATACATGGGAAAATGTTAAATTAAGCTAACTAGTGAAACATGAGGGACCAAAGGTGCCAAAGGCAGAAAGATAAACAAAATTCTGCACATTTTGTAAAGAAAACACACAACACACACACACAAGGGTGTGTGGGTCGACATATAGAGAAGGAGAAAGAGGGGTTTCAAGAACTCAAGCTTAAAAAAGCAAGATTCAGCCCTAAAAACCCGAATTCAACATGAAATTGAGGCGAATATAGTGTGAAATCAAGTCTCTAGTACCTAAACAACTCAAGGTATGTGAAGCTAGGTGTTCTTGCAAATTATGATGTATGTAGGAGCATGATAGATTCTGAATTTGATTGTTTAATGATGTTATGTACTTGTATTAGTGATGTTTATCACAATTATATAGTTACATGTTTGATAAATTTGAAGATTTATGTCATGTAACCTTGCCCTAAGTGGGTTATGAGGTAGTAACTTAGTATGTGATAAATCATGGATAAATTGGTACATTTTAATTGCGTGGAAACTGTTAAGTTGATGTTTAGGAAGGTATATAACCATATGATGTGAAAATTTCCACTCACACGGTGATCTTGGATCTCATGGGAATGGAAAATAAAAAAAAATGTTGGTTAAAAACTTATGCACACTAGGTGCTTGATGAAATGCCTAGGTGAAATTGAGAAATATAATCATGGGCATTTAAGTCATTGTAATGTTGAAAGCTCATGTGAGTAATAGAAAGGAAGAACCATATTATAAGTATGTATTTCTAAATCGTCATTGAATTGGATTGTACATGTTAAATCGAATGTCAAATGAGCGTGAAAATGGTCCATAGGATGATGGTCATTATGTAGAATAATCAAGCTAACCATCTTATGGATGTCATGTATTAGTTTGACTCTTATCAAGCTAGATGGGAGCTTGAAGAGGAACGGGTCAAACGGATTGAAGATGCGAGGAATGCTATGCGAACGCAAGGTAAGTAATACTTACACCCTTAGTTAGATGTGCAAATTTTATATGTAATACCATGTTTAATAATAAACGGGTAAAAGAGGTTAATCACATTTTAGTGATTAACAAGGTGTTTCATAAAGTACCCGATTGTCACACCCCGACCACGTGGAACATACAAAACGTGGCGGAAACATCGGGGAGTGTTGTAACATAATTAATGTTTCAAATCCATGGCAATTGAAATTTCGTTTTATTCATCAGAAGTGTTACAATGTCTTAACAAACAAGGAAATACAACATAATTAACTAGTCTGCATCTTTTATTGTCACTAAGGCCCATGTCCGCCTAAGTGTATCTTGATCATCTTATGCAACAGCTCCTGAAAAACACATGTGAAAATATGGTACGTCAGCATAAAAATGCCGGTGAGATACATAGGTTT
Organism: Helianthus tuberosus; assembly: GCA_030545235.1. Lineage (NCBI taxonomy): Eukaryota > Viridiplantae > Streptophyta > Magnoliopsida > Asterales > Asteraceae > Helianthus > Helianthus tuberosus. The sequence continues at coordinate 154,349,797 of CM060351.1, forward strand.
TGTGAAAATAGGTTTCATGACTTATGTTTGAGAAAATGTTTAGTCATGAACCTTGTTATTTGCTTTGTTTTGTAAATCATTTGAAAAACGATAAGATCAGATGATATGTATAAATAATGTATGGTTAAATGAATAACCAAGTAAAATGAGTTTGTATAAGATAAGTTGCTTGTAAAATAATGTATTGTGAAAAGTATGTTATTTGTATAAAATGTTATATGTATCAAACTGAAATGATTCAAATAATGCTACGATATGTAATACCATACAAACACTTATATATAGGAAGTACCAGCGGCGTATCCACCATGTTTGTATCATATTACACACGCAACGTTACTTAATCACTTAATCAAACCAAACCAACAATGTAGATTGTCCATATATAAATGAATTTGTCAAATGTATTGAATAATATGTCAAAAATGCATGATCAATGTAAATCATGTAATGTGTAACCTAAATGATATGTATGGCTTAGTGAAAACGCATCAACTAAACCATAGGTGAAATGCACAAAAACAAAGTATCGAAGTAAAACTTGGTTTAAATCAATATTATGTCTTGTGTAAATGTAATGTGTAAATGCATGATCAATGTAAATCATGTTAAAATGTCTATGTCGAAATGTCTATGTCAAATGTCTATGTCAAAATGTCATGTATGGCTAGCGAAATGTCTCAACTAAACCATATGCACAAAAGCAAAGTATTGAAGTAAAACTTGGTTTAAATCAATATTATGTCTTGTGTAAATGCATGCTATACTGAATATGAACATTTATGCGGTGTTGTTATAATGCATACATCCAAGCCTTGCGACTGAGGTGATAAACCCTTAAACAAATTAAAGGTCTATCTGCGTAAATATCATCGAATTCGGTCATTCCTTTCTGTCCCCTTTCCCTGGGATGTCCGGAACGGGAGTTGTCAATTCCTATGGTACCACTACCTACTAACGAACGGCGTAGCTAATGTTAATGAATGTATTGTCCCATTTAAACAAACCAAATGTCATACCAAAATGTAAGCATGTGATGAAATGAATCTGTACTAAGTATGCAACAAATGAACATACATAGCATGTGATGTGATGTGATGTGATGTAAAACAATGTACTAAGTAATGCACACTATGGGCACACCTAGCATAAAATGTATGAAATCATGTACTATAATGTACTAACAAACATAGCATGTATATGATGTGAAAACAGGAAAGCTTGAAAGTAACAAGTAGGCACATGTGTTCCACCCCAAAACAGTTTGGAAAACAGTAAAAGAGGGGTCTATGTACTCACTTGAGATTGCTCAGTAGTCCTTGAGTAACAACCAAACAATGCTAGAGATCACGGAAATCAAACGGCACCTAATATAGGTAACTATGTTAATTAACCGGACCTAAATCGGAAGATTGGGTAGCATTAGGGTTTGTAAACCAAATGAGTGTAGGAACTCATATGATATGGTTTAACAAAGCCTACATACTAAATGAAACTTAACCTAAGTCTTATCGACCCATTTCGACCCGTTTAGGAAGCTTATGCTACTTTAACGCGTCGTGCGCGTGAAACGCGTTCGGACCGCCTAACTAGCCCTATGACAAGTGTTATATGCCTAAACATGTTACATAATCAGTTATGTGACAAAAGTTTAGGTTACATATGCTTAATTACCAATTATACATGAAAAGGGTATTCTGGTAATTTACCTAAGGCATATAAACTACCTATCATACAACTACTCAAACGATGTGACCATAGGGTATAACCTTGGAAGGTTATTCCCTACCTACTATGGTCACCTAATGTATTTGGTCGGATCCTAATGATCGACCAAATGGGTCGAGTTCGAAGGTATAGGCGATTTATTAGATCGCCTACCCTACGACTCTAGACAACGTGGTAATCAGTGGGCATAGTCCCAAGGGACTATGACCAACGTGATTACACTCACGTTGCGAAGTTCAAACGAACTTCGCATTGACCATAAGCTGGTCAACGCTGAAAGTCAAACAAAGTTTGACTTTCTGACTCTAAAAGCAATAAAATAAGGAAAAGAACGAAAGAATACTTACCCAGGGTCCCCGAATGCTAATCCCGACTCAAGAACTCAGGTATGAAACAATGGTTTCAACTTAGAGCTCTCAAAATCAGAATTCTTGTGAGTTTAAGCAATGGGGGGTATGGGGTATTTATAGTTTTCGTTGAACCGTTAAGATCGTTTCATGGAAAACGTGTCTTAATCCAAGCCGTACAAGTGTTGCAAAGTTGTGGTGTTTAGGTGCTTAAATTCCATCCATACATGTGTTGCAAAGTCATGGTGTTTAGGTGTTTAAATTCCATCCTTATCCGCTGACTAAGCAAGTTTAGAATGTGTGGTTGTGAATTAAACAACGGCTAATACATCGAATCTGGTCCCGAATGCGAAAAACGAACCAAATGACGCGACGAATGGATTTTTCTTATGGCGAACACTAAAATAAAATATTTTAGTGCTTACATAAATTTTTGGATGTCCGGATGTATTCAGAACGTGAGTTATGCGTGAAATGCAAACTTGTGCACTTTTTGACACTTTTAGTCCCTGAATGACACAAAAGTTTATTTTAGCATACCTAACACCTCAAAGCCTATTTCTAAGCTATGTGAAGGATATTTATGGTATGTTTAACTTATGGTCATGCTCCGGAAGGTCTGTTACAGTTCAAATTGGCATACTTTCGCAGTTTGTCAACTTTAGTCCCTGTAAGCGATTTAACTTGATTTTGCCATACCGAAGCCTTCAAAACTTATTTCTAAGTTATGTAAAGGTTAATTAAGGTATGTTAAGCCTATGTCACTATTCCGGAGTGTTTGTTGCATTAAACTGGTTATATTTACGCATCGGTGCGCGTATAACCTTCCAGAAAGCGATTTAGAGTTTGAAATTGAACGAGAATTGATATGTGCAAATGATACACATATTTTTACAAATACCAAGTATGAAATACAATATTTCATTGCTACAGTATTTGTGTGATGGCCGTGGAGGCACAGGTGTTACACCGATGCTGTGAATCACCATACGGGTCAAAACGAGTAATTAATGGTGAATCAAATATTGGTGGTTTACTGGAGGATTGGGAATTGAGGTTCTTTAATAACGGGTTAAAATGGGTAATAAGGTTAATCACACCATAGTGATTAACAAGATAACTTGAAATTAGAATTAGAAGGTGTAAAGCACCAAGTGGGTTGGAATGGGTGAAATAATGGTTAACCACATTGTGAGTGATTAACAAAGGGATTTTAAGTAGGACCAATGGTGTAAATCACCAAATGGTCATACGGGTCAAGTGGTGACGAAAACACCACTTGAACCCGAGCATAGATGATTATGTGTTGTGTGAGTGCCATACTTACAGGGAGGCACAAAATACTAGTAGGAGATGCTACTAGTTGGATTTAGAAATGTGCAAGATGGTATTAACGGGTCAACGTCTTAACCCGTGCCAGGTACGTATAAATAATGATACCCTTGTGAAGGGTCATGGTCGGCTATAGATGGTTGGGTCACAATTTATGTTTAATAGACTGGCATAATATACACCTCATAATGGGGTAAAGCGGTTAGTAGAATTAAGAGTTGTCTAAAAGTCTAAACTTTGACTAAAACACCCTTGGAAAGGAAATTTTAGAATTTTGACAAATTATCCAACCGCACTTACGATTGTGGTTGGGAAGGAAGATATAAATTGGAAATTTAAAGGTGGGTATGAATTTAATACGTAATACGTAACTTGTAGTTACGTTTTGATACTATGTCATAGTGTATTATTATGTATTTTATTTACCAAAGTTTTATGCAATAAGAATTAGAATTGTAAGACAGGATAGTGGTTGGATAGTTTGGATTACCACAAGTGAGGTAGACTCGAAGGGAACCAAACGGGTCGTATAGAGGAAGAATACCTCTAAATGGATCCGATGTTGGCGTGTTATTCCGAGGTAAAAGTGACCATAGGTGTCATATAACCCAAGGAAGGGTAGATCAACCTAGGTTCTAAGTCTAGGGATGTTAAAATAAGCGTTTAAATAGTGTAGGAATTGAAACAAGAGATGGAAAATCGAGATTATGTACAAAATTCCAAAGCTGAACTGGGCACCACCGTAATTTACGGTGTCACCGTAAGTTACGGTGGCCCCTGGACACAAATGTCCACCGTAAGACAGTAGCTAACCACCGTAGCACAAAGGTTGCCACCGTAACTTACAGTGTCACCGTAGGTTACGGTGAGCCCCCTTGATGTTTGTTTGTTCCATTGATTTTTTTTTAAACTCCAAATTAGTAGACTTGTTTGATCGTATTATTTTTACACGATGATTAACTAATGACTTGGTGGGTGTAACCATGTTAGGTACAAGTCGAGAGATGTAATTCATGCCGGATAAAGATCAGGCGAAGGGCAAGAACCGAACAAGGACCGAAACGTCACCCGCCTTACAATAAGCTTCCGCATACGCTAAAATTGTAACTATAAATTTTTGTATAGATAACCATTATGATGGTTCAATTAGTTATTCGTGAAACTCAGTCATGCGAGTTATGATTACTTAAAAAAAATGGGACCTCATTTTGTCAGAAAATATAATAAAATATTCAGTTTTATATATATAGGGTGTTACACCCTCTTTTAAAGGTGACGTTACCCTCAACCCAGTACTTTGAGTCAGCAAGGATACAATCCTAAAGGGTTGAATTATTGAAAGATAATTAATTAAGTTATTAATGCATAATGTGGTAGGCCCCTCTTTTGAAGGTGACGTTACCCTCGGCTAAGTAGTTTGAGTCAGCAGGGATACAATTCTAAGTAGCCGGGTTAATGTTTTAATAGTAGCTTACATATGAGGGGATCAAGGAGTTCGGACCCCCGCCATCCAATACCAGTGGGTATTGAAGGAGGTCCTACTAAAATTGACCCAGGTCCTTGCAGGATCTATACCCTGAACAAGGCAAGACTCTTACCAAACCATTCCCTTAACCCCCGACCAGGTAGCCAACATATCTCCATATAGACCGTGGAGATATGAATGGTGTAAATCTTTTATTTTATATAGACCGTAAAATAACGCCAAGACACCACGGACAAATGATAAGGAAGATTCACCTTCAACATAAGAAACTAGTTATTAAAGTCATTAATACATAACCAAATAAAAAGTGCGAAAAGATTAAAAATAAAAAGTATTACACTAAACACTTATCTTCACCAAGTGATGTAAGAGACTTAGGCAAACATGGCCTTTGATTGTCAAGAACTCTTACGATCAATCTTGGATCCCGAGACTACTCAAACACTCTATGATGGATGAAGGATGATGGTGGTGGATGTGGGTTGTGATGGTGGTGGTGGGTGGGTGAAGTGTGAGAGAGGTGGTTTGCAAGTGAGCCAGGCACCCCTATTTATAGCCTGCACAGAAGTTCGGACACGGCCCCGTGTCCACCCATCTTCTCTTTCTTCATTAAATGCAGTTTGTCTGCATTAGTTGACCACGCCCCCGTGTCCGCTGGGCACGACCTCGTGTGCAGAAGCGTATCTGTACTATCAAGATTTGCCTAGATTCTGCGAATCTTTGCGTTGACCACGGCCCCGTGTCCGCTGGGCACGCCCCCGTGGTGGGTGATAGAAGCTTCTACAGCTTTGTCTTTTCTGCAGACACTTGGGCACGCCCCCGTGCTCACTGAGCACGGGGCGTGTTCAGCCGTCTGTTCTCTTGTTTTTGCTTGGGGATATGCTATCGAGGGGTCGGGCATGCCACGTTTATTCCTTTTCTTGTATTATTGTTAGATTTAGCTGTATTTTTGCTTCTTTTGTCCATTTAAGCACTTTTAACCCTGAAAATACAAAAGGAAGACAAAAACACACTTTTTCCAACATTATTACTAAAAAATGGTTAGTTTTATGCCACATTTGATGTAATTTATATGTTGCATTTTGCACACATCAAAAAGCCTAACGAGTGTCGCATCATATTCTTTCGTCTGACGATATATTTAGTCATAACCGCCTTCATTGGGTATATAAAATACATTGGGCAGAGGTTTTGATCATTACCGTTTTCATCCATCTACTCAATCATCTTCAAAAGTTTGTTGATGAGATTTTCACAAGGCTATCTGCATAATGGAAAAATTTGGGTTTCAAGTGATTGTTGATAAGATTTTCACAAGGCTCTCTGCAGAAGATATTGGCCATTTCAAATGTCTTTCCAAGAATTTTTATAGGGAATTGTTAAGTCATGCATTTCAGATGATGCATGCTCTCCGAAGTGGAGATTCAATACAAAAGAAACTACTATCCTTTAAAGACACGTCAATTGTCATTGACGACATAGTTGCTGGTAATTTGGATGTTGTTAGAAGCAAAACCTTAAGTTTTCCTAACAATGTCCACCCTAGCTTCTTACGTATTCTATCTTCATTTAATGGTTTGTTGTTAGTTTGCAATGAAGGGATTTGCTGTCAGTTGATTCTTTGGAATCCAACTACCAGGCGCTATAAGGTTTTGTGTGATGACTACTTCAATTACAATCATCATCGAAACTCTGATAATGGTGGAATTTATTTTGATCAGTTCAATGATCTGAAAGTGCTGAACATCAGATTTTACCGTAATGTAACTGCTGCTCGTGTTTACTCACGACGTTGTGAGTCATGGAGAACAATAAATTTCGGTAGCGTAAACAATTATGGTTCAAGTGGTTATTCATGGTCTACAGGAGTTTATGCTGATAAAACCATATATTTTATGGTTTCAAATTATTGGTATCCACTAGGTGAGAGGAACATCATTGCTTTTGATGTTCTGAGTGAGACTTTCAGAATGCGTCATTTTCCAGAGAGTATTGTAGTCAATACTTGCCAAGGGCATTTTTTGACCATCGCAAAGAGGCTGCATTTGATTGTTATTGGAAAGCCTGCTGAGCTAACTGCTGATTTGCTCAGATATGAAGAAGAAGGCTGGATGAAGGTGTTTGTTTTCAATAATCCTCGTGTAGTTGATTATGTAGATAGGCGCCGAAGGACTAATATAATTGAAGACAACAAGTGGCTGATAACAAGCATCTGGGGGGATATGATTGAAGTTGATCTGAGCAACGAACTTCTGAAATACCTCCAACATGTTGACAACTACAATGGTCCGAAAGGAGCTTTACTTATCGAGACTACTGTTTCACCAATTGATTAGGAATCAGGATCCTGTATTTTATTGAATGTTATTTACTGTTTTGACAATTGTATTTTTTTATATAATTAGTTGTGTTAAAATTATTAATCATGTTTGTTATTTACATTAAGTAAATGAATATTGATGTTTGAGAGTGTAAAAGCTTATAATATTGGCAAAGGTCTGTTTAAATGATCAAAGCTCTGTTATTGGGAACAAATGTTTCAAAATAAAACAGTGGTTGATACATCTGTTGACTTGGGTCAACAGACAAGTCAACAGATGGATGAACTTTGTATGCTATTTGACACTTGTAGTTTTTATATAATTAGTTGTGTTAAAATTATTAACCATGTTTGTTATTTAAATTAAGTAAATAAATATTTAGGTTTGAGAGTGTAAAAGCTTGTAATATTGGCAAAAGTATGTTTAAATGATCAAAGCTCTGTTATTAGGAACAAATGTTTGAAAATAAAACAGATCTTTGGAACTACTGTTAAGAAAACTGTGGTTGAAACCGCTGTTTGGTTAAAATGGTGGTTTAAAACCACTGTTGGGTTAAAATAGTGTTTTGTGGAGGTTGAAGGGAATTGAAACGACTGTTGGGTTAAAATATAGTTTTTTTGGAGAAGGAACATGCTTGAACTACTGTTTATATAATGACTGTTGTTAAAGCTCAGTGTTTTAATCCACTGATAGGCTATCCACTGATAGTTATAGTCAGCTACTGTTTTCATTTTCATCACTGTAAACTACTGATATTGATTCATCAGTGGTTTCCTAACAACTGTCATCCATTATTCATCAGAGGTTGTGAGGTGGACAGTACTTAGCCGTCAGATCTTTGTATGCTGTTTCGCGCATTGATTTGGAATTAGTATGCTGTATTCTATTGATTGTTGTTTGTTGTTTTAAACTTTGTTTATTATATAGTTACCTCTGTTTGACACTTGTAGTTTTTATATAATTAGTTGTGTTAAAATTATTAACCATGTTTCTTATTTAAATTAAGTAAATAAATATTTACGTTTGAGAGTGTAAAAGCTTGTAATATTGGCAAAGGTATGTTTAAATTATCAAAGCTCTGTTATTGGGAACATATTTTTGAAAATAAAACAGTGGTTGATACATCTGTTGACTTTGGTTAACAGATGGATGAAAACAGATGTTTGGAACTACTGTTGAGAAAACTGTGGTTGAAACCGCTGTTTGGTTAAAATGGTGGTTTAAAACCACTGTTGGGTTAAAATAGTGTTTTGTGGAGGTTGAAGGGGATTGAAATGACTGATGGGTTAAAATATTATTTTTTTGGAGAAGGAACATGCTTGAACCACTGTTTATATAATGACTGTTGTTAAAGGTCAGTGTTTTAATTCATTGATAGGCTATCCACTGATAGTTATAGTCAGTTACTGTTTTCATTTTCAGCACTGTAAACTACTGATATTGATTTATCAGTGGTTTCCTAACAGCTGTCATCCATTATTCATCAGAGGTTCTCACGTAGACAGTACTTAGCCGTCAGATCTTTTGTAACCGCTGCCACGTCAGCATTCACTTTTTCCACCTATAAAACCCTGATCAAAACCCCAAACAGGGTTTTGACTGTCGAGTCAAATTCAAAATTCCTTTCAAAAGCAGTTTCATCAAATTCTCTCAAATCACTCATCTTCTTCCTTCGTTCTTAACTACCTTTGATTTATCATGGATCTTCCATTCAAAATCCGTCATAACTACGTGTGTACACTTGCAAAAACAAGTAAAAACACAGGTTTTCATTCCGTGATTGATGCACTTTCATCTTCAAAGTACAAAACTTTGTTGACCTGCAATGAAACCGTCTACGTGGATACCCAACGAGAGTTCTGGAAAAATGCAAAGCTTGAAACTAAGGACAAAAAGACCTTAGCTATTACTTCATCAATAAGGGGAATTCCAGTGGTCATCACATCTCAAACCATTTCAGAGGTTTTTGAAATCAATGATCTTACAGGTAAAAGCTCTTTCCCAAAAACAGAGTACCAAACTGATTTCATTGAGAGAGGGTATGAAGAAGAAATGAAAAAGGATACTTTAGAAAAGGGCAGTTTTCCACCTGCTCCGAGGTTTTTATTCCATACCCTCCTGATGTGTGTGTCAAATAAAACAACAGCTTTTAATGAAATACCATTGAAAATTCAATACCTGGGCTATGCTATCATGGCTGAACAAAATTTTAACTACTCTCAGGAAATTTTCAATGATATGGTTAAGAATGTTAATAAAAAATCATTTTTATTGTTTCCAAGGTTTTTAAGTTTTTATCTTCAAAAGAAATTTTCAAAGGATAATGCACATGTGCTTATCCAGGGAAATCCTATTCAAATAAACAGTCTAACTTCTGAAACATTCACAAGGCTGTCAAAACCTTCAAAAACCCAAACAGAGGTACCTGAGCAGAATTTAGCAGCAACAACTGCTCCTCAGGCCCCTGTTGTTAAGCCCACTGCTCCTGGTGATCACAGAAGCACAACCCCATCTGTGAAACCCACACAGAAAATCACCAAAAAGACCAAAACGAAAACTATCCAAAAGCCCCCCAAACCCACCAAAAAGGTGACTCTGGAAGACGAGATCCCAGAGGTAACACCTGTGACAACACAAAAGTCACCTGAAACCACTACTGCTACTTCCTCACAGCAGATGGAAGAAAGATCTCAACCTGAGCCTAAAACTCCTCCTGCATCCTCTCAAAAGTATCAGGTTGTATCAACAGGGACACCACAATCAATGATACCTCTGTTGGATGCACTTGATATAGCTCAGATAAAAATCAGTTCTTCTCAATCACCTGTCAATGAGAATATACCACAACAAGTGACTGAGTCTGGTGTCTCTATCTCTGTTAACCCACCAACAGTTGAGGAGGCTACACTGCAGGAATTACAAGTAATTCCTGTTAGTAGTTCAAGTGGAGCAGCTACTACAGGTGTTGAACCCACTGGTTTCATTACAGATGTTATCTCAACAACTGCCATCACTACTACATCAACCCATACTCAATCCACTGCCACACCAAAAACAATATCACCACCACAAAAACCAGCTGCCAAAAAGCAGAAAAAACAGTCGACACATCAACTGTTGTAGTGACCACAGTGGTTGAAAAACCAGTTGTTTCAACAGCTGTTAGTCGGATACCAACTACTTCAATCACTGCCACTCAGCCCACAAATACACCACCAACTTCTCCAAAGCACAAAAGGAGAAAGATAACAAACATTGTACTGGAAGATGACACTTCCCCAACTCTAACATCTACACAACCACTGTCCCTTGTCACCATTCCAAACCCTGTTCCATTATCTTCAGTTCAACTCTTCAATCAAAACACTGCCATTGACCCTGCAGGAGTACAATATCCTCTAGATCTTCCAGCAGTCAAGGAGGAAATCAAATCCTTCTACTCTGAAGATGATCCTGAAAAGAGGAAACTCCCATCTGTTCAGGTTATCCTTTGCCAAGAAATATAGAAGAATATCTCAAAACAAAGGCCCAACAAGCAGATGATATATCTAAAAGAGATACAGAGGGAAAGTCTGACAAAGAGATTCAAAGAAATTATCAATACCTGCTCACCAAAGTTAGAACTTTAGAGCTGTTCTCAAAAGTCCTTTGTTAGGAATTATCAGAAAAAGATGATGAAAGCATGAGAAATGACTATCTTGAATACATAATAGCATACAAGAAGTACAGGGCAGAAAAGTATCAATACAAAGAATAGACCATCAGTGAACTGCAAGAGGAGACAACCAGAATTCAAAAGATGATTCAAGACAAGGTAAAGCAAACTCCTCCGGTTTGGGCCAATTACAAGAAAAATGTACCAGAAAGGACCTTGAAACTGAAAAGAATGAAAGAAGAGCTGATAACTGCTGATTATGGGTCAAGGAACCAGGTTACAAGGTGGAGAGAAGAAAATGTGTTTGCTACCTACAAAAAGTTGGAAGAGTTAAGGAAGAGAGATCTCACTGCTCCTAAAAAGCCTGATTATCCGGAAGCAGTGGTTCCAGTCAAACAACAAAAAATGCCAATCAGGAGACCCACTGCTCCACATGCTAGCATCCTTTATCAAAGAAGGAAAGAAAAGCAGATGGATGAATTAACAAAAGAAGACAAGGCTCAAGAAGATTACATCATCAAAATGGTTTTTCAGACATTTACGGAAGAAAAACAAGACTCAGCACAATCTAAACTTTAAGTTTTTATACTCTAAACTTTAAGTATTTACTGACTGACTTATTTATTTATTTATTTATTTTATTTATAAGTCTATATAAATATAACTATAATCATCGTTTATATTTGTTACGCATGGTTTTCTAAGAAACGACCCGTGTTTGTACAATCTAAACTTTAAGTTTGTTAGACATCTTTTATTAACTTTGTTAAATATCATTTATATTTACTTATAGTTGTTTTTAGCTATAATAAATAACATGTTTTGGTACAATATCTATACACATATCTATATGTTCTGTCAATATAAGTTATGCATGGTTTTCTAAGAAACGACCCGTGTTTGCACACGGGTCATTCATTGAAGCCATCTATTTTTTAGTTTTTTTTCTCTCTATCCTACTTAATTATAAATAATTAATATTAATTAAAAGATAATTACAAAATTAAATTTAATATAAATTAATTCGTATAGGATTAAAATCTTATTATAATCAATAATTATTTATTATTTATAAAATTAATTAAATAGGTTGTTAAAGACTTATTTTTACTTCGAATTTTTAGTACGTTACCTCTTAAATTATGAGTGTATCATAATCCCTAATGATAGTTCAAAAAAATATATAAATAAATAGATACATACGTAGTATAGCTTAAATATATATTTTGTATGATAAAAAATAATATTGTATAAGATAACATATAAAATAATATTATATGTCATACCTAAAAATTTCTATACGAAAACCACATATACAACACTACTGAGCGAAAAGTTCGGGGGGTCGGACGCCCCTCCTCGCCCCGTCTATACTTCGCCACTGACTATATAATAAAAGAAACCAATGAGGGGACACATGATATTTTTTGAAGCCATCTATTTTTTAGTTTTTTTCTCTCTATCCCACTTAATTATAAATAATTAATATTAATTAAAAGATAATTATAAAATTTAATTTAATATAAATTTAAACAATTCGGATATGAGATAATATAATATTTTGAAATATTCATTAGATTTCAAAATTATTTATCTTGAAATTAACAAAAGACGTACACTAAATATAAATTAATATAATGTAAATGATTTATATATAAATTAATATAATGTAAATGATTTATAAATATAAATGATTTATTAAACTAAAGTAGTTAAGGGGTAAACAAAAACATTAATCAATGTTTATTGGTTCTGTACTTTTATTTTCATGTTCAACTCTCAACTCAAATACGGTATCCACTATGTTTACGTGACATTTATAAGAACCATTACCGCAATCACCCCATCCATCATATATTGAGTATATCCGTTATTTTCTTTAAATATATATTTTTTTATTAGATTTATTCAACCTGTGTAATAAATGAGATTTTTTAAATACATAATAAAAAAAGTTATATTTAAAGATATATTGTTTTATTATTTGGTATATAAAATTACATTTATTCATCCCGTGTATTACACGGGGTTCTAACCTAGTAATAACATAAAAAAATTTAAAAGTCTCATAACATTTTTTAAAAGTCTTTAATTACATGATTATCAAGTTTTAAGGATATAATGGCTACATGTTAATTGTGCTAGTTATATAATATAATTGAATGCTTGTCAATAATATCTTCGATTTTGGAACATCAATACTTGTGAATGGTTTATGTATGTAACTAGGTTTCAATGCTGCGCGACAAAACTAAGTGATTGTAAAACTATTTATTGCGACTAAATACTTGGTTGTTATTAAAGCTGTGCTATTTAGTGTCTTATTTTTAAGTTGACAAGTGGAGTTTTCATACAACAGAGCCGTTGGTAGCAAGCGAGTTAGTAACTCCTAGCGATGGCGACTATTGCGATGTCTAAGCATCCACTAACCCAACAAATAAGGAATAAGAATTGTATAAATACAATCAGAAAAACGTGTGAAAGAGGAGAAAAAGGAAGATGACGTGAAGTTATGTAAGCATAAAATGGAAAAAAAAAAAAAAAAGACCCCATGATTTGAACTTGAGTCTCTTTAAAACACATACAACCACAAAACCACTCCACCATGATGAATAATCTACCTAACTTTGAAGAAAATGGATATATATACACTTAAAAAGGGTATAGGGGAAAAAAGTCAACAAAAGATGACTTGAAGTTTTGTATATTTACTATTCATGACAACCAATAAGGAAAATTTAATATTCATTATAATGTGACAACTACTATTCATTAGCTTTGTTTTTTAATATATAGGGTAATGTATCATATTATAAATTATTTTATAAATGATATTTATACGCTAATTATAAAAAAATGTTATAATTGGAAATCACCCAATACCAATATCACATAGCTAATGAATTACCTGACAAATACCATATAGATATTATTACACTAAGTATGAGACATAATGAGATTAGTAACCCAATACCAGCCAATGAGGTGGTAGAGTGATAAGAGGGAGTCTTGGTGTTCTAAGGGACCGAAGTTCGATTCCCGCTCTTCCCATTATTTTATACGGCACATGCCAATGATAGGAGACTAGGTGAATAGGTGGAGATCGCTAGTTCGATCCTTGTGATGATGGGATCCTTGAACTGAGCGAGTTTTACCTCATCGTACTGTCGTGCCTTTGGGTGAGTGTTCACGGGCTTCGGCCCTAGGTGAGGGTTTTCCTCGGTTCGAAGGCGAGTGTATCCCGATATGGTAAATTTCGCCAGTAGCCCATTTGAAGGATTTGTTACCCGTTAAAAAAAAGTAACCCAATACCAAATAGCTAATGAATTACCTGACAAATACCATACAAATATTAAATAAAGCAAACTGCTAAAATGGCCTCTGAGGTTTGGTCAGTTTGGCCACCTTTAGTCCAAAACTCAACCTTCTTGAATCTAGGTCCCCGTGGTTTCAATTTTGTTGCCATTTTCATCCAAAGGCAAAATCTGGTCAGAGTTTTTAGTTAAAATCCATTTTTTTGTTGTTGTTTTCCACCCTTTTAATGACGGGCAAAATGATAATATTTTTTTAATTTGTTATAATAAAACGTTAAAAGACCATTTTGACATTTATTAAAAAGGGAGGAAAAAGACAAAAAAAACAAGATGTTAACTGAAAAATTTGATCAGATTTTGCTTTTGGATGAAAATAGCAACAAAACTGAAACAATCGGGACCCAGATTTAAAAGGTTTGAGTTTTGAACTAATACGTAAAATAAAAGTAACCATAAAACTTGAGGAAACTTTTATATACATCTTCATAACACAGGGGTTTATAGAAGTTTACAAGAAACTTAGAGGGTCTAACTGATCTACAGCCCACATCCCAACGTTCTTCTACAAAACACCAAAGAAAACCCTAACAAAATTCAAAATAACTCCTTAAATCTCATCTTACTCCACTACCAACCTCGATTAATCCACCCATCCATCATCAAAATTCAAATTCTCACATCTTCTCCACCGTAACATCTCGTTACGTCATGAATCCATAATCATCATCTTCACACATTGATTGAATCCAAACACCATGAATACATACACGTTTTCTATCTCTATATCCATCTTCTGCATACTCACCCACATTTCCTCATCCTTAACCTCCGACGGCCTCTCCTTACTAGCCCTCAAATCCGCCATCACAACCGACCCAACAAACTCTCTAACCACCTGGTCCGAAACCGACTCCACCCCCTGCCATTGGTCCGGCATCACCTGCAACTACGCCCACCGCGTCACCGCCGTCTTCCTCCCTCACCGCAACCTCACTGGCTACCTCCCCTCAGAACTCGGTGCCCTTCTCTCTCTAAAACACCTCTCTCTCTCTAACAACAACTTCTCTAAACTCATCCCTGATCAGTTATTCAACGCCACTAATCTCTTATCCATTGATCTGTCACACAACTCCCTCACCGGACCTTTACCGGAAAAAATTAAAAACCTCAAAATGTTAACGTTTTTGGATTTATCTTCGAATCGGTTAAATGGGTCTTTACCGGAAAGTCTTGGAAACCTTACTAGCCTTGCCGGAACGGTTAACTTGTCGTGGAATGAATTTTCCGGCGAGATTCCGGCGTCGTACGGGCTGTTTCCGGTCATGGTTAGTTTGGATCTCCGGCATAATAATCTCACCGGAAAGATTCCGTTAGTGGGTTCGTTGCTTAATCAAGGGCCCACTGCGTTTACCGGAAACCCGTTTTTATGTGGGTTTCCTTTGCAAGTTCAATGCTCCGACCCGGAAGCCCAAAACCCGAGGGTTTTAGCGGATCCAGATGCTCCGAAAAATTCGGGTTTGGTACCAGGGTTATCAGGTAAACCTGGGTCTGGGTCCGGGTCCGGGTCGGGTTCGGGTTCCGGGTCAGTTGTGGTACCGTTGGTTTCTGGTGTGTTGGTGGTTATTGGGATTGTTTGCTTTTCAATGTGGGTTTACCGGAAAAAATGGAGGTCAACGGAGAGAGAATTAAGGAAAAGAGAAATAGAAAAAGAAAAGGAAAGTATAGTGGTAATTAGGAATGAGGATGAAGGGCAAGATGGTAAATTTGTGGTGATGGATGAAGGGTTTGGGTTGGAATTGGAGGATTTGTTGAGGGCTTCTGCTTATGTGGTGGGGAAGAGTAAGAGTGGGATAGTGTATAAGGTGGTGGCGGGACGGGGTGGTGCGGCGGTTGGGGCGGTGGTGGCGGTGAGACGGTTGAGTGAGGGGGATGGCGCGTGGCGGTTGAAGGAGTTTGAGGCGGAGATGGAGAGTATAGGGAGGGTTCAACATCCTAATGTTGTGAGGTTAAGGGCTTATTACTATGCTAATGATGAGAAGTTGTTGGTTTCGGATTTTATTGGCAATGGAAGCTTGTACTCTGCGCTTCATGGTTAGTACCTTGTGTTTTAACCCTCTTTAGTTACTCTTAGGGTGCGATACCTATAGTGCAAAAGTACCTAAACTAAAAATCATATATATATTTGTGTATTAGGATTTTTTTATTTTGGAAATGTTAACAAACGCAAGTTATTAGAGAAATCTTAAATTAAATGATAAATGATATTATTTAATCGCGTTTTTAAGCCGTTCTAAAATCAGGTAAATGGGTAACTGGGTTGTGATCCGTCCAAAAATGGTCTTGGGTATGAAAGTATTTGGTGTATCTTGTTTTGGTAAAGTAGAATCAAATGATCAATCATGTTGTTTCTTTATGTGAGATTGATGCAGTCTGTTATGGTATGTACTCCAAATATTATTTTTTATCGTTTAGTATATCATGTGTTTGAATTTGTAAAACATACAAAACAACCCTTACACAACAACAACAACAACAACAAAAAAAAAAAAAGATATTTTCTTGAATTTAAAGGACAGCTAAATTTGTTAACTGAATGACATAGGGGTAAACGAGTTTTTTTTATAAATAATATATAGTTATACTGTTGGTTCATATAAGCTATACTTTCCTGAAACTGTAACATGTTTGATTATTTTCACCATCAGACATTAAAAAATCTGAAATGACCATTTTATAACTAAACATAACCAAAGTTAACCCAGATATAACTAAATTGACCATTTTACCCATGTCATTTTTTTAACGACAAAATTACTCTTAAAATTTATCCACCTAATGTTCGCTTTGTGGGGCTTGAACCCGCACCACTTTGATGAGGATAAACACCGGATGCCGCTAGACCAATAGGCTATTGGCCCCATGTTACTTTAAACACAGAGATATACTGTAATTGGCATTGCTATGTAGTGGTAGATGAAATATGGACCCTATGACATGTTGTAAATTATTACTTTAGGAAACCATATGATCTGTTTGATAAAGACCAAACAGGTAAAAAGTTAGCAGGGACCACTTGCGCACTATTCTTTTGAAGTGTAGTTCCATATACCTTGTACCTCATGTAATGCTACTTGTAAGCTGTCTTGTTCTTCATTTTACTAGTAAAGAAATGACACATGCTGATTGCCTTCGTAACCATTTTATTTCCAATTTTATGAAAATGAAAAGAAAATTGTACTTGTAATTTCGTAACTGACTACCAGTTCGGTTATGAAAACATTGATTGAAATTCGCTATATTTTTACTAATTTTGTTTCTCCTTTTGATTTTAAGATGTTGGTGGGCCCACAAACCCGTTACCTCCGTTATCATGGGCCTCAAGGTTAAAGATTGCACAAGGCACCGCAAGGGGTTTAGCCCATATCCACGAATGCAGCCCGCGAAAACAAGTACACGGGAACATTAAATCATCAAAAATCCTTCTAGATGACGACTTACAGCCTTTCATATCCGGGTTCGGGCTCAACCGTCTAGTGTCAATCACCGCCCCAAAATCCACTTCCCGGAAGCTAAGTACTAGCTCTAGCCAACATTCACTCACAGGCTCGAAAGGCTCGTCTTTAGCATCAAACATGCACTACGTGGCTCCAGAAGCCCGTATGTCGGCCCACAAACTTAGCCCAAAGTGTGACGTCTACTCTTTTGGGATCGTGCTGTTAGAGATGTTAACGGGCCGGGCTCCTGAAGATGGTGGGCTCGATAACGATGGGAAAGGGTTAGAGAGCTTTGTGAGGAAGGCGTTTCGAGAGGAAAGACCGTTGCCTGAGATTATTGACCCCGTGCTTTTGCAAGAAGTTCATGCTAAGAAGCAAGTTGTGGCTGCGTTTCATATCGCATTAAATTGCACCGAGATTGACCCTGAGGTTCGGCCGAAGATGCGATTGGTCTCGGATAGCCTTGACCGCATCAAATTGCAGTGAAGTTTGGTTAAGATTTTTTGCAATGTAATTGACTCAAGATTAGGAACAAAGATGAAAGCTTATAAAAAGGTGGCTGTTCCTTTTGGCTGGATTTTGATGTTAGAAGTTGCCCTTTGTTTTGTGGTTAACAACTGAAAAAATATGTACGTTTTAGGTTTTGTAATTAGGGTTAACTTGAGGGAGGTAATTGCATTTAGAGTTAACTTGAGGATGGTAAGTACAATGTTTAACTTGAGGGTTAGTTTCTGTTTTTTGTTATCATGCTTTCAAACTTTATATTTAACTTTGAGTAAACTGCCAAAATGGTCCCTGAGGTTTGGTCACTTTTGCCACTTTAGTCTAAAACTCAAACCTTTTGAATCTGGGTCCCTGTGGTTTCAATTTTGTTGCTATTTTCATTCAAAATCAAAATCTGGTCAAAATTTTCAGTTAACATCCAGTTTTTTTGTCTCTCTCCCCCCCCCCCCCCCCTCTTTTAATAAAAGACAAAATGGTCTTTTAACGTTTTATTATAACAAATTAAAAAAATCTGACCATTTTGCCCTTCATTAAAATGGGAGGAAAAAGACAAAAAAACTGGATGTTAACTATTTTGCTTTTGGATGAAATTGTCAACAAAATTGAAACCACATTCTAGCAATCTAATACGTTACAACTACATTCTAGCAATCTAATAATCCATATAAAGTAAATATCTAAATTTCATTCATAAGAGTTGTGCTATAAATTGATGCACTTGAGATTCTAAGATATTAAAAGTGTAGAAGAATACAATTTTGAAAAAAAAAAATGAAGAAAGATGCAACTTTCATTTGGAAAATGGATCGATGAAATGTGGATCCAGGTTTAGTGACCCAAAACTTAATATATTTTCCAGTATATTATATGTATTGATTGTTTAACTTTTTAATTTTTATTTTAAAAATAAGTAACTTTTATTTGTTTTTTAAAAAACCATTGTTTCAATTATTATTTACATTTATTTAATAAAAATTTAAGTTGGGTTGAGTTGTGGATGTGTGTTAAAAATTGAGTTAGGTTGGGTTGTGTATGTGTAAGAGAGAGAAATTAGTTTTTTTTATCGCATGTTCTTCTGCTACGAAGTCACAACTTTGAAATTGAACATCTTTTATTTTTCCCTTTTCTTTTACAATTTTTTAAGGTAACCAACAAGATGGTGATCCATCACCAAGGTTGCACAGGAAGAGGGAGGGGATGTGGTGTTCCTGCCCCTCCTGGGTCTACGTGGCCCCATCCCGAACTCCTCCCATTTCCACAATGCACAACCTTAAAACTATAATCATATGTATACATACTATTACAAGGTTATCTTAAAACGCTAAATTATTGGATGGAAATGAAAACCAAAATTGAAGTGTACTAAGAGAGCCGAAGATATGTTCATGATCGGAAAATACGACTAAATGAGTCTTAAAACACTAGATTATTGGAAAACTTTTATGTTCTAAGTGACATAATGGGGAAGGTTCTATGCAGAACACAAAATATTGCGAGAACACGCAGAACACAATGAATAACCTATTTTTTCAATCCCCAATACCTAAAAAGTAAATGAAAATGTTGCAAATGTAAGATTTATTGTTTCCTACACTATAATTCAAAACAAAATATGGAAAATTTTCACTTTTTGTATAACCTACACATATGTATGTTATGTGTAGGTTAAATTACCAACATGTATGTAAGCTACGTGTAGGTAAAAAAATATGGTCCTTTTATGTATATATATTACACTTATGAATGTAAGAAACATAAAATTTTAAAAAACATGAAACTTAAATCCCAAAATTTAGTGTTTTAGAGTTGTTCTTTTTGTTCTCGCAATAGTTATTGTTCTGTAATGATCCTCATCCGTGACATAATAAATCCAGATGGGTTAACAAGTTAAAAGTGCGCACTACTTATAAAATAAACTTTTAAAAATCCCCCGGTTGTAAAAAGGACTATATTTGACCAAAACGCTCTCGGATGGTAAATCGGGCAAACTATCATTAAGGGTAGATTAAAAAGGCCAATACTTGGGTTGATCCCCCCCCCCTCCCGGTAGCATAAAAGTCGGAGGCGTAAGCTCTTTCGCTTAATGCCTTATAACGGGTCGTTTTGGGTAAAACGTTTTACCGGAAGAAAATAATGAAAAGTTAAGATTTGTCTAATGTAACCAACCACATTCGAGTTATGGTTGGTAGAAATGACTAGAATATTGGTAAGAAAGTAGAAGGCATGAGCTAGAATGCGAAATGCCTCCTAACGGGTCGGTTGGGTAATTAATTTTTGAACCGAAAAGTGATTTAAAAGCTAGAAGATCCGGGTTCGGATCAAGGTTTTGAAACCTACAAATGTGGGGGAAGGTTCTAAAAATGATAAACTTGAAGTTGGGTCAAGTTCGCTGCAAAAACTAAGAAATTTTGGTTAGGTTGTGCACAGGGGTAAAAACTGCCACTTCTGAAAACATGCTGGAAACAGATCCTCTTCGCGCTACGCGAAGGAACAAGTGTGCTCCGTCGCATGGCGCGACGGAGCCTTGTTTCCACAAACTTGTTTTCCTTCGTTGTTTTAAATCGCGTTGACCGTTTAACTTAAAACACTAATGGTTTTTAGTGTTTATGACAGGTTTTCTCTAAGGCGGAAATCGAACAGAAGGACGACCAAGTGGACGAAGAACCGAACACTCCGAAACCGCTTATTCTGCAGGAGCATTCTTTCGGGAAAGTTTAAGCATGATCACGCGTGACAAAAAAAAAATTATGGATTAAAAACCTTATTGTTTTCGACCATAATTTATTTGTATAATAACCCATCCTGTCAATCCGTTTGGGTTGTCAGCTAACCCAGACGTGTAATAAAAAAATATGGGACCAAAATACCCGATTGATTAAAATATTAGTTAGAATGGGTTAGAGTGTTACAATATATGCTTATCTTTTAACTTCATGTTTTTATATAACACATGTTTAGCCTAAATTTATTTTTACCCATTTTTATTTTTGTTTTTACCCATAAACAATAGTATACTCCATATATAATACTTAAACTAAATAAATTATACTAGCAATAAGTAAATATAATATTTCAAGTTAAAAGTCATATATGATATTTTAAAGTTTTAGAAAAGTAAGAGTAAAATTGTCATTTATTAAATTGTTTTTAAGAAATCGAATATATGTATGATATTTCAACTATTTTGTTAAGGTATATATGATATTTATAATTTTGCATGGGTATATATGATATTTTGTAAGTTTGTATATATGAAATTGCCCATATTTTTTATATGCAAATGGAGGTTGTTTTAAAACACTAAATTATTGCATGAAAATGAAAACAAAATTTAAGTGTTTATTATTTTTTTATTAATGGTTTTTTTAATATATGTTATATACAAATACAAATGTGTATCTGATGCAACTTCGAATGCAATCAAATGACTCAAGAACAATTCGATAATCAAAGACAATAAAAGGAACCAAAAGATTCAAGAACAAAGTTCTCTTAATTCAATAATCAACAAAAACTACTAAAACAATAAATCCTAGATCCCTTTACATATAATAAAAATCATAAGCTAAATAAGAAACTAAATAAAGATATAATAAGAAATTTAAATAATAATAATAATAATAATCTTCAATTTAATCTCATAGATAACTGTCATATATATAAAAATCATTAAACTAATTTGTTCATATGTTTTATAATTTTTAAACGTTTATCTATACATATATCTACATAACCTACACATGACTGCATACATGTAAACTTTCAAATTAAGCTAATTTGAAGAAAGTGATTAATTCACATCGTTTTGATCAACAAAACACGAATTAAAAAAAACTTGAAAGATTTAACCATAGATAGATCCGAATCAAACATAAACCTACAAAGTAACCAACACAAGATCCACAAAATACAACCCGAAAACACAATATTTGACATCCTACCGCGAAAAAAGTTAGCCTTTTACGCCTACACTGATCAGGGAAGACACAAAACTCAGGTCAAAGTCAACATCTTTCTGCTCATAGCATGCAGTCGGTTCTCGCGGGTAATCTTCTAAAGAAGTTAATTGGCACGGACGGTAGTTTGCGACGAAACCTCGGGTGTCGCAAGACATAAAACCCCGTGAGGATAGCGATTACCTGAAAAGGCGTAACGTAAAGAACAATAGCAGCAAGTAAACAGAATATTACGAAAAGTGATGTAGCTCTCGGGTCTCTCCAGCTTATGAGTGACTGAAACCGTTCGCCTTGAGTCGCCAAATCACCGATTACCGTTTGCATCCGGCCCGCAATACTTCTGATCCGATCATACCGCATTCGAATGACATCAGGGGGGCGGTTTGTCGGGAACGTGTCGAATTCTTCGTCTAGTTCATCGGGATGCGCGTTATCAGCACATGATAACCGCGTATCCATATGTGGTGGGTTTCTCGGTTTCCATCTGTAATACCAAATCCCGATCAAGAACATATAGAGAAAAACAGTCGGGAGGATTAGTTCGGGGTATAAAATTAGTATCAGAAACAGAATGTGAATTAAAACGGTCGTGATCGGGTTCTTCCAGCTGCAGATTTGATCAAACCATTTCCCCATCGCGATTAGCCCGCCCAAAACCGACATAATTCTCAAGAAATTAGCTTTACTTCTTCTCATACTCCACATATGTGACCCGACATCGAGCATATACTCGACGATTTCTTTTCTTAACGGTGGTTCAGCCCGGCCCAAACGCATCGACACAATCTGGGTAGCTTGGTGCCTCAAGCTATCGAGCTGGCTAACGGTTAACGGGTGAACATAATGCATTTTGGGTAACAACGGTTGCGAGTACATATGCATCATGTTCACTAAAGAAGAGCAAGTAAACCGAACCGCTAAATGGATTTCACCCATTTTCTTAACGCCAGACGGGTGCAAAACTAAAAGTGGATACGAATGGGTGTAAACCCGATCCGTTTCAAGTGTCGATAACCGGATCCGAACCTTCCCGATTCTCGAATCGCGTGCCCCACCGGGATTATCTCCGCCTTGTAAATGACAGTTATCGAAAACGCCGATGGTTATTACCGTACACGGGTCGAAAACTTCCCATGTATATTGCTCGTTCCATTTAGGTGTAAAGCTATCGACAATAGTTCGGGTTCTGACCCATTTGTTACCGTATTTTGCGACACAATAAGCATCCGTTGTGGCCCGTCCATCTTTCGTTTTCATCGGTGAAAGCCCGTTAGCACTCAAGATTCCGACCTCGAGAACCCCGATACTATTTTTCCATAACTGTTTAGCCGTGGGTCGAAGATCGCTACTATAATGCGTTGATTCATCGAGAACGTGATACCCGCCTTCTAAACAAATCCGCATGTGAATTCGACTAGCGAACTTAACTTCTTTTTTCTTTTCACCTTCAACCATCATGTGTTTTTCGAGATTAAACCACCGCGAGTTGATCATTTTATGGTCTAACCTCCGGTCGACGTACTGTAACGGGATCCCGCACCTACCGAGAAGCTCTTCTTTATTCGGCCCGACCCGATCCTCTACGCTTAAAATCAACGGTTCTTCAAACGGTTCCGATGCTACAAACATCAAATCCTCATTCCATAACGGGTTTATCGTCTTGCTACTAGAAACTCGGGTCCGCAAAATCTGATTCCCGAGTGTGGCTTTTACGTAAACCTCGGGAAACCGAGTTTTATCGTTCGGGATCAGATCTTGGGCTTCAATAACGTTAACTCGAAGATACCAAAGTTTAGGCGATAAATACACTTTCGACCGGATATTAGCAAGCCCGTCGGCACTTACGGCGGCGGCGTCAGAATGCCATGCTTCCGGAAACGCTTCGTCCGCTTGAGTACCCCACCAGACCGCTAACATAAGCTCGCCTTTAAGTTTATCACCTTTCCGGTCCGCTAACTTGTACCATTGTGGAGCTAACGGGCTATCGGGTGGGACCCGTTTCGGGACCTCGTTAAGGTCGAATACAACCCCACCGATGAAATCGTCTTTTAGGACGTCTTTATCTTTTACTATTACCTCAAGCATAGATGCTTGAATTCGGTCTTTTGAGAAAGCGAACACTTGGTTCCATTCAGGTTTTGGATTTTTTTCGAAATGACGAGTTGTGCCCTTGTAGTTACCCATTCGGACCTCCACATACGGGTCGCAGCTACCGGTGACGTCTTTTGCGGGTAGGTCTTTTGCTTTTACCACACGAACATACAGATATTGCATTTGCTCGACAAGATCGTAGGTGCTTGTGAGCTTATCGCCAGTCGTTTTACCGCCACCGAGGTGGGGTTTGGTCTCTTTGAGTGAAAAATCTTCATGTGGAGGACGTTTCATCATCTGCTGTTTCATAAAAATGAATAAAAATTACTTAATAATCAATAACTGAAACAAATGTAAAACGTAAAGAAAAAACAAATTGCTATGGAGGTGTTTGGACATGTGTTCTGAAAGCAATTATTACTATTTTAAGTTTTTAACCCATTTGACCGGTTAGAAATAAAGTTTGACGTTTGAGCAATCTGCAGCCCATTCAGCCCTGTTTGACCTGCGACCCCTTTGACCATTTTCCTGTTTTAACCATAGATGTCAAATAGCGAATAGCGACAAGGGACCTATATGCTACATAGCGAATAGCGAACCCCTCTTTTTTATAAATAGCGATACACTAGAAAAAGAATTTTGAAAATTTTTATATGTATATTATATCAAAATACCCTGGTATATATACTATTTTACATGTATATTTAACAAAAACCTATAAATTCAGCTATTTTATAGCTATATCTAATTGCTATTTACATAAAAAAAACCAACGGTCGCTATTCACGCTATTGGTCGCTATGACCCAAATAGTGACACTTGGTCGCCTCGCTACATAGCGCGCTACAGCAGTCGCTATAGCCGCTATTGACAACTATGGTTTTAACCCGTTTGTTAGAAACAAAATTTGACTTTTGAGCAATCGTCAGCCTATTCAACCTTGTTTGACCTGTCCAACCCCTTTGACCATTTCCCTATTATAACCCTTTTGACCCGTTAGAAATAAACATAAGCTGTTTGAACTCAAGAGATTAAACTTAAACCAAATCGTCTCATTTATAAGTAAATAGGTAAACTTGGTTAATAATTAGTGACCTGCTCGACATGTTTTGACCATTTTTCTATACTACCAATTTAACCAGTAGAAATCTAGAAATAAACATAATCTGTTTGACATGTAATAGATTAAATTTTTAACATAATTGTCTCATATACAAGTAAATAGTAAATTTGGATAACAACCAGTGATCAAAGCTGGTGATTACTAACTAATTTTACACTTACCCTAAATAATTAGAAAACTAAAACCACAATTAATTCACTAAATGCTTGTTTATACAAAGATCCAAAGTCCAAACACCCCCTAAGCAGTATGCAACAGAAGGAAATAAACCGTATACGATATTCAAGTATCCAATTTTGTTAAACCAAAAAGGCATCATAAATAATAAGAGTTGGCAACATAGATAGGACATGACCAGTTAGCACGAAAGGGCTATACGAAGTTAAACGGGTTAAAATGTAAGATAAGAAGGTTCTGACCATAAACGGGTCAATGCATAAGTGACACAAATAAAAAAAAACGTGTCGACGGGTTCAACCCGTTCATGACACGTATAACACGTGTTTCTAATCATGTGGAATGAGTTAACACGTGAACACGACACGTTTATAATCTTATAAATAATTGAATATATCATAATAAACTCCTTCCCCTAACCTGGGCTAATGGTAGACTATTAAAAATCTTATGGATTGTAAACTTTGTTCTATTTTTTCTTCTTAGTCATGTTTTATTGTTATTAACCGTGTTAACCTCAATAATCATGTTAAATGCATAGTGGTATTCAACTGCTTACGTTTAATCATGCTAAACATGTTGTGTCGTGCCATGTGTTATTAACCCGGTTATTTAATTGTGTTAAGTGTGTCGTGTTGTGTAACTCACTAGTTAAACATGTGCATGTTAGTGTCTAAGATTTTGAAACCAAGCAAACGCTACCTTATAAAGCTAAAAGGGTAGATTTTAACGCCGCAGATCTGAATGTTCTTTACCTGAAAAAAAAAATACATGACAGAAAAATCAACACCCTAACATAGTAAATTAGTAATAACATTTTCAGCTTAAAAAATTAAAACTTAATGGGAAAACAATTAAGGTATGGATGTATGTTATTCATAAATCATATGATGTGTATACACAAATAGATACATAAATAATTATATATGCATATGGGTATAGGATCAAGATCAAGGGAAAACCCTTCCGAGTTGTGAGGACTTGGAGAACTCGGCCTTGCCGTGCGAGTTTTACCCCCAATTTTTTTCACACCCCTAGATTAAAATGTTAGAAAAAACTGTCCAAAAAAAATGTAGAAAAAAAATTTCAAAGTGTGTTTTTCAACCCCCAGTAGCTGTAAAAAGGTGATACATAAGCAAGACATCACTTTTACAGCATTTACCGCTGCTGTAAATGAAAAAAAAGATTTTTTTATTTATTTTTTTGAAAAAGTTGATTTTTTTTAAAGATTTGTGGTAAAAAAAAGTTTATGGACAAAACAGTCAAATTCAAGATTTCAAACCTAAGGCATACAAAAACATCAAACCCCACAAAGAACAAGAACATTATAGCAACATATGTATGAATGTATGTCAGTCATAAATCATATAATGTGCATACACATATGCATACTTGTTGTACATAATATGCATATGGGTATATATGTCTTATAATTTTTTTTTTTTTTTGTAAAGATTATTGAAAAGATTTGGATTAATCAAAACCCTAACAAAGTAATCACATTTTCTGCTAAAAAATTGAAACTTTATGGGAAAAGAATCAAATTCAAGATTTTAAACCTAACAAAGATAGATATATAGTTGTAAATGCATATGGGTATATATATACCTTATAAAGATAGATAGATTTCTGTAAAGATGCTTGTGAAGATTTGGAGGAATGTTGATAGAACAAAAGAAAAACAGGGCTTCTTTTCTTTGTGGTTTGTGGAATCAAAGGTTGAGGGAAACAGAGGGTTTTAGAGGGAGAGAGAGAGAGACAGAGGGTTTTGGAGAGAGAAAAACAAAGGTGGTAAATGAGGATGTCTGTGCGTGCATCTGTGTGTTGTAAGAATCTGTGTGTGCGTGTGTCGGAGTGTGTGTTTTGTGTTTATCTCTTTACTCTTTATTACATGTGACCTAAAAGTTGGCCAAATAAAAAATAATTTCAAAAGGGTTGATTTAGGTTCCTGTCTTTGTGTAACGGATTTATTTATTTAATAATAATAAGAGTAAATTACGTTTTTAACCCCGTGGTTATATCACTTTTACTATATTAGCCCAAAATAAGAATTTTTAACATATATGCCCCATGATCTCTATAACTAACCATTTTGACCCATAAGTCTAACAATTTTGGCCTCCATGGTCTCTATAACTAACCATTTTAGCCTAGGGATGAGATTTTTTACCGAAATACCGGTACCGCACCGGTACCGTACCGATCATAAACGGTACCGGTATCGGTAATAGATTTTTCAAAATTCGGTATCGGTAAAAAACGGTAACGGTACCGGTATTTTTTCGATAAATACCGGTATTAATACCGAATTTAATAATGAATTCCAAGGGGTTTTTAGGTTGGATTGAAGATGGGATAAATATGCAAAACTAAAGAGGAAAAAGGAAAATGCAAAGTGATTAGCGAGATTAAACCAATATCAAATTTCTTTTGTTTGGTTATTTTTAATCAATTATGATGTTTTTTTAGGCATGTTGGAATTTGGATGTTAAAAGTCGAACCCATGGATGTTTACATTTTGATTTTTTTTACTTCTTTATATGTTTACCTTTTGTTTACATTACTCTATATATTACTCTAGTTCAGTTAATAATGGACGGATGGGTTGCACATGATATTTTTTTAGGTAAAACAATGGAAGACACCAAAGCGGTACCAATGTGGTAAAGTACCGAAATACCGGTACCGATACCGGTACCGTACCGTTACCGAATCTATAAATACGGTACGGTAATCGGTATCCACATTTCCTCAATTTCGGTAACGGTATTTACAGTATCGGTACCGGTACGGTACCGGTATCGTACCGATCTCATCCCTATTTTAGCCCCCATGATCTCTAGACTTAGGGGCCAAAATGGTTAGTTATAGAGATCATGGGAGCAAATATGTTAAAAATTCTTATTTTGGGCTAATATAGAAAAGTGATAAAATCACAGAGGGCCAAAAACGTAATTTACTCTAATAATAATAATAATAATAAAGAGCTTTAAATTGTACAACTATGAAACTTAACGAAATAAATAAATATAGATCCACTTAATCTATATATATATATATAAACATGATAAATAAGGGCTTATGTGTCATGTTATGAGGGCTTGGAAAATGATGTGACATCACCTTAGGCATTCTAGAAATTGGTTTTGGCTCCAAAATTTCGGGTCTTTTTTTTCTTCATATGGGTATACACGGGATCCGGATTTTGACCCGGGTATATATTGTTTCTAAAATTTTCTTTTCGTTCAAGAACACCACAGAACTCCTCTCTATCTTCCCTCTCAAAACCCTAGCGCAGCCATGTCTGAAGTGGAGGTTGCTTGAAGCGGATTTTACGGCGGCGGATAAACACTAATCAAATGATTCTTCTTCACTCCGATTATACCTTAGTCAAATGATTTCTTCATTCGCCTCTCCAAGCTCTGAAACCCTAGATTCACAACTTCATCAACTGCTCGATTTTGTTGGTTTAGAAAACTTCATCAACTACTGTGATAATGAATGAGAAAGGGCAGCCGATTATACTCTTTCATGGTATCACACCTCTCTAAACCCTAGCCGATCCTGCTTCCCCCCTCTCCCTACGCCAGTCCCTCTCTCATCCATTGTCAATCTGATTCGATTAATTGATTCTGCTACTTCGTTTGTTCCATTTTCAGGCTGTTTGATCATCGAGAACTGTTTTATTTGCCATTTTTGACTACTGATACCCTAATTTGTTCATCGGAGGACGTAAGTGACGTTTTCTGGTTTTTAGTTTGATTATTAGGTGTGAATCTGAGTTGATTTGTTGTGTTTTGATTGATTGAGATCAGATGATTGAAGATAACATTTAATTTGATACGATACATGCATCTGTAAGTCTATCCGTACTGATATATGTTTTATTTGTTGTTTGTTTGAATCGGTTTATTGATTCTGCTACTTCGTTTGTTCTGTTTGCAGGTTGTACGATCTAATTGTGTTTTGAGTGTAGATGTTGTTTGACGATCACATTAATTAGGTCTTTGATTCAGATTATGTGATTTTGGTTTTACTTGCAGGCCTTTTCAAAACACACGCGGTTTAACTGGCAGTCAATCTTATACGGTCAATGCTGTTGATCAGCTTCGGGTGAGTGTTTATCGTTACATTGTGATTTTCGAATCATACTTGACAATGGTGTCTTAACAAGTTCCGTTTTTTTGCTCATCCAAAGCTGCAACCGCACTTGCTTTTATTATTTTTTAGAGGTGGAAGGGTATTAGGGTAATTTTTTGTATAAGCTGGAACAATCGGGTCTAGCCAAAACACTTTTTGTAAGTTTTAGATCTTTAATCCATATTGAGCGGCTCGTATGTAAATGTATACTCCTACCAGGATGGAGCTCTACAAGATTCTGAGCTTGATGAGCTGTTTTCGACTGCACCAGGAAGGTCAGTAATCAGTATTTTTTTCAACCTAAAATTTGTATTGATTTTATCCTTCGTGGTCTGTTACATATCGTACTTTTTTGTTTACCTTTAGCAGTTCCTGTTTTAGCGTTCAATTTAAGTATCTTCGTATTACTACTTTGGTCCCCGATTGACGAATTTGTGGTCAACATTTCTTTTGATGTAACATGTAGCAACTTCTAATGAATTACGTTTTCTTCTCGGTCCTTGGGATGAAACTCCTTACAAGAATAGTGTGGAGAGAACCGAATTTGGGGATTTAAGACTTTCTGGTTTTCTTTGTGAAGGTTATCTTCTTTCTGTATGTTTGCCTTGTAATCAGTTTAATATGTTAGTTTTACGCAGGTACAAGTGGGTCGTTCTCTTATTTATAAGACGAAAAGGAAGTTGGGTAAGGGTGGTTTTGGGCAGGTTTATGTTGGTAGGAGGGTGACAGGTGGCAATGGTAGAACGGGACCTGATGCAACCGAGGTATGTTAACACAATAAACCTGCATTGTTTGTTCATGATAACTTATCATATCGAACTATTGTTTTATATTTTTTTTGCTTCCTTTTATAGGTAGCATGGAAGTTTGAGCGTCGTAATAGTAAAGGTTGCAGCTACGGGCCTCCTTATGAGTGGAAAGTATACATGTATGTGTCAAACCCTAATTGTTTCAAAAGATGTTTTTACGTTTTTATTATTTTATAAACTAATATGTGCACATTTATAATGCAAAAATTTCATTGAATGGATGTTATGGTATTCCATGGGTCCACTACAAGGGCCGACAAGGTGATTTCTACTTTCTGGTGAGTTTTGGCTTCATGGCTTGTACCTTTTCACTTCTATGACCAGCTTACTTTTTCTATAGTGTAGCATGATAAAAAAAATCATCTTTCTCAGGTCATGGATATGCTTAGACTGAGTCTTTGTGATGTTTGGAGTTCATTCGGCCAATCGTAAGACGAACAAATATGCTAGCTTGCTTTGCTATTGAGGCCATATCAATTCTTGAAAAGCTTAACTCAAAGGGGTAAGATATATTACATGCCTTGCATTTCAAAGCATAATTTATATGCTTATACACCCGTAAGGAACAGAAGGTTCAATCACATTAGTAATACTATTCTCCAATTTTTAGGCAAGACTTAAACTCCATTAATTAGATAGGTTTCATAAGATGAAAATAGGTGTAGCAAAATTATTGAGTATATCAAAATAGGCCAAAAGTGTGATGATGTAGTTTCTACCTGATAGTTATTTTTTAACCGGTTTGATTAACCGGTTATACCAGTTAATTTATCTATGTATGATTAAGCATTATATAGAACTAAAAAGTTGCATCTCTCTCAAGTAAATCATCCATCGTTTGGTCATTAGACTCAATCTTTACCAATTTTGACTCCCCTGCGCAAAAAGCGAGACCTTCGGACTTTGAGGCGGTTTTTCAATCGCCTAGCGCCCAAAATACGCACTTTTTAAAACTGAGAAGATAAAGCTTATTATAATTTTTTTTTCCAAAATTTTGGAATAAAGCTCATTATCTTGGTACAGCTAGCCAGCATAGGTTCTCTTTTATTTTTAATGTCAAACACTTCTGTTTTACATTGCTGGTGTACTAAAGGATGGTATGTTGAAAATTTGAAATTATAGGAAATAGGAACTCGAGTGCATGGCTTCGGGTCAAGAAATTGATGATTCTTCAAATAATAACAGCTCGTAAGCTTCTACATCTCATATAGTGTGGATATAAGTTATCATAATATGCTACCATGTGTCTGACTTGAGTTTTGTTACAGGCCCAAAAAAGTATACAAGGATCCAGACGATGGGCGTCAAAGATTTTTGCTTGAACTTGAATTTGTCCAGTGCCTTGCTAATCCAACTTATATTCACTGTAAGTTAAAGTTACAATGTAAAATCATTATTATGAAGGACTGTACTAAAAATGATGAGAAATATTTGCAATAGTGATGTGGTTTCTACATTTGAAATTTGGAAACAAAAAGTAATTGATTTGGAACCTTAAACAAATAGAATAAGTGGTATCCATTTATTCTAGGAGACCTTTAAGTCACCAAATGTAGAGGTAGTTTATAGTCAGTTTCTTTATGTTTTTGACTTCTTTTACCCTTTATGAAGTTCAAATTTCTTCATTGATGTAGATCTAGCCCAGAACCGTTATTTTGAAGATGAAGCTTTCATTGGCTACTTGAAGTACCTTCAGTACTGGCAACGACCAGAATACATCAAATATATTATGTGAGTTGTGTTTTGCCTTTTAGTCTAACAATCTTATTATGTTGAATGTTTGTATCAAGAGTCATTCTTTTCAACAGTTTATTAATCTGTTTATTTTTGTAGGATTGTAGGCACATCCGGCTAATAAGATTAGTGATCGGGAGTCATTTGTGTTTCTTAGTTACTAATTTTTAGTTCGATCATATCTCTTGCTATCTCTTATAACCATCCTACTCATGATATCGTATGACATTGTAGACTGGGAGACCAATTGTGTATGGGTTGAGCCGCAAAAGGGAGAGTATGGAGTTAGAAGTAATGTTGAAGGATGAACTTAAGCTCAAAATATCTCTTTCTGGCTGCCCCACTCTCAAAGAAATATGGATGTTACTTTGTTTATGATTTATTAAGCGACTTCAAGGATATCGAATTTTAGGTGTCTGTTAAATCAAAGAGGACTTGCATCTATAACGTTGGATGTGGTAGGGCGTGCTACACCAACTGGACTGAGCTCATGTTACTTTTAGTAAATTGTAAATGTAACATTTTTTTGTCTTTTTCTTGATGTTTTTGTACACGGCTTATAAAGGAAACTTCATACCTAATGATACAATCAACTTTATTACTAATTTATGCAATGTCATTTTATTTGCATTACTTTTATTGATACACGTATGATTAATGTAATTTAAATTTTCCTACCCGGTTTCTACCCGGGTGATAACCTATATCCCATATATATGTGTTTAGTGTGAAAGACTTGATTGGCTGGCACAAGCGTGTTCGTGGGATTGTAAAGTGGAAAAAGCTGGTGTATTCTGTGATGCGAACTGCAGTTTGCGTGATATGGAAAAACAGAAATGATTTGATCTTCAACCGCAAGTCTGTGAACATGACCGGATGAAGGAAGAAATCAAGAATTTGGGTTTCCTTTGGATCAAGAGTTGCTCGACTCTGAAGGAAATGGCATGGGAAGAATGGATATTGCGAATAGATGTAGTTAATCTGTTGTAAATGGTGGCGTTGTAATGCATCTTGGTGTGGGCTAACATATATGTAAATGGTGGCGTTTTAAAAAAAAAAACCTTTTAATAAAATTAAAAAAATATTAATATCCGTAAAATATAGCAACCCGTGGGTACCACGGGGAATAACCTAGTCTTTTTATATAAACACTGACTCTTTACATTAACAAACCGTCGTGCGTGGTGTCTATTGGACATGACTTACGCCACGCCTATTTTTTTTAAACGGCTAATTTCTTTAATCACTTGTCGTCTGTCTGTGTGATTTGAACCCAAGACCTTCCCATTCCTAACCTAGGTGTTTCCAAAGGCTTTGTCTTTGCCAATGGACCACCACCCCATTGGTTTACGCCACGCCTATTATATTGATGAATAAGACACTAACACACCAATGATCTTGGCCTAAAAGGGAGGTGGGAAGTAGGGCTGTAAACGAACCGAACGTTCAGCGAACAGTTCGTGAACCGTTCGGCGGGAAGTTCGTTTTTTTAATAAACGAACGAACATGAACAAGAAATTTCGTTCGATTAGTTAAATGAACGAACATGAACATAGATCTCGTTCGTTCGATTGTGTTCGTGAACGTTCGGTAAGGTGTTTGTGAACGTGTTCGTGAACATTCGTTGATTTGCGTTCGTTTATGTTCGTATATTTATGTTTTAATTGAAGATCTTTGTACTTTCTTATATTTTATTTGTACTTTTTATATTATTAAACTTTTATTTATTTTATTACCCTAACAATTAAACTAGGAAACCCACTTTCACCTTGTTTATGCATCATTTCCCTTTCATTTCTCACTATTTACATCGGCGAATACGGTCGACCTCCGTTCCACAATAAGGGATTCAAGTTCGAGTGCTACTCTCTGGGCCATCTATCTTTATCCTTCGTCACGTTCGCCAAATTTATTTGTGTTCGTTTGTGCTCGTGAACCGTTCGCGAACACACTCATTTCCTTAATGAACAAACACGAACATAAAATCTCGTTCGGTAAGTGTTCATGAACCGTTCGTGAACACATTTATTTCCTTAACGAACGAACACGAACAAGGCCTTGTTCGTGTTCGTTCGGTTCGTTTACAGCCCTAGTGGGAAGTTTTGCTTCTCTTGGAGGTCTTGGATTCAAGTTCTAACAAATGAGTTTTAATACTAACATGATGATACTAACATACTAACTACTAACTCGGTTAGTGATATCCTAACAGTACGCCGTTCAAAAAATAGACCAACACATGATACGGGTGAGAAATAATAAGAAAATAACTATGGAATGTGAATTTTAAATGTATTATATGTCAATCTTTTATAGTTTTAATGTTATTTTACTAAGTCTGTAAAAATAATGTTAAAGCGGGGGCGGTTGATCATGCATAGTGGTGGCATTAAATTGTTAATAGCCAAAAGACAAAGGGGTACGTGCACTAATGGGCCATTGTCCTAATTGTTGAGTGTTATGTGCCTATGTCCAATGCTTAAAACAAAAGTACTAAGCAGTTGGATCCTGACTGCTGAGTGTTATGTGCCTTACGTCTGGTGCTTAAAACAAAACTGCTATGCAGTTGGGTCTTATTTGGAGCAACCTATTTATTCTTACTGGGTAGAAGTAAGGTTGTCTACATCTTACCCTCAAATCATATCTTATTTTTGTTATTGGTGAGAGTTAGTGTGAGTATGATAATGATGTAAATCACTTATAAGATGTTAAATGTAAAGCCATGTCCAGTTAGCCCAAAGATGCTATATCTTATGTTTTTATTTTTTTTATAAGAGCAAATGGTCATATTAACAAATAATAATAATAACTAGTTTTTTTTGTCGTTGCGCGTTGCTGCGAAACCGATCAAATGATAATGTAAAAAAACATGATTTGAAAATAAAGCATGTTGTTTAGAAAGCCAAACCACTAGAACGACTTAGTTTATCATCGTACTATTTTATGTTTCCAAATAAATACTTTAATATAACTACATTTTCGTTTTAACAAAATTTATAACGGAATGTCTTGGAAAAATCAAGCATAACTACATACTTAAGTTTTTAAAAAAGTTATAAACGTAAATTATTAAAGAAGTATCAAATTAATCGATAATATGTGTTCTAAAAAAGAAAAAAGAATTATTAAAAAATGGTATAAAAAATAGATGGTTTTAAAAAAAGGAAAAAATTAAATATATGTTATTAAAAATAAAAAATAATAAAAAGCTATATATTATTATAAAATTAAAATTACTATTCATCGTCCCTCAATAACAATATAATATAATATAATAATAATAATAATAATAATAATAATAATAGTAATAATAATAATAATAATTTGGTCAATGCTTATTTTTATTATTTTTTTTATTAACTTATCCAATATCATGATTTTCCTATAAAATGTAGTAATGATTAATTAATATATGCTTTAGGGTAATGATTTATACATTATTTTGAAATTATTGGGTTAATAAAAATATAGCTTTATATACATGTAGTAAGTTGTTTAGGAATACAAGAACCGGATAAGGAGATAGAAAGTAGACACGTACACGAATACGTGACACGAACCTACACGAAGTTAATAGGTATCGTGTATGGTCTTAACAGATAACATGGACTAAACAGGTAGACACGAAAATACCTGTTAATTTTCGTGTCTAAACAGGTAAAATACCTGTTTACCTGTTTAGTACATGTTAATACATGTTAACAATTTTAATATAATAAAAAATATATAATTTAGTGAGACTATGAGATTTGATAACCTGATCTTATTACTTATCTCTCTAGTTTCCCTAACCCTTCCCGTTCCCATTCCAATTGACATATTAAGAAAAACCATAATTTTTCCCCTTTTCCAGCCCCACTCCCAGCGACACCATCCCAATCACCGGTCATCGAGAAGAAAGACCCATGTGAACTTTGAATTGAAGATTTGAGAAGAAAGACACATGTCAACTTTACATTGTTTTGAATGGATGTTATGAATTATTTAAACCTTTTGTGATTTGTCATTTATGGATTTTGTTTCAAACTTGTTACGAATTATGCGTTTATGCATTATTTAAGCCTATTGTGAACTTTTGGCAACTTTTGTTTCACTAAACAGGTTCCTAGATATGTAATTATTGAAACATTCGTAAACAGCTATTAACAGGTAAGTATCGTGTATACATGTTAAAAAATATTTCGTGTTCGTGTATGGAAAACTGGACACGAAACCTTATCGTGTCGTGTTCGTGTACCAGCCCTAATAGAAAGAGAGTGTAAAACCCGTCTTACCTAATATTTTTTAAACATCTGGGTTTTGTATATATGGATTCTTACAACATATGAATCCATATTATTTTAGTGTTTTATAATAATTTTTATAAATAAGAAACTATTTCTATAAGAAGGATTACATTTTTATATAAATATCTTAAGCTTTTCTCTCTTTTTCTTTTTACTGTTTTCGTCTTGGGCAATTTAATAGTGTGTTGTACACAAAGATAAAAAGATGAGTGTGTACTTCTGAAGAATCCTATGTAACATAACATTATTTATATACGACATCGTACGGTTACCCCTCCTTTCGGTGCTCTTTATAGCCAGGCCCCCAAAAAAGAGAGTAATATTTTAGGAATATAAATGAGGTTTTACATGATACGGGTATGATTAATTAATACTTGGTTTTAAATAGCATAATCATAAAAAAATTATATAGTTGACTGTTAAAACAATATAATATATTTTTTTAACGGTCAACATAATCAATCTCGAACACTCTCGGAGCACCCACTAGACAAACGGAGTACTCCGAGAGTAACCCGAGTCCACCACCAATTTCGGGGAAAACCCGGTAACTCACCAATCTGTAGACACGATAGTGAAATTACCGGTAAAACCCGTTTGTCTCAAGAATCCAACCCAGGTTCGAGAGAAGAAAGTTCGGTAAATGGTTATATAGAATTTTGAGTTATTTGTGAGTTTTGTGCTACGGTGGAGGGGGTACAGCGTGGATGGAAACGGGATGATGTGGATTGATCGGGTACACCGTCACAAACGGAGCGAGTACTAGTACCTGAAAGAACATACTTGTTGTCAACGGCATCATAGTCATTGTTGTATAAAAAATAAAATAACCCTCCCTTTTTACGCTATATATTTCACATTTTATACACAATTAAATTACACATTTTATACACAATTAAATTATACATTTCTTACGATGAAAAACCTAGTTGCCTTCGTGGACTTAGGTTACACACCGTGATCAAACCACGTAAATCTATTGTGTCGTTTACTGTTTTTTGTTTGCTTGTTTGTGTATACTCAGTTTGGTCCTAACAGAAAAGCATTGGAGTGACGAGGAGGAAGTAGCCTTATGCAAGGCTTGGATTCATATTTTTGAATACCAAGATAACAGAAATCAACAAAAAGGTGACTCGGTTTGGAACAATTGGCCAAATCAACTGGAAGTGGAATATATAAATTCTTGAACATTGTAACGGTTTAGTTGGTGGAAGCAAACAAACAATTGACCAAATCAACTGGAAGGGGAATAATTTAAATGTGCAACATAAACGTGAAATAGCGGGAAAATATGGCTCGCCAAGAAATTCTTAGGTTTTTTTTTTCAAATATATTTATATTCTATATTTTTATCTAGTGTAATTGTTTTTTTATTTAATTAATGAAAATGTCTTTTTATTTAAATGATTAGTTTATGTAGTTTTAAATTATAACATGTTAGGATAGTAGGTTGAGCTATAAGATTGTCCCCTCCTGTTTAGGTTAAATTGAGTTGTATTGGGTTAAATTAAGTGACAGTCTTGTTTGATGGTGTGATGGGTGCTTGTTAGTTGTTAGGAGGCTAGGAGAGTGTCATGCCTCTCTACTCTAAAAACATAATTTATATTAGACTACTCGGTACGGGGCTCGTCCCCGGTGCGTCGAGGAGCGGCGACGGGGGGACGTCTCCGTCCTCCCCTAGACGTTGAAGTCGTGCATGTTTCTTCTTTATACCAAACACACACATATACATACAATTACATATATATTGATATATTGAAGTCCATCCTCCACACCCTAAGTTCATCCCCTTAAGGCTCATCCTCACCCCCGCTTACGTGGAAGCCTACGTGACGGACCATCTTTTGAGGACTACTCTCCTCCACACTCATAGTCTTAATAAATAATATTTATGGAGTTCAAGGGTATGTACATATCATAAATAAATGTTGTTTAATTTGTTTGGGAGTATAAATATTATGAATTTGTGACTTACTCAAAATTTTGCAATGTGAATTATTGGTGAATTTGACTAACTTTAATAAAAGCTATTACAAGGATTCCCCATTTTAATAAAAGGCTATTACTTTTAGAAATGTAGGCTTAGAAAACAACCGTGCATAGAAAATGCAGTATGCAAGCAATGCAGGATAGAGCAGCTACAAATGCTCTATTGTTGGATGCGCTAATCAGATGCTCTAATAGATGCTCTAGTACTAGATGCTCTAATATGTGGGATGCGTTATTATGGAGCAGATACACGCTAAATTTGTTAAGCCTTATACAGTTTCCTATTTTACCGTTTTCTTGGTAAACAAGCTGTAAACCCTAATTTGGGTATTATAAAAAGTTGATAGGTCATTTTGTAATTTTTATCACCCAAGAAATAAAATCATAGCCCTAGTTGCAGCCCGTGGACGTAGGTCACATTGACCGAACCACGTAAATCTCTTGTTCGTGTTTAATCGTGTGTGTGTGAAAATAATCCTAACAACTGGTATCAGAGCCAGTTTGGTTCTAAGTTGTTTTTTTTTTTTTTGCACACTGATTAGAAACCTCACACCCCGCAACTAGTTTTCTTTTGCCCTAAGCCACCGTCGTCGTCACCGACGTCGTCCGACGCCGCCCACTGTTCCGGTCGATTGCAGCCAATCAGGTTCTTTGAACAGTTTGTTCAAGCTTCGTGTCTCAAGATGATGTCTGAAGACGCTAAGACTCGTATTTAGAAGTTTGATGGGCAAGACTTTGCATGGTGGAAGATGAAAGTCGAGGACTTGCTGTGTCAGAAGGATCTGTTGCAGGTTCTGACTGGTGATAAGCCTGAGAAGATAAAAGATGATGAGTGGAAGGACATGGATAGGAAAGCCCTTGCTGTTATCATGTTCACTCTAGCTAAGAGTGTTGCCTTCAACATTGTGAAAGAAACCACAGCCAAAAGACTGATGAAAGCCTTGTCTAACATGTACTACGAGAAACCTTCTGCGTCTAACAAGGTATTTCTGATTAGACAGTTGGTTAACAACCGTATGCGGGAAGGTGCGTCTGTTACTGCCCATGTTAATGAGCTTAATACCATTATTTCCTGTTTAACATCTGTTGACATTAAATTTGATGATGAAGTACAAGCTTTACTACTTTTATCCTCTTTACCGGAGAGTTGGTCAGGATCTGTCACTGCCATTAGTAGTTCATCTGGAACTACCAAACTCACATTCGAGGGCATCCATGATTTTATCCTAGGCGAGGATATTAGAAGGAAGAGTACAGGTGAATCATCCAGTTCTTTGCTTAGCACTAAGGGAAGAGGTAGAAAGAAAGAACGGGGCAGTAATCATGGCAGATCTAAATCCAGAGGCAAGAAAGGGAATTATAAACCCAGGAAGGAGAGGCAAGATATAAAGAGCTGGAAATGTAATGAAAACGGGCACTTTAGAAGTCAATGCACTAAATCATCCAAATACCAGAAAGAGATACATTCTGCCACTGCCTCTGATTCAGATGATGCTTTAATTTGTTGTGTTGAGGATACAGTAGAGTCTTGGATTATGGACTCAAAAGCATCGTTTCATGCTATCTCAAGTTCGAGAAAGATGAAGAATCTTAGACAGGGCAATTTTGGTCAGGTAAGGCTTGCTAACGATAAAATGCTTGACATTACTGGGATTGGGGATATTGATTTGAAAACATCTTTGGGTACTGTCTGGACATTGAAAAATGTCAGGGTAGTTCCAGAATTAAAAAGAATGTTGATTTCCATTGGGCAATTAGACGACCAGGGGTACGACGTTCACTTTGGGGGTGGACAATGGAGGGTTGTCAAGAGTAATATGGTAATTGCTAAGGGAAAGAAACGGGGTACTCTGTATATGGTTGAAGTGCCTACACGGAATGAAAATACAGTGGCTAAAGGGCCGAGTCTGTCTAGTCTTTGGCATCAACGGCTCGGCCACATGGGTGAAAAAGGGATGAAAATGCTTATCGCCAGAAGAAAGCTTCCAGAACTGAAGAAGGTCTAGTCTGAATTTTGTGAACCATGCGTATTTGGCAAGAAGAAGAAAGTATCATTTGCCAAGACGGGTAAAGCACCGAAAGCTCATAAATTAGAGCTCGTTCACACAGATGTATACGGGCCCACTCCAGTAGCTTCAGTGGGAGGAGCTCACTATTATGTCACCTTCATCGACGACTCAACACGCAAGGTATGGGTTAAATTTCTTAAACATAATTATGATGTTTTTAATACTTTTATGAAATGGAAAATTGTTGTTGAAAATGAAACTAACTTGAAGGTGAAAGCTTTAAAATCCGATAACGGAGGAGAGTATGTCAGCCATGAGTTTGTTGATTACTGTGCTGAACATGGCATTCGAATGATTAATATCGTCCCGGGCACACCTCAGCAAAACGGGGTTGCAGAAAGGATGAACAGAACATTGAATGAATGAGCCAGAAGCATGAGGATAAATGCTGGATTGCCAAAGACATTCTGGGCAGATGCAGTTAATACTGTTGCTTACTTAATCAATCGAGGCCTATCAGTTCCTTTGGGATACAAAGTCCCACAAGAAGAGTGGAAAGGTGAAGTTGTGAAGTATAACCACCTGAGGATATTTGGGTGTAGTGCATATGATCTGGATCAAGAAAGAGACAAGCTAGATGCAAAAGTCAAGAAGTATACCTTCATTGGCTACGGGTCTGACAAGATGGGTTATAGACTCTGGGATTTGGAAAGCAAGAAGGTAGTTCACAGCAAACATGCTACCTTTAATGAGGCTAAATTGTACAAAGACTTATTTGGATCAAACTCTAAGGTTCAGAAGCAGCAGGTAGAGTTCGAGACAGGAACAAGTAACCAGAAAGCTAGGTCGGTAACTGAACCGATTCCCGAACCTGAAAATGTCGACACAGAGTTTGAAGTTGGTGGTAATAACGAGGAGGAAAACTCTAATAGTGGGAGCTCAGATTCAGAGGAAGAACCGCCCCCACGGCAGCCTGACCAGAATGATCATTGGGTTAAGAGATCCACCAGAGCTACAAAACAGCCACAAAGATATGATCCTTCAGTGAATTACATTCTCTTGACTGAAAATGGCGAACCCGACAGTTACTCTGAAGCAGTCAAGGTGAAAGATTCTCGCCAGTGGGAGAATGTCACAGCCCCCGACCCTACCCCGGGAGCGGGAGCAGCAAGCCAGTCAGATGGTATCGGTGTTTATTTAATATGCATCGGAAAACTTTCATCAGGACCGTAGTTAGGAAATAATTATCAGAGTTTAAAACACCATTTTTATAATAAATAATTGGGATAAAACCCGAGTTTCATTTGATAATACATTTGAAGGGATAAACCCTAATTATTGAAAATCAAGTCTCATTTTTATTTAGGTAACTTTTATAGCCACTTTTCTAAGCTTCCAGTGCTCTCCAGCTGGCTTTTATTGGCTTCACATTAAGTTACATGAAACGCGTTTTAGGAGGGTTGTTACATCCTCCCCACCTTGTTTTAAATCTCGTCATTGAGATTTGGGCTACGATATCTTCTTGGAGTTACGTCAGGTCTTTTAGTTAGTAAAAACAGTTATCAAGGTGTTTGAAGTAGAATAAAGACATAAAGATATCATATAATAATTGGAAATTTAGTTGTCCAAATTAGTTTCAGGAATTGATGAACTTAGAGGAAAATAATACAATTATCAAGGTGACTAAGTTTCACAAATCAAAAGAGAGATGTGAAATGCAATGACTTTTAGAAACAATAGGATTTGATGTCAGAAGAAAACTTACTTTGATTGTAAATTGAGGAAGATTTTAACTCAATAATCTCAAATGGAAATAGAAGTATGAAAAATGATTTGTCAACTATCAAACCAGAAATCAGTGACATTTATTTGAATGGCAGGG
The DNA here is from genome assembly GCA_030545235.1 of Helianthus tuberosus. NCBI lineage: Eukaryota > Viridiplantae > Streptophyta > Magnoliopsida > Asterales > Asteraceae > Helianthus > Helianthus tuberosus. The sequence continues at coordinate 154,392,171 of CM060351.1, forward strand.
ATACACCAAAAATACAATAGAATTTAGTGTATCAGTGTCCTGATACATAATTGTATCAAGACTACTTGAATGATGAGTCGAACGAAAGACGTATGAATTGAGATGATTAGGGTTTATGATTAGCTCAGGCTACAAATTTATACAGACACCGCAAGGTGTTGTAATGATTGAAAGAATTCAATGATTACCGTGACCGAACGAATTCACCGTTCTCGAAATTAACTTAAAGTTTCAATGAAGTGAATCTGGATTTTCAAAAGATAGGATGTTCAAATGAAGGAATAAATGAATATCGTAGGATTGATCAAAGATGAAAGGAATGTTGGAGGTACATTGGAATAGGAATTTAGGTACCTTTATCTTAACACATAATTGTATTAAGACTGGTCTAGGATAATGAATCAACAGAAGATAGATGAATCTGTACCTTAGGTATGAAAATGAAATGAGTTCAAATTTCAAAGAAAACGCCACCGCAAGGTGTCATGATTTATCAAATTATTGGGGTTGAAGACTTTAAACAAGTCTACTATAATCCAAACAAATGAAATTACCTTGAATATGATGATCTCAATTCATCATATGGTATCTTGAATTGAATATATATAGTGAACAAGTTCTAACAATCGAGCTTGGTTTGGACATATTCCAACAATGGATATATGTATTTGATAAGAAATGGTTACGGTGAAAAATCTAGTAAGTAACTTTTGAATAGGAACGGAGTTTTCCAAGAAATTAGTTGACTCGATATCAAAAAGTCAACGTTTTGTAATCATACAGATTATCAGAATGAGTATAACGAAATAATATTCGAACTCGTGAATAAATGATCTTTTGAAGTGAAATCACATGCATAACCAGCAATGCATGTGCGACATAGGAATTTGTCAAGAGATAAGACAAATGAGTGTTGGCTTTATGAAAGAAAAACAAAGACCTTTTATAAAACTTTGATTGGAATCAAAAGTCAACTAATACCTTAGTACAGACAAAACGTAAGGGTGCTTATGTTGGAATTTGCTATTGCTTCCTGTGCCGTAGATATCTATGCGTCCTTCTTAGCTTCCTCTGGTGTTTTAGTCTCGTCGTCGAGTGCCTTAGATAGTTTCGGGCAGTAGGGACGAATATGTCCTGATTTGCCGCAGTTGAAACAGATGTTAGTTTTCCTTCTACATTCTTCCTCTGTATGGCCAGTCTTCTTGCAGAAGTTACAGTGGTGTGTTTTCCTAAACTGGCGTTTTCCTGAATGCTTTTTGTTATAGGTGCTACAGGTATGTTGCGCGATTGCTGGTTTCATTCCTTTGTTCTTATAGGATTTGTCAGAGCGGAATTTCTTATAAGAATAACTATAGGTTGTGGTTTTCTTTCATTTAGGAAGTGGAGTTTTGATACGAATATCATGGCCTCCATTGATACTAGGGATAGGTTTGAAGTGAGGGGTATGCTTACAGCGTATAGTGGGATTCTCGTTTATAGGCACATAAATTTTAATAGTTTCAATGATCGAAGGTATGGCATTAGATATTCCTTGAGCTATTATATTTTCTATAATACTTTTATCCCAAGAATTTTCATTACTGGCCTGAATTTACTGATTACATGCTATTTCCTTTGACATCTGAATTACAAGCATTTTCAGATATTAATATCACAGAACTAAACAATCAATTAGACACGTTTTGTTGCTCATACTGTATTAGCACAACTATAATCATACTTATCAGTATTATGCGTTGGTAGATATATACATATTATATATTAACATTTACTATCATTATATATTTTATCAAAATATAATGAAAGTATATATATTATATTATGTGATGTTCCTTCTCGTCATAGATGCAGGCGAGCTTTTCTTCTATATTATGGGCTTGGTGTCTTACTGATAATAGCTTCTCTCCATATTGTCTCCACTCAGCGATATTTCCAGGGCTCATATCTAGATAGGCATTCGGGATGTACGGTGGAAGTTGCGGTTGTGGCTAGAAATAAGGGTTTTGTATGGAATTCTGAAATTCTCTGTCATTGGCCCACCATCGTTTCCTAAGTTTTAATGCTAATATGGTTATCTTTAAGGTTTCTTTTGGGTTAAATGCGGGTATGGGTTAAGAAGTCATCGAAATAAGTTCTGAGTAATCATGTAGGTTTGTTTCTTCTGTTATATAAAATCTTGTTTTTCTACAGAAGATATTTGTTTATTATATTGTATACACTATCAAGAAATTTTGTTCTGTATATGCATACATATACAAAATTTTCAGATTTCCTATATAATATATAATACTAAATTATTTTTATAAAAATCAAATTATATAACTGATGGTATTAAGTATCCCGTTTATTCCCATAACTTTATTTGTTCTTTTATAATAATAATAATAATAGCATATATATAAATTTCTGTTAAATTTATTGAACATAATATTTTTGAATAAAAAGGGTAAGTCACCAAAAGAAATCAATTTAATCAAAATATAAACTTTCTGGATTTATTAGAAAAATTTTATTTTTAACCAGAGGGTTACATCATATTAGTTGTAAAATATTAAGACTAAATTCTAAATTTATCGTATTTATTTAATATTGTAGATAATATAAAGTTTGGCATTTCTAAATTTGATTCTTAATATATTAAATAGTGAAGTGGTATTCCTGTATTTAGAATACACTAGTTATTGCCCCGCCCGCGTTGCGGGCAATAAGCCGAATATTTCTCTCTCATAACATGTATGTCTGTACAGAGGGCAAAATCGTAATTATATTTTGAACTGGAGGCGAAATCATAATTTTAAACTGAGAGCAAAATCATAATTTTTAGCTAGGGGAAAAACATAATTTCATTTTGAACTGTGGGCAAAAGCGTAATTTTGAGCTGCGGGCAGAATCGTAATTTTGAGCTAGAGGAAAAAACAACATTTTATTTTGAGCTGGGGGCAAAAACGTAATTTTAAACGGAGGGCGAAACCGTAATTTTAAACTGGGAACAAAATTAAACGTGAGTTGTTTAACCGAGGGCAAAAGTGTAATTTTAAGCTAGCGGCAAAATTATAAATTTATTTTGAGCTGTGGGAAAAAACGTAATTTTAAACAAAGGATGAAAGCATAATTTTAAACAGGGAATAAAATTAAATTAAAAATGGGCTGGTCCAATAGAGACTTGCCAAACAAATTTTGAACTGGGGGTAAAAACGTAAATTTAAACAGACGGCAAAACCGTAATTTTAAACTGGGAACAAAATTAAAAGTGAGTTTTTGAATCGAGGGCAAAAGCGTAATTTTAAGCTAGGGGCAAAAGTATAATTTTATTTTTAGGTGGGGGCAAAAACATAATTTTAAACAAAGAACGAAAGCGTAATTTTAAACTGAAAATAAAATGAAATTAAAAATTGGCTGGTCCAATAGGAAAGTGTCAGGCAAGCTGCCTGACACTATTCCCTGAAGTTGTAAATGTATTTATGCGCTGCCCGCGTTGCAGGGCGCTAAACCAAAAATTTCTTAGTTTAATAATATGTACGCATTTATTTCGGTTAGTTATAGATGCTACTTATAACACGATGTAAAAAAAGATACATCGAGTTAACGAAGTAAAGAAAAGCGCTATCATAGTTATGATAAGAAAACATAACTAAAACGATGGCAGGCGTGTAATTTAGAGTTGGTGGTAAAACAATAATTTGTCAGGACCAATTAGCAATGGCAGCCGCCACTTTTGGCCAACCAATTAATTATTCCCACGGGCCATATTTGTTTTGTATGTATTAGAAATAGAAATTGGAAATGGAAATTGAAATTGTATATTATCTAAAGTAAAACCATGTGCGCCTCTCCAGTCTCCACCCACCAATTTCTCTATATCATCTCATCTTCATTATCCTGTACTCTTTCTCATCTCTACACAAAATATCCATAAATTGCAGATTTTAGATTTTAGGGTTTCATCTTCAGCTCATTATCCCTATCCAAAATAACCATAAATTGTAGATTTAGATTCTAGGGTTTCATTTTCACCTCATTTCAGTTCTTCGTATTTAATATTTATATGATCTTGCACAACTAATTTCTTCAATGACAATTTCTCCAACTTGGCCGGCGGCTCTGGTGGCCTCAGATCCTCTTAAACCACTAGCAAAACCTTAAAATTCCGCCGAAATCGTTAAGCGGCTACAGCAAGTGAAGGGTTATTGCATGTCCTCTGTAGTCACTCTCTTTTTGTCTCCCTAGACGTTTGTATCAGTTAAACCCTAGATCCGGCTGGCGAAGCAACTTTTCCGGCAAACTTCCGGCAAGCCGATCTAACCTTGCGTGTCTTGTTTTTGTGTGAATCGGCATCGTTGAAGTACAATTCAACAACATGTAGCTCGTTTCAGGCAATTTTACATTTTCCGAAACCGGGCATTTCCGGTGACGTGGTTGATTGGCGCCGAGGGTCGGAACCGTTGAGCATGCGGCAGTGGTGGTGACGGGATTTTGCTTGCGGAAATAAGAACCAACAGTCATGGGCAAAAATGTAATTTGCTTTGCCGCCCTCGCCGCCCAATGACCGGGTGCCAGGCAGTTGCCTGGCACTATTCCCGGCCATGGGTTTTGTATATGTAGTTTAATACATATATATATATATATATGTGACTCAAAGGTTGTTTAAGAAATGAAAGGGTAAAATTTCTTAAGCTATTTCCTGTTGATATGTATGTGTTACATACATATATTTTAAACCATATAGTTATATAGTACCAAATGTTTTTGTACATATTTCTGTATGAAATATTGTTTGTTTCATTAATACAGGTTATAAAATATAAAATACTTTATATATATTTGCATACTTTCCCTGTGTATGTAAATGTATATGTGCCATATGTAATAAAATATAATATTTCCATAGTGTTATTATGGAAATCCTGTTTTTAATATTAAACAATAAACATGTTTTAAGTATGCTAAGATATTTTAACAAAATTAATATAATTATATTTTTCGTCATACTTTTGAAAAAAATATATATTCAAGTCGAGTAAAATTTTCGGTTATATCATAAACCAGAAAACATATTATTATTTGTATCAAATAATATCTTATATTATGATGTTTCAGAGGTATCATACCTGAATTATGTTATCTTGTATCTTTTATTAAGATATGTTAATATCATAATATTATTATAATATTATAAAACTTATATTGAATTATAATCATATAAATACATGGGTATAATATATATAATATAAGACCTATCATTATTAATATATCGCCTATATATATATATATATATATAATGTTAAACATAGCATAACTGTAAGATACAAATATTGGTCACACATATTTGGAATTCAAAAATTCGTTAAATAACATAAAAATCATAATAGACATATTAAGATTTTATGTTCACAGGATAACACATAAGGTAGGGGTGAGCAAGAAAACCGAAATAACCGAACCGTAACCGAATAACCGAACCGAAAAAACCGAACCGAAACAAAAACCGACGGTTCGGTTTTCGGATTTTTAATAACCGAAAATTTCGGTTCGGTTTTCGGATAAACTTTTTCAATAACCGAAAAAACCGAACCGAACCGATAAGTTACAATCCATATATTTTTATGTTTAAGTTTAAATTGTTTAAGTGTTTAACCCAATGCTAGTAGAAAATGTTAATTTTATTCTTGAATGTTAAGTGTTTATAATAAAAACATTATAACTGAAATGATTTATTATTACCTATAAGATATAACAAAATTTAATATAAAAATTAAATTTAATAAAAACTTTGAAGAAACATAAAAATAGATTAGAAGGTTAGGTGTATTTAAACAACATTAACTAAAGAGGTTAACTATAATAACTTAAATATAAACATATAAAAAGATTGTTATAATATAAATTATACTTTTTATTTTTTGAATCTTACATAATTTTGTTCCAAAAACCGAAATAACCGAAAAACCGAACCGAACCGACGTAAAAACCGAAAAACCGAAACCGAAAAAAACCGAAACCGAACGGTTTTTAAAACCCGAAAACCGACATTTCGGTTTCGGTTTTGATTTTACCCAAAAACCGAACCGAACCGAACCGTGCACACCCCTAACATAAGGTATTAATTTCCTAACATAAATGTTTAAGGTTTAGGTATTAGAAGAAAACCTAAATGGCTTAAACAAGTGGCTTAGTTCTGATACCACCTTCTGTCACAGCCCCCGACCCCACCCCGGGAGCGGGAGCCGCGAGCCAGTCAGATGGTATCGGTGTTTATTTAATATGCAGCGGAAAACTTTCATCAGGACCGTTGTTAGGAAATAATTATCTGAGTTTAAAACACCATTTTTATAATAAATAATTGGGATAAAACCCGAGTTTCATTTGATAATACATTTGAAGGGATAAACCCTAATTATTGAAAATCAAGTCTCATTTTTATTTAGGTAACTTTATAGCCACTTTTCTAAGCTTTCAGTGCTCTCCAGTTGGCTTTTATTGGCTTCACACTAAGTTACCTGAAACGCATTTTAAAAACATTTTATCAGCAAGAAATACTGGCGAGTACATCTCATTTTATAAAACATCAGTTGTTATAACATTACAGTATTAAGGGCGATTACAATGTTTATATCTACACAATTACTAGTTCAGTACGTGTCACTCGACGAATCTGTGGCTATGGTCATATCACACATTGGATACCCGTGCCCAATTGTGAAGGTTATCAAGTACTGTATACATAGCCCATAATACTGGCAGCAATTGTAGAATTACAAAGACTAAATCACTATAATTATAACTGATAAATATTTATAGCTTTGGAAAATATTTGAAATAAGGGCTCACAAACTGTGAGAAAAGAGAATGGACTCACACTTGTAACTTAGGTATTTCTACAGGCTTTCTGGGAATATTATAGCTTCCTGTTGTTTCTGCTGATTATTATTTATTAAAATTAAACAATGCACATGTGTTAGTAAAATAACCCAAATCACATTAACCGTACAACTCGAGACAGAACTCCAATGACTGAGTCAGGCAGAGCCTTGACATGCGTTACGGAGCCCTAAATCGATCGTGTAGGGTAACAAATATGGTTATAATACTTACAACGAGGCAGAGCTTCGCTTATTAGGGGGTATTATTCCTGAGAGTTTTAGATTTAGAGATTCGAGAGAGAAAAATAAAATTCAGAACGATTTGGAATGAGGCAAGAGGCCTCCTTATATAGGCTGTTCGGAGGGAGGGTCGCGCTCCGCGACAACCTTCTCTTCATCTCTAGCGGCCCGCGAGAGCCCTAAAGGCGGCGACAGGCTTGCTGAGTCATTGCATAGGTTCAACACATGTCAGGACACGTGGCATCACAGGTGATCCGCAAGTAATGGGGCCTTGCGCCCCGCGAAGGAGTTGCCTTCGTCTGTCGCGACCCGCGAGCGAAGGGCTTTTCTTGTTTTCTTTGATTTTTATGAATATTAATGTTATTCAGGTCCGTTTCTCACATACGGGTTGTATTTTAGGACGTTAGGGGTATTTTTAAGGGTTTCTAGGAGGGTTGTTACAGAGAATGCTATGAAAGATGAAATGAGCTCTCTTGATAAAAACAAAACTTGGGTTTTGGTTAAGCTTCCACCAGATAAGAGAGCGTTACAAAACAAATGGGCTTTCAGGGTCAAAGAAGAACACGATGGGTCTAAGCGATACAAAGCCCGTTTAGTTGTCAAAGGTTTTCAACAGAAAAAAAGGGGGTTGACTACGATGAGATCTTCTCTCCAGCTGTGAAGATGACTACCATCAGGCTCGTTCTCAGCATTGTAGCAGCAGAGAACTTGCATCTGGAGCAGGTAGACGTCAAGACAGCATTCCTACATGGTGATCTAGATGAAGACATTTACATGGCACAACCAGAAGGTTTTCAGGCCAAGGGCAAAGAAAACTTAGTTTGCAAGTTGAAGAAAAGCTTATATGGTCTGAAACAAGCGCCCAGACAATGGTACTTGAAGTTTGATAACTTCATGGGCAAAAACGAGTTTAAAAGATGTGAGATGGATCACTGTTGCTATCTCAAGAAGTTTGAGAAATCTTATATCATTCTACTGCTCTATGTAGATGATATGTTGATAGCTGGGCCAGACATGAAAGAGATTAGTAAAATGAAGTAATAGATGTCTGAAGAATTCGAGATGAAAGACTTGGGTCCAATGAAGAAAATACTTGGGACGAGCATTATCAGAGATAGGAAAAATGGTTCCCTGAAACTATCTCAAGAAAAGTACATTGGAAAGGTTCTAGAGAAATTCAGCTTGAAATATGCAAAGATCAGAAGCACACCATTGGGAAACCACTTTAAGCTCTCCAAAGATCAATCACCAAAGATCAACCACTTTTGCATCAGCCGTTGGTAGTCTTATGTATGCAATGGTATGCACAAGACCAGATATAACACATGCGGTCGGAATGGTTAGTCGGTTCATGTCTAATCCATGACGAGAACTGATGTGTGCAAAATGCAACATATAAATTACATCAAATGAGGTATAAAACTAACCCTTTTAGTACTAATGTTGGAAAAAGCGTGTTTCTTTCTTCCTTTTGAATTTACATGACTAAATGAGCTTAAAAGAACAAAATGAACAAATAAGCAACCAAAACCAACATAAATACAAGAAGAAGGAATAAAGTGACATGCCCGACCCCTCGACAGCATCCCCAAAGCAAAAACAAGAAGAACAGAACCTGACCACGGGGCTGTGCCCAGCTGGGCATGGGGCATGGCGAGGCCCCGCACAACAAGACAAACCTGCAGAAGCTTATGCGCCCACCACGGGGTCATGCCCAACTCTCCACGGGGCGTGGTCAACTCTTAGATTTGCAGAATTTTGATAGTAAAAGAGTTGACCATGGGGCCGTGCCCAGAAGACACGGGGTCGTGTGGGGCCCTTCGTTGACAATTCCAATTAATGAAGGAAGAGAAGATGATGGCCATAGGCCGTGCCCACTGGACACGGGGCCGTGGCTAGGGCTCTGTTCTGGCTATAAATAGGGGTGCTTGGTTCACTTCAAAGGCATCCCTTGGCAAACCACTACTCTCCTACTTTGCCACCACTCCATCACCACTACAACACCAACACCCACCACCATCATCCATCATCCATCTTTAGAGTGTGTAGTAGTCTCGGGATCCAAGATTGATCGTAAGAGTTCTTGTCAATCAAAGGCCATGTTTGGCTAAACTCTTACATCACTTGGTGAAGACAAGTCTTTAATGTATTACTTTTGATTTTTAATCTTTCGACACTTTTTAATTGGGTTTGTATTAATGACTTTAATAACTAGTTTCTTATGTTGAAAGTGAATTTTCTTTATCATTTCTTCATGATGTCATTGATTTGCTCATTCGTGTCTTTATGGTCTATATAAAGCGCGCTAACTACCTGGAAGGGGGTTAGGAGGGTGGTTTGGTAAAGTTCTTGTCTCGTTCAGTGTATAGATCCTGTGAGGACTTGGTTCAAGCTTACTAGGACCTCCTTCAATGCCCAACGATATTGGATGGCGAGGGTGCGAATAGCTTGAACCCCTCATATGAAAACTACTATTAATACTTTAAACCGGCTTCTTGGGATTGTATCCTTGCTAACTCAAACCACTTAGCCGAGGGTAACGTCACCTTCAAAAGAAGGGCCTACCACTTTTCGCAATAACTTACTTAATTGTCTTTCAATATTCCGACCATTTGGGATTGTATCCCTGCTCACTCAAACCACTGGGTTGAGGGTAACGTCATCTTCAAAAGAGGTGCTTACTACTATAACTAAGATAATCTCTTAAAAAGTCCGAAAGTGAGAAAATCATCAAAGGATACATTAAAGATGAGTTGGATCCTGGTGATTCTATCTTGTCTATCTGTTTTTTTATTTTATTTATCTTTTCATTTTTAGTTTTATTTTCATGTTTCAAAACTTTTCTAAAAAATTTAGATCGATTAGAAGTTGAGGATAAACCAGTATTAAAAGCTCTTGTGTCCTTGGACGACCTCGGTATCTTACTAACACTATACTACGCTCACGATGGGTGCACTTGCCCAAGCGTGTGTTTAGTGTTAGTACAATATCGTGTTTTATAAATTTAAAACTTGACTAATGCGTAAAATGGGCTTATAATATTAACAAAATCATATTACACTTCACGCACACCAAGTTTTTGGCGCCGTTGCCGAGGACACAAGGATTTTAAGAAAGCTTAAAATCGATAGTCTAATCATTTTTCAAAACCTTTTCAAAACTGCGCGCACATTTTTTACTTTTTATGAATTTTTAGCATAACAGTAGTCTGAACACGGGGCCGTGCTCACTGAACATGCCCCCGTGCTGCACACAACTAGTAACAAAATCTTAAGCGCCCAGATACAGAATCTGACCACGGGGCCGTGGTGAGCCTCTGTTTCAGTCTTTTAATTTTGTTTTCTGGTCCCAAAACTCTGTAATCTGCTGAGTGATTCTCATGGATCAATACTCAGGCAGTTACACTTACTACTACGAAGAGGATGATTACAAAGAAGAATATTGTACCATTTGCGGTAACCCTCACTCGGTGCAATATTGTGACCTTTTCGAACCATCCACCTCTTACGCGTACTATGAGGAACCAAGGTATGAACCATCCACCTCATATGCGTACTATGAGGAACCAAGGTATGAACTTCCTAAATCAAGCTTTGATTGGGACACTTATCCCCCTAACCATCACGAAACACCACCAAATATCCTCCCCGAAGCCGAGAGAATCGTACAATGTCTCAAAGATCTTGAACGCTTTAATAAAAGAATCCCGCGAGAGGGAAGATGCAATTTTTACTAAAGAAGTAATAATTGAAGAAGTAAAAATGGAAGAACAACTAGGTGAAAAACCAACGAATGAACCAAACGACGAAAGAGGTAAGTCTGAAAATGATAATTTTCAAAAAGAGTCAACTTTTCAAGAAATTAACCTGTTACCACCTTCTTTCGAAAATCATTGTTTGGTACCCACTCATGCTAAGTTTTTAAAAGAGTTAAACACTAACACTAAAATTAACGAAATAGTAAGCATTAAATTAACAAGCGATCAAACTACGCTAATAAAAGATGATCAATTTGAAATTAATATTATACCGGTTCCATATTTCTTTCAAAACACCTTTATTAGTAATATTACAATTGACAAAGATCTTTGTGTTAATATAATGCCAAACTATATTTTTGAAAAATTAAGTATTAGTTATTTTTCTCCACTTCAAATCCCTATTTTTCTTTCTAATCGGAAGGTAATAAAAAAGACGGGAATAGTTGAGGATGTGTTAGTGCAAACAGACCAAACGGTAGTCCCAACCGACTTCATTGATGATGCTCCACTTGTGTTGGGACAACATTTTGTGAAAACCCAACAAGCATTGATCAAACGGAAGCAAAACAACCTACCCATTCAATTAGGGACCGACAAAAGGTATGTCGATCTTGACTAATCAATGAAATATCAAATTGGCAACGACGACCCCCTAATTGAAGACGAAGTTGAGCCACCCGATACGGAAGACAAAATCAACCAACTTGTCGAAGAAGAGGTCGCCATTGAACAAACCTTTCTAGTTCTCGACCAAAATAATGAGCAACCAAATAAGGAGTCTCCTAAAGACCCACCACTTGTGTCACACCCCAACCGATGGCGGAATCATCGAGGCGCGACACTAGGCGAACCAGATTGCTCAAGAGAATCCATAACAACTATTCATTACCAATATTTATCACGTTTAATATCCAATACTATCAAACAAACATTCCAACAAACAGTCAAAACAGATATCATGTCTCTCAAACAAAATAAGTCCGACAACCTAGATTTTATTTGCAGGTTTCTAGAATTCGTAATCCATTGCAGCAAACAGACCATCAACCTGTCACATACATTAAAATAAAGTCAATACATAAAGTAATGGTGAGTACACAAGTTTGGATAGATATAAAATAAAAAGCGTTTACGCATAACCAACATGTAACACGTAACGAGCGAAGCATGTAACTACCAACAATGATACAACCTAACCACGTGACTGCGAGTAGGGTATGCGCGACACATGTTCACCGAAGCGAACACGTGAAGTAAAGTATGTGATCCTTAGCAACCCCTGCCTAAACAGGTGCTGAGTCCAAACTATAGTACTATCATTGCTAAAGGCGGTCTGGGAAGAACACTGTGTAAGTGTAGTAATAAGCATTCAACAAATCACGTATAGCATGCGGGAGCGGTTAGGGTTTATAAATTGTTTGTGTTGTGTGTTTTGTTTTGATAGAGAATGTATGTAACACCCAAAAGTGCGTTAAACGAAAATGGGTTCGAGTATACTCACTGTGCGTGTCTTAATCAAGAAACACGATCCTCAATGGATTGAAGGGAGCGCCGGATCAGCCTGCGTATGGGAATAGAAGCATGAGTCCTCCAAAGTGCTGGTCAAAAAGCGGAGTGTCGGTGGGGAACAGAAGCTTCGTACGAAGGTGGGTCTTCGCACTTGTGCAGCTTCCGTTGTCCAAAATCGGGTGTCTTCGCGTCTGTCTTCGGGAAAATCGAGTACTCATCCCTCCAACCCTAAGCTATTGGATAAACTTAGAGTAGAAGAGGTCTTTGTCGGAGTCACAGATTGAGAATCGGGCTGTTAGGTGTGAAGTCAGGGCCTTCGTACGAAGGCAGTGCCTTCATACGAAGCTGGCTTCGCGCATAACAGTCCAGTTCACAACCGTGGATGTTTTTGGCGTTCGGAGCTGTGTTTTCGCTTGAATCGGATGTATGTTCGAGTCTAATTCCAGTCGGTTTCGACACTACCTCGTTCCACTATACAGTGAACGAAATACCTGCCGTTTTAGGTCCGTTTTTAGTGTAGAAATCAAGTTTAAACGGGTTTTTAAAGAGTTTCAACTTAGATCTATCACTTGGTGACTATGAGATCTTCAGATCTACAACTTGGGAAGCCAAAGTTAAACCCAAATCTCCCTTTCAAGTGTAGATCAGTTGTGAATGAAGAAGAGTTGATGAAAAAGATGAAGTTTTTTTGTAAAAACAGAGAAGTTATGAAGAAAAGATGAAGTTTAAGTGAAAAAACTAAAGTTTGGATGAAATCAAGGTGATTCTTGTGGAAAATCGAAGCAGAAAACATTGTATAATTGAATAAAACTGTTAAATCTTACTTGAAACGGTCGGACAACAATTCGGCAAAGTTTCGGTATGAAATCAGCAAGTTAGAAATGAGAGGAGTGTGGCTGGGTATTTATAGAGATGGTAGGTTCGCACAACAAGTCCTTGTTCGAACCAGCTGCCTTCGTATGAAGGTAGTGCCTTCGTACGAGGTTGTCTGGCTTCGTACGAGGGAGCTGTTTTGCGGGGAGAATTCTCATTTTAGCGTGACATTGAGTTCTGGGTCGCATTGCGTTTCAGAGTGATAAATCGAGTTATGCGAGTAGCGTTGAGTTTGCGTTGGGATAGCGTTTGCGTGTACAATCCATAACATATAGAACACACAAAAGTAAAGCACATAAGAACACACAGCATAACATTACTACTACTAATAACGTTTGCAATTTAGAGTTTTTTATCGTGGTAGGCGAATGCGGAGGCGCATGGTAACCAAACAAACACACTCGGCAATTTAAATAACACAATTCTCTGTGATTCGTGTTGCGTTAGCGTTGCGAATATAAAGTGTCTAAACGTGTAGTGGTGCAGTGTGATGAAAATGTATTTAGTATAACATAACCCTTTATTTATATCGAATTTCAGAGTACAAAGCGGTTACAAATCGAAGCGAGTGACAATCCGAAAGGTCGGGTTGTTACAGTCACCCCAACTTTTGGGAATTTCGTCCCGAAATTAAGTAGTGGTCGTAACAAAGAGTTGTGGATATCTAGCTTTCATATCACTTTTGAGTTCCCAAGTGAACTCGGCGCCGCGTTTGCCTTCCCAGCGAACCTTCACTATGGGAATGCGAGAGCGTCGAAGTTTCTTGGTCTCTCGATCCATGATTTCTACTGGATTTTCCACAAAGTGCAGAGTCTCATTCACTTGCAAGTCTTCGAGAGGTACATGGAGATTCTCTTCGGCTAGACACTTCTTGAGGTTTGAGACGTGGAAAGTCGGGTGTACGTTGCTGAGTTCAACCGGTAATTCGAGACGGTAGGCCACTTTGCTAATTCTTTCCAGAATTTTAAAGGGATCCACGTATCGTGGCGCTAGTTTCCCTTTCTTGCCGAATCGGATCACCCCCTTCCAAGGTGAAACCTTTAGGTGTACGTGATCGCCAACTTCGAGCTCAAGGGGCTTGCGGCGTTTATCGGCGTAGCTCTTTTGACGACTCCGAGCTTTCAGAAGGTTGTCTCGTATCTAGAGAATCTTGTCTGTCGTTTCTTGTAATAACTCAGGACCGGTGATTTGTGCGTCTCTGATCTCGTGCCACACAATAGGAGATCGACATTTTCTACCATAAAGTGCCTCAAAGGGTGCCATCTGAATACTAGCGTGATTATTGTTATTGTACAAGAATTCTACTAAAGGTAAATGCAAATCCCAATTACCACCAAAATCTATAACGCATGAACGAAGCATGTCATCAAGGGTGCTGTCACACCCCGACCGCGTAAAACAACAAATCACAGCGGAAACGTCGGGGAGTGGAGCGACAAAATTATTGTTTCAACAACCATGGTAATTAAAGTTTTGTATTATTGATTAAAGTGTTTACATTGTCTTATGAATTAACGAAAACACAACATAATTAACTGTCTTTTAAGTCACTAAGGCCCAAGTCCGCCTAAGTGTAGCACAAACATCATCATGCATTAGCACCTGAAACACATGCGAAAATAGGTACGTCAGCATAAAAATGCATGTGAGATACATAGGTTTTGTTTATGCAGGATTCATGACTTGTAGTTAAAAGAAGTGTTTAACAAAAATGTAGTCATGAGCCGTGTGAAATGTTTTCCTTTATAAAATCATTTAAAAATCAATGTGAAAATCAGAAGATGTAAAAAGGATAATGCATGGTTAAATGAATAACCAAGTATAAATGAATTTGTCTAAAATGTGTAATTTGTAAACAATGACGTGTCTTTGTATAAAATGTTTCATGTCTTGTCGAAGTGGTTTAGATAACGCTACAATGTGTAATATAATAAAAGCACTTATATATAGGAAGTACCAGCGACGTATCCACAATTCTTTTATCATATAACACATAGCCTCGTTATATAAGTCACTCATCAATAATCAACCAAAATGTCTTGTTTAATACCAAATGTCAAAATGTTTATGCGTAAACCATGTTCAATGTCACGTGTAAAATGTGTCATGTATACCCAAATGTAATGTATAGCAAGTAGAAAGTATCTACTCAACTATATGATAATGCAAATGTGAAAACAAATGTCATGTATGGTGAATAAATAGTATTTACTCAACCCCATAGGAAAATGTACAAAACAAAGTTTTTGAATAAACCTAAGTTTAAATCAAATATTATGTTTTGCAGAAAATGATGCTTTATAGATACGAACATTTATGCAGTAATGTTTAAAACGCATACATTCAAGCCTTGCGACTGTGGCGACAAACCCTTAAACAAATTAAAGGTTTATCTAAATTATGTATATCGGATTCTGTCATTCCCAACTTCCAAACAAACCTAGGAAGTCGGAAACGGGATTTGTCAAGTCCTATGGTACCATTACATACTACCGAGCGGCATGATCAGTGTTAATGAATGTATTATTGTCCCGTTAAACATACCAAATGTCATACCAATGTAAGAATGCTAAATGAAAACCATGTACTAAGTATGCTAATGTAAACATGCTTAGTAGAAATGTTCATGAAATCAATGTGCTAGCATGCTAAGTAAACATACATAGCAAAAATGTTTATGAAATCAATGTGCTAGCATGCTAAGTAAACATACATAGCAAAACATAGTTGAAATGATGTACTATAGGTGTACTAGGTGAATCTAACATGTTTATGTCATAAAAGCATTGAAAAGCACGAAAGTAACAAGTATGCACATGTGTATCACTCCAAAGTAATTGAAAGCGGGAAAAGAGGGGACTATGTACTCACTTGGGATTGCCTAATAGTCTTGAGAATAAGACCAATTTAAGCTCCAAGGATCACGAAATCAAACGGCACCTTAATATAGGTAACTATGTTAATAATCGGATCCTAAATCGGAAGATAGGATACAATGATGTTCTATAAATCAAATGAGTGTTTGGACTCATATGGTATGATTTAATAGAGCTAACATTCTGATTTGGAAGTCTACCTAAGTGCTTTTGACCCGTTACAGCAGTTTAAGCTACTATAACGCGTCGTTTGCGTAAAACTAAGGTCGGATGGTTATCTATGTCCTATGTTAAGTCTTACATGCCCAATTATGCCTAAACATGTTACTAGATTAGATTATATGTCAAAAACTTGATCACATATGCAAAATACGGATTCATGCTTCAAAAGGGCGTTTTGGTCATTTTCTATGGGCATGTAAACTACTTAACGGATAACTAACCAACCTATGTGATCATAAGGTATAACCTCAGAGGTTATTCCCTATGCAACTATGATCACTAATCATGCTTGGTCGGATCCTAATGATCGACCAAACGGGTCGGGTTCGAAAGTGTAAGCGGTTGTCGAGACCGCTTAACTTACGACCCTAAACAAGCACTAAACTAGTAGTGACGAGTTAAACATGTCAAAACATGTTTAACTAACTTAGAAAACTGATTTGGTATCAAAACAAAGTGTTTAGATACCTAAAAGTAGTTCCGTTGCAAAATGCGCGTTAATACGCATTTTGACCGAAACTTTGACTCGTCACTACACCTAGCCAACGTGGTAATCAGTAGGTATAATCGCTGAGGATTATAACCATCGGGATTACAATCATGTTGCAAAGTTCAATTGAACTTTGACTTTACCAATTGATGGTCAAAACCGAAAGTCAAACTGTTGGTCAAATAGTTTGACTTTCAGCTCTACAAAGCTGAAAATCACTACAAGCCATGAAAGAACACTCACTTGGTGTTCAAAGGCTAGAAGGATGATCTTAGAACTCAGGTAGGTGGCTCCCTTGCAGGGATTCCTCCACTTAGAGTTCCAAAATATGAATGAGCAAAGAAACAAGAAGATGGCCATGCTATTTATACTTGTAGATGAGGAACAAGATCATTACAAGTGTTTGTTTGGCCACTAAGCAATGAATCTCAGCCATACATGTGTTAAGGGACAATTAAGATTACTTGGAGAAGTGTTAACTTGTTCCCAAAACAAAAGAAATTGCATACAAGGGCCTGAAGTTGCAAACAACAGCTGAAAAACAATGTTCTATCGCTGGGCCTTCTGTCGCGCCCCGCGTAGGAGATAGGGCAGGTCTACGTGGCCCGCGACCTCCCTGCAGTTCAGCCAACAGTTTCAACTTTGATAGTTTTGGTCCCTGCACATGATTAATCTCATTTTTGGCACTTTTTTCCCCGTTAAGCCATTTTCAAGGCTCTACAAGGTATTAAAAGTATAGGGGACTCAAAATATGCTTGGAAATATCTCGGATGTCGGTTCGTTTGGTCGTACGGTTGCGTTATTCGTCTAATTACGACGAAACTCGAACGGACGCGAAAACGATCCAAATTACGCGATGAATGGTATTTTTGCATTCCGATCACTAAAATAAAATATTTTAGTGTCTACAAAAATTTTTGGATGCCCGGATGAGCTCAGAACGTGAGATATGCGCGTAAATGCAAACTTACGCCGTTTTTGACACTTTTAGTCCCTGTATGATCAAATAAGCGTATTTTCGCACACCGAACTGCTCAAAGCTTATTTATAAGATATGTTAAGGTTATTTATGGTATGTTTAGCTTATGATCATGTTCTGGACTATATGTCACCTTACGAAACGACAGACTTTCGCAGTTTGACGCAAATAGTCCCTGCGAGCGATTAAACTTATTTTTGCCATACCTAACCCTTTAAAACTTATTTCTAAGTTATGCAAAGGTTATTTAAGGTATGTTAAGATTATGTTGCTGTTCTGGAGTGTTTTTCGCGTTAAACTGATTACGTTTACGCATCAGTTTGCGTATAACTTTCCAGAAAGCAATATAGAGTTCAAAATCGATCAAAAATCAAAACGAGCAAAATGCCAAACATAATTAAACAAATATTGGGATCAAAACACATTGTTTTATTGATATTTAAATTGTTCCAAGTTTGTACAATAATTACACAAGCATAGCTGTCACAGGTGCGGATCGTGCGCTAAGTCTGACCGTCGGTCTGGGGATTGAATGCGGTACTGAAATTGAGAGTCGTACCAAGAGCGGATTGAAATGCCTCCCAGAGACATGAGGTAAAACGACCATCGCGGTCAGAGATAATGTCACGAGGTGTCCCGTGTCGATAAATAACTTCGTCGGTATTGATTCGTGCTATCGTGGGAGGATTTCGTAAGACGATCAACGATAACCCAAATGCTATCATGACCAGAAGGTGTTCGAGGTAGTTTCGTAATGAAATCCATGGCTATACTCTCCCATTTCCACATCGGGATCTCGGGTTATTCGAGTAAGCCAGCGGGTCATTGATGTTCAGCCTTAACTTTCGAGCAAGTTAGGCACTTTGAAACGTACAGAGCGGTATCCTTCTTCATGCCCAGCCACCAGTACCTGGAACGAAGGTCCTGGTACATCTTGTCGGCACCGGGGTGAATGGAATATCGAGATTCGTGGGCTTCAGTCAGCAATATCTCCCGAAGGTTATTGCGACTGGGGATCCAAATGCGGTCGAGATAATAACAGATACCATTCAATTTAGTCACTAACTGGGTTTCAGCACCACACTTCATTTCCTCTTTCAAAGTATTCTCAATGAAGCAGGCGTGTTGAGCGTCGCGAATTAGGGCTTCGAGACATTACGAATGCTATGCACATAGCTTCATCAGCTGAGAGCATCGGCTATAACGTTGGCTTTGCCTGGGTGGTAGCGTATTTCACAATCATAGTCGTTGAGAAGTTCGACCCATCTGCGATGGTGCATGTTCAGTTCTTTCTGGTTCAAGATGTGTTGTAGGCCCTTATGGTCGATGAAGACCGTACACTTGGTACCATAAAGATAGTGTCGCCAAATCTTCAACGCAAAAACAACTGCACCGAGTTCGAGATTGTGGGTAGTGTAGTTCTTCTCGTGGACCTTGAGTTGTCGAGACACATACGCGATAACCTTGTCTCGTTGCATAACAACACAACCAAGACCTAGATTAGAGGCATCGCAATAAACAACGAAATCGTCGTTTTCGTCGGGAAGTGTAAGGATGGGAGCATTGCAAAGCATCTGCTTGAGAGTTTGAAAGGCTTCCTCAAGTTTGGGTCCCCAAACAAAAGGTTTATCCTTCTGAGTTAAAGCGATAATCGGTACAGAGATTTTTGAAAAGTCGACAATGAATCAACGGTAATAACCCGCCAATCCAAGAAATGAACGGATTTCGGATGGAGACTTCGGTGTAATCAACTCTTAACTGCTTCAATCTTCGCAGGGTCAACGTGAATTCCTTAACTGTTAACGATGTGACCGAGGAATTAAACCTCCTCGAGCCAAAATTCCTTGGAGAAGCTCTAGAACCAAACGAAGATGTTGCGCGTGTCCGGCTCTCGACTTCTAGAATATAAGGATATCATCGATGAACACAATGACAAAACGATCCAAGAAGGCTTTGCACACACGGTTCATCAAGTCCATGAAGACCGTGGGTGCGTTTATGAGACCAAAAGGCATGACCACGAGTTCGAAATGGCCATAACGAGTACGGAAAACGATTTTCGGAATGTCTTGCTCTTGAATACGCAACTGGTGATAGCCAGAACGTAAATCAATCTTTGAGAAGCACGTAGCGCCTTGCAGTTGATCAAATAAGTCGTCGATTCGAGGTAGAGGGTAGCAGTTCTTGATAGTAAGCTTGTTGAGTTCCCTATAATCGATGCACATTCAGAACGATCCATCCTTCTTTTTCATGAAAAGGACGGGTGTGCCCCACGGTGATGTGCTAGGGCATATGAAGCCTTTATCAAGCAATTCCTGGAGTTGTCTAGAAAGTACACGCATTTCGGACGGAGCAAGGTGATAAGGAGCTTTTGCAACAGGGTTAGCACCAGGGATAAGGTTAATACGAAAGTCAATATCACGAGTAGGGGGTAGACCGGGTAAATAGTCAGGAAAGACAGTAGGAAAATCACGAGCCACAAGTACTTCTTCCATCGTCTTCTTTTCCTCCTTCGCTACTACAATGTGGGCTAAGAAAGCCAAGTATTCCTTGCGGAGATACTTGCTTGCTTGAATACACGACATAAGTTTCAGTTCTTTTGAGGCTACTTCGCCATAAACACATAATTGATCACCGTTTGAAAGAGAGAAATGAATCATCTTTTCGAAACAAACTTCAGCACGATTTTCACGAAGAAAATCCATGCCTCTATGACGTCGAAACTACCAAGTTGCATAGGGATGAGATCAATCGGGAAGATATGATTGTTGAGTTCGAGGGTACAATCACGGAGGACGGAGCTGACGGTGACGGTTCTTCCGGTGGCAACTTCCACGTCGAAGGTCGTTGGGAGGTTAGCGTGTTTACGTTTTAAAAGCTTTTCGAATTCAAACGATACAAAATAGTTATCGGCTCCAGTATCAAACAAGCAAGAAGCATAAATACCGTTAACAAGGAACGTACCATTGACAACATTGTTATCAGTCTGAGCCTGGCGGACATTGATATTGAGGGTTCTTCCACAGGCTGCTTATTGCGGCTCTTGTTTCACAACACTGTGCGGGCAGACATTAGGAAAATGATTCGGGTCACCGCACGTCTAGCAGACACGTGTATTAGCAACTTGTACAGGAACTACTGGGTTACCCTGAGGAGCAAGTGGTTGAGCGGGCGATGCTGGAAGAACCTGAGGAGCTTGCTGGCGTGGGCCTGGGCGGCAGTGAGCCGTGAAATGCCCATAGATATTGCAGTTTACACAGAAACGACAGTTGACCCCTGTTGGATGATGATAGGTGCAAGTAGGGCACAGAGGGTGAGTACCAATGTATGCACGCTTAGCAGGTGGTGCGTTAATAGCAGCAACTGGATGATTCTGGTTGTTGGGCGGTGCTATGACTACTGCGTTGTTCTTGCTGCTCCTTCGCTTGCGACTTTGACGCCTAGACTTTGAACCTTGAGATGATGCATTGTCAGTACTGGGAGTTGCAGTAGCCTGGCTGAGACTTTTGGTCTAGGTTTTGAAAGCTCCAACCAAGACTCGCTTGTCGTTGATCCCAGCTGCGAGTTGGTAGGTTTCCTTGACAGTAGTAGGTCTCGCTGCCTGAACAAAATCAGCTACACAATTGGGAAGAGCGTGAATATACTTCTTGATAGTCTTATCGGGTGTGTCCACCTGACTGGGACAGATAATGCTCAACTGTTTGAAATGGTCGGTGAGACCAGCGTTATCACCTCCGTCTTGCTTGATGTTCCAGAACTCATTCTCCAGCTTCTGGACTTCATGGGGAGGACAAAATTCTTTCATCATGAGCTCCCTGAGCTCCTCCCATGTGAGACCATAAGCTGCGTCATTATCGCGCCTGTTGCGCTCAACGGTCCACCAATCAAGTGCCCTTGACTGGAAGACTCCAGTAGCATACACAGTGCGGAGGTTTTCAGGACATCCGCTTTGACAAAAGGTGACTTCGATCGCATCAAACCATTGGAACATTGCACTGGGTCCATCTTCACCAGTAAACTTGCTGGACCACGGGCTTTGAATTGTTTAAAGCTGAACGAGGCTTTGGGCGCTTCATTCTTTGCATCGATAGAGGATGTGTTGTTATTGATCTCGTTGACGATCTGGTGGATTACCTTGGCCACAGGAGAGGCGATTCGTTTGTCAGCATTGTTCCTCTGAGCATTTCGGTGAGTATGAGAACCAAAAGAAGCCATTGTCGAGTAGATGGCTTCATAGAGTTAGACGAGATTCGATTATATAGGGTTTCATTCGAAAAGTTTCGCGTTTTAACAACCCATTTATTATTATTATTATTATTAATATTGTTATTATTATTATTATTGTTATTATTATTATTATTATTACTATTACTATTCATGTAAAGCTCAGGAACACGTAGGCACATATTCACATATACACATAATTCACATAGGCACGTATACACATAAGCACGTATGAGCACATAGTTCACGTAAACACATATTTTTGAACGTATTCACCTACACATTTTGCACGTATTCACCTATATTTCAAGGACGCATAGCGCGATCGAGTTATGCGTGATGTAGCGTATATGATCACACACTCTCCTGGGCGTAATGTAAGCGAAATATAAGCCGGTAACATAAGCGAGGACTTTAGCGTATGGAGCTTCTTAGTTTGTTCGCGATTAGTTAGCGTTTTAGATTACAGACGTTGTGCGAGTTGTGCGTGTTTTTGTAAAGCAGAGAGCGGAAAGAGAGAAATCAAAACCATAATTCGTAAATTTTAAACACATAAACATAATAAAATCGATGACGCGTAAAAAAATAGGTGATTGCAGGCTAGAAAATAAATGGAGTGCCTTGGGTGTTAGGCATCTACTACCCAAAGTGATTCGATTATTCACA
Source organism: Helianthus tuberosus (assembly GCA_030545235.1). Classification (NCBI taxonomy): domain Eukaryota; kingdom Viridiplantae; phylum Streptophyta; class Magnoliopsida; order Asterales; family Asteraceae; genus Helianthus; species Helianthus tuberosus. The sequence continues at coordinate 154,414,870 of CM060351.1, forward strand.
ACAAGTCCGAGGACACGCTTTGGCCTAATAGACTATGCTCTCACAGCAACGCGGTGAACGACATGTATCCTTCCAGTTACTACGTGACTCGAGCCATTGGAACAGTCGAGACTTTAATGAGATTTGTAAAATCAAAGTAGGGTGTAGAACGTATCATTAAGATGTGGGTTTCACCCCTAACTTAACAACTTCGCTCCTAACTGTGGTAAACCATGAGATAGAGATGGAGATTGTCGTCGAGATATGGATGTCACTACTAGCTCAACGAAGGATTCTCGTGCTGAGAGTAAAATACGCGGGGTAAGTGACCTTATCGAGAGTTCTTGGTTTTCACACCTAATCTCGACACAATTACTCGTTTGTGTTATGCGAGCATTTTCAAAACATGTGTATTGTGTTAGCCTTAGGAAAGGCAAAAAATAGTTTTCAACCATAGGAAAGGTGCCTTCGTACGAAGCTGTGCGTGTGGGTTCGTACGAAGGTGTAGCATAGCAGGTTCGAACGAGAGTATCACAACATGTGGGTTCGTATGAAGCCCCAAGTGGGTTCGTACGAAGGGTCTGTTGGTACTTAGACTATAGACTAGGTCCATTCTACACGAATCGACCTAATTCCCTATAGTTAAGCTCTGATACCAATCTGTCACACCCCAACCGATGGTGGAATAATCGGGGCGCGGTACTAGGCGAACCAGATTGCTTAAGAGAATCCATAACAACTATTCATTACCAATATGTATCACATTTAATATCCCATACTATCAAACAAACAGTCAAAACAAATATCATGTCTCTCAAACAAAACAAGTCTGACAACCTAGATTTTCTTTGTGGGTTTCTAGAGTTCCTAATCCATTGCAGCAAACAGACCATCAACCTGTCACATACTTTAAAATAAAGTCAGTACATAAAGTAAAGGTGAGTACACAAGTTTGCATAGATATAAAATAAAAAGTGTTTACACATAACCAGCATGTAACACGTAATGGGCGAAACATGTAACTACTAACAATGATACAACCTAACCACGTGACTGCGAGTAGAGTATGCGCGACACATGTTCACCGAAGCGAACACGTGAAGTAAAATATGTGATCCTTAGCAACCCCTGCCTAAACAGGTGCTGAGTCCAAACTATAGTACTATCATTGCTAAAGGCGGTCTGGCAAGAACACTGTGTAAGCATAGTAACAAGCATTCAACAAATCACGTATAGCATGCGGGAGCGGTTAGCGTTTATAAAGTGTTTGCGTTGTGTGCTATGTTTTGATAGAGAACGTATGTAACACTCAATGGATTGTGTCACACCCGGAATATTGCGGAAGCATGATTATGGTGTGACTTTCTTAATATCATTGCATTCAATCATAACAACAACTATATCATAAAAACCATTGATTTGTCATCCATTCAATAAGTTTAAAAACATAACATCATTGTCTGAAACATAGACTTCAAATTCAAGTTTTACAAACCATACGAATTGTTTAGGAGTTCACTAAGGACTCGACAAAAGATATTTAATAAAACCAGGATTTGGGAGGAGTGTTTGGTCCAGGATAGGACACCCTAGCCAAACCCTAAGACCATGGAAGACATCTTTTATTCTTGACATAACTTGAAACATGCAAACGCCCCCCAGATTCACATCTAATTCCCTGAAATACATGTAGTTTGAAAACATCAACAAAAGTTGAGCGAGTTCATGTGTTTGTTTGTGTGTATGAATAAAACCTTTGTAGTCATTGTGTGTATGTATGTTTGTAAATCCTGGTATGAAAGCAAAACAAGGAAACATATAGATTAATGGTTTGCAAGGCCATTAACATGCGTGCAACGGCGTAGGAAGGCTCAAACATAGCAGATTTGTACCGGGCCTCTGGCTGTAAGACATAGTCACCTCATGGGCTGTCACACCCCGATATTTCCACGTATTACCGGTGGGCCCGGTGGGGAGTATCGTGTCGTAGTTGATATCATCATAGTCAAATAATCACAGTTAATGCACAGCGGAAGTCTAAAAGTAATTTATACAAACCGATTCGAAAGTATAATAAAATATTACACAACGGTTGTATATGTATCCACAGGCGGATCTTAAAACAGAAATATAAACATTGTTCAAGAGACTTTAAACGTTTAGAACTTGCAAGATTCCTTATTAATGCCCCGAGCTCCCAGCCAATTACGTACAGTACCTGCCACTTAATATTTTTGGAAAATACGTCAGTTTACACTGGTAAATACAATTAACTGACTCTTTTGAAAAGTGTTTATGAAAATTGATTTAAATGCACAAGGCACAAATATTCTTTTATAACTTGGGACAATTATGTTAATAACAATCTTGTATCAGAATTACACGGTCATTAACCCCCAATGTTATTTGTTATCAAGCAATACTGATTAAAACGGGATTATGCAATTTAATCATCTCCGATTAAAAGGTTTCTACACCCGACCAAGCGGTAATAATTTACGGTATCCCAAGCCCGTATAAGGGAAAATAAGTTAAAAGTATTTACCTGAGCTAAAATGTAAATTATACTCAGCCGTATATTCTAATCAGCAAGTGCAAGTACTTCTACCGGGGCTCTCAATCTGGAACGATGGTTTTTATTAACCTATTAGATTCCTAACGGGTCTCATTTAAGTTGTAACTTAGACCGGTTAGTTTTAAGGGAAGGTTTACGGTTCAAAATGCAAGATTAAGCGAAGACCGGATTAGAATGTGATTTAGACCCGACAAGTATGAAGACTTGTATAATATAGGTAAACTAAACACATTCTGGATTTTGAAGTGAAAATGATAAGGTTTGACCCGTTTCGGTCAATTTATGCAAACTCATTACATAAACCGTACCGAATGTGTATATGCATAAAGGGTAACAAAATGAGTCATGTACAAGTTCCATAAGTTAATATGCTTTAAATATGTTGTGGTATCAGTAGGATATCTTCCAGTATGCCCAAATCGAATTTAAAACCAATTTAAGCCCTGTAAGGGTATTTTGGTCATTTTAAAGTTTATAAAAGAGGTTAAATAGTAATCTGATGTTCTGGTCTAAAATAATCAGTAAAAATATTTACTTTAATAAGTTATATCAGTAAGATATCATACATATGTGAATTTTATCATTTATGACCAAGCTATGCACCCAAGAGGCATTTTGGTCATTTCACATATGCTATAAGGGTCAAATTTGGAAATCTGAGTTCAAAACTTTTACTTACTGTTTAATTATAAAAATTTATTCATAACATCAGTAGGTAACAAGTCTTAGGTGCTAGATATGGTTTTAAACCATACTATGCGTCTAAATCGCATAAAAGTCGGGATTTGACGGTATTCGGGTTGATTAAGAAAATATGAGATTTTGATCAGCCTCTACTGTTTAAAATAATTTATTTAATGTATAAAATCAGTAGAAAAAAGGTTTGATATGTAAAGGATGTGTAAAACTCATTTTATTAGCGAAAATGGCATAACCGTCAATTACCGAGTCAATGCAAGAACCCTATGTTATGATCAGTTTAAAATTTAACAAAAATTTCTAAAAATCCCTAAATATTATATCTTAACAGTAGGTGACAAGTTTGGTGTCAAAAGTTGGGTTTAAATATGATTTATGCCAAAAATGCCATTTAATTAATAAAAAGCTTTCATTTTACGATATCGCGTATAACTTCTATTTTAGACCACGAACTGATGTCAAATTTTTAGGATATGCTTATAAATCAGTAATAAAGGTTTTTGTCCTCTCACATTTTCAAAAATCTCGTTTTAATATCAAAAGGGCATAATGGTCAACTTTTAAGCATTTAACGGAAACATGCAATGAACTAGGATTTCTAAGGAACCATGTTGTATAACCTCATAGGGTTATACTAACACATAATGTGGTTCTGAAGGAACCCTAAGGCATAACTAAACTAAGCTAAATCGGGTCAGAACTGAAAGTCAAAGCAAAAGTCAACTTTTGCGACTTTCGGTTGCGAACCGAGTCTAAACTCAGAATTGTCGGGTTGAACATGCCTAGACATGTTCAATTAATATTTACCAAGTTATTAAAGTGACAAAACTAATTTTATTGCCTTTACATCATTAGTTATGAATTTTATTTAAAAACCGACTCGTTTGACTTTTATTTTAATTATTTTGACCCGACAATTAATTAAGCAAACGTGGTAATTAGGAGGTGCCCTTTTGAGGGTTTAATACCTACCTAATTACGATAATGTAGCCATGTTCGTTGTGAACAATGGCTTGACCGTTTAAAAGTCAAAGCGTTTATCACAAACGCTTGACTTTTCGGCTTTCAAAGCCAAATAAAAATAACTAGCCATAAGAGGGTACTTACAAGGGGTCCAAGCAAGGAAGAATTTGATCTAGAATACTCAGGTATGAAGCATAAGGCTTCAACTTAGAGCAATTCAGATCAAGTGTGTGAAATGAGAGCAAAATAAGTGGGTATTTATAGGATTTCAAGAACCATTAGGATCGTTTCTCATAACCCGTGCTTCGATCTTGGCCATACATGTGGGCACAAGGTTTTAAAATACAATGGGTACTCAAAACCAGCCCATAGCATCCAAAATCAAGGGTTAAAAACCATCAAAACAGGCGCAAAGACCAGATTCAATGTTTCTGTGCTGAAGGTCTGACACGGGCCGCGTAAGAATAGGCTTAGGCTTACGCCCCAGGCCTAGCAAGTTTCACAGATTTACAATTTTAGTCCCTGAATGCCCAAAACTTGGTTTTCGATGCATTTTTGACACGTTTAAGCCCCGTTAACCCCATTTCAAGGCTCTAAAATGAAGTTAAAATATAGGGAACTTAAAATATGCTCAAAAACATCTCGGATGTCGGTTCGTTTGGTCGTACAGTTGCGTTATTCGGTTAATTACGACGGAAGTCGTAACGGACGCAAAAACGATCCAAATTAAGCGACGAATGGAATTTTATCATGCCAATCACTAAAATAAAATATTTTAATGACTACATAAATTTTTGGATGTCCGGATATATTGAGAACGTAAGATATGCGCGAAAATGCAAACTTATGCACTTTTTGACGCTTTTAGTCCCTATTTGACCAAAAAAGTTTATTTTTGCACACCGAACCCCTCAAAGCCTATTTCTAAGCTGTGTAAAGGATATTTATGGTATGTTTAACTTATGGTCAAGTCCCGGAATGTTCGATACCATACGAATCAGCAGACTTTTGTAGTTTGACGCAATTAGTCCCTGCGATCGAATTAACTTGATTTCAACACACCAAACCCTCCAAAACTTATTCCTAGGTTATGTAAAGGTTATTTAAGGTATGTTAAGCCCATGTCACTATTCCGGAGTGTTTGTCGCGTGTATTATTAAACATCACGATGCTTCGGGTTTGTTAAAAGGTCACTCAGAGGTAAGAATTAACATGTTGACGCTTTTAACCCTTCGTCGCGCAAACTTTCAAACTATTACGCAAACGGCTACTCTCGATCAACAAGTGGCTCATTTGTGAATATGAATACCGTAAGAGGTTATTCAGAGACTTATTTTAAGCATGTTAATAGTTCCAATCCTTCCATAATCAGAGTTTTTGTTTTTTCGCAAAAATTAGTCCTTCATAGTCAACGTAGGGTTTTGTACACGTGTCAAAACATCATTGGACGTGATTTTTATGAGGTGTTACATCCTCACCTCCTTAAAAGAAATCTCGACCTCGAGATTTGCTTAAAAGATGGAAGTAATTTCTGTCTTATAATGGACTTAATCTTCCACAGCATATCTGGGGCCTCTCTAGGCACCCAAGATGACTTTTATAATAGGTACATGTATCCTTTTGGAGCTTCTAATCTTGTCGATCCTCAATCGATGCTGATTTCACCACAAACTCTAAGTTTTTATTAGTCCTCACATCATTATGTGACAATGCTCTTGACCTATTGTCTAGCCATATCTTTAAATCACAAGTGTGGAACACATTGCGAGTTCCACCAAGCTCCTTAAATAGGTTTTAGCTTATAAGCTACTGATCTTGATGTATTCGATTTTCTCAAATGGTACTATTTATTCAGTGTTTAATTTGCCCGCTACATCAAAATGTAGTACACCTCTCTAGGGTGATACTTTCTGTTGAACCTTATCCCTTGTTAAGAACTTAAGAGGTTAGCGATTCTCATTAATCATTGATTTTCTGTCGATTATTGGCAACTTTCAGACGATTACGGACTTGTATGATCTTACTCGTTGTTTCCAAGGTAATTTCAAATCCTGCTAATTCGGACTTACCAAACTTCTGTCCAACAACAGATGTTTAACATCCCATCCATACAAGGTCTCCAAAGGAGCAGCCTTGATGCTTACATACTAACTATTAGTTATAGGAGAGCTTATTTAAGGTGGGATAGTCTTTCCAATTACTGCTTAAACCAATCTTAAAGATTTGCTAACCTCATGGTTAGTTGAACAAGTCGACGATCCTGGGTAGCTAATAGCGATTCTCAGTTAATACCTAAGTAGGGTTGCGGTAATCAATGCATAAGCATAATGAACCGTCTTTCTTAATTAATAATATCAGAGCTCTCAGAATTACGAATTAGGCTTTATGAACCTTTATCTTAAAACTCATTTAATTAGGGTTTCGATTCTTCCATAATTGGTGGTACTAATCGACACGGAGATTTCACAATACTGCAGCCTTAAGCGGGATGTTAATCTTAACTCTACTTGTCTTCGGAGGTAAACATGGTACTTCTTTGGAGAAGATAGTCAAGACGCAAGGAGATTACAGAGATTTTCCAAATCTCAAGCCCCGGTTCTACTATCTTTGCCTGTGTCAGATAAATGACACATTTTCTTTACGAATCCATGGATACCTTAATCAGTGACACTTACTTGGACATTTCTATTCTGGATATCTTCTTTGAATACCATTAGCTGACTTTAGTACAATATGACCATTGGGATATCTCAGTGGTTCCATGCATTAAACCTCCATACTGATCAGGCATGGAAGCAATCTATGGAACATATTAAGAGACACCAATCCTCATATGGCACTTTCATCATACAGTCTGGTATTCACAGTTGATAGAAATCAATGAGATATTTAAAATAAAATAACATATAATGACGTACTCCATCTGGAGAGTGGGTACTCAAGAATTTTACGAATGAAGATTTCTGACAGGGAAATGGTTCCTATGATTTCTGCCTGTAAGTTTTACCTTACACTTAATATCTGGGGTTCTTATGGGAAGATTTTAAAAGTTTGCTATGCTTACAATTTATGAACGATTTATTGGTATCCGAATCAAAACAAAACTCTTAACACTTATATTACTGATAAATGATAAGGAATGTACCTGATGTCATTATTGATATGAACTGCCTCAGGCATTCATCGGGAGAGTTTAAGCGCTTTCATTCTTAGGCTTTCTATCCTTAGTCGCACCACCCTTGACAGATTTAGGGCACGTAGTCCTGACGTGGCCCTTCTCATTACAGCTGAAGCAGACTGCATCCTTTATGCCCTTACATTCATGGGTTTTATGACCAGTTCTTTTCCAGATGCCACACGGTCTTGGCTTTCGATCCATTCGACACTGCCCCCTATGTCTTTTACAGCAGGTCTTGCATACAGGTTTCTTATTGGACTTTTGTTGGTTCTTATTGAGCTCAAGCTTACCCTTTTTCTTAGAAATCTGGGAGTTATCTTCCTCCCTTTTCCTTTTTGGTTCATTCTTTGCATTCGAGGTATGAACAAGATCCTTCTCGTGAGTAAAGAAGTGTGGTTTTAATTGGGATTTGGAGCAAGTAGCATTGGGCTCTTCGAACTTTTTCATGACCTTTCTCACAGCCTTTCCAACAGCTGCGTCAATCATAGCTTGGAGAACATCTCTGTTAATTTTGAGGTTCACAATTGTAGCATCATTAGTATGTGTCGCATCATCAATGACGCGATTGACGGTTGTCTTATCCGAGTTTGTCATACTCGATACTTGGTCCCTAACACCAAATGAAACAATTACTTAGTTGCACTATAATAGCTATTCATCATCCTGATGACCTAACATATACTAACCATGGTATCATTAAACCATACAGGCTAATATGGTATGAACATTCCCAATGAATGTTATTTAAATGTATATCAATTATACAAAAGGACCATCAATGGCATTTAAGGCTTGGACCTAGTCCTTTACCTTTTTTACAGGGGATCAAATGTCACATCTGTCCTTGTCATATTGATGATTTTGGATAGCTTGAAAGCTCGCCATAAGGACATTGGAAAAAAGAGTGATTCCTAATGGATATAAAGAATCCATCTAAAATTGTTGAAGCAATCTCTAAGGTTTCATCGGCTAATTCTAGCTTATGTTTTATGTCTAGAGTTCTAACAGGTAGATTCGATAGTTCACAACATTTATTGCCTACAATAGACTTATCTGCGTCAAAATCAAACAAAATTCTTAGCATAAACCTTATTGATAAGAAGGGTACCTGCTGTCACACCCCAACCGATGGCGGAAACATCGGGGCGTGGCACTGAGCGAAACATATTGTCCAGAAGTTTCCATAACAACTATATTTACCAAATATTTAAAGCAACACGTCCCATACCATGTCATAAATGATAATACAATTATTACATAAATGATCTAGTCAAATTGTTCTGTTCCGACAACTCAGATTTTTATTACAGACAGTTGTTTATTGTTGACCTAGGTCTTTCCTAGCCTCGATTTCACAGCAAAGTAAGCAAATAAGCATCCTAAGCACCTGTCACATACGTTAAAGTAAAAGTCAATACACATAGTGTAAAGGTGAGCATACAAGTTTGACAATAGCATATAGAGTTCGAAATCGTTACGCATAACCAGCACGTACACAGTGTAAAATGAGGCATGTTAGTTATCGACATGAACCTATCGATACCAATGACTGCGGGTTGACTGCCCAAGGCAGTTCGCGATACACACTCACCACTGTGAGCCATGTAACTAATTGTCCTTAACAACCCCTGAATGAACAGGTGCTGAGTCCAAACTATAGTACTATCGTTGCTAAGGTAGGTAGACAACATTCCAAGTATAAACATAACAAACAAGCGTTCATTAAGTCACGTATAACATGCGGTAACGGTTAGCGTTAAAGTATTGCGTAGTGTGTTTGATGTGATTTAGTATATGTAACGTATGTAACACCCAAAAGTGCGTAAAGCAAAAAGGGATTCGAGTATACTCACAGCGATTGATGGATTGAAGGGAGCACTAGAGAGTAGGGTTAGCCTGAACAGATTGATAGCATAACGATAAGCGATGCGTAAAACGGAACAAGTGATAGCGAGTCAAATCAGGAGTTCGATCGGATGGTAGTCCAATCGGACAGCCAATCGTTCGGTAGTCAGTCCGCTCAGATGGTCATCCGATCGAGTGACCTTTCGAGTGGATTGTTTCTTCTTTTGTGAAGGATGTGTTTGTGTATGATGGTTAGACTTTTGAAGTTTTCGTTGTAGTATTTTGAAAACATGGAAGTACCTCTACCTTTCAGGTCAATCGATCGAATGACCGTTCGATCGGGTGACAGTTCGATGGGTTGGGCACTTCAGCGAGAACAAGTTCACAGTAGGTTGTCACTCGATCGGACGGTTGTTCGATCGGGTGGCAACACATGTGCATTGAACATGTCGAAAATTGTTTAGTGTTGGAGTTTCGAAACATCACATAGTCGGATGGTCGTTCGATCGAGTGGTAACTCGATCGGACGGCAATCCGTTCGGTGTTCCCAAAACTCTTGAGGGTTGATTTGAAAATTAATTGTGGGGCCAAGGTGCAAGTCGATCGGATGACCGGTCATTCGGATGGCTGTTCGATCGGACAGCAGTCCGATCGGACGACACTCCGTCCTGGTCTACCTATTCGTTTTACACTTGGTTGTTTTGATTGTTTGTCGTTTTATCGAGACGTTTTGATAATGTATTAAGCAACAGAAACCTTGTCAATGCTTGGTACCCCTGATCAGACAAGAATCACCCAAATCCGACCAGTTATCTGTTCGAGATGGTGTTCCATGTTTAACCCAAAATCGGTAGTCTCGTGGATAGAATCCAGATCTTGAACCAACACAACCACAAGAATGACTAGTAAGTCGGCACAAGCTCCGATTCTATCGGTTTTGAAGGCATTGAGTGTAAAAGAGTTGAAAGAAAGTTGGAAAAACCATCTTTCAATCCTTTTCATTGTGAATATGTTTAGATCTATGAAAGATCTTTGTTTGTTTATGTGGAAATCGGTTAGATCTAAGTTGTTCTTGCTGGATTGTGGCCAAAACATGAAGTTCTCAAGAACACATGATGACGTCATCCTAGAACACTTTGAATCTTGATGATTTCACGGTTAAAAGTTAAGATTCAAAAGATAGAAAGGTGTAGGAGTGCGTGTAGATTAAGGAAGTACAAGATTTAGGACGAGGTCTTACCGGAATCGCGAGAAATCTGAAGAAAAGTGGGGAAGATGAGCTGGTTAGAGGAGATTTGCCAAAAGTGGAAAGTATGATGGTGACAAGGGGTATTTATAGGGTTTCCCAAAAAAGGAAAGGGGAGGAGAGGGGCTGGTCGATCGGTTGGCAGCCTGATCGATTGGCTGGCTGATCGAGCGGCAGCTCGATCGAACAGCTGGTCGATCGGCTGGCCACCTGGTCGATTGGCCACTTGTTCAAGTGTTTGGTGTGACGAGTTTTGCCATTTCGATTGCGATTGCGAGCGTTGCGATACGAGAGGATTTCCTAGTCAAATTACTTTTAATCCCAACTACTATATCAACATACAAGCATCCTTATTTCATATTCGCTTAGCGTTTGCGATTCAATTGCGATTGAGTTTTCGATTGCGTTTCGATTGATCACCACAACATAACATAAATAAACACACATAAGTAACACATAAGGCACACACACACATATAACAATAACCAAAATGCGTAAATTCGAGTTGCGAGTGCGATAGCGATAAAGCGATTAATCAAGCGATAAATAGCGATTACTATGCGATTATTAATAGATACTCCACATAATACAACTAAAGCGATAATAAAATAGGCTAATTACAAGTCAAAGAAGTCAAAACAGAAATTGAGCAAGGAGAGACAGATCGCAATTAGCAATATTTTCTTCCTTTGACTTCAATCTTGACTTTGACTTCCGAAACACGGGGTGTTACACCTGCTATATCGTTATCATTCTGCACTATCTCCTGGGCGTTCATCTGGAAGACTCGCGCGTTTGATTTCTTGGCCTCTTCAGGCTTCTTTGCAAGCTTTGGGCAGTTGGTTTTGATGTGCCCTTCCTCGTTACAGTTGTAACAAGTCGCGTTCTTTAACTCCTTGCATTCTAACGTCTTGTGACCCTTGGTCTTGCAAATCCCACATAGTTTAGCATGTGGATCAATCGTACATTTTCCAGAATGACGCTTTCTGCAGTTACTGCAATTGGGTCTGCTATTAGACTGACTCGAATTTTTCTTGAACTTGGAATCTTTCCTGTGTTCAGAATTTCCCTTCTTCTTCTTGTTAGATTGATGAGAGTTTTCCTCTTCTCCTTTCCTTTTTCCCTCGCCAGAAGTCTTAACAGACTTATTCCTAATTGCATCTAAAGTAGGAGATAAGGATAAGTCCACCACGAACCTATATGTGTTAGGCCTAGATGCTTTAACATTTCCCTTAATTTCTGGAGCTTGGCCTCCAATAAAACGCGCTATGCGTTTAGGTTCAGGGGTGACTAAATAGGGAACCAGGCGGGACATAGTGTTGAAACTTGTCACGTATGCCTGGCAATCTAAATTCTTCATGATCAGAGTCAAGAAGTCTATTTATATCCTTTGTACCTCATGCTGAGGATAGAAGTTTTCCTTGATCAGTGCAACAAATTGATCCCAAGACAAGTTATACAATGGGATCTTCCCAGTGGCTTGGATTAGAGACATCCACCAAGCCAGAGCTTCTCCTTTGAACGATTGCGAAACAAACTTCACAATATCCTGCTCTGTACAACCACTGATGTCTACTATAGTATCCATCTCATCGAGCCATGTCATACAATCGATGGCTCCTTTTTCTCCTGTAAAGTACCTTGGTTTGCTAGAGACAAAGTATTTATAAGAGTAGGTCTTAACACGTGGCTCCTGATTGAGCACAATTTGTCTGGATGGAACACTTCTCTGATTTGAAGAATGATGAAAATCATTCTTATAAGACGTATGTGCCTTAGAAGGTGGTTTTGTGTGAGGCACAGATTGGGTCCCATTGCGAGTACCACTTGATTCTTTGAACTGTCTGTCAACGACTCGAGTGACAACATTATCTATCATTGTCTGTAAATCTGCAGCCGTTACATTCATCCTTGTATTGTCATTCCTCATATTGGGATGACTGTTGACTTCGTCTGATTCAGGCATGCTGAAGCTTGTCTTCTATAAAACAATTGTCAATAATTTTATTTAGAAGTCTATTTTGGAATCATCATCTTCAATGATTCATTAACCATGGTATAAATAGACCATATTTGGTTAATTTGATAATCAGGTTTATTTTAAACTCTTCATTATAGTTAATCCAGTTATAAACTATTAAGGATATTGAAATGGCACAAAAGGCCTTGTCACGAGGACAGTTTCGAAATTATAAGCCATGATCTTATAGGATCGAGGCATTAAGGTTTGAACATAGTTCATTACCTTTCTTAACAGGGAGTCAAAGACTACAACTGTCTTTGTCTTTTAGGACGATAGATATAGCCACTAGGCACTTCATCACTAATGGATGTTTATGATATAACCATTTTATTTGATGATTTGAGCCATGATTTCTAAATCACTAGGCTAGATAAGAAATTGGAAGAATCCAATTTAAGGATGGCTATTGTGATTTTCTCGAATCACATTTGTCAAGAGTGCTAACACGTTCTTAGGTGTTAACAAGGATCTATCATCTTAAAAAGGCTTTACCATTACAGCCATGCCTAAAATGACATATAGGCTAGGTTATACCTTTAAGATTTTCTTTGATATATAATGGCAGGGCAATCATAAATTGAAATGACGTTCTGATTTAGGACATAATACATATGTATATGTTTAATACCAAAATAAATTTCAAAAAGGAAACTTTTTATAGAAAACCCTAAAGAATCATAATAATTGCCCTAAACGGGTCTTACATAGAGAGATTTGCCCACGCAGGGACTTAGAAGATATATATGTCCTTATAGGGACTACTATAGAAATGAAATATAACAAAAGAAGTTTCTTCTTCATTTTAATTCTGAAAGTTTTCTCCTTGGTTCACTGAGAGCGGTACGGATACTGAAGGTTTTTATGGGTAGTTGAAATCTTCTATATTAGGAATCCTTGTAAAAGTGGAATCCAAGGATTTTATGCTTAATGAATAATATGGATCACGAATAAGGTCAAGACTGGTATAATCCAAGTTTGGGATTCCAAGACTTGGAGGTAAGAAATATGGGTCGTTTGGGTCCATAGGTATCATCTTGGGAGTGGGCGCCTCAGGGACAGTTGGTATTGTAGGATCGTTGTGCGACCTGAACGAGTCAATCAGAAGAGTTTTAATCCATATCAAAGGCGGAATCAATGATACGAACTTGATTACAGCTTGATTCACGTTTATAATCACTTGTTTATTGATTTCAAAGCTTTACAGATCAGTTAACAATTTGGCAGCACCTCGGCTCTGAAATCCGGATCGTTACAAATGAGAAACCAGCTCAGGTATTTGTAGGATGACCATTCCACACGAATCAGTTCATACGAAATGGCTTATCCTTCATTTCGTACGAAATGGTTCAACCTCCATTTCGTGCGAAATGGCCTATAAACATACAAATCCTATTTTCCTGACATCTGAGCACTGGTTTATCCTATCTAGGCACAAGACTCGATACAAGACGAAGTTAACAGACATTTATGCACCAACAGACTCCCCCTTGGATGTTGACGAAGTCTTTGGGATCGAGTCTTCAATAAGCTTCAGTCTTAATCTTTATCAGTCTTCGTGCTCTTTCCAACGTATCTGACATTGCAAGCTTTCTTCAATCTCTCCTTATTCTTTATCAACAACTAATCTCCCCCTTGAATGTTGATTTAATCTTTAATCTCCTATTATTCTCGTACTTTCTCAGAAACTCAATCTGGTGCTTTTCTTCACAGTTTCAGAATCACAACCTAGCTCTTTGAACTTTGTTCCAGGATCTGGAACTGGATCTTATGCACACAGACTCCTCTTTGCTCGCAGAGTCCCCCTTAAGCTGTGCTGGGATCGTAGTCTGGCTTTCACAAGCTCTAAAACTTCTTCTGGCTTTCCGTAGAAACAGGATAAAAACCTGGCTTTAATCTGCAGAAAAATCTCAGAAGTCGAACTCTGGCTAACCTGCACATTCTCTACCCAAAAGTAAGATTCAATTTTTTTTTTTAATTTAACAATTTTAAGAATCCTCTTGTAAACTAATACATCAAAAATGATTTTACAATTTTAATCTTTGATGATCACTTGTGAAAATATCATAATTCATTTCAAAAACAATCTTTCCCAACCCATTATTCATCATGTTTAGCACATGGAATTTTGAAAATTAGCTTTTCAATATCAGTTGTCGAAAATAATATGAAATAAGATCTTTTTGAATTTTCAAAACTTTATGCTAAAACACACTAAAATCTTTTTGGATTTAGGAAATAAACTATATACAAACAACTTTTTGTGAGTTCGTGTAAGAGGATCATATCAGTTTTTGACAAGTCACAAGTACCGTTGAGCTTAGTTACACATTAAGAATTAAACAGTTCACTTAGATTGTCGATATACTGATCCACTTAAATTCTCACACAAATTTCAACTGATTCAGGATACGAATTAGGTGTATTAAGAACTTAAACTCATTCATGTGTCCCACCTCTTGAATATACTCCCGTATCCAGATCACAATATTCAGTCTTACAGGTGAGTATTGCGAAACCTTAAGAGCTCATATTTTTTTTTGCTGAGTTGAAGGCTCGACTTTTGGTGTATCCCCTTTAGAGGATCTTTTTTACAACAGCACATGATTTGCATTTTTTCAATGATTCATCATTTTTTATGCTGAGGGCGGGCTTTTATTTCAAGCAACAGTAAAGTATTATACGGGGACTAGGCCATTGCTTCCGCATTATCAGAAGTCCTGGGATAATACCCCAGATATCACTGAATATAAAGACCTAGTATTTCAGAAAGAGGGGTCATTCAAACGAGATTTCAGGGGTTACCTATATATCTAAGTAGTGTTCCCCATGAAATAAGCAAGTTTGATTTTAAGTTTATATCCCAAAAAAGTTTACTAAATGTGTAAAAACCTATCGGCATATCATCAGTGAGACCATTTAATGCTATTTAATCATTACATTTCTTTCGCGTACCATAACTGTCTAACTGATGTACTATCATTTCCTCTTTTTCTCAACAAAACTCATTTTTCATTTTTCAATGTTTTTGGAGTTTTGATTTTATCATGTTTTTGGATTTTTCAAATTTTCAAAATTTCTAAAATTTTCTACTCCCCCTAAAATCAAAATAAGTTTCAATTTTGATTTTCTGAGAAAATTTGAAAACAAAAAAACTGTACAAATAAAGCGACAAACTGATGTAAATTGCTTCAATTCACCATCCACTTGGCTTAAACAATCAGAACTCCCCTTGACAACAAACTATTTTCCCATTATGATTTCAAAACACTTAAGTTTGTTTTAATCAAAATGGTTTTTCCAGAAAATTAGTTTTGTTGAAATTACTTGTAGAATTGGGGATACATTCATCACTTTGTTCTTCTTCAACCACTTGTAAAAACTGATATTTGACATTATTCAAGGTTAATACAACTTGGTAAGAAAGTTAAATCAAGTACAAATTAATGTCCTTGATTAAACTTTGTCAAGAAAGAAGCAGATTCCTGCTCCACGATTACCAACTTGGGAGCTCCGGCAAGTCAGGGCTTCTATTTGAAAAGATCCACCCAAGCCTGACAGTTCTTGGGTTTGCCAGTTTCTTGTTTTAAATTCCCATTTGACAATGATTGAAAATTTGCATCATTCATTGTCAAAATAGAATCAACACTTTTTACCTCAATTTGTGGATTTTCTGATTTTGACGAGTCAAATTCATTGCCCGATTGTGGCTCGTCTGACTTTGATGAGTCAGATTCATCGCCAAAGCGTGGCTCCTTTGCTTTTGAAGAAAAAAATTCATCGCCAGAAAGTGGAACCCAATCCTTACTGGATTTAGGTTTTCCAAATTCATCAACCTGTGATGTGAAAAACCTTTCACAATTTCTTTTATACTCAAAAACTTTGATAAAGATTTTATCTGAAAATTTAACTTTCTTTGATTTTTCATCGGTTTGATTAGTCAATTTTTCTTTCTTTATCCTCCCTTTTGTCCTCAGATTTGTATCTGATGAGTTTGTTTTACTTGACTTATCATGTTTTGTTGAGTGAAGCGATTCATCAGAACTTTTATCTGAATCTCCAGTTGTACCCGAGGACAAAATTCTTTCAAGATACTCTCTTGCTTTCTTCCTTTTCTTTCTTAGTCTATCTTTCTGCCCTTGTGACAATTTCACTTTCTGTTCTTTGGGGTTTTCTTCGACTCTGACTGATTTCTTTACCATTTTATGAGATTCAGCCCTCGATCTTTTCTTTGATCTCATTGGGCTATCTCTGGCAATATGACCTTTGATTTGATATTCATAGCATCTTCTCGTCTCAAAATTCTGGCTCTGGCAGTTAACAGCAATGTGTCCTTTAAAACCACATCTGTAGCACACCCTGTTATCGTACCATTCACCACTTTCAAACCAAACACTTAGATCATAACATTGATTTGCCTTGTGGTAGACTTCTCCTTTTTCTATCATCATAATGATTCGTCTCTGAAAAATCTTCATTCCATCTTCTCCTGTAAGCTTGATTTGACTTTTGAGCACTGTGGTCAAACCTGCACCACTTATTACCAACTTTTTGTGAGTTTTGATTTTCAACTTTTTGTGGTTTTTTATAATGATTGGATGATTGAACTGATGATTTTTTATTGTTGTTTTGAAAAGTTTTCAGATTTTCAACATTTTGTTTTTGTTCTACATTCTTCTTAAAAGGTTTTTGCTTTGAGCATTCGCCTCTTTCAGTAGATTGTAAAACAGTTTCTTGAAATTTTTCTTTTAATTTCAAAAATATTTTCTTTTTATCATCTTCATCATCAGTTTTATCATCACAATCTTCAATTATGACCTTGTCATAATTTGTGACATTGTCACTTATTGGAATTTCATTGATCGGTTTTGGACATACATGATCTGGTATTGATGACGAAGTCACAAAACCTTTCAATTTCTTTTCTAAGTCATTGATTTTATTTCTAGCACACTCAACTTCATTTTCAAGTTGAGTAATTTTCTCAAGATGAGAATTTATTGCCTTTTCATTTTCAATTTTATTTTTATCTAAAACAGATTTTTCATTTTCTAAAACTTTTATTTGATTTTGAAATTCTTCTTTTTTTTCTTTTAAAACTTTGTTTTCCAATTTTATCCAAAACACATCTTCATTTTCTAGAATTTTTATTTTATTCTCAAAATCTTTTTATTCAATCAATGATATAATATCATCTCTCACTGATTGATGAAGTAAAGCGATGCATTTCTGTTCTGCAATGAAATTCTCTTGTGGAGTATCAGTTAAGTTCTCATAATCAGTTCTTCCAATGTCAAAACCATTTTTCAAACTCTTCCAACTTAGGTATGCAAATGCCTGTAGCCATTCCTCAAATCTACTTGCCCATCTATTGTAATCTTCTATGGCCATTAGCTTGGGCGGTTTGTTGTAGGTGCCGTAGGCATTATCAAAACTCAAAGAATCAGCAATGGTTTTCTTTGGACTCGGATTCGGTGCATTTTCATTTGTGTGGCTTGTTGTGCCATCTCCTGAATTGCTAGTGTAAGCAAACACATCACTGAACGGATTTAGAAAATCTTCACCCATCTTCAAATACCTGAAACAATTAACAAACACTTAGACAAATTTTGTGATTAAAACTGAAAATGACTTTTCAAGCGAAATGGATTCCACACGAAATGAATTTCACGCGGAATGAAATTCAAGCGAAATGGATTTCACACGAGATGGTCTTCAAACGGAATGAAGCTTTCACACGAAATGGTCTCTTTGGTGCGAAATGGCAACTTGACGCGAAATGGAAGTTTATTTCGTATGAAATGAAGTTCACAAGGTTGATTCTGTGCAAAATGAAGTTCAAGATGTTGATTCCGTGCAAAATGAAGTTCAAGATGTTGATTCCGTGCGAAATGGATTTGTTCAAACCGTGCGAAATGATGATGACATCATCCAATCGGCCACATTTTTGTCAATTTGATCTGGTTTTAGGTCGATTTTAGGTCCAATACTTTCAAGGATTTGTTAATACTGTATTTCGCGTGTAATATGTGAAATTCAAGCCATTTTAACCGTTAAATCCTGATTAATTTTGAAAAACGTGAAGAAGAATGAGTAGAAGTTAGAAATTCCGGTGAAAACAAGCTGAATCGGTAAGAACTCTTCTTCCTGTGCTCTGATACCACTTGTAGGATCGTTGTGCGACCTGAACGAGTCAATCAGAAGAGTTTTAATCCATATCAAAGGCGGAATCAATGATACGAACTTGATTACAGCTTGATTCACGTTTATAATCACTTGTTTATTGATTTCAAAGCTTTACAGATCAGTTAACAATTTGGCAGCACCTCGGCTCTGAAATCCGGATCGTTACAAATGAGAAACCAGCTCAGGTATTTATAGGCTGACCATTCCGCATGAATCAGTTCATACGAAATGGTCATTTCGTACGAAATGGTTAATTCCATTTCGTGCGAAATGGCCTATAAACATACAAATCCTATTTTCCCGACATCTGAGCACTGGTTTATCCTATCTAGGCACAAGACTCGATACAAGACGAGTTAACAGACATTTATGCACCAACAGGTATGGTCTCCTCCGATGTCGGCTTCTCAATTTAAGTTTCAAAAGTCTTAGGTACAAGATCTGAAATATGGTTAATGGGTTCAACTGGTTTGATTTTTGGGAATGGGTTTAAAAAGGTCCTTTCTCTATACTGGTCGTATGCTAATTCGAGTTGTGGTACGAAGCTTAACATTCTTAGACTTCGGGTTTGGGGAGCTTCCACTAATGGCAGCTTTGCTCGGCGACACGTTCCTGTAATACACAAATATCGAAAACAATGCATACAAATAACAGGGATGAGATCATTCCTAGTTCATGTCTAGACTCGAGAGTTAAGGAATGTGCTACTGTGTCATTGAGATTAAACACAAAAGGCTAGTGTTTAATTCACTCAATATTGGCGCTGATACCAACCTGTCACACCCCGATATTTTGACGTATTACCGGTGGGCCCGGTGGGGAGTATCGTGACGTAGTTGTTATCATCATAGTCAAATAATCACAGTTAATGCACAGCGAAAGTCTAAAAGTAATTTATACAAACCGATTCGAAAGTATAATAAAATATTACACAACGGTTGCATATGGATCCACAGGCGGATCTTAAAACAGAAATATAAACATTGTTCAACAGACTTTAGACGTTTAGAACTTGCAAGATTCCTTATTAACACCCCGAGCTCCCATCCAATTACGTACAGTACCTGCCACTTAATCTCAGTTTACACTGGTAAATACAATTAACTGACTCTTTTGAAAAGTGTTTATGAAAATTGATTTAAATGCACAAGGCACAAATATTCTTTTATAACTTGGGACAATTATGTTAATAATAATCTTGTATCAGAATTACATGTTTGTCCAACATTTAGGGCCGGTGTTAAATAAACCGAACAAGATTAATCGACACACCACAAATATAAACTCACAAGAAGTTTCCTCACGAGTGAGTATATCTTTTACATACGCAACAGACAGGTGTATGCCAACACTCTATGCTTAAGTTATGGCCATTTACGCTTTTTAAATAAGCCAAGGATATCTAGGACACAGTCATTAATCCCCAATGTTATTTGTTATCAAGCAATACTGATTAAAACGGGATTATGCAATTTAATCATCTCCGATTAAAAGGTTTCTACACCCGACCAAGCGGTAATAATTTACGGTATCCCAAGCCCGTATAAGGGAAAATAAGTTAAAAGTATTTACCTGAGCTAAAATGTTAATTATACTCAGCCGCATATTCTAATCATCAAGTGCAAGTACTTCAACCGGGGCTCTCAATCTGGAACGAAGGTTTTTATTAACCTATTAGATTCCTAACGGGTCTCATTTAAGTTGTAACTTAGACCGGTTAGTTTTAAGGGAAGGTTTACGGTTCAAAACGCAAGATTAAGTGAAGACCGGATTAGAATGTGATTTAGACCCGACAAGTATGAAGACTTGTATAATATGGGTAAACTAAACACATTCTGGATTTTGAAGTGAAAATGATAAGGTTTGACCCGTTTCAGTCAATTTATGCAAACTAGTTACATAAACCGTACCGAACGCGTATATGCATAACGGGTAACCAAATGAGTCATGTACAAGTTCCATAAGTTAATATGCTTTAAATATGTTGTGATATCAGTAGGATATCTTCCATTATGCCCAAATCGAATTTAAAACCAATTTAAGCCCTGTAAGGGTATTTTGGTCATTTTAAAGTTTATAAAAGAGGTTAAATAGGAATCTGATATTCTGGTCTAAAATAACCAGTAAAAATATTTACTTTAATAAGTTATATCAGTAAGATATCATACATATGTGAATTTTATCATTTATGACCAAGCTATGCACCGAAGAAGCATTTTGGTCATTTCACATATGCTATAAGGGTCAAATTTGGAAATCTGAGTTCAAAACTTTTACTTACTGTTTAAGTATAAAAATTTATTCATAACATCAGTAGGTAACAAGTCTTAGGTGCTACATATGGTTTTAAACCATACTATGCGCCTAAATCGCATAAAAGTCGGTATTTGACGGTATTCGGGTTGATTAAGAAAATCTGAGATTTTGATCAGCCTCTACTGTTTAAAATAATTTATTTAATGTATAAAATCAGTAGAAAAAAGGTTTGATATGTAAAGGATGTGTAAAACTCATTTTATTAGCGAAAAGGGCATAACCGTCAATTACCGAGTCAATGCAAGAACCCTATGTTATGATCAGTTTAAAATTTAACAAAAATTTCTAAAAATCCCTAAATATTATATCTTAAAAGTAGGTGACAAGTTTGGTGTCAAAAGTTGGGTTTAAATATGATTTATGCCAAAAATGCCATTTAATTAATAAAAAGCTTTCATTTTACGATATCACGTATAACTTCTATTTTAGACCACGAACTGATGTCAAATTTTGAGGACATGCTTATAAATCAGTAATAAAGGTTTTTGTCCTCTCACATTTTCAAAAATCTCGTTTTAATATCAAAAGGGCATAATGGTCAACTTTTAATCATTTAACGGAAACATGCAATGAACTAGGATTTCTAAGAAACCATGTTGTTTAACCTCAGAGGGTTATACTAACACATAATGTGGTTCTAAAGGAACCCAAAGGCATAACTAAACTAAGCTAAATTGGGTCAGAACTGAAAGTCAAAGCAAAAGTCAACTTTTGCGACTTTCGGTTGCGAACCGAGTCTAAACTCAGAATTGTCGGGTTGAACATGCCTAGACATGTTCAATTAATATTTACCAAGTTATTAAAGTGACAAAACTGATTTTATTGCCTTTACATCATTAGTTATGAATTTTATTTAAAACCGACTCGCTTGACTTTTATTTTAATTATTTTGACCCGACAATTAACTAAGCAAACGTGGTAATTAGGAGGTGCCCTTTTGAGGGTTTAATACCTACCTAATTACGATCACGTAGCCATGTTCGTTGCGAACAATGGCTTGACTGTTTAAAAGTCAAAGCGTTTATCGCAAACGCTTGACTTTTCGGCTTTCAAAGCCAAATAAAAATAACTAGCCATAAGAGGGTACTTACAAGGGGTCCAAGCAAGGAAGAATTTGATCTAGAATACTCAGGTATGAAGCATAAGGCTTCAACTTAGAGCAATTCAGATCAAGTGTGTGAAATGAGAGCAAAACAAGTGGGTATTTATAGGATTTCAAGAACCGTTAGGATCGTTTCTCGTAACCTGTGCTTCGATCTTGGCCATACATGTGGGCACAAGGTTTTAAAATACAATGGGTACTCAAAACCAGCCCATAGCATCCAAAATCAAGTATTAAAAACCATCAAAACAGGCTCAAAAACCAGATTCAATGTTTCTGTGCTGAAGGTATGACGCGGGCCGCGTAAGAATAGGCTTAGGCTTACGCCCCAGGCCTAGCAAGTTTCACAGATTTACAATTTTAGTCCCTGAATGCCCAAAACTTGGTTTTCGATGCATTTTTTGACACGTTTAAGCCCCGTTAACCCCATTTCAAGGCTCTAAAATGAAGTTAAAATATAGGGAACTTAAAATATGCTCAAAAACATATCGGATGTCGGTTCGTTTGGTCGTACGGTTGCGTTATTCGGTTAATTATGACGGAAGTCGTAACGGACGCAAAAACGATCCAAATTAAGCGACGAATGGAATTTTATCATGACAATCACTAAAATAAAATATTTTAATGACTAAATAAATTTTTGGATGTCCGGATATATTGAGAACGTAAGATATGCGCAAAAATGCAAACTTATGCACCTTTTGACGCTTTTAGTCCCTATTTGACCAAAAAGTTTATTTTTGCACACCGAACCCCTCAAAGCCTATTTCTAAGCTATGTAAAGGATATTTATGGTATGTTTAACTTATGGTCAAGTCCCGGAATGTTCGATATCATACAAATCAGCAGACTTTTGCAGTTTGACGCAATTAGTCCCTGCGATCGAATAAACTTGATTTCAACACACCAAACCCTCCAAAACTTATTCCTAGGTTATGTAAAGGTTATTTAAGGTATGTTAAGCCCATGTCACTGTTCATGGAGTGTTTTTCGCATGTATTATTAAACATCACGATGCTTCGGATTTGTTAAAAGGTCACTCAGAGATAAGAATTAACATGTTGACGCTTTTAACCCTTCGTCGCGCAAACTTTCAAACTATTACGCAAACGGCTACTCTCGATCAACAAGTGGCTCATTTGTGAATATGAATACCGTAAGAGGTTATTCAGAGACTTATTTTAAGCATGTTAACACTTCCAATCCTTCCATAATCAGAGATTTTGATTTTTTACAAAAATTAGTCCTTCATAGTCAACGTAGGGTTTTGTACACGTGTCAAAGCATCATTGAACGTGATTTTTACGAGGTGTTACATCCTCACCCCCTAAAAAGAAATCTCGACCTCGAGATTTGCTCAAAAGATGGACGTACTTTCTGTCTTATAATGGACTTAATCTTCCACAGCATATCTGGGGCCTCTCTAGGCACCCAAGATGACTTTTATAATAGGTACATGTATCCTTTTGGAGCTTCTAATCTTGTCGATCCTCAATTGATGCTGATTTCACCACAAACTATAAGTTTTTATTAGTCCTCACATCATTATGTGACAATGCTCTTGACCTATTGTCTAGCCATATCTTTAAATCACAAGTGTGGAACACATTGCGAGTTCCACCAAGCTCCTTAAATAGGTTTTAGCTTATAAGCTACTGATCTTGACGTATTCGATTTTCTCAAATGGTACTATTTATTCAGTGTTTAATTTGCCCGCTACATCAAAATGTAGTACACCTCTCTAGGGTGATACTTTCTGTTGAATCTTATCCCTTGATAAGAACTTAAGAGGTTTGCGATTCTCATCAATCATTGATTTTCTGTCGATTATTGGAAACTTTCAGACGATTACGGACTCGTATGATCTTATTCGTTGTTTCCAAGGTAATTTCAGGTCTTACTAATTCGGACTTACCAAACTTCTGTCCAACAACAGATGTTTAACATCCCATCTATACAAGGTCTCCAAAGGAGCAGCCTTGATGCTTACATACTAACTATTAGTTATAGGAGAGCTTATTTAAGGTGGGATAGTCTTTCCAATCACTGCTTAAACCAATCTTAAAGATTTGCTAACCTCATGGTTAGTTGAACAAGTCGACGATCATAGGTAGCTAATAGCGATTCTCAGTTAATACCTAAGTAGGGTTGCGGTAATCAATGCATAACCATACCAATTGTAATTGTATGTAATCATTTTGTAACATGTACTTCACCCCCGAAGTTATAAAACAAAAACAGTTTAGAGAAAAGGGGGACATGAAACTCACAGTCTTGCGTCTTCGGGTCATAGTAACTCAAAGCTCCTTCGGTGAACACGACTACTTACAACGTGCTAATGTCTATTAGACGAACGGGTCGTGCCTTGATTTAGTATTAATGTCTTTGAGTTACGTTTCTTTTATGTCTTTGATATTATTCCAAGTTATTTAATTATTGTCAAAATAATTAATATTTTAACTTAAATTATATTTATTAAATTTTGGAATAATTGTTAAACAATATTTATTAACTTAATACTTCCCAAGTATTGATACATGTATTTCCTTCCCAAGGATGGGGGTATCTTTTACATGTGTATTCGTATTCTTGTATTTGTATATTTTTGCCATGTTTTGGTGCCGTATTCCGATGTATACGTGTGAGAATACGTATTTTATTGTATTCACTAAGTATTCACATACTTAAATTTATATTCAATTTTCCGGAATATTATTTCTAACAAAAGTCCACCAATATATATATTTCCAAAATATATATATTTAAGAAATATTACTTAGAAAAATTATTTATAATTTTTTTCTTGGCAAAAATATTTGTAGTTCCAAAATAATATATTTTCAACTTTACTCAAGAAAATATATATTTTTCCCAAAAATAATATATCTTCTAATAATTCCAAGGAAATATATATATATTTTTATTCACCAAAAATTGTATATTTCCTTCTTGTCAAAATGTGATATAACTTTGTGATAACCATAAAAATCATATTTTCATTTCCTTGTGTCTAAAATATTTATTTACCAAAATATAACTGCGAATTAAGTTCCGGAATATTTGGTAAGTTACATTTCTTGTTCGGTTTCGCCAATATTTTTGTGTATAACTTGTATACTTATTTCTTGAGATTTTGGTAATATTTTGGATGGTAATCCTTGGTATTTTGATGTGTTATATTATTTCAAGTCCTAAAATAATATAACTATTACACAAAGTATACAAATAATCACACATGTGTGTCTTCATTGTATATATATATATATTCTAAATATATATTTAGCCACTTTTATTTATAAAAACCAACCTCTAATATTTGTATTTTTGTAACCAAAAATTTTGGCAAAGTTTATGTAACCATTGATTGTTAAAAATACACTTGTAAGTGTATGTTTATAAATATTTTTCTAAGTGTTTTATATTTTTAGAAAATTTTGCCATAGTTTCCCCTAAAAATGGAAGTTTCCATACTTTCAAGCATATCATTTTCTTTTGTAAAATCATCACAATCATAGTTTCCCCTAAAAATGAAGTGGTAGATTAAGCATGGTTTTGGCAAAATTGGAAGTGTGGTTGTTTATTTAAAAACATCATTCTTGAAGAATTTAGATGTTTACAACTTGTAATCATGTTTTACAAAAATGTTTCTTTATGAAATTTTCTTGTTACACAAGTGTTTCTACACTTGGTTAATCACTGAAAACAAGTCTTGTTTATGTAAGAACCAAGATTATATGAAACTTATGTTCTCAACTTGGTTTCTTTGAAATACCATTTATAAATATTTAGATCCATATGATCAACAACTTACTTTAATCATGGTTTTTCAAGAAAACATTATTTCCTTCAAGTTCATGCTTTAAGTGTGGATGATCCATCATCCTACAACAATTTCTACTTTCACATCTTGCTAAACTATGTTTTTAATCATGATTTAGCAAGACCTTATGATGATTAACATCACTTCTACAAACAATCAAAGATTAACAAGCATAACAACTTATATTCATTAAGATATCTTTACTAAACAAGCTTATGTTCATGTTTACTTCATATGATTCTTTAGTGTTCTTGATGTTTTTGATCATGATTCATTATTAGCCACTTAAAATAGATGTAGAATAGATAGATCAAGGTTCTTACCACTAGCACAAGGCTAGGGATGATTCAAGTGGAGAAAGTGAGTGGATAAAAGCAATTAGAGAAGGTCCTTTAGCTTCCAAAGCCGCCAAGCTCCTTTGTATACCTTCTAGCACCCTTGTAAGTGTATGGATTGTATGAAGGAAGTTGAATGATGATGATGGTGGTTGTGGTGGGTTTCGGCCGAGAACAAAAGCAAGGGAGGGAGAGAGAGTGGTGTGTGAAGTGTGTGGAAGATTATGAGTTCATGGTCTAGCATATCATACTTATAACCATCTTAGCAAATTATCCTTTGGGTTTTATATCATAAAAAGCACAACCAAGATCTATTTAACAAATGAAATAAAATCAAGGTGTGGGGGCCAAGTATGGGCCGTCCCATAGGTGGGGGGGTCTAGCTTAGGTTTGAACCATTTAGTTGTAATCTAGTTCATTCTTAAGTATCGGTTACGTGTTTCAGTTATTAGATATTTTTAGGAGGTGTTATGATGTT
This sequence comes from Helianthus tuberosus, assembly GCA_030545235.1. Lineage (NCBI taxonomy): Eukaryota > Viridiplantae > Streptophyta > Magnoliopsida > Asterales > Asteraceae > Helianthus > Helianthus tuberosus. The sequence goes on from CM060351.1 coordinate 154,441,612, forward strand.
CGGGGATCATAACTAGCTTGGAAACATTAAAACAGTGCTTCTAGTGTAAATTTGGTGTTTCGGGTAGTGTCCGGTTGTTCGGTTAGATATTGATTCGTTAATGTGCTAAACCTTGCAGTTTGGTGTTTTTTATGTACCCTTCTGTGACACTTTTAATTTCCGACACTTAGGAAAGCATTCAGGACCATTTTGCCATATTTCTGCACAATATAAGTATGTTAAAATGCTGATTTATGCTAAATTTTGCTGAATTCTGCACTTTGGGTGAGTTTTAGGCACTTTTCGGCACTTAAACTATTTCTTAGAAAAGCAGTTTTGTAATCCTTACTTCCCTACACTCTATACTAGTGTAGTACTTAGTTTCTGGCTCATACTGGGTCTCAAAACACTGTCTGTCTTTGTGTTGAGTTCTGTCAACATTTGCTGATTTATCCGTTTATTGTGCTAACTGTGCTTTGTGCATTATTTATGTCAATATGTTTGCATGCTGTAATGATATGACATTATGCAATATGTGATGCACATGTAAATATAATGCAGTAATCATAAAGCAGTTAATTGTAATTCAGCACAGTCATTAAGCTCTAATCAAGATTAATTAATTTTACGGATACCTGGGTTTTTGACAGTTGTCACATTCTCCCCCTGTTAAGAAAATTTCGACCCGAAATTTTAAGCTCTACTACTAGCTGCAGGGGTGTTAGGGAATAAATGCGGGTATTTTGCTTTTATGCGGTCTTCACGTTTGTAACAACCCTTGGTAAAACCAACACCCTTATAATATTTCTAACACTCTAGTATATTTTAGAATGTCCCAATATGTCTTTAATTACACCCCGTATGTGCAAACCGAGCCTGAAATACGTTATAGTTTATAAAATAAATTAAAAATAAGAAATAGCAAGCTGAGGCGGGCCGCGTAGACCCACCCCTACATCTCACGCGGGCGGTATCAAGGCTGGAACCTGACTCCGCTGATTTCTTTAGTTCAAGCGGGCCGCGTAAGCTTAAGCTTACATCGACGCGGGCCGCGAGAGATCATCAAATGCAGAGACATCCTAGGCCGACACATGTCGACATCGTGGCGGACCTACACATCGAATCAGCTAAGCTATAGTGTTGACCAGGGTTGACGCGGGCCGCGTAACCCTTGTCTGTGTTTTACGCGGGCCGCGACAGGACTAGAATCAGCAACTATAAATAGAATGCATCAGTTTTCGTTTTCCGTCGCTCATTCTCAATTCTCAGTCTCGAATCCTGAAATATTAGGCATAATATTTGGGTATTATACCCCTAATTAGCGAGGTTCTGCTCCGTTGTAAGTATTATAACCCCAGTTTCGTAATAGTTACGCTGCCTGATTGATTTAGGGTTCCGTAACAACTGTCGTGGTTCTGCCCGACGTAGTTGTTGGAATGCCGTCTCGGGGAGGGTATCATTAATAATTTCAAAGGGTTATGATACTAACCAATGTACATTTGTATAAATTATAGATTATATCCAGGAAACCTTTACGCGAAGTCTAAGATAGCAATGTGAGTTTATCCTCTTTTTGTTAACCTTTTTGAAATGTTTTACAAAACCTTAATTGTTTTACAATGTGATTAAGCGGTGATTGAGTCTTTGTAGTTCTTCAATTACTGCCAGTATATTGGGGTTTTGTATACAAAATTTATTACTACTTGCGAGTAGTAAGTCGGTAAGACAATACGTTACAATTGGGCAACGAGTTAGCCAATGTGTAACTTGACCATAGCCATAGATCCGGTCGAGTGGCAAGTACTGAATGAGTAATTGTGTAGAAATAAACATTGTAATCGCTCTCAATACTGTTTTAATTGATAAATGTTTTTTATTAAACTGGGATTCACTCACCAGTATTTCCGACTGACAAATGTTTTTAAAACGCGTTACAGGTAACACAATGTGACAGCCAATTAGTGAAAAACCAGCTGGAGAGCACTGAAGGCTTGGGAAAAATGTGGCTATAAAAGTTACCTAATAAACGATGTTTTAAATTCAATAAAATAGGGTTTGTCATAAATGTATTGTAATAAGAAACTTGGGTTTTGCCCATGTTATTATTAATATTAAATATGGTGGTTTTACTCTGATAAATATTTCCTAACTACGATCCTGATGTAAATTCTGCTGCAAGATTAAATAACCTTGATACCACCACTGAGCTCGCGTCCGCCCGTTCCCGGGACAGATAAGGGATCGGGGGTTGCGACAGAAGGTAGTATCAGAGCCTAGCCACTGGTCTGAGCCAAAGAAGTGTTCTGCTGACAATTAAATTTTATATTTTATGTTAGGAAATAAATTACGGAGATATGTGCATAACTGTATTTATTTGTTATGTGTTATTTGACTATTTGTTAGTTTTCAGTATGAGTGATCAAGGACCATCAGATATGAATCGTCAGTTATCTGATTCACCTAGGAGAGAAGGTACATCATCACAGCCTGCCCTCTCTGGGTATACTGCTGATCAGGAAGAAGGAATATTTGCCTTTAGAGCTCAGTCGGAGGTACCATTTCCTAATAAGAAACGAGGATGGTTCAGTAAAGAAGCTTTTGCTCGTAGGAAGAGAATGCGAAAATTGCAACAGCAAAGAGTTTTAGCAGCTGCTAAGCGTAAAACAGATGCCCATACTCAAGACATGCTTAATAGAAGCCTAGCCAATTTCCATATCCTAGCTACAACTGCTGCTGACCCAAGTCTGGAACAACTAGTAGCCCCACAACCACAAAACCCAGATCAACCCATGGAGATAGAAAACCAGGAAAACCAAGTGGAGATGCATGACTTTAACCCAGAAGAAATCCCTAGAGTACCTGCACCAAACCCCCTAGACCCGAATTACGACCCCTGGTGGGATGACAATAGGGACTTTGTGCAACGTTACCCTATCCAGGAATACCCACCCATACAGAACATAGAAGCCTACCCAGGTATGGACCCTTTAGATCCCTATTACCAAGATGATTATATTAGGGAAATATTAGAGGATCCTTACCAATTTCAGGAACTGTCACCCCCATATCAGGAACCCGCACCCCAGATTCCAAACCCAGTCCGAGAACCTGCACCCCTAATGAGTGCAGAAAACGTCCAAGAACTTAGGACTTTTGGGGAGGAAATTTTAGAGAGCAGTGAGAGAATGCGTCAGGTGGGAGAGCGTCTCGTATGGAAATACGATGAGCGCAATATGGATTTTTGGATAAATCCATACCCGTGAATGAGATGGTGAAACGATGGTAGTAATAATAATAATAATAATAAAATAAAAATAAAATAAAATATGTGTGTACGGATGCATATTACTATTAGTGTGATTCTATTTCTGTTGGTATTGTAATTTTTATTTCAGTACTAGTGTGTAATAGATACAGAATAGTATATGAATAGAGTAAAAGTAGCAATGATCTACGTTTTTTGCTAGATTGCGTGTCATGTGATTAACTATATTAAGATATTATTTGTGACATTAATATGGGATAAATGTTTAAAATTCAGATGGCCGACGAAGGAAATCAAGGAAATCTGAATAACAATAACCAGAGTAACATTAACGTGGTTAATGAAAATCCGAGCATCAATAACAATGGAAATCAAGTGGATAATAGTGCTATCAAACACATAGTGGCACAGGGAATTATAGATGCAATGCCATTTATTCTTCAAACTGTTAAAGATGCTGATAATAAAAGTAAACATAGCAGTAAGCGACCCAGTGAACCAGAACACATCGTAAACAATGGACCTATACTTCAAGTGCCTATTCTCAAAAGAAGAAGAACCATGCCTTATGGTTGTTCTTATAAAGAATTCTGGTCTTGTAAACCAATGGAATTCTCGGGCAACGAAGGGGCCATTGCAACCTTACGCTGGATAGAAAAGACTGAGGCAGTCTTAAGGATAAGCAAGTGTGCTGAAGAAGATAAGATACTGTTTGCTTCTAACCTGTTTAAGAATGCAGCACTAGAATGGTGGAACACTATCATTCAATCAAGAGGAAGTGATAGAACCTACAATATGGAATGGGAAGAATTTAAGAACAAGGTAGAAAGGAAATTCTGCCCACCCAATGAGAAAGAACAGATAGCAAACAAATTCCTAAACCTTAGGATGACTGGTGTGGATAGTAAGGGATATTCGAATATGCTAGAATAGTGCCAACTCTTGCTTCACCAGAACCAGTGTTAATCTCCCGTTATATTTGGGGATTAATTGGAGAGATAAGACACGTAGTCAAGGCAGCTAGACCTCAAACCATAGAAGAAGCTGTAGAACTAGCCAATACCTTGACAGATGAATTAGTTCGTACCCGAGAAGAGGATCAAAGAAGGAACCTAACCCAGAAGTTGACTCAAGAATTTCGTTCTAGAAATTTTAATCGTGGGAAAAATATAGGTTCTACCTCTGCACCCTACTGTAGGTATTGCAAAAGAAAGCATTCAGGAAGATGCTCTATATACTGTAACTTTTGCAAAATATCGGGGCACAAGGAAGAAAATTGCAGGAAGAAGGCTAACATCCGGATATGTTACAACTGCGGGGAAAAAGGTCATATCAAGCCAAATTGCCCAAAATTAGCTCCAGCCACAGACAATAGGAATACTAAAAATGCTAGAGCATTTGTTCTGACTACAGAAGAAGCCAAGATGATTCCAGATGTCATAGCTGGTACGTTTTTAGTTAATGATATCTTTGCTAAAGTATTATTTGACTCTGGTGCAAACCAAAGTTTTATTAATACATCATTTTGCAAATTTCTAAATCAGTCATTAACTAAACTACCACAAGAATGCTTAGTAGAGACAGCCAATGGAGAAACCATTAGAATTTCTGAAATCTTACAGGGAGCAAGAATAGAAATTTTAAATCAGAAATTTATAGCAAACCTATATCCCATGAATCTGACAGGATTCGATATTGTTTTAGGAATGGATTGGTTAATAGCCAATAAAGCCAATATTTTATGTGATCAAAAGTTAATTCAGATAAATTCACCAAAAGGTAAAATGATCACAATTAAAGGAGATAAACCTTCTAGGTCTACTAAATTTATCTCTGTGATGAAAACTGCAAGTTGTATAAGAAAAGGTTCTATAGTGTATTTGATTTCTATAATCACTAACACTAAAGGAAAGAATTTAAAAGATATTCCAGTAGTATCTCAGTTTTCAGATGTATTTCCAGAAGAATTACCAGGGCAACCTCCAGATAGAGAAGTTGAATTCAGAATTCACCTGCTGCCAGGAATAGCACCGATTGCCAAAGCACCTTATCGTTTGGCACCCGCCGAAATGCATGAACTGAAGAAACAATTAGATGAATTGCTGGAGAAAGGATTTATACAGCCAAGTTCGTCGCCATGGGGAGCGCCGATATTGTTTGTTAAAAAGAAGGACGGATCAATGCGTATGTGCATTGACTACCGTGAATTAAACAAGGTCACGATTAAGAATCGGTATCCATTACCGAGAATCGATGATATGTTTGATCAACTGCAAGGAGCTCGATTTTTCTCTAAAATCGATTTAAGGTTAGGATATCATCAATTAAAGGTACAGGAAGAGGACATTCCTAAGACCGCATTTAGAACAAGGTATGGTCATTATGAATTTACGGTCATGGACATGATGAACCGAATATGTAAACCATATTTGGATAAATTCATAATTGTATTTATAGATGATATTCTAATTTACTCTAAGAGTAAAGAGGATCATGCAAGACATTTGCACGCACTTTTGAGTTTACTAAGAAAGGAAAAGCTTTATGCTAAGTTTTCAAAGTGCGAGTTTTGGTTAAAACAGGTACAATTCCTTGGACACCTAGTCAATCATGAAGGAATTCATGTAGATCCAACAAAAATCGAGGCGATTACTAAATGGAAAACCCCTGAGTCACCAACCGAGGTTAGAAGTTTCTTAGGATTGGCCGGTTATTATAGAAGATTTATTCAAGATTTCTCTAGAATAGTCATTCCCTTAACTAAGCTAACCTGTAAATCTGTTAAGTTTGAATGGGGAGTAAAACAAGAAGAAGCATTTAGAATCCTTAAGCAAAGATTAACCCATAAACCCATACTAGCATTACCAGAAGGAAATGAAGACTTTGTAGTTTATTGTGATGCTTCTAGATTAGGTTATGGATGTGTATTGATGCAACGACAAAAGATTATAGTTTATGCATCTAGACATCTTAAGAATTATGAAGAAAATTATTCAACTCATGATCTAGAATTAGGAGCTATAATTTTTGCTCTTAAGATTTGGAGACATTACCTTTATGGTAGTAAGTTTACCATATTCACTGATCATAAGAGTTTAAGGTATATTTTTAAACAAAAAGAGTTGAATATGAGACAAAGACGCTGGATGGAATTGCTTAGTGACTATGATTGTGATATCCAGTATCATGAAGGAAAAGCAAATGTAGTGGCAGATGCTTTAAGTCGAAAGTATCATGAAAAGCCAAAAAGAGTACGTTCTCTTAAATTAAATTTGCAAGTAGATTTAAATGATCAAATAAGAGAAGCACAAGAATCAGTAATCAAGGATGATTCTGAAAAATTAAAAGGTATGCTAAAAGAATTAAAAAAAGGAACAGATGGAATTTGGAGATTCCATGAAAAGAGAATGTGGATACCTAAATTAGGAAATCTACGTCATCGTATATTAGAAGAAGCCCATAAGTCTAAGTATACGATGCATCCAGGAAATGATAAAATGTACCAGGATTTAAGGAAAAATTTCTGGTGGATAGGAATGAAAGAGGACATAGCAGCCTATGTTTCTAAATGTTTAACCTGTTCACAAGTTAAAGCTGAACATCAGAAACCCTCAGGTTTGTTACAGCAATTAGAAATGCCAATTTGGAAATGGGAATTGATAACAATGGATTTTGTTACTAAATTACCCAAAACAAGAAAAGGAAATGATACAATCTGGGTGATTGTAGATAGGCTAACCAAGTCAGCTCATTTTCTACCAATGAAGGAAACAATTAGTATGGAACAATTATCTAAATTGTATGTAAATGAAATTGTTTCTTTACATGGCATTCCTTTATCAATTGTTTCTGATAGGGATAGTCGCTTTACATCTCATTTTTGGTCAAGTTTCCAAAAGGCAATGGGAACCAAGTTAAAGTTAAGTACGGCTTATCATCCACAAACGGATGGACAAAGCGAAAGGACAATTCAGACAATGGAAGACATGCTTAGAGCTTGTGTAATTGATTTTGGAGGTAATTGGGACGATCACTTACCTTTAATAGAATTTTCTTATAATAATAGTTATCACACAACTATCAATGTTGCACCATTCGAAGCACTTTATGGACGAAAGTGCCGAACCCCAGTCTGTTGGGCAGAAATTGGGGAAAAGCAACTATCTGGACCTGAGATAGTGCAAGAAACAACTGATAAGATCATTCAAGTCAAGGAACGACTGAAAGCAGCACGTGATCGACAAAAGAGTTATGCTAATAACCGACGCAAGCCATTGGAATTTCAAGTAGGAGATAAAGTATTGTTGAAAGTCTCTCCTTGGAAAGGAATAGTAAGATTCATCAAACGGGGAAAGCTAAGTCCCAGGTATGTTGGACCTTTTGAGATTATTAGAAGAATAGGACCTGTAGCCTATCATCTACAACTGCCAGGGGAGATGGCAGGAATACATGATGTATTTCATGTATCAAATCTCAAAAAGTGTTTAGCTGATGAATCACTGATAGTACCTCTTAAGGATATAGAGGTAAATGAACAACTCAAATTTGTAGAAAGGCCTCTACAAATTGAAGACAGGAAAGTCAAGAACCTCAAGCATAAGAGACTAGTTATAGTCAAAGTGAAATGGGACTCCAAAAGAGGACCTGAGTACACATGGGAGCTTGAATCTGAAATGCAAAGGAAATATCCGCATTTGTTTCAGTAGATCTCGAGGTCGAGCTCTAAAACAAGGTGGGGAGAATGTAACAACCCTCGGTAAAACCAACACCCTTATAATATTTCTAACACTCTAGTATATTTTAGAATGTCCCAATATGTCTTTAATTACACCCCGTATGTGCAAACCGAGCCCGAAATACGTTATAGTTTATAAAATAAATTAAAAATAAGAAATAGCAAGCTGAGGCGGGCCGCGTAGACCCACCCCTACATCTCACGCGGGCGGTATCAAGGCTGGAACCTGACTCCGCTGATTTCTTTAGTTCAAGCGGGCCGCGTAAGCTTAAGCTTACATCGACGCGGGCCGCGAGAGATCATCAAATGCAGAGACATCCTAGGCCGACACATGTCGACATCGTGGCGGACCTACACATCGAATCAGCTAAGCTATAGTGTTGACCAGGGTTGACGCGGGCCGCGTAACCCTTGTCTGTGTTTTACGCGGGCCGCGACAGGACTAGAATCAGCAACTATAAATAGAATGCATCAGTTTTCGTTTTCCGTCGCTCATTCTCAATTCTCAGTCTCGAATCCTGAAATATTAGGCATAATATTTGGGTATTATACCCCTAATTAGCGAGGTTCTGCTCCGTTGTAAGTATTATAACCCCAGTTTCGTAATAGTTACGCTGCCTGATTGATTTAGGGTTCCGTAACAACTGTCGTGGTTCTGCCCGACGTAGTTGTTGGAATGCCGTCTCGGGGAGGGTATCATTAATAATTTCAAAGGGTTATGATACTAACCAATGTACATTTGTATAAATTATAGATTATATCCAGGAAACCTTTACGCGAAGTCTAAGATAGCAATGTGAGTTTATCCTCTTTTTGTTAACCTTTTTGAAATGTTTTACAAAACCTTAATTGTTTTACAATGTGATTAAGCGGTGATTGAGTCTTTGTAGTTCTTCAATTACTGCCAGTATATTGGGGTTTTGTATACAAAATTTATTACTACTTGTGAGTAGTAAGTCGGTAAGACAGTACGTTACAATTGGACAACGAGTTAGCCAATGTGTAACTTGACCATAGCCATAGATTCGGTCGAGTGGCAAGTACTGAATGAGTAATTGTGTAGAAATAAACATTGTAATCGCTCTCAATACTGTTTTAATTGATAAATGTTTTTTATTAAACTGGGATTCACTTACCAGTATTTCCGACTGACAAATGTTTTTAAAACGCGTTACAGGTAACACAATGTGACAGCCAATTAGTGAAAAACCAGCTGGAGAGCACTGAAGGCTTGGGAAAAATGTGACTATAAAAGTTACCTAATAAACGATGTTTTAAATTCAATAAAATAGGGTTTGTCACTATAAATGTATTGTAATAAGAAACTTGGGTTTTGCCCATGTTATTATTAATATTAAATATAGTGGTTTTACTCTGATAAATATTTCCTAACTACGATCCTGATGTAAATTCCGCTGCAAGATTAAATAACCTTGATACCACCACTGAGCTCGCGTCCGCCCGTTCCCGGGACAGATAAGGGATCGGGGGTTGCGACAACGTTCCCAAGTAAACTCTGGGCCATGACGTGCGTTCCATCGAACCTTAACAAGTTTAACACTACTCCTTCTAGTTTTGTTAACTTTCCAATCAGTAACCTCAACGGGTTCTTCGGTGAAGTGGAGTGTGTCGTCAATGTGAACTTCATCAGCAGGAATAACCACCGTTTCCTGTGTTGGACTTTTCTTCAGGTTAGATACATGGAATGTATCATGAACACCATTTAGTTCCGCAGGTAAATTCAACTTATAAGCTACAAGCCCAATCCTTTCCAGGATTTTGAACGGTCCAATGAATCGTGGGTTTAACTTTCCACGCTTCCCAAAGCGTGCCACACCTTTCCAAGGTGAGACTTTTAACAAAACCATATCTCCCACTTCGAATTCCAAAGGTTTCCTTCTTTGGTCCGCATAGCTCTTTTGTCGGTCATGAGCCGCCTTAATGCGCTCTCGGATCTGTATGATCTTATCTGTCGTTTCTTGAACCAATTCGGGACCAACAAGCTGTCTATCGCCTGCATCTGCCCAGCATAATGGTGATCGACATTTTCGTCCGTAAAGAGCTTCAAACGGTACAACTTGAATGCTTTTATGGTAGCTGTTGTTATAAGAGAACTCAACCAAGGGTAGGTAAGCGTCCCAACTACCACCCAAGTCCATTACACAAGCTCGTAACATACCCTCAAGCGTTTGAATTGTTCTCTCACTTTGGCCGTCTGTCTGTGGGTGAAATGTCGTGCTCAAATTCAGCTGTGAACCAAACGCTTCTTGGAAAGATTGCCAAATCCTGGATACAAATCTTCCGTCCCTGTCATATATAATTGAGATAGGCACTCCATGACGTGCAACTATCTCCCTCAGGTACAGTTTAGCTAGCTTTCCTGTGTTATCCTTTTCCCTGATCAGCAGAAAGTGCGCATATTTTGTCAAACAGTCTACGATTACCCAAATCGTATCATGACCTCTGGGTGTCCTTGGCAGCTTTGTTATAAAATCCATTGAGATCTGCTCCCACTTCCACATGGGTATCTCAGGTTGCTGTAAAAGACCTGAAGGCTTCTGATACTCAGCCTTCACTTTGGCACAAGTTAAACATTTTCCAACATAAGTTGCAACATCGCCTTTCAGATTTGGCCACCAGTAGAAATCCTTCAAATCATGGTACATCTTATCCGATCCTGGGTGGATCGAGTACCTTGACTTATGAGCTTCATCGAAAATCACTTCTCTAAGACCACCAAAGAGGGGAACCCAAATTCGTTTCATGAAGCACAATGTTCCTTCCTCATTGGGTATCAGCTTCTTCTCCATCCCGCGGAGGTATTCGTCATTAAGATTCTCTTTCTTGAGAGCTTCTCTCTGCGCAGCATGAATGGGCAACGAGAGGTCTGTCTGAATGATCATTTCCAAAGCCCTAACCCTTATGGGCTTAATCCTCTGTTTTCGACTCAAGGCGTCTGTCACCATATTCGCCTTTCCTAGGTGATATTTGATTTCGCAATCATAATCATTTAGCAACTCAACCCACCGTCGCTGTCTCATATTAAGCTCTTTCTGATCAAATATATGTTGTAGGCTCTTGTGATCGGTAAAGATCGTGCATCTCAACTGGTGCGAAGCATAAGCGATAACCTTCTGTCGCTACATCAGCACACAACCTAATCCCTGTCGCGAGGCGTCGCAGTACACCACGAAGTCACCGGTGCCTTCGGGTAGGGATAAAATAGGTGCATCGCAAAGCTTGTTCTTCAGCAACTGAAAAGCTTCTTCTTGTTTATCTCCCCATTCGTACTTCTTATCCTTCTGAGTAAGGGAGGTCAGTGGTTGAGCGATTTTAGAAAAATCCTCAATGAATCGGCGATAGTACCCAGCTAAACCTAGAAACTGACGGATCTCAGTTGGCGTCTTCAGAGTTTCCCAGTTCTTAATTGCCTCGATCTTGGTGGGATCCACGTGGATTCCATCTTTATTCACTACATGACCTAGGAATTGTACCGCATGCAACCAGAACTCGCACTTTGAGAACTTTGCGTATAGTTTCTCCTTATTGAGCAACTCTGAAATGGTTCTAAGGTGTTGCTCATGCTCTTCCTTCATCCTTGAATAAATTAAAATATCGTCGATAGACACAATCATGAATTTATCAAGATATGGCTTACAGACTCTATTCATCAAATCCATAAACACTGCTGGCGCGTTTGTCAAACCAAATGGCATTACTAGAAACTCGTAATGTCCATATCGAGTTCTGAAGGCAGTCTTCGGTATACTCCCTTCCTGAATTCGCAGCTGGTGATAGCCTGATCGAAGATCAATCTTGGAGTAGTAACTCGAACCTTGAAGTTTATCTAAGAGATCATCAATCCTCGGCAAAGGATACCGATTCTTGATGGTTAACTTGTTTAGCTCTCGGTAGTCAATACACATGCGAAAACTACCGTCTTTCTTTTTGACGAAAAAACTGGAGCTCCCCAAGGCGAGAAGCTTGGTCTTATGAATCCCTTGTCTAACAACTCCTGAAGCTGTGTCGACAGCTCTTGCATTTCTGAGGGTGCAAGTCGATAAGGTGCCTTGGCTACAGGCGCGACGCCTGGAACCAAGTCAATATGGAATTCGACTTGTCGCTGCGGTGGCAATCCTGGCAAGTCTTCAGGGAAGACCTCAGGATATTCCCTTACCACCGGGATATCTTCCAGTTTTGGCTCCTCGGCTTCCTTATCAACAATGTGAACCAGGAAGGCAACACATCCTTTCTGTAAAAACTTTTGGGCCTTCAAACAACTGATAATCCTTAGTGGAATATCATGTTTCTCTCCATGCACTACAATCGTCTCTCCATTCGCCATCGGAATGCGAATGATCTTCCCGTGGCATACGATCTCAGCTCGGTTGCTCGACAACCAATCCATTCCAACTACCACATCAAAGCTTCCCAACTCGACTGGCAGAAGATCAAGCATAAACTCATGCTTTCCAAGTTCCATCACACAACCTCTAATGACTTCATTCGCTTCTACTAGTTTTCCACTAGCTAGTTCTATCGAGTACGGAATATCTAGCTTACTGGCAACTAACCCAAGTATTTTCTTAAATTCTAGGGATACAAAGCTATAATCGGCACCAGTATCAAACAGTACAGATGCAAAGTGTTGGTTGATAGGGAACGTACCCGTAACTACGTTCGGATCCTGGCGAGCTTCCCTAGCTCCAATGTTAAAGATTCTTCCTTGGGCTTGATTGTTCTTTGGGCAATCTTTCTTGAAGTGCCCAACATCGCCACAGTTAAAGCAACCTTGTTTGTTTCCAGTACCACCCTGATTGTTGTTTTGGTTACGGTTTCCATTACCTGCTTGGTTTCCAGTACCACCACGGTTTCCATTACTGCCATTTCCTCCTTGATTGCGGTTTCCATACCCATTTCCACCACGGTTACCATTTCCATTCCCGTTACCATTACCTCTCTGACCACCATTACCATGACCGGCACCATACCAGCATGTCTCCTTGGCATGGCCAACTTTTCCGCACGTCTCACACTTTCCAGCTCTGCATCGTCCCGTGAGATGAAACTGACACACATCACATTTGGGCAGGGTGCCCATATATCCTTTTCCTCTAACCTCAGCTCCAGATGTGGCAGCACCAGTCTTAACCTCGGCTGGCGGATTCATATCCCTCTTTTTGTTACCACTATTGTTTCCTTGGGTACCCTTCTTGAAATTGGAGAACTTCCTTTTGTTCTCTCCTGATGACTCGACATGAGTCTCCTTTTTCTTTCCATCAGATATTGAGAACTTGTTCAGCCTAATCGCTTCTTCAGTTAATGCTACGCTCAAATCAATAGCCTCAGTGATCGTTGGAGGCTTGGAGGTAGTCACCATGCTCATGATTTGGGGTGCCAATCCCCAGATAAAACGCTCAATTCGCTTGAACTCCGGTTCAACCATGTAAGGAGCTACGCGAGACAGGTCATGGAATCTCTGTACATACTCAGCAATATTTGGACCATCCATCTTTAGATTCCAGAACTCGGTTTCCAACTTTTGAATCTCGGTCCTTGAACAATACTTCTTGTGCATAAGTTCTTTCATCTCATCCCAAGTCATAGCATACGCAGCCTCCTCTCCCATAGTCTGAACCTGAAGGTTCCACCATGATAGAGCTCCGTCTAGGAAAAGTCCAGAAATGTAAGTGACCTGGTGCTCCGGCGCACACTTGCTCATTCGCAGAACAGAATCGGTTTTCTCAGCCCATCTAATGAAAGCTACAGCACCTCCAGTGCCGTCAAAGTTCAGAGGCTTGCAGTCAAGGAACTGCTTGTAAGTACAGCCTGTACCAGCAACATCATTCACAGAAAGTATTAGCAAACGCACATGGAATGTCCAAACTTAATGATGTGTGCAAAATGCAACATATAAATTTCATCAATTGTGGCATAAAACTAACCCTTTTTTAGTACTAATGTTGGAAAAAGTGTGCTTTTGTCTTCCTTTTGTATTTTCAGGATTAAATGAGCTCAAATTCACAAAAGAAGCAAAAAGACATCAAAATCTAACATAAATACAAGAAAAGGAACAAGACGTGACATGCCCGACCCCACGACAGCATCTTCCCAAGCAAAACAAGACAACAGAAGACTGAACACGCCCCGTGCTCAGCCAGCACGGGGGCGTGCCCAAGTGTCAGCAGAAAAGACAAAGTGGTAGAAGCTTCTATTACCCACCACGGGGCCGTGTGCTCAGCGGACACGGGGCCGTGGTCAACTATAAGATTCGCACAATCCAGCAAATCTGCATAGTACAAAGATTCTTCTTCACCACGGGGTCGTGCTCAGCGGACACGGGGGCGTGGTCAACTAAAAAGACAAAACTGCATTAAATGAAGAAAGAGAAGGATGTGGACACGGGGCCGTGCCCGAGCTTCTGTTCAGCCTATAAATAGAAGTGCTTGGCTCAAGCTCAAACCATCCCTTGGCACACCACCTCTCTCACACTTCACCCACCACCCACCACCACCATAACACCATCATCCACCACCATCATCCATTGTCCATCGTAGAGTGTGTGAGTCGTCTCGGGATCCAAGATTGATCGTAAGAGTTCTTGACAATCAAGGCCATGTTTGCCTAAGTCTCTTACATCACTTGGTGAAGACAAAGTGTCTAGTATAATACTTTTTATTTCTAATCTTTTCGCACTTTTTATTTGGTTTTGTATTAATGACTTTAATAACTAGTTGCTTATGTTGAAGGTGATCTTTCCTTATCATTTGTCCGTGGTGTCTTGGCATTATTTTACTGTCTATATAAAATAAAAGATTTTCACCATTCATATCTCCGCGGTCTATATGGAGGTATGTTGGCTACCTGGTCGGGGGTTAAGGGAACGGTTTGGTAAAGGTCTTGCCATTGTTCAGCGTTTAGAGGTCCTGCAATGGACCTGAGTCAAATTTAGTAGGACCTCCTTCAATACTTAACGGTATTGGATGGCGGGGGTCCAAACTCTTTGATCCCCTCATAAGTTAACTACTATTAATACTATAACCCGGCTATTTAGGACTGTATCCCTGCTGACTCAGACTACTTAGTCGAGGGTAACGTCACCTCCAAAAGAGGGGCCTACCATAATTTGCATTAATAACTTAATTAATTATCTTCCAATAATCCACCCTTTTAGGATTGTATCCTTGCTGACTCAAACTACTGGGGTGAGGGTAACGTCACCTTCAAAAGGACTTGAGCGATAGTCATTCCTGTGTCTATTGTGCCGTGAAGGACTCCCCATCAACTTCGTTTGATGCATACATAGACCTGAGCGATTCGACATACACCTTCTTTAACGAGAGCCCGGAAAAGGTTGGACTTGTCCACCTACATATAGCATAGGAATCACCCTCACCGACAACCTCTTGCGTTCTCGTCTTAGTCTAGATCAATTAAGGTATCTTAGGCACTTTGGAGTTGTTCCATCCAGTAAGGAACCGCCCGATCCGGAAAAGTTCCTTGAAAATAGACGAATACCTTAAGACAGCTTCTAGACACGGGGCCGTGTCCAGGTCAGCACGCCCCCGTGTCCGCCCAAAGATTCCTTTCTGACCTTTGTCAGAATACGGACAAAATGTGTCAGGATCTTGCCTGCACACGGGGCCGTGTCCAGCCGACACGGGGCCGTGTCCAGCATGCTGTCGTTTTCTATAAATGCAGCCAAGAATCCTGCACATTTGGACCATCCAGGGACAGAGATTTGAAGGGATTTTCTGACCTACCATCCTAGGTAAGTTCTAAAAGAAGGTTCCAACACACATCTTGCCCTTTCCTCTTTTATCCATTGCCTTCTTCTTCACCTTTCTTGCAACAACACCTCCATTGAAGCTTGATTTCAAGCTTCATTGTGATGATTGTTGATGTTTTTGTTCAAGGAATCTTGTTAAAAATAAGTTACACAACATTGTTTTAAGTTATTTATGCTCAGAAAAGCCTCAAAAGTTAAGAAAATAATTTGAAACCCAAAGATTCCTTGTTCTAAAAATCTGCAGAAAGTTGAACACGGGGCCGTGCTCATTGAGCACGGGGCCGTGTCCGTAGTACTGTTTCATTAAATCACACTATTTTTGGTATGTTTTCGTAGAATGTCTAGCCAAAACAGTGGAACCTCTTCTGCGCACTCAAGGAACAGTCGACGGGAAATGAGGCCATCGATTGAAGCAACTCTCGTAAGATACGTAATGGCGCTACGTGAAGCCCTTGACGAGATGACTTCGGTGGAGGAGGTCCTCATAGACAGTATCAATTATCTCTCGGTGGGGTTGGAAAACAGTTTTCAAGAAATAAACCTCTTGCACCAGAGGTTAAACATTATTGTGACACCTCCCATGGAACCAATCCTCCCTCAAGAGGATTGGAACCTAGCACTTGGAATCCAAAATCCTACCGGTTGGGACGACATTCCGGCGGAACCTCCTCTTGAAGAACTCCAAGAAATCCCGGTGGAAGTTGCACCTCCTCAACCCGATGCTCATGAGCCTGCTTTTCTTCTCCCTAGGGAGATCGAAGAGTGGCTCGCCAACGTGTGAGGAACCCATACCCGGAGAAAGAAGTTTGTCAAGCCACATTTAACCGGAAGATTTACCTTTTCGGAAATTTTGCTAATAGAATAAGGCTAGAATTTCTTGGTTTAGATTTCTTGTGTTTCTTTGACCTAACTATCTAGTAGTTTAATTTTTAGGACTAATATGTAACTCTCTATGAAGTAATGAATGATGGTTTTTAGTTAATTTGGTGTTTGGGTGGTGTTGAAAGGAATAAAACACACTTGAGATGACAAAGGATACAAGGGAAACTTGAACCAGCACTCCATGCAGGAAAAACAGGACCGTCCGACAATTTTCTTCGTTTACAGTAAGCTCGGCACGGGCCGTGTCCACCCAACACGGCCCCGTGCTGCACAGTCTGCAGAAAAAGACCCAGTTCAGGTAACTGGACACTGGCCGTGTTCACCCAACACGCCCCCGTGTCCAGGCTTCTGTTTCTCTTGATTTAATTTTGTTACTGGCACTTGAACACGGGGCCGTGCCCGGACAACACGGGGCCGTGTTCAGCGCCCAGTAACACAAAATTTTTACTTTTTCACACCTTTTACACATTCAATCAACCTAAAAACTTATTTTTGGGACACATTGAGGACAATGTGTAATTTAAGTGTGGGGGGGATGCTAAAACCTTGAATCTTGCAAGTCCTAAATACAAGCCTTACACAAAACTCTATTGGAACCGCTAATCACCCCAATTTTTTTCAAAATTTTTTCTTTTTTTTTTTTACTTGTCTAGGTTTAACTCGGGAATTTCAAGTTCTAAAAAGGTTATATGCCGATAGCGTCGTGATAAAAAGAACCAACATAAGAAAATTATGAAAAGACATGACAAACTTAGTTAAAATTTGATTATATATACTTGATCACATAAAAACCCATTCCCACAAAAGTGAGTTTTGAGCCTTTATTGAGCATACAATTACATATCATTAGACTAAATGCTCATTTTTCGTTTCTTGTGTGAATAGCTGCTTGGTTCTTACGACTCTAGAACTTGCCATGACGATACATTCCCGGTCCTTATCAACTTGAACCCGAGTAAGTAAATGATGGAAGCATTAGGACTAACCCTTTTTATTTCTACACCATTATTTTTTCTTTTTTTTTACCACCTACCCAAAATCCCCCTAGTTAGCCCCTATGAGCCTAAACCTTTTCATTTCATAACCCAAACCAAACACCCTTTCACCCACCAAAACCTTTTTATTTTTAACCCCTTATTTTAGTAACTAGCTCGGTTTCTCGTATGACTTTTGAAAAAAAAAAAAAAATAATTTTGTGTTGATGATGAAGCAAAAGAAAATAAACAAACAAGTTCATCAAAAATAACTTTGTTTGAATAATAGCTTCATCAAAATAAAAGTTGCAAAAATAAAAAGTCTTACGAAAACCGACGCTTGTTACGCTTTTCGCCCTTTTTCTACTAACCACTAACCACTAACCCAACCACCTACCTTTAACCCAAGCCTAACCCTTCACCCAAAAAGTCCTCTTGATATTTACAAAGGTATATAAGTTAAAAAGGAGGAGGATTGATTGCTTGGCAAGCCTATGGTATGAGTAAGTTCCATGCCGCTCTCGAGTGATCCACAAAAATACATTTTCGGCCGAGTGTTGAGTGATCCCCGTGAGGTATGTGAACTTGTATATAAAATAGAATTTTAAAGAGGCATGTTATGCCCTAATAAGTAATTTATCTTATGAAAAGTTTTAAATAAATCATGACGAATAGGATTGTAAATAAATAAAAATAAAATTAAATAAAGAATCTTGGAAATCCTGACACTCTACGACAAGCCCAAAAACCTTCTTCTCTACCCATTCCATTTGGGAAGTGTAACAGCCACATTATAAAGAGTTTTGCTTGAGGACAAGCAAAGATTCAAGTGTGGGGGTATTTGATGTGTGCAAAATGCAACATATAAATTTCATCAATTGTGGCATAAAACTAACCCTTTTTTAGTACTAATGTTGGAAAAAGTGTGCTTTTGTCTTCCTTTTGTATTTTCAGGATTAAATGAGCTCAAATTCACAAAAGAAGCAAAAAGACATCAAAATCTAACATAAATACAAGAAAAGGAACAAGACGTGACATGCCCGACCCCACGACAGCATCTTCCCAAGCAAAACAAGACAACAGAAGACTGAACACGCCCCGTGCTCAGCCAGCACGGGGGCGTGCCCAAGTGTCAGCAGAAAAGACAAAGTGGTAGAAGCTTCTATTGCCCACCATGGGGCCGTGCTCAGCAGACACGGGGCCGTGGTCAACTATAAGATTCGCACAATCCAGCAAATCTGCATAGTACAAAGATTCTTCTGCACCACGGGGTCGTGCTCAGCGGACATGGGGGCGTGGTCAACTAAAAAGACAAAACTGCATTAAATGAAGAAAGAGAAGGATGTGGACACGGGGCCATGCCCACTGGACACGGGGCCGTGCCCGAGCTTCTGTTCAGCCTATAAATAGAAGTGCTTGGCTCAAGCTCAAACCATCCCTTGGCACACCACCTCTCTCACACTTCACCCACCACCCACCACCACCATAACACCATCATCCACCACCATCATCCATTGTCCATCGTAGAGTGTGTGAGTCGTCTCGGGATCCAAGATTGATCGTAAGTGTTCTTGACAATCAAGGCCATGTTTGCCTAAGTCTCTTACATCACTTGGTGAAGACAAAGTGTCTAGTATAATACTTTTTATTTCTAATCTTTTCGCACTTTTTATTTGGTTTTGTATTAATGACTTTAATAACTAGTTGCTTATGTTGAAGGTGATCTTTCCTTATCGTTTGTCCGTGGTGTCTTGGCATTATTTTACTGTCTATATAAAATAAAAGATTTTCACCATTCATATCTCCACGGTCTATATGGAGGTATGTTGGCTACCTGGTCGGGGGTTAAGGGAACGATTTGGTAAAGGTCTTGCCATTGTTCAGCGTTTAGAGGTCCTGCAATGGACCTGAGTCAAATTTAGTAGGACCTCCTTCAATACTTAACGGTATTGGATGGCGGGGGTCCAAACTCTTTGATCCCCTCATAAGTTAACTACTATTAATACTATAACCTGGCTATTTAGGACTGTATCCCTGCTGACTCAAACTACTTAGTCGAGGGTAACGTCACCTCCAAAAGAGGGGCCTACCATAATTTGCATTAATAACTTAATTAATTATCTTCCAATAATCCAGCCTTTTAGGATTGTATCCTTGCTGACTCAAACTACTGGGGTGAGGGTAACGTCACCTTCAAAAGAGGGGCCTACTACAATAACTAAGATAATCTCTTAAAATAGTGCAAAAGTGCGGAAATAATCAAAGGTTACACTAGATACGAGTCGGAACCAAGTGATTCATCTTGTCTATCTGTTTTTCTTTTTATTTTTATTTTTTCAGCATTTTAGTTAGTTTTTATTTTTCTTAGTTAAAACATTTTTCTATACTTTTTGATTTGATTAGACGTTGAGGATAAACCGGTACTAAAAGCTCTTGTGTCCTTGGACGACCTCGGTATCTTACCAACACTATACTACCCTCACGATGGGTGCACTTGCCCATATGTGTGTCTAGTGTTAGTAAATATCGTGTTTTATAAATTTAAAACTTGACTAAAAAGTGTTAAAGGGGTTTAAAATATACACCTAATATATATAACACTCGACTACGCATCACTTAACGTAATGTGTCTTAAGTGACTTAAACATTACCATGAGGCGGGTTATTTCCTGAGGTACCTCCGTTGTGTTCAGAGCGCAAGGCCTCATGTTGTGCGATTGCTTGTGAAATCCGTTCTTGCAGTTCTGCCTCTGTTGTGGGCAACTGAGTGTTTCTTCGTGGAGGCATCTTCTATAGAGAAGATTGTATTGGTCAGGTCTTAATTAGTATGTTAAGTATGTAGTACGTGTATGTAATAGCATTTATCAACACAAGTAAGCATATAACATCACATTCATATCACCAATGTGTAATTCGACAACGTACATAATGAGAACATTGCGATTGAGCTTTCATTAATCATCGACCACAAAGACAGTTACTTGTTTTACAAAGTATCACATCAAAAGGGACTACAGGGTCACACCACCCTTGTCCAAAATGTCTATCAATCTACCACAGTCATATACTCAAAAAGTGGTCTCCAAAAGGCTCTACAAGCTAGGCTCAATAGCGGTGCTCTCATCAAAAGCTGCTACCTACATAAAACCAAAAATTGGCTATGCTGATGGTGGTGGAGGAGGAGGTGGAGGAACAAAAGGTAAGTTGCGTACACGCGCTAGCTCCTCCTCAAGATCATAAACGTGTCACAACAGATAACTGATCTGCTGCTCCATGGTGAGAAATCGAACATCAAAATCTGGATAGGGCAAAAGAGGAGCAGGTGGAGTCGCAAAAGGTGACGGACATGAACAAGGTGGAGGACGTGGAATCCTCTCAAGCTCCATAACTCTACGACACAGGATCTCCTGCTGAAGCTGCAATGACAAGAGTAACTCATCCCTCGTGTAACCAGTGTAGTGTGAGGGATGGTATGGATCAGAAACTGGCATGGTGTTCGGCGGAAACCATATGAGTGGTTCGCCTGGCGGTGAAGAAGTAAAATGAGCAGTAGGTGTATACTAAGGCATGTGAGGAAATGCTGCTGTCACATGTGGGTCATGGCCAGGCTACTGGCTGGACGGGCCTTCCCCTAGATAGGGTGCGGGAATGTCCTGCAAGAAAGTGATAGGCAGGTCAGTGCGGTGAACATCGGACACAATCGGGTGAAAAGGGGCAACATCAACAGGTGCATGTGCGGGTGGGGGAGTAACTGGCTCAACAAAAGGAGGTACATCATCATCATCATCATCAATCCACCCATTGCTGGTGAAAGCGTATCGGGGGTCTACCTGACTGGCAAAAGCAGCAGGGTCAGCGGGTGCAGGGATCGGATCTGGTATGAGTGGTGCAACATCAGGCATCCCAAAAGGTACGGGATCATGATCAAGCAGAGGCTCAGGAACGGGCATCGGCTTAGGATCAGCGGGTGTGTCAACAAGCTGATCGTCAGGGACAAAGTCTAGCTCAAGGTCAAGCTCAATGTCATGTGGAGGAGTAGGTGCGGCAGACAGGGCCGTGTCAGTAACAGAATTAGTGGGGTAACGCTACAGTCATACGGCATGCAAGGTGGAGCATGACACAGACTCAAAGGAATCTGAAACAGAATGATCAGAGGAAACCTCAATAATAGGAACCTCAATGAGTGGAACAACAATAACATCCTCAGCTAAAACTCCATCACCCTGGGCATCATCAGGGGGACCATCAATAAAAAGATCGACATCATCATCAGACAAGTCATCAAAATGCAAATCCTCGAAAGGAAAGGCCGCAAGAGGCAAAGGGGCGAGGATCGGAACCACGACATGCTCACCATCGGGATGTCCGAGGATGAGATGGTCCTGGTCAGGAATAGGAATAAGAAAGGGATCCTCGTCGGGGATACCATCAGCATGCGGTACATCGTCGCCAAAGTCGGGCAGCGCGAAAGGCTGGAAATCGTCATCGTCATCCGACATCATCTCTGGGTCACTCTCAGTGTCGGAGGTAAAATCTCTGGCTCTGGGACGATCTCATCGTCCGAAACGATAGCCATGGGGTCGACAGTATCAGACAGTCCACTCTCAGACGTAGACATAGTGTCTGTAACAAAACAATCACAACATATGCACATATATCAACAATCATCATTAAGCATGTAATTAATAACAATGTATTCACGTATCCGTCCTAGTTTTCCCAGACTATACCTCCCAGTTTCTCAAACTGAACTACCCAGTCTCTCAGACTAAACCACCCAGTTTCTTAAACTGAACTACCCAGTCTCTCAGACTGAACCGCCCAGTCTCTCAGACTGAACCATAAACATAACCCTTGAAATGTGTTTCGTGTCTTTTGTTTGTAAAAATGTTTGTTTCCTGGATCTGGGCATTTCGTGTATGCAATGAAAACGTTTTTGCAACATGTATTCGTGAGAGCCCTAATGATTGTAGTCTAGACTCGAGAAGGAATCCTAGTTCGCTACAATCGAAGCTCTGATACCAAGCTGTCACACCCTGAATATTGCGGAAGCGTGATTATGGTGTGACTTTCTTAATATCATTGCATTCAATCATAACAACAACTATATGATAAAAACCATTGATTTGTCATCCATTCAATAAGTTTAAAAACATAACAACATCTTCTGAAACAAAGACTTTAAATTCAAGTTTTACAAACCATACGAATTGTTTAGGAGTTCACTAAGGACTCGACTAAAGATATTAAATAAAACCAGTATTTGGGAGGAGTGTCTGGTCCAGGATAGGACACCCTAGCCAAACCCTAAGACCATGGATGACATCTTTTATTCTTGACATAACTTGAAACATGCAAACGCCCGCCAGATTCACATCTAATTCCCTGAAATACATGTAGTTTGAAAACATCAACAAAAGTTGAGCGAGTTCGTGTGTTTGTTTGTGTGTATGAATAAAACCTTCGTAGTCATCGTGTGTATGTATGTTTCTAAATCCTGGTATGAAAGCAAAATAAGGAAACAGATCGATTAATGGTTTGCAAGGCCATTAATATGCGTGCAACGATGTAGGAAGGCTCAAACCTAGCAGATTTGTACCGGGCCTCTGGCTGTAAGACATAGTCACCTCAGGGGCCAACCCCGGTCCACATGGGTGTGGGCTCGCTACACCCAAATAGATCTATCACTCATGCCCCTCGGTCCTAACACGAGGATTAATGGTCTTAGGAGTGCGCCTACCCATTCACATGATCTACTGTACTTTCCAAAGCTAACCATACCAATTGTAATTGTATGTAATAATTTTGTAACATGTACTTCACCCCCGAAGTTATAAAACAAAAACAGTTTAGAGAAAAGGGGGACATGAAACTCACAGTCTTGCGTCTTCGGGTCACAGTAACTCAAAGCACCTTCGGTGAACACGACTACCTACAACGTGCTAATGTCTATTAGATGAACGGGCCGTGCCTTGATTTAGTATTAATGTCTTTGAGTTACGTTTCTTTTATATCTTTGATATTATTCCAAGTTATATAATTATTGTCAAAATAATTAATATTTTAACTTAAATTATATTTATTAAATTTTGGAATAATTGTTAAACAATATATATTAACTTAATACTTCCCAAGTATTGATACTTGTATTTCCTTCCCAAGGATGGGGGTATCTTTTACATGTGTATTCGTATTCTTGTATTTGTATATTTTTGCCATGTTTTGGTGCCGTATTCCAATGTATACGTGTGAGAATACGTATTTTATTGTATTCACTAAATATTCACATACTTAGATTTATATTAAATTTTCCGGAATATTATTTCTAACAAAAGTCCACCAATATATATATTTCCAATATATATATATTTAAGAAATATTATTTAGAAAAATTATTTATAATTTTTCTCTTGGTTAAAATATTTGTAGTTCCAAAATAATATATTTTCAAGTTTACTCAAGAAAATATATATTTTTCCTAAAAATAATATATCTTCTAATAATTCCAAGGAAATATATATATTTTTTTATTCACCAAAATTGTATATTTCCTTCTAGTCAAAATTTGATATAACTTTGTGATAACCATAAAAATCATATTTTCATTTCCTTGTGTCCAAAATATTTATTTACCGAAATATAACTGCGAATTAAGTTCCGGAATATTTGGTAAGTTACATTTCTTGTTCGGTTTCGCCAATATTTTTGTGTGTAACTTGTATACTTATTCTTGAGATTTTGGTAATATTTTGGATGGTAATCCTTGGTATTTTGATGTGTTATATTATTTCAAATCCTAAAATAATATAACTATTACACAAAGTATACAAATAATCACACATGTGTGTCTTCATTGTATATATATATTCTAAATATATATTTAGCCACTCTTATTTATAAAAACCAACCTCCAATATTTGTATTTTTGTAACAAAAAATTATGGCAAAGTTTATGTAACCATTGATTGTTGAGAATACACTTGTAAGTGTATTCTCGTAAATATTTTTCTAAGTGTTTTATATTTTTAGAAAATTTTGCCATAGTTTTCCCTAAAAATGGAGGTTTCCATGCTTTCAATCATATCATTTTCTTTTGTAAAATCATCACAATCAATTCACAATCAACTCTAAACAACTTAAACTTACCAATTTTGCCAAAACCATGCTTAATCTACCACTTCATGAACTTGAAGTTTGTGAAAATTTGTAGTAACTTGGTAGTGTGTTTAGTGAGTTTAGTTACCCTTTAAAGTGTGGTTGTTTATTTAAAAACATCATTCTTGAAGAATTTAGATGTTTATAACTTGTAATCATGTTTTACAAAAATGTTTTTTTATGAAATTTTCTTGTTACACAAGTGTTTCTACACTTGGTTAATCACTGAAAACAAGTCTTGTTTATGTAAGAACCAAGATTATATGAAACTTATGTTCTCAACTTGGTTTCTTTGAAATACCATTTATAAATATTTAGATCCATATGATCAACAACTTACTTTAATCATGGTTTTTCAAGAAAACATTATTTCCTTCAAGTTCATGCTTTAAGTGTGGATGATCCATCATCCTACAACAATTTCTACTTTCACATCTTGCTAAACTATGTTTTTAATCATGATTTAGCAAGACCTTATGATGATTAACATCACTTCTACAAACAATCAAAGATCAACAAGTATAACAACTTATATTCAGCAAGATATCTTTACTAAACAAGCTTATGTTCATGTTCACTTCATATGATTCTTTAGTGTTCTTGATGTTTTTGATCATGATTCATCATTAACCACTTAAAATAGATGTAGAATAGATAGATCAAGGTTCTTACAACTAGCACAAGGCTAGGGATGATTCAAGTGGAGAAAGTGAGTGGATAAAAGCAATTAGGTAGCTAATAGCGATTCTCAGTTAATACCTAAGTAGGGTTGCGGTAGTCAATGCATAACCATACCAATTGTAATTGTATGTAATCATTTTGTAACATGTACTTCACCCCCAAAGTTATAAAACAAAAACAGTTTAGAGAAAAGGGGGACATGAAACTCACAGTCTTGCGTCTTCGGGTCATAGTAACTCAAAGCTCCTTCGGTGAACACGACTACTTACAACGTGCTAATGTCTATTAGACGAACGGGTCGTGCCTTGATTTAGTATTAATGTCTTTGAGTTACGTTTCTTTTATGTCTTTGATATTATTCCAAGTTATTTAATTATTGTCAAAATAATTAATATTTTAACTTAAATTATATTTATTAAATTTTGGAATAATTGTTAAACAATATATATTAACTTAATACTTCCCAAGTATTGATACATGTATTTCCTTCCCAAGGATGGGGGTATCTTTTACATGTGTATTCGTATTCTTGTATTTGTATATTTTTGCCATGTTTTGGTGCCGTATTCCGATGTATACGTGTGAGAATACGTATTTTATTGTATTCACTAAGTATTCACATACTTAAATTTATATTCAATTTTCCGGAATATTATTTCTAACAAAAGTCCACCAATATATATATTTCCAAAATATATATATTTAAGAAATATTACTTAGAAAAATTATTTATAATTTTTTTCTTGGCAAAAATATTTGTAGTTCCAAAATAATATATTTTCAACTTTACTCAAGAAAATATATATTTTTCCCAAAAATAATATATCTTCTAATAATTCCAAGGAAATATATATATATTTTTATTCACCAAAAATTGTATATTTCCTTCTTGTCAAAATGTGATATAACTTTGTGATAACCATAAAAATCATATTTTCATTTCCTTGTGTCCAAAATATTTATTTACCAAAATATAACTGCGAATTAAGTTCCGGAATATTTGGTAAGTTACATTTCTTGTTCGGTTTCGCCAATATTTTTGTGTATAACTTGTATACTTATTTCTTGAGATTTTGGTAATATTTTGGATGGTAATCCTTGGTATTTTGATGTGTTATATTATTTCAAGTCCTAAAATAATATAACTATTACACAAAGTATACAAATAATCACACATGTGTGTCTTCATTGTATATATATATTCTAAATATATATTTAGCCACTTTTATTTATAAAAACCAACCTCTAATATTTGTATTTTTGTAACCAAAAATTATGGCAAAGTTTATGTAACCATCGATTGTTAAAAATACACTTGTAAGTGTATGTTTATAAATATTTTTCTAAGTGTTTTATATTTTTAGAAAATTTTGCCATAGTTTCCCCTAAAAATGGAGGTTTCCATACTTTCAAGCATATCATTTTCTTTTGTAAAATCATCACAATCATAGTTTCCCCTAAAAATGAAGTGGTAGATTAAGCATGGTTTTGGCAAAATTGGAAGTGTGGTTGTTTATTTAAAAACATCATTCTTGAAGAATTTAGATGTTTACAACTTGTAATCATGTTTTACAAAAATGTTTCTTTATGAAATTTTCTTGTTACACAAGTGTTTCTACACTTGGTTAATCACTGAAAACAAGTCTTGTTTATGTAAGAACCAAGATTATATGAAACTTATGTTCTCAACTTGGTTTCTTTGAAATACCATTTATAAATATTTAGATCCATATGATCAACAACTTACTTTAATCATGGTTTTTCAAGAAAACATTATTTCCTTCAAGTTCATGCTTTAAGTGTGGATGATCCATCATCCTACAACAATTTCTACTTTCACATCTTGCTAAACTATGTTTTTAATCATGATTTAGCAAGACCTTATGATGATTAACATCACTTCTACAAACAATCAAAGATCAACAAGCATAACAACTTATATTCAGCAAGATATCTTTACTAAACAAGCTTATGTTCATGTTCACTTCATATGATTCTTTAGTGTTCTTGATGTTTTTGATCATGATTCATCATTAACCACTTGAAATAGATGTAGAATAGATAGATCAAGGTTCTTACCACTAGCACAAGGCTAGGGATGATTCAAGTGGAGAAAGTGAGTGGATAAAAGCAATTAGAGAAGGTCCTTTAGCTTCCAAAGCTGCCAAGCTCCTTTGTATACCTTCTAGCACCCTTGTAAGTGTATGGATTGTATGAAGGAAGTTGAATGATGATGATGGTGGTTGTGGTGGGTTTTGGCCGAGAACAAAAGCAAGGGAGGGAGAGAGAGTGGTGTGTGAAGTGTGTGGAAGATTATGAGTTCATGGTCTAGCATATCATACTTATAACCATCTTAGCAAATTATCCTTTGGGTTTTATGTCATAAAAAGCACAACCAAGATCGATTTAACAAATGAAATAAAATCAAGGTGTGGGGGCGGGCCAAGTATGGGTCGTCCCATAGGTTGGGGGGGGGGTCTAGCTTAGGTTTGAACCATTTAGTTGTAATCTTGTTCAATCTTAAGTATCGGTTACGTGTTTCAGTTATTAGATATTTTTAGGAGGTGTTATGATGTTCGGGGATCATAACTTGCTTGGAAACATTAAAACAGTGCTTCTAGTGTAAATTTGGTGTTTCAGGTAGTGTCCGGTTGTTCGGTTAGATACTGATTCGTTAAAGTGCTAAACCTTGCAGTTTAGTGTTCTTTATGTACCCTTTTGTGACACTTTTAATTTCTGACACTTAGAAAAGCATTTAGGACCATTTTGCCATATTTTTCCACAATATAGGTATGTTAAAATGCTGATTTATGCTGAATTTTCATGAATTCAGCACTTTGGGTGAGTTTTAGGCACCTTCCGGCACTTAAACAATTACTTAGAAAAGCAGTTTTGTGATCCTTACTTCCCTACACTCTATACTAGTGTAGTACTTAGTTTCTGGCTCATACTGGGTCTCAAAACACTGTCTATCTTTGTGCTGAGTTCTGTCAGCATTTGCTGATTTATCCGTTTATTGTGCTAATTGTGCTTTGTGTATCATTTATGTCAATATGTTTGCATGCAGTAATGATATGACATTATGCAATATGTGATGCACATGTAAATATAATGCAGTAATTAGAAAGCAGTTAGTTGTAATTCAGCACAGTCATTAAGCACTAATCAAGATTAATTAATTGTACGGATACCTGGATTTTTGACAGTTGTCACAGATTGAAGGGAGCGCCGGATCAGCCTGCGTACGGGAACAGAAGCGTGAGTCCTCCAAAGTGCTGAAACGGTCGAAAAGCGGAGTGTCGGGAAACAGAAGCTTCGTACGAAGCTGTGCCTTCTTACGAAGGTGGGTCTTCGCACTTGTGCAACTTCCGTTGTCCAAAATTGAGTGTCTTCACGGCTGTATTCGGGAAATCGAGTGCCCATCCCTCCAACCCTAAGCTATTGGATAAACTTAGAGCCGAAGAGGTCGTTGTCGGAGTCATGGATTGAGAAACGCGCTGTTAGGTGTGAAGTCAGGGCCTTCGTACGAAGGCATTATACGAAGCCATCTGTGTGCCTTTGTACGAAGTTGGCTTTGCACAGAACAGTCCTGTTCACAACCGTGGCTGTTTTTCGCGCCCGGAGCTGTGTTTTTGCTTGAATCGGATGTATGTTCGAGTCCAATTCAAGTCGGTTTCGACACTACCTCGTTCCACTATACAGTGAACGTAATACATGTCGTTTTAGGTTCGTTTTTAGTGTAGAAATCAAGTTTAAACAGGTTTTTAAAGAGTTTCAACTTAGATCTATCACTTGGTGAGTATGATATCTTCAGATCTACAACTTAGGAAGCAAAGCTAAACCCAAATCTCCCATTCAAGTGTAGATCAGTTGTGAATGAAGAAGATTTGATGAAAAAGATGAAGATTTTTTTGTAAAAACAGAGAAGTTATGAAGAAAAGATGAAGTTTAAGTGAAAAAACTAAAGTTTGGATGAAATCAAGGTGATTCTTATGGAAAATCGAAGTGGAAAACGTTGTATAATCGAATAAAACCGTTAAATCTTACTTGAAAACGGTCGGACAACAATTCGGCAGAGTTTCGGTGTGAAATCGGAAAGTTAGAAATGAGAGGAGTGTGATTGGGTATTTATAGAGATGGTGGGTTCGCACAGCAGGTCCGTGTTCGAAACAGCTGCCTTCGTATGAAGGTAGTGCCTCCGTACGAGGCTGTCTGGCTTCGTACGAGGGACATGTTTTGCGGGGAGAATTCTCATTTTCGCGTAAAGGATACTCGTTTAATGTGTTTTGTTGCGTTAGTTAGTATTGGTACTTTAAGTATTTTAGCGTGACATTGAGTTTCAGGTCACGTTGCGTTTTAGCGTGATAAATCGAGTTGTGCGAGTAGCGTTGAGTTTGCGTTGCGATAGCGTTTGCAAGTATAATCCATAACATATAGAACACACAACATAACATTACTACTACTAATAGCGTTTGCGATGTAGCGTTTTTAATCAAGGTAAGCGAATGCGGAGGCGCATGGTAACCAAACAAACACACTCGACAATTTAAATAGCACAATTCTCTGTAATTCGTGTTGCGTTAGCGTTGCGTATATATAAAGCGTCTAAACGTGTAGCGGTGCGGTGTGATGAAAATGTATTTAGTATAACATAACCCTTTATTTATATCGAATTTCAGAGTACAAAGCGGTTACAAATCAAAGCCAGTGACAATCCGAAAGGTCGGGTTGTTACAACTTCAGCTCAAAGAACTCCGAAAAGGTTTGGAATATGTTTTTCTTGACATGGATGGTAAGTTACCCGTAATTATTTATTCAAAATTAACTAGTTTAGAAAAAGAAAAATTAATTTCACTTTTGAAAAAACACAAAAACGCGCTCGCATGGAAGCTTGTAGATATTAAAGGAATAAATCCTTCCATGTGCACACACAAAATTTTAATGAATGATGACTATAAATTGGTAATACAACCACAACGTAGAGTAAATCGAAATGTTCAATAAGTGGTTAAAAAGGAAGTCATGAAACTACTTGACGCCAGACTCATCTACCCAATTTCCGATAGCCCTTTGGTGAGTCTCGTTCAAGTAGTTCCCAAGAAAGGAGGTATGACGGTGGTCACTAATGAAAAAAATGAATTAATGCCAACAAGAACCGTCACCGGATGGAGAGTTTGCATAGACTATCGTAGATTAAATGAGGCAACGACGAAAGACCACTCCCGCTTACCTTTTATTGATCAAATGTTAGAAAGATTATCCGGTCATCAATTTTATTGTTTTTTTAGATGGTTTTTCAGGTTACTTCCAAATACCGATAGCTCCCAGAGACCAAGAAAAAACAACATTTACATGCCCCTATGGAACTTTTGCTTATCGACGCATGCCTTTTGGTCTATGTAATGCCCCCGCAACTTTCCAACGTTGCATGGTGGCCATCTTCCATGACATGATAGAAAAAACCATGGAATTTTTCATGGATGACTTTTTATTTTTGGAGATTCATACGGCCAATGCCTCGATAACCTTGAACGAATGCTATCCCGATGTGAGGAAACTAACCTCGCCCTTAATTGGGAAAAAATGTCATTTCATGGTAACGGAGGGAATAGTACTCGGTCACAAAATCTTAAACGAAGGAATGGAGGTTGATCGGGCTAAAATAGACACCATCTCCCGATTACCACCTCCATCCTCCGTTAGAGCCATCAGAAGTTTCCTAGGGCATGCCGGGTTTTATAGACGATTTATCAAAGACTTTTCGAAAATTTCAAGACCTTTAACAAAATTACTTGAAAAAGATGCACCATTCATCTTTAACAAGGATTGCAACCAAGCATTTTTAACATTAAAAGAAATGCTAGTCAATGCACCAATCATGATAGCGCCTGATTAGAAATCACCTTTCGAAATCTTGTGCGATGCAAGTGACTTTGCAGTTGGAGCTGTCTTGGGACAACGAAAAGATAAGCATTTTCACCCAATATACTATGCTAGTAAAACACTCAATGATGCACAAGAAAATTACACAACAACTGAAAAAGAGTAACTAGCTGTAGTATTTGCTTTTGATAAATTTCGTTCTTATCTTGTTCTTTCGAAAACGATAGTTTATACAGACCATGCAGCCTTCGTTATCTCTTTAAAAAATAGGATGCCAAGCCACGTTTAATCAGATGGATTCTACTCCCCCAAGAATTTGACATAGAAATCAAAGATAAATGAGGAGCTGAAAACACTACTGCCGATCAACTATCTGGCTTGAAAGATCCAGCTTTGGAGGCAACTAGGGACGAGCTCATCAATGAAAATTTCCCAACGGAATCCTTAGAAATGGTGGAATACCGAGAAGAACCATGGTACGCCGACTACGCCAACTACTTAGCTAGTGGGATAGTCACGAAAGGATGGTCACATCATCAAAGAAAAAAATTATTTGCCGGTGTAAATCATTATTTTTGGGAAGATCCTTATCTTTTCAAAATATGTGCCGACCAACTTATCCGACGATGCGTACATGGTATGAAGCAAGGAAGATACTCCGCCATTGTCACGAAGGTCCATACGGAGGACATCATGGAGCCACTAGTACCGCACGAAAGGTATTTGATTCGGGATTCTATTGGTCGACCATTTATAAAGACTTTCAAAGTCTTATCAAGACATGTGATGCATGCCAACGATCAAGTAATATTTCTTCCAAAAACGAAATGCCACAAAATGGCATTCTTGTTTGTGAAATTTTTTATGTGTGGGGACTCGACTTTATGGGACCTTTCCCACCATCAAAAGGAAACAAATATATACTTGTGGCCGTGGATTACTTGTCAAAATGGGTCGAAGCCGAAGCTCTTCCAACAAATGATGGAAGAGCTGTGGTAAGATTCCTGAAACGACTATTTTCTCGTTTTGGTACTCCAAAAGCATTAATAAGTGATAGAGATACCCATTTTTGTAATCATCAACTTGAATTTTTTAACAAGATATGGGGTCTATCATCGGATCTCAACCGCATATCACCCTCAAACAAATGGACAAGCCGAACTGACTAATCGAGGTTTAAAACGAATACTTGAGAAAACCGTATGATTAAATAAAAAAGAATGGGCCAATAAATTAGACGACGCTTTATGGCCTTTTCGAACCGCGTATAAAACAACAATAGGTACCACCCCATATAAGCTTGTCTATGGAAAAAGTTGTCATTTGCCAGTAGAAATAGCACATAGGGCTTATTGGGCATTAAAAACGTAAACTTAGACCATGAAACCGCCAGAAAGAATCAATTTTATCAATTAAACGAATTAGACGAATTAAGAAATCAAGCATACTCTAACTCTGAAATTTATAAGGAACGCATGAAAAGCTTACATGACAAACATATTAAGCCTAATGAATTTCAAGTAGGAGATCAAGTGCTATTGTGTATTTCACTACTTTTATTTCCCGAAAAATTAAAGTGTAGGTGGTCGGGACCTTTTTCCATCACCCATATCTTTCCACACGGTGCAATCGAGATTAAATCTCAAAATGGTATTCCATTCAAAGTAAACGGACAAAGGCTTAAGCTCTACCAAGGATTCATTGAGGATGATGAGGGGGAGATTTCACTTCAAGCGGTCGAGGTATAATTAAACGAAGGTTTGTGTATATATGTAAAGTAACATCATGTCTTGTAGGTAATGGACTCCGGGAAAGCTTCAAAAATCGGTAAGGTAACTAAACCAGTTTCGGGAAAACAGGTCCCTCACACGTGCACTAAAAAAACATTAGCCGCCCATGGGGCTGTGGCCGCTGGCCACGGGGGCATGGTCGGCATGCAGACGGGAATAAAACCCTTATCTTCTTCATTTCTTCACTTCACCACGACCCGTTTCCCAAAAAACTCTCTGGTTCCTCCGTGATTTTCTACAATTTTCTACGTTTTCCTTCCGTTCAACATCAACAAGGTATGATTCTAACATCTTCTATAGTTAGTTTAATTATTTGCATGTAGTTTAACACCAAAAATTTGGGGTAATTCTAGGGTTCTTGAACTTGAACCGAACCCTAAATTTTTGTTTAGATCTAGTAGTAGTAGTTTAGATGCATGTTTTAGGAAGTAAACCAACCATTATTGTTCGTAGATTCGCCCAATTTCGAGTATAAACCATAAACCCTTGTTCTTGAACCGAAAAAGTTAAAACTGATGGGGTAAACGGTTTGTTTTTGGAAAAACGACACTTGGGGTTTCATTTTCGGGGAAAACCGCCCCTACTCAACAAAAAATTTTCAAGTTTTTGAAACCGGAACGAAAAATGAAAATTTACAGTAACAGAAGCCTGACCACGGGGGCGTGGCCAGTGAAATTTGCTGAACACGGTGCGTGGCCAGTGGCCACAGGGCCGTGTCCAGCTCCCTGTTTTCAGTTTTTTTTCTCGAAATTTTATCATAATGCACTGATTGTTTTGTGGTTCTCTTTTGCAGCAATGGCCAGCAAATTCCTAAAGTTCAAACAAGCAGAATGGGAGTACCAAGCTCGATATGACATACTCCAAACTAGGCTAGAAGAAGCACCGAAACAAGCATGTTATGAGACAGGAGCCGCGAGCAGTCAAGTGGTACCGGTGATAGTTCGGGTGTGGTAAACCTCTGTGATCTTACTCTCCTTTATTGCATCCACAACCGCGTACATCTTGATGTCACCCACCTTCTCCTAAGGAACATGCACCTAAACCAGTTGGCCTCCTCCCTGACACCGATCTTTTTCGGGGGATGGATTTACCGCCTCTTCAAGACCTGTGTCCAGTGCATGCCAAAATCAGTCCATAGGGGTCCAAGGTCCGGGAAGGTAGATCTAGCCCAATGTCGCTCAATGGGAATCATCCAAGAGATGGGTGACGGGTCGGTCCGCTTCCAAAACACCCGAGGAAACGTGTGGAACCCGGAAGAAGCCCTAGTCCTACATGACAACTCAAACCGTCCTCCTCCTCAACAACAAAGCTACCATGCGGGTTCCTCCTTTCAAGGAGGCAGGTTTCCTAATTTTCAAAGTTTAACTGATCTTTTGCAGGAAAACCTTCTTTGTACCCGGAACACGTACAAAGCCTACACCTGGATCGGAGCGGTGGAACGTTCCGTCTCCACCATGCAGGATGACATCACGTACATTCGGGAGCCCATGGCGTACCGTGATGAGGAGGGCGATGATGATAAGGACATGGACTGAGCGGAGGCAACGAAGGTGGTGTGGTGTGGTGACGGATGCGGTTTTTCAGGTTAACCCTTTCTACTCTATGAACAATTTCTGGCCTGCGTGCCATGGTTAAACAATTTACTTTTCTAGACACTTTTTACTTTCTGCATTTTCTTTTTATGTTTGTGGTGATGGATGTTAAACATTGGTAAATTAGGATGTTGGTATTATGTTATGTTTGGAATGGTGTTTAGCAAAGCAGGTACACAAGAGGCTTGAATGCACTAAGCATTAGTGCTACATAAGCCCGGAAACCAGAACCAATAGCCAAAAACCTGAAAATCATCAATTGCAGACTGCCACCACGGGGCCGTGGTCACTGACCACACCCCCGTGTCCACCCCTCTGACCTGCTGTTTGTCCGCAACCTACCCACCACGGTGCGTGGCCACCAGGCACGCCCCATGGCCAGCTTTCTGTAAGTTCTGTTACTGGCACTCTGACCACGGGGTCGTGCCTAGCCAACACGTGCCCGTGGCCAGGTGCCCAGTAACACAAAACCTTGTTTTTAAACACCTTTTACACATTCGAATCAATCTAAAAACTTATTTCTGGGACACATTGAGAACAATGTGTAATTTAAGTGGGGGGGGGGGGATACTAAAACCTTGAATCTTGCAAGTCCTAATAACAAGCCTTACACAAAACTCTTTTGGAACCGCTAATCACCCCAATTTTTTTTTTCAAAAATTTTCATTTTTTCTTACTTTTCTTGGTTTAATTTGGGAATAACAAGTTCTAAAAAGGTTATATTTTTACAAATTTACAACTGATAGCGTCGTGATAAAAAGAACCGAATAAGAAAATTATGAAAAGGCATGACAAATCTTTTTAAAATTTATGTAACAACTGTGCTTGTAATCACTATGAACAGTTCTGTTATCAATAAAACAATGTTATTTGATCCCAATGTTTGTTTTGTTATGTTTTACATTTTTCATGTTTTGACTTTTATCCAATTCCAGACTCTATATCACTTTCTGGAGAGTTATACGCAAACTGGTGCGAAAACGTACTCAGTTTAACGCGACAAATACTCCGGAACATAAACATATACTCAACATACCTTAAATAACCTTTACATAACTTAGAAATAAGTTTTGAAGGCTTTGGTATGGCAAAAACAATTTAATTCGACTACAGGGACTAAATATGACAAACTGCGAAAGTATGTCAATTTGAACTGTAACGAACATTCCGGAACATGACCATAAGTTAAAAACACCTTAAATATCCTTTACATAGCTTAGAAATAGGCTTTGAGGGGTTCGGTGTGTTAAAATAAACTTTTGGGTCATCCAGGGACTAAAAGCGTCAAAAAGTGCACAAGTTTGTATTTTCGCGCATAACTTACGTTCTGAATACATCCGGACATCCAAAAATTTATGTAAGCATGACTACATTATATTTTAGTTTTCGCCTTAAGAAAAATCCATTCGTCGCGTCATTTGGATCGTTTTTCGCGCTTGTGCGCATTCCGTCGTAATTAACCGAACATCGCGACCGTACGGCCAAACGAACCGACATCCGAGATATTTTTGAACACATTTTAAGTTCCCTATACTTTAACTTCATTTTAGAGCTTTGAAATGGGGTTAACGGGCCTTAAACGTGTCGAAAATGGGCTGAATGCATGACAGGGACCAAAAGTGTAAATCTGCCAAACTTAGGCCTAGCGGTGCGCTACACTTTTAGTGTAGCGGTGCGCTAGCCTATGCCAGAACAGATAATAACAAACAGTCAGCAGATTATCAGCTGATTAAACCACAACCACATGTTTGCAACTTGCATTTTCAGCTGATAAACATCATTTCTAGCCACCACAACTTTGTGACAAGTGTACGGCTCGGATCGTGGCACGATATTCAAGAAACGATCCTAACGGCTCTACTTTTCCTATAAATACCCACCCCCCATTGCTTCAAAACCCACAAATCTGATCATTTGGGCTCTAAGTTGGAACCTTCGTTTCATACCTGAGTTACTTGGATCGGGATTAGCATTCGGGGACCCTTCGTAAGTCCTCTTTCGTTCTTTTATTGCTTTTCGAGTCCGAAAGTCAAACTTTGTTTGACTTTCTGCATTGACCAGTTTATGGTCGATTCAAAGTTCGTTTGAACTTCATAACGTGAGTGTGATCACGATGGTTATAGTCCCTAGAGACTATACCTACTGATTACCACGTTATCTAGGCTCAGTGACGAGCCGTAGTTTCGGGCAGAATACGTATTCTTACGTATTTTGTAACCAAACTACTCTTAGGTATCACAACCGTTTGTTGAGATACCAAACCTGTTTTCTAAACTTAGTTAAGCATGTTTTAACATGCTTAGCTCGTCACTTTTAGTTTAGTGCTTAAATAGGGTCGTAAGGTAAGCGATCTAAACAATCGCTTATACTTTCGAACCCGACCCGTTTGGTCGATCATTAGGATCTGACCAAGCACATTAGGTGACCATAGTATATAGGGAATAACCTTCCGAGGTTATACCCTATGGTCACATCGTTTAAGTAGTTGTATGATAGGTAGTTTATATGCCTTAGGTAAATTACCAAAATACCCCTTTGATGCCAAAACTCACTTTAAACATATGTAACATAACTTTTGACATCTAAACTGATTTGACAACCATATTAGACATGTTAAGGCATATATTACTTGTCATAGGACTAGTTAGGCGGTCCGAACGCGTTTCACGCGAACGACGCGTTAAAGTAGCATAAGCTACCTAAACGGATCATAATGGGTCAATAAGACTTAGGTTAAGTTTCATTTAGCATGTAGGCTTTGTTAAACCATATCACGTGAGTCCCTACACTCATTTGGTTTACAAACCCTAATGCTACCCAATCTTCCGAGATAGGTCCGGTTTATTAACATAGTTACCTATACTAGGTGCCGTTTGATTCCGAGATCTATAGCATTACTTGGTGGTTATCTTTAGACAACTGAGCAATCTCAAGTGAGTACATTGACCCCTCTTTTACTGTTTTCCAAATTGTTTTGGGGTGAAACACATGTGCCTAGTTGTTACTTTCATGCTTTCCTGTTTTCACATCATATACCGGTTATGTTTGTTAGTACATTATAGTACATGATTTCATTACATTTCATGCTAGGTGTGCCCATTGTGTGCATTACTTGGTACATTGTTTTACATTACATTTCATGCTAGGTGTGCCCATTGTGTGCATTACTTGGTACATTGTTTTACATGACATTTCATGCTAGGTGTGCCCATTTTGTGCATTACTTAGTACATCGTTTTACATGACATTTCACGCTATGTATGTTCATTTGATTACATACTTAGTGCATTGTTTTTCACTTGCTTACATTTTGGTATGACATTTGGTTTGTTTACATGGGACAATACATTCATTAACATTAGCTACGCCGTTCGTTAGTAGGTAGTGGTACCATAGGAATTGACAACTCCCGTTCCGGACATCCCAGGGAAAGGGGACAGAAAGGAATGACCGAATTCGATGATATAAGACAGATAGACCTTTAATTTGTTTAAAGGGTTTATCACCACAGTCACAAGGCTTGGATGTATGCATATTCACAATACCGCATAAATGTTCATATTAAATATTTGCATGCATTTTTTCCACAAAGACATAAGATTGATTTAAACCATGTTTTACTTCAATATTTTGTTTTTGTGCATATGGTTTAGTTGAGACATTTCACTTGCCATACATGACATTTTGACATAGACATTTTACACAAAGACATTTGACATGGATATTTGACATAGACATTTGACATGGATATTTGACATAGACATTTGACATGGATATTTGACATAGACATTTGACATGGATATTTGACATAGACATTTTGACACGATTTACATTTGACACATAACATGTTTGACAATTGGTTTAAACATAGACATCTTACATTGTTGGTTTGGTTTGATTAAGTGATTAAGTAACGATGCGTGTGTAATATGATACAAGCATGGTGGATACGCCGCTGGTACTTCCTATATATAAGTGTTTGTATAGTATTACATGTCGTAACGTTATTTGAATCATTTCAGTTTGAGACATATAACATTTTATACAAATAACATACTTTTCACAAGACATTGATTTACAAACAACTTATCTTATACAAACACATTTTTACATGGTTATTTATTTAACCTGACATTTACTTATACATATCATCTGATCTTATTGTTTTCAAATGATTTACAAGACAAAGCAAATTACAAGGTTCATGACTAAACATTTTTTTCTTAAAACATAAGTCATGAATCCTATTTTCACAAACCTATGTATCTCACAGGCATTTTTATGCTGACGTACCTATTTTCACATGTGTTTTCAGGTGCTTTTCCATAGGATGTGATCATGATACTAGGGCGGACCTGTGCCTTAGAGACTTTAAAAGAAAATAGACTATGTTTAATTATGTTCTGAACTCCTTAAATTTCCTGTTTGAAACAATGTAACACCCTTGTTTAATAAATAAATAAAACTTTGTATGCCATGGTTATGAGACAATTAATTCTGTCGCAACACGCCCCGATGTTTCCGCCGTGATTTGTTGTTTTACGCGGCCGGGGTGTGACAGAAGAGTTGGTATCAGAGCCAATGGTTATAGGGAATTAGGTTATTAGTAATGCTTTGACCTAGACTATAACTTTTCTAGGACCCTAACACGAGTTATCTTGTGTTTAGATCTTAAAACATATACATCACCTATCCTTAGGTGATTACCAAAACAAGAACCAAAATTTTTCCGAAACGATTTTTGAAAAACAATCATCTGTTTTTGAATAAATTTTTACAAGGTTTTGAACCCTCTATTGTAAGGTTTTGAACCCTCTGTTATATGGTTTTGAACCCTTTTTAGTTTGGTTTTTGGCCTTGTGCCTTCAAATTTTCAAAATCCCGTCAAACGTTTTGGGTTTTAAATAATGTGAACATGTGCAAACTGGAAGGGTGAATGCCTGTATTCTGGGTTTTCTGTCTAGGCAAGCACTTCGTATACATCTCAACCAGACGCGAGACCAGTTGTGCTTACCTGGGAATTCTTGGGATGAGTGTTCACTTATAGGCGAGCATGTCTTCATTATACATTATTTTTGATCCATTTACTTTGATTAGTCACTGTGTGTCGTTTGTTTGCTTTGTGATACGGACGAATGACCACCATTTATGCTGTTACTGCCCAAGCTAACCAGGCAGCTCTCAACCAACCCGCACAGCTTCCAGCAAAGAAACTCTATACAGGGAGTGCACCTTTGTGCAATAGATGCAACAGTCACCACCAGCCGCAACTTCCATGCCGTTTTTGTACTAACTGTGGGAAATCAGGCCATCTTGCCAATGTTTGTCGGTCTGCTCAGAATCCCGCGGTTCAGAACCCGGCTCAACAAGTTGCTCAGCCTCCTGCTCCGCAACAGGGTCAAGCGGCACGACCACAATACCCACCGGGTGCTTGTTATAATTGTGGGGACCTGACCCACTACAGAAACCGATGCCCAAGACTAGCCAACCAGAACCAGAATCAGAATCAGGTTCCGGCTCGAGGCCGAGTTTTTAACATGAATGCCCAAGAGGCACAGGCTGACGATAATGTGGTGAACGGTACGTTCTTTATTAATAATCAGCCTGCATCTGTTCTTTTCGATTCTGGTGCCGATAAGAGTTTCGTGTCTTTGTCTTTTGAACAAATGCTTCGTGTGTCTAGAACGAAACTAGGCAAATCTTTGACAGTAGAGGTTGCTAGTGGTGAACCCATTATTCTTGATTCTGTTCTTCGCAACTGCCAGTTGAATCTTAACGACCATCTTTTCCCTATTGACCTCGCGCCTATGCAACTTGGAAGCTTCGACGTTATTGTGGGAATGGATTGGTTATCCAAGCATCACGCAGAGATAGTTTGTTCTGAGAAGATTGTTCGTGTGCCGCTTTCGACAGGCGAGATTCTGCAGGTTCAAGGTGAGAAGCCTATTGGTGGTCTCAAACTCATGTCTTGTTTTAAAGCTCGGAAGTATTTGCGGAAGAACTATGTGGCTTTCTTAGCACATGTTACAGAAGATAAAGGCAAGGGTAAGTCTATTTCAGATATTCCTGTCGTTCGGGATTATTCTGAAGTATTCCCTGAAGATTTACCTGGTCTACCTCCAGCACGCCAAGTCGAGTTCCGCATTGATCT
Organism: Helianthus tuberosus; assembly: GCA_030545235.1. Classification (NCBI taxonomy): domain Eukaryota; kingdom Viridiplantae; phylum Streptophyta; class Magnoliopsida; order Asterales; family Asteraceae; genus Helianthus; species Helianthus tuberosus. The sequence continues at coordinate 154,482,488 of CM060351.1, forward strand.
CGTACCTGGTGCAAACCCCATTGCCAGAGCTCCATATCGTCTTGCACCATCTGAGATGCAAGAGTTGTCTAAACAGCTTCAGGAGCTCTCTGACAAAGGCTTTATCCGTCCCAGTTTTTCACCTTGGGGTGCTCCCGTTCTTTTTGTCAAGAAGAAGGATGGATCCTTTAGGATGTGTATCGATTATCGTGAGCTTAACAAGCTTACCATCAAGAATCGATATCCCCTACCTCGCATAGACGACCTCTTTGATCAGTTACAGGGCGCTTCCTATTTTTCGAAGATTGATCTGCGATCTGGATATCATCAACTTCAGGTGCAAGAAGAAGATATTCCGAAGAGAGCGTTCCGTACTCGATATGGGCATTATGAGTTCACAGTCATGCCATTCGGTATGACTAATGCTCCTGCTGTTTTCATGGACTTAATGAATAGGGTCTGCAAACCTTATTTGGATCAGTTCGTCATTGTTTTTATTGACGACATCTTGATTTACTCTAAGACGCGGGCTGATCACGAGCAGCATCTTCGTCTTACCCTAGAACTCCTAAAGAAAGAACAACTTTTCGCAAAATTCTCCAAGTGCGAATTCTGGCTTAAAGAAGTTCAATTTTTGGGGCATGTTATCAACGAACGAGGTATTCATGTAGATCCCTCCAAGATCAGTGCGATCAAGGATTGGGATACGCCTACTACTCCTACTGAAGTTCGTTCTTTTCTTGGTCTAGCGGGTTATTATCGCCGCTTCATAGAAAACTTCTCGAAGATTGCAGTTCCTCTAACTGCTCTAACTCAGAAGAAAATGCCCTTTTATTGGGGATACAAACAAGAGGAAGCCTTTCAACACTTGAAGCAGAAGCTTTGCGATGCGCCTGTTCTATCATTGCCTGAGGGTGATGATGATTTTGTCGTGTATTGTGATGCATCGAAATTAGGTCTTGGTTGTGTTCTGATGCAAAGGAACAAAGTCATAGCCTATGCATCGAGGCAGCTGAAGATTCATGAGAAGAACTACACCACTCATGATCTTGAGTTGGGTGCAGTTGTCTTTGCTCTCAAGATCTGGAGACACTATTTGTACGGTACAAAATGTGTGGTTTTCACTGACCACAAAAGTCTTCAGCATATCTTCAACCAGAAGGAACTCAACATGAGACAGCGACGTTGGGTTGAGCTTTTAAACGACTATGACAGCGAAATTCGCTACCATCCTGGTAAGGCGAATGTCGTAGCTGATGCATTGAGTCGCAAGGAACGTACTAAGCTTCATTGTGTACGTGTTCAATCTGTTATTCAAGCTCGATCTGATATTCAAGCCCGCATTTCTCAGGCTCAACAATCTTGTGTTTCACAAGGTTTAATGGATAAGGAATTTCCCTATCACATAACACCTGCTGTGGAACTGAAGGACAATGGATCATATTACTTCATGGACCGTTTGTGGGTCCCAAGCCTAGATGATCTTCGTACCTTGCTTATGGATGAAGCCCATAAGTCTCGTTATTCTATTCATCCGGGCTCAGATAAAATGTATAAGGATCTTCGTATTCACTATTGGTGGCCTGGTATGAAGAAAGACATTGCCTTATACGTGTCAAAATGCCTTACTTGTCTTAAGGTTAAGGCTGAACATCAACGTCCTTCTGGTTTATTGGTGCAACCAGAGATCCCAGTTTGGAAATGGGAAAACATTACTATGGATCTCGTTACCAAACTTCCACGCACAAAGAAGGGTCATGATGCCATCTGGGTAGTCGTTGATCGTCTTACTAAGTCAGCACATTTCTTGCCAATCCGTGAGGATTTTCCTGCTGACAGACTTGCACAAATCTATGTGGATGAAATTGTAGCTCGACATGGTGTTCCGTTGAACATCATTTCTGACAGAGATGCTCGTTTCACTTCTCACTTTTGGAGAACCATGCAATCTGCTATGGGGACCCAACTTAATCTGAGCACAGCTTATCATCCGCAAACGGATGGTCAATCTGAGAGAACAATCCAGACTCTGGAGGATATGCTAAGAGCTTGTGTGATCGATTTTGGTGGTAGCTGGGATTCACATCTTAAATTGATTGAATTCTCCTACAACAACAGTTATCACACCAGCATCAAAATGGCTCCTTTCGAGGCTCTCTATGGTCGAAAATGTCATTCACCAGTCTGCTGGAATGAGATTGGCGAGGCTCAACTTACTGGACCTGCCCTCATTTTAGAGACAACAGATAAGGTCAAGAAAGTTCGCGATAACCTTCAGGCAGCTCAGAGCCGTCAGAAGATTTACGCGGATCCAAAACGCAAACCCTTGGAATTTCAAGTCGGTGATCGAGTATTACTTAAGGTCTCACCTTGGAAAGGTGTGATCAGATTTGGAAAGAAAGGAAAACTTGCACCTAGATACGTTGGACCATTCAAGATCGTCGAAAGAATCGGAAAGGTAGCCTACAGACTTGAGTTACCTCCAGAACTGGGAAATGTTCACCCAACTTTTCACGTGTCCAATCTCAAGAAGTGTACAGCTGATGAGAATTTCTCCATACCGCTTGACGAAATTCGTGTTGGCCCAACACTGAAATTTGTTGAGAAACCAGTGGAAATCATGGAACGTGAAGTCAAGTGGCTTAAACGCAAGCGCATTCCTTTGGTCAAAGTTCGCTGGGAAGCTAAACGTGGACCCGAGTTTACTTGGGAACGCGAAGATCAAATGAAAGCGAAATATCCGCATCTTTTTCCACGAGTTTCCTCTAAATAAATTTCGGGACGAAATTTCCACAAGTAGGGGAGACTGTAACAACTGTGCTTGTAATCACTATGAACAGTTCTGTTATCAATAAAACAATGTTATTTGATCCCAATGTTTGTTTTGTTATGTTTTACATTTTTCATGTTTTGACTTTTATCCAATTCCAGACTCTATATCACTTTCTGGAGAGTTATACGCAAACTGGTGCGAAAACGTACTCAGTTTAACGCGAAAAATACTCCGGAACATAAACATATACTCAACATACCTTAAATAACCTTTACATAACTTAGAAATAAGTTTTGAAGGCTTTGGTATGGCAAAAACAATTTAATTCGACTACAGGGACTAAATATGACAAACTGCGAAAGTATGTCAATTTGAACTGTAACGAACATTCCGGAACATGACCATAAGTTAAAAACACCTTAAATATCCTTTACATAGCTTAGAAATAGGCTTTGAGGGGTTCGGTGTGTTAAAATAAACTTTTGGGTCATCCAGGGACTAAAAGCGTCAAAAAGTGCACAAGTTTGCATTTTCGCGCATAACTTACGTTCTGAATACATCCGGACATCCAAAAATTTATGTAAGCATGACTACATTATATTTTAGTTTTCGCCTTAAGAAAAATCCATTCGTCGCGTCATTTGGATCGTTTTTCGCGCTTGTGCGCATTCCGTCGTAATTAACCGAACATCGCGACCGTACGGCCAAACGAACCGACATCCGAGATATTTTTGAACACATTTTAAGTTCCCTATACTTTAACTTCATTTTAGAGCTTTGAAATGGGGTTAACGGGCCTTAAACGTGTCGAAAATGGGCTGAATGCATGACAGGGACCAAAAGTGTAAATCTGCCAAACTTAGGCCTAGCGGTGCGCTACACTTTTAGTGTAGCGGTGCGCTAGCCTATGCCAGAACAGATAATAACAAACAGTCAGCAGATTATCAGCTGATTAAACCACAACCACATGTTTGCAACTTGCATTTTCAGCTGATAAACATCATTTCTAGCCACCACAACTTTGTGACAAGTGTACGGCTCGGATCGTGGCACGATATTCAAGAAACGATCCTAACGGCTCTACTTTTCCTATAAATACCCACCCCCCATTGCTTCAAAACCCACAAATCTGATCATTTGGGCTCTAAGTTGGAACCTTCGTTTCATACCTGAGTTACTTGGATCGGGATTAGCATTCGGGGACCCTTCGTAAGTCCTCTTTCGTTCTTTTATTGCTTTTCAAGTCCGAAAGTCAAACTTTGTTTGACTTTCTGCATTGACCAGTTTATGGTCGATGCAAAGTTCGTTTGAACTTCATAACGTGAGTGTGATCACGATGGTTATAGTCCCTAGAGACTATACCTACTGATTACCACGTTATCTAGGCTCAGTGACGAGCCGTAGTTTCGGGCAGAATACGTATTCTTACGTATTTTGTAACCAAACTACTCTTAGGTATCACAACCGTTTGTTGAGATACCAAACCTGTTTTCTAAACTTAGTTAAGCATGTTTTAACATGCTTAGCTCGTCACTTTTAGTTTAGTGCTTAAATAGGGTCGTAAGGTAAGCGATCTAAACAATCGCTTATACTTTCGAACCCGACCCGTTTGGTCGATCATTAGGATCCGACCAAGCACATTAGGTGACCATAGTATATAGGGAATAACCTTCCGAGGTTATACCCTATGGTCACATCGTTTAAGTAGTTGTATGATAGGTAGTTTATATGCCTTAGGTAAATTACCAAAATACCCCTTTGATGCCAAAACTCACTTTAAACATATGTAACATAACTTTTGACATCTAAACTGATTTGACAACCATATTAGACATGTTAAGGCATATATTACTTGTCATAGGACTAGTTAGGCGGTCCGAACGCGTTTCACGCGAACGACGCGTTAAAGTAGCATAAGCTACCTAAACGGATCATAATGGGTCAATAAGACTTAGGTTAAGTTTCATTTAGCATGTAGGCTTTGTTAAACCATATCACGTGAGTCCCTACACTCATTTGGTTTACAAACCCTAATGCTACCCAATCTTCCGAGATAGGTCCGGTTTATTAACATAGTTACCTATACTAGGTGCCGTTTGATTCCGAGATCTATAGCATTACTTGGTGGTTATCTTTAGACAACTGAGCAATCTCAAGTGAGTACATTGACCCCTCTTTTACTGTTTTCCAAACTGTTTTGGGGTGAAACACATGTGCCTACTTGTTACTTTCATGCTTTCCTGTTTTCACATCATATACCGGTTATGTTTGTTAGTACATTATAGTACATGATTTCATTACATTTCATGCTAGGTGTGCCCATTGTGTGCATTACTTGGTACATTGTTTTACATTACATTTCATGCTAGGTGTGCCCATTGTGTGCATTACTTGGTACATTGTTTTACATGACATTTCATGCTAGGTGTGCCCATTTTGTGCATTACTTAGTACATCGTTTTACATGACATTTCACGCTATGTATGTTCATTTGATTACATACTTAGTGCATTGTTTTTCACTTGCTTACATTTTGGTATGACATTTGGTTTGTTTACATGGGACAATACATTCATTAACATTAGCTACGCCGTTCGTTAGTAGGTAGTGGTACCATAGGAATTGACAACTCCCGTTCCGGACATCCCAGGGAAAGGGGACAGAAAGGAATGACCGAATTCGATGATATAAGACAGATAGACCTTTAATTTGTTTAAAGGGTTTATCACCACAGTCACAAGGCTTGGATGTATGCATATTCACAATACCGCATAAATGTTCATATTAAATATTTGCATGCATTTTTTCCACAAAGACATAAGATTGATTTAAACCATGTTTTACTTCAATATTTTGTTTTTGTGCATATGGTTTAGTTGAGACATTTCACTTGCCATACATGACATTTTGACATAGACATTTTACACAAAGACATTTGACAAAGACATTTGACATGGATATTTGACATAGACATTTGACATGGATATTTGACATAGACATTTGACATGGATATTTGACATAGACATTTTGACACGATTTACATTTGACACATAACATGTTTGACAATTGGTTTAAACATAGACATCTTACATTGTTGGTTTGGTTTGATTAAGTGATTAAGTAACGATGCGTGTGTAATATGATACAAGCATGGTGGATACGCCGCTGGTACTTCCTATATATAAGTGTTTGTATGGTATTACATGTCGTAACGTTATTTGAATCATTTCAGTTTGAGACATATAACATTTTATACAAATAACATACTTTTCACAAGACATTGATTTACAAACAACTTATCTTATACAAACACATTTTTACATGGTTATTTATTTAACCTGACATTTACTTATACATATCATCTGATCTTATTGTTTTCAAATGATTTACAAGACAAAGCAAATTACAAGGTTCATGACTAAACATTTTTTTCTTAAAACATAAGTCATGAATCCTATTTTCACAAACCTATGTATCTCACAGGCATTTTTATGCTGACGTACCTATTTTCACATGTGTTTTCAGGTGCTTTTCCATAGGATGTGATCATGATACTAGGGCGGACCTGTGCCTTAGAGACTTTAAAAGAAAATAGACTATGTTTAATTATGTTCTGAACTCCTTAAATTTCCTGTTTGAAACAATGTAACACCCTTGTTTAATAAATAAATAAAACTTTGTATGCCATGGTTATGAGACAATTAATTCTGTCGCAACACGCCCCGATGTTTCCGCCGCGATTTGTTGTTTTACGCGGTCGGGGTGTGACAATTTAATTATATGTACTTGATCACATTATAAACTCATTCCCACAATAAATGAGTTTTGAGCCTTTATTGAGCATACATGCATATATCTTCAAATTAAATGCTTATTTTTCATTTCTTGTGTGAATAGCCGCTTGGTTCTTACGACTCTAGAACTTGCTAAGACGATACATTCCCGGTCCTTACCAACTTAAACCCAAGTAAGTAAATGATGGAGGCATTAGGACTAACCCATTTTCCTTTCAAAACCATTACTTTTCTTCTTTTTACACCACTACCCAAAATCCCCCTAGTTAACCCCTTTGAGCCTAAACCTTTTCGTTTCAAAACCCGAAAAACAAACACCTATTACCCACCAAAACCTTTTTCTTTTCAAACCCATTTATTTTAGTAAAAAGCTCGGTTATCTTGTGACCTGAAAAAAAAACGAATGTTGCAATAACCAAACAAGTTCCTCAAAGAAATCTTGTTTGAATATGCTTAGTTTGAATAAATGTCACAAAAACAAAAAAAGTTTTCCGACAACCGATGCTTTTTACGCTTTTCGCCATTTTACTAACCACTAACCAAAAACCACATACCCTTAGCCCAAGCCTAACCCTTCCCCAAGTCCTCTTGATATTTACAAAGATTTATAGTTAAAAAGGAGGGGGTTTGATCGTTTGGCAAACATATAGTAGAAGTAAGTCACATGCCGGTATCGAGTGTTTCACAAAAATACACCATCGGCCGAGTGTTGAGTGATCTCCCGTGAGGTATGTGAACTTGTATATAAATGGAATTTTAAAGAGGCATGTTATGCCCAAATAAATAATTTTTCTTATAAAGTGTTCTAAATAAATCATGACGAATAGGATTGTAAATAAAATAAAAATAAAACTTAATAAAGATCTTGGATTCTCGACACTCAAGATAAGCCCTAAAACTTCTCCTCTACCTCTTCCATTTGGGTGTGTAAGCCACATATTAAAGAGTTTTCCTTGAGGGCAAGCAAAGATTCAAGTGTGGGGGTATTTGATGTGTGAAAAATGCAACATATAAATTACATCAAATGAGGCATAAAACTAACCATTTTTTTGTACTAATGTTGGAAAAAACACGTTTCTTTTTTCCTTTTGAATTTACAGGACTAAACGAGCTTAAAAGAACAAAAGGAACAAATAAGCAGCCATAACCAACATAAATACAAGAAGAAGGAATAAAGTGACATGCCCGACCCCTCGGCAGCATCCCCAAAGCAAAAACAAGAAGAATAGAACCTAACCACGGGGCCGTGCCCAGCTGGGCATGGGGCGTGGTGAGGCCCTGCACAACAAGACAAACCTGCAGAAGCTTCTACGCCCACCATGGGGCCGTGCCCAGCTCTCCACGGGGCGTGGTCAACTCTTAGATTTGCAGAATCTTGATAGTAAAAGAGTTGACCACGGGGCCGTGCCCAGAAGACACGGGGTCGTGTGGGGCCCTCTGCTGACAATTGCAATTAATGAAGGAAGAGAAGATGATGGCCACGGGTCGTGCCCACTGGACACGGGGCCGTGGCCAGGGCTCTGTTCTGGCTATAAATAGGGGTGCTTGGTTCACTTCAAAGGCATCCCTTGGCAAACCACTACTCTCCCACTTTGCCACCACTCCACCACCACTACAACACCAACACCCACCACCATTATCCATCATCCATCTTTAGAGTGTGTAGTAGTCTTGGGATCCAAGATTGATGGTAAGAGTTCTTGTCAATCAAAGGCCATGTTTGGCTAAACTCTTACATCACTTGGTGAAAACAGGTCTTTAATGTATTACTTTTGATTTTATCTTTCGGCACTTTTTAATTGGGCTTGTATTAATGACTTTAATAACTAGTTTCTTATGTTGAAAGTGAATTTTGTTTACCATTCCTTCATGATGTCATTGATTTGCTCATTCGTGTCTTTATGGTCTATATAAAGCGCGTTAACTACCTGGAAGGGGGTTAGGAGGGTGGTTTGGTAAAGTTCTCGTCTCGTTCAGTGTATAGATCCTGCGAGGACTTGGTTCAAGCTTACTAGGACCTCCTTTAATGCCCAACGGTATTGGATGGCGGTGGTACGAATAGCTTGAACCCCTCATATGAAAACTACTATTAATACTTTAAACCGGCTTCTTGGGATTGTATCCTTGCTGACTCAAACCACTTAGTCGAGGGTAACGTCACCTTCAAAAGAGGGGCCTACCACTTTTTGCATTAATAACTAACTTAATTATCTTTCAATATTCCGACCCTTTGGGATTGTATCCTTGCTGACTCAAACCACTGGGTTGAGGGTAACGTCACCTTCAAAAGAGGGGCCTACTACTATAACTAAGATAATCTCTTAAAAAGTACGAAAGTGCGAAAATCATCAAAGGATACATTAAAAATGAGTTGGATCCAGGTGATTCTATCTTGTCTATATGTTTTTTTATTTTATTTATCTTTTCATTTTTAGTTTTATTTTCATGTTTCAAAACTTTTCTCAAAAATTTAGACCGATTAGACGTTGAGGATAAACCGGTATTAAAAGCTATTGTGTCCTTGGACGACCTCGGTATCTTACCAACACTATACTACGCTCACGATAGGTGCATTTCACGACCCCCGACCATACCCAAGACGGGAGCCGCGAGCAGTCAAGTGGTACCGGTGATTATTTAAAAAAAACATTGCAGCAGAAATGTTCATCAGGACCGTGAGTTAGGAAAAATATCAGAGTTTAGAAACACTGGATTTTATTTATTAAATAGATGGGATAAAACCCATGTTTTACAAAGGTAGCTTTAATAAGGGATAAACCCGAATATATGAAACCATGTTTTCTTAATTTAATTCAATTGATAAAATAAGCCACTTCTTTAAGTCTTTCGGTGTCGTATCATCACTCTTATTCCAATCTACTGTCATTACCTGAAACGCGTTTTAAAAAGGTTTGGTCAGCAGGAAATACTGGTGAGTTCATTCATTTTTGTACAAAACAACACTTTGTTATAAATTACAGCATTAGAGCGATTACAATGACTACTATCTTATTTTTATCTGGCGTCGTGTCACACCCTGGTGACGATGGTCATACCACTATTGGGTCCTTTCGCCTAAGTAGTGATGATTATCACTGTTAGGTTGGTGAACCTAACCGTGGGAGACTAGTAATGTGCACAATACCCCACTTGCAAGTGATTTAAGATAACCAAGACTTAATCCCTATAGTTATAACTTTGAAAAATAATTTGAGGTTTAGTAAAACAGTTGATAAAAAGAGAATGACTCACCTTGTTAGCATATAGTCTTTGATTAAACAAGCCTCCTGATTCTATGCCTTCTGATAACTAAGCATCTACTTTATAGTTCTGAATCTTCTGATGATTAGTTATCTTGTTTGATTGTAAGTGTAGGGTGCAGAGTTTTCTGGTAGTTAAACATTTAGTTCAACAGAGTGGAATACGTATTAGTGTTAAACCCAATCAAACCTAACGATGGTCACGAGATCAGAACCTTAACGAAATTCACAAAGTATAGTCTTATTTAGACAACACTTTGGCATTCGTTTCAGAACGAAATTCACAAAGTATAGTCTTATTTAGACAGCACTTTGGTATTCGTTAGTTGGTTCCCGAGTCGATCGCAGAAGAATAGAAGGAATGGGCAAAGAAAAATGAATCCTAAGCTTCCTATTTATAGGTAGGAAATATGAAATTTAGGAAGCTTCCTACCTACATATATATCCTCTTACACCTTCCTTGCACCTTCCTCATATATATCTATCTCATATATATTTATTTTCATGTATATCTATTTAGGTGCTTAATTAATCTTGCTTAGCTTAATTAATCTTGCGTAGCTTAATTAATCTTGCTTAAGTGATTAATTAATCATACTTAACTTTATTAATCTTACTTAAATGATTAATTAATCTTACTTAATTTTAATTAATCTTACATAACTGATTAATTTTCCTTGACGGTTTAATTAAGTAATTTACTTAGCCGATTAATTAAATAACGTAATTAGCTGATTAATTAACTTACTTAGCTTGCTTAACTGCTAAGTTTCCTTTCCTGTTAAGTTTCCTTAGCTATTAAGTTTACTTAATTACTAAGTTCACTTAACCATTAAGTTTTCTTAATTATTAAGGTTTCTTAACTACTAAGTTTACTTAACTGTTAAGTTATTTTAACTACTATGTTTACTTAATCGCTAAGTATTCTAGTTTAACAGCTTCCTAGTTACGAATTCTAATTTCTAGATACAATGGAACTCGTATTAATGTATTAAATTAATTAAACTTTAACGATAATCACGAGATCGAAACCCTCACAACGAATGACAAAGTATAGCCAGATATTGGCAGCACTTAAACATCCATTGGATCGGTTTTAATCGATCGGATAAAGTACCGTACCAGTGATTAGAGTTATTACCCTAATACGGGCAGAGTTTCGGGATTTAGAAGTTCTGACATTAGAATGACAGAACAAGAGAACAAGAGAAAGAAAAGAATTGAATGATTTGAAATGAAACTCGAACTCCTTATTTATAGGGCTGGAAACGGGGCGCGTCGCGGCCAGCGAAGCACATAAGCTTCTTCTATGCGGCCCGCGAGGGAGTCTAGGTTGACACGTGTAACGACGCGTGTCCCTCATCCTTATCCGGTTACCCTTGAGCTGTCGCACCCCGCGTAAGCTTCGGTTAACTCTTACGCGGCCCGCGAGCGATCCATAAAATTGAATTTCTTGATTTTTCACAAGGATTAGGGTTTTAGGGGTCCGGGTTTCCACTTACGGAGTGTTGTGGGACATTTTGCAGGTCCTTACAGTGCACTTGCCCAAGTGTGTGTTTAGTGTTAGTACAATATCGTGTTTTATAAATTTAAAACTTAACTAATGCGTAAAATGGGCTCAAAATATTAACAAAATCATATTACACTTCACGCACACTAAGAACATTGGGAGGCAGTGAAATGGTTACTTAGGTACTTGAAAGGAACATCTAAAACAACATTGTGTTTTAAGGGAAAAGATGTTGTGCTAAGGGGGTATGTAGATGCAGACTTGGGTGGTCGCAAGCAATCCTACAAAAGCAAGGCACTGCAGTTAGTTGGATGTCAAGATTGCAGAAAAGCGTTGCTCTTTCAACTACAGAGGCAGAAGCTGAAGCTGTGTGCAGCTTCAGTTGGCCTTCAAGAATAGTTGAGAAGGCGGCTGCAACTAGTGGAATAAGAGATTACGAAAGGAAAGGGCAATACTGGTGAATGGCAGTTTCGAAGTTTGTCGAAGCCTCCAAGTGGGAGATTGTTAGAAATGTAGGCTTAGAAAACAACCGTGCATAAAAAATGCAGTATGCAAGCAATGCAGGATAGAGCAGCTGCAGATGTTCTATTGTTTGATGCGTTAATCAGATGCTCTAATAGATGCTCTAGTACTAGATGCTCTAATCAGATGCTCTAGTACTAGATGCTCTAATATGTGGGATGCGCTATTATGGAGCATATACGCTAAATTTGTTAAGCCTTATACAGTTTCCTATTTACCGTTTTCTTGGTAAACAAGTTGTAAACCCTAATTTGGGTATTATAAATAGTTGATAGGTCCTTTTGTAATTTCTATCACCCCAGAAAATAAAATCCTAACCCTAGTTGCAGCCGTGGACGTAGGTCACATTGACCGAACCACGGAAATCTCTTGTTCGTGTTTGTGTTTAATCGTGTGTGTGTGAAAATAATCCTAACAATTACTACAAGGATTCCCCATAATTATGTTTTTCCAAAAATTGCCACAAAGTAGTAAAACACGAAACCGAACAATTTACAAGTAAAAGCACGCAATTCATGTAATTACACACAATGCACGTACATATCGGAAAACATATAATCTCACATAACATATTTATTTAATCTTTCCGTACTTATTATTTCACTTAATCACAAACGTTCGGGGACAGACTCGTGTACGGTTCGTGTGTGAAACACTAGATGAAGGCAAAAGTACCAGATTGGTTTCTTTAGTAACCTGTTGGCATTGTCTAGGTGTTCGTTTCGGTTTCTTCATCTTTTGGCATCCTCTTTTGTACACTTTGGGTTGTCTGCTTTGAAGTTTTAGGTTGTGTTTGTTTTTTCTGCGGGAAAATGTCTGCAGTCTGCGGACCACATCTGCAGGCATCTGCAGGAGAAGAGGTGGACCAAATGTCTGCAGTCTGCAAGGAGAAGAGAGTTTGTTTTTTTCTTCTACATAAATATCTTCTACACACACAAACACACACCTCAGACTACTCACCTCTCTCTCTCTGCTTCATCTACCACCGCCACCACCATCACCACTACACCACCGCCACCACCGTCACCACCACCAGAATCATCATCATCGACAAAATCATCATCATCATCATCGACATACCCCACCACCGCCAGAATCATCATCATCGACAAAATCATCATCATCATCGACATACCCCACCACCGCCGCCGTGCCGCCGCCGTGAGGGCGTTTCTGGTCGTCGGAGACGGCGATTCAGCCGCCGTACACCATCACCAACCGGGTTCTTTCTCTCTCTCTTCCGATCTCCTTCTCTCTCTCATCGGGTTCTTTCTCTCTCTCTCTTCCGATCTCCCTCTCTCTCGCTGTCTGTACCGTCGCCGCCGTACACCATCACCAACCGGTGGTGGCCGGCCGTTCACTTAAGGGAGAACGAGGGCTGTGGGGTGGGTAGGTTCGGTAGGAGGTGATTGGGGGTTTTGGGGGGTTTTGTCGGAGGTGGAGGTGGAGGTGGTGGCAGAGGAGGTGGTGGCGGAGGTGGAGGTGGTGGCAGAGGAGGTGGTGTCGGAGGTGGAGGTGGTGGAGGTGGTGTCGGCTGGAGGGAGAAGACGAGAAGACGTCTGCAGAGGTGTGCAGACATGAGTCCAAGTCTGCGTGGGGAAGAGGTGAGGCAGACGTTTTTGGTCTGCAGATCTTCCGGAAAACAAACAGTCTGCTCGAGCCAATGTCTGCGCGTGGTCTGCGCCGCGCAGACATAAGAGGCTGCGCAGAACTTCTGGTAAAAAACAAACACAACCTTAGTTTCTTGCTAGCCTCTTTTTAACGCAATTTTTCACCGTAAAAAAAAAATAAAATAAAAATATAAAGTTTGTAATCCATCATCAATCAAGAACTAATAATCATAAAAAAAAAAAAAAAGTTGTCCATTTTGACCTCCTACAAACCTGCCACATCTCACCCCTTTCAATTCTCTCACTACTCACTTAAGATCCATTTCCCCCAATTTCATCCACCACCACCACCATGACAGACGCACCGGAAAACCAACAACCACCGTCAACACCGTCGCAACCACCACCACCACACATCCACCCACGCCGCGAGCCATTCGAGCACGGCCTCATCCCCTTACAAAAACTCATCTTCACTGACGGAACACAAACCCTAACCTCCATCCGCGACAAATTCCTCCAATCTCCACCACCAAACCACCGCGTTAACTCCGCCGCTGTCTCCGAACATCTCCAGATCTCACCGGAACACGCTCGCCTCGTTATCGATACGATTGCGTCCGTTCTGTACTCCGATTCGGATCCGCTTGTTGTTGCGAAGGCAGATGAGGTGGATTCTGTAGGTGTTAATGTGTATGATCTGATGATTTTTTTGTATATACAGTCGTATAAGCGGTTGCTTCCTCGAGGTCATAAGGATTCCGCTGCTGTTGCGGATGTGTGGCCTTCTACTTCTGCGTTTGATGGATTTTTGTCCGCGCTTACGCCGTTACAGGTTGTTTGTTAGTTGTGGATAGAGGGTCTTGGTTAGGTCTGTTTGGATGTGTGTTGAAAGTGATTGAATTGTTATAATAATTAGGTAATTTGGCTTAAGAAAATGGAGAATAATGGTTACCTTTTGATAATCATGTATGGCAATACTGATTATTTAGGGGACTAATAGATAAATGAACATAATAATGCATTGTTGTAATGTGAAATGAAAGGAAAAGTTTAGCAAGTTTGGTTAGAATTATGGATGAATTTATAAGTAGGATTTAGTTTTACTCTTTGATAAATGATAATCAGTTTTTTTTGAGGTGGTATGAAGTTATCTAAAACTTGATATTTGATGCTTAGGTAATCACATCAAAACCCGAAGTTGTAATCGGTTATGCAAAGCCCCAAAATGAACAAATCCTTCTTTATATCTATTGGTTCTTCAGTATTATATCCTGTATTACTGTTAACATGCTTAGGTGTATGCACTAGATTGTACATTATTTTAAAGCTTTATTATGTAAGTTACATTGAAAGGACATGCCTTTTCTGGACAGAAGAGGATAGAAGAGGATAACAGTCTAACACACACATGAATGTATGTTTTTATGTAGTATGTATATGTGTATGTAGTTATGATCATAGTCACATAATTCGCTGATTAGGCCACGATTTCCGTTCTGGATCATCCGTACCAATTCGCGGTACGATCGCGATTTGGGATCGCTCCGGATCGCGTTTCCAAGCAAAAAATTGGCGTTCCAATCTATCATTAAGTCGTAACAGCGATAAAGAGAAAAGTAATAGGGATGAAGATGAATATGAAGTTCTGCATTAAAAAAGGGAGATGGAGATGAACCTGCGAGATAGAGATGGAGGAAGAAACCTGTATGGAGAAGGAGATGTCAGGCGATGGGAAGAAAATAAAGCGACGGCAGTTCTTTTTTAGGGTTTACCAATATACATCATATTATTTACTTCATTTCTTTTTTAACCAAATAACGTTTTAACCTTAATGTTGTAGTTTTGTCCAAATTTGACCCTAAATATTTTCTAATTTGTTAATTTTCTTCTTTTTTGAGTTTATTTACTTTACATATAGCTTGGTTAGTTTTACATTGAGTATATTAAAGTGTTTTTGTGCTTCTTTATGTTGTACATCGTACAACATTGTATGGTACATCATACCAGAGCAACCCGAAATGAGCCTACCCTCTCTCGTACCGAATTTTACGGATCTAGCGAATAGTTGTCGATAGCGAATAGCGACAAATAGCGACAAGGCATGGCTAGGCTACGTAGCGAATAGCGACGGCTATTTTATAAATAGCGATTACACTAGCAAAAATTTTTTGAGAATTTTTATATGTATATTACATCAAAATAGCCTTGTATATATGCTATTTTACATGTATATTTAACAAAAACCTATAAATCTAGCTATTTTATAGCTATAACCCTTTATAACATTAAAAAAAATAAAAAAATAATAATAACTGTCGCTAAATTCGATAGTCGTCGCTATGAACCAAATAGCGACAGTACGTCGCGTTGCTATAAATCGCGCTATAGCGACCGCTATGGTCGCTGTTAACAACTATGATCTAGCGAATTGCGATCCCGTTCTACGTTCCCGTATCGGAGCGTACCACGAACTATGTGACTATGTTTATGATATTACCAGTCTATTACTCTGTGTGAAAGGCCAAGCATTTGAACAATTCTGTCTTTTGTTCGGGGAGCGGGGAATGGTTTGGGCGGTGTATACTCACCGATGCGGGAAGAGGAGGGAAGGAGGAGAGAGGGGGGTTTATTGGTGGGTCCCAACCCCTTTCAACCAATCACATTTTTTTTAAAATTCTTTACCACTCTCCATGTGTTTGATCATTGCCAGTGATTGAGTGCAAAATAGGGAGTGGAATGGGGACTTGACATGGCATGATATTATTGGCTAGAGAATAACTCAAATACTCAACTAGTGATTGACCACTCCCTCCACCCTTAATAACGTACATGCTTCATGCCAATCTAAAAGAATAAACTGGTTTGCCACTATTTTAGACTCTTAGAGACTGTAGTATGTGGTTTGACCTTATCAAGATTCAAGCATTGTTTGCTCCAGTATTATACTTATTCCCTCAGTTTTTTTGCTTGTTTGTATCTTTTTATTTTCTATTGTTGATAAGCTTGTCAAGAATATAAGATTATAAGCTACTATCAAGCTGCTTCAGTGTTATAATTACTGTCCTAAACTGTTACATTATGGACACCTTTCTAGAATGGAGCTTGTCAGAACTCAGAACAATAACTATGCATCTTGCATCCATAAAGTTAAAGGAGTGTGCCTTAAGTTTAGGCTAGCGTCTGCCGTCTAGCAGTATTAAACAGTCTGTTTTCTTTAGGTCATATTTTGACTGTCATAAGCAAACTGATTCACATGAATGATGAAAACAATGATGCGATGGTCGGTGTTATTTGGTGTTTATTTTCTTACATTCCAACAAATTTCCAATGCTCCATTTATTTTTTGTTTTTTGTTCTAGTGATCTAATGAGTCTACTGCTCTGTTATCTAATGCGTTCAGTTGCATAGAAAACACACCTCACTTTTGATATATAGTAATGATTTTTAACGATTTTCTTTTGTAATATGTATGAAAATCAAACTTAACTATCTTCATATCATTTTTAGTAAATGAATATTTTTTTCTCTGACCACCCAAATCTTTATCATGCATCTATAATCGATTTTTTTTATTGCTTACTTTTTCAGACTTTCATCGGTTTCGTATTTACTTTTTTTTTAAATACACAAATAAGATGCTGGTTCTATGCAAGTTCAATAAACATTTATTAATTCTTTTATGTAAAGCTCATACAAGCATGGTGTTTTGTGAGCAGCTTGTGCGTAGCAACAGCAGGAGGTCTATGCCATCGCAAGCTGATGAAGAAGCTCACCAGTTATCTTATTTACAAAAGCACATCGGCAATATAAACTCACTTTTGGCGGACTCTGTGGAAGGTGAAGGCGAAGATTCACTGGTTTGTCTTCTTACTCTACTAATGTTGCCAAATTATTATAGTATATATTGATATATTTTAGAGTTAATTGCTCGGATGGTCCCTGTGGTTTCAAGTTTTTTCACGTTTAGTCCCCACCTTTTGAAAATAACAGGTATGCTCCCTATGGTTTGTCATTTTGTTACTCGGATAGTCCCTGAGTAGATGTCAGTTAGGTGCTGTTTGTTTTTTCTGAGGTAAAACGTCTAAAGTCTGCGGCCCACATCTGCAGACATCTGTAGCAGAAGTGCTGGACCAAATGTCTGCAGTCTGCAAGAAGAAGACTGTTTGTTTTTTTACTTCTGCAAACTGCTGAAATAAACTGAAATATAAATAAACTGATTTATTAAACTTAAAAGAGTTTTTCAACATTCAAACTTAAATAATAGTTATACAATACTTAAATAATATTCATAAAAAAGATGCAGTACCATGTGCTTCAACCTCGTCTTCACCAGCATTAACGTACACTTGCCTATTATGCACCGAAACATTGGGTTAATCATGTCAATCCAAAACATAAGCGAAGCGAAAGCGAAAATTATATTCAAACAAACAAAAATCCTTAATTAAACGATTCATCAATAAGCATAAGCGAAGCGAAATATTCCAAAACACCCAACATCTATATTCCAAAACATAAGTGAAGCGAAGCGAAAGCGAAAGTTATATTCAAACAAACAAAATCCTTAATTAAACAATTCATCAAGCATCTATGTACCAAAACATCTATAAGCATAACCGAAATTCATCAATAAGCATCTATGTACCAAAACATCTATACACATGACTGAAATCAAGTAATCACAAAATAAATGAACTGAGTTTGATGGCATCCAATTCAGTTTAACAATTGATAAAATCAATGACCAACAAAAAATAATAGATCGAAAAAAACATTGAAAGTTGGAGGATGAGTGGAGATACAAGGGGGCTCCATGACCAACAAAAATAACAGGCGCAAATTACAAATTTCTTATAATAATTTCAGCCAAGAATTTGTAAGAACAAATTACCTTAGATGTTGGAGGATGAGTGGAGATACAAGGGGGCTCGGCGGTGGTGCTCGGCTGTGGAAGGTTTCAGATCAGCGGGAGGGGTGGAGGGCGGCGTGGCAGCGGCTGGAGGTGGAGGAGCAGGGGAGGTCGGCTGAAGAATGGAGAAGGGAACTAGGGTTTTGAGAGTTTTGTGTTTGGAAGAGGTTGAAGAGGTATGTGAAGAGGTAAAACAAGATCTGCCCGAGGAAGAGGTGCTGAAGAGGTTTTTTAATGAATTGTCTTCTGAAAAAACAAACAAGCTTCAGACCCCTATGTCTGCGCGTGGTCTGCTTGGTGAAGACAAAAGAGGTCCTGAAGCTCTTTTAACAAAAAACAAACAACACCTTAGTTTGAAAATAGCAGGTATGCTCCCTATGGTTTGTCATTTTGTTACTCGGATAGTCCCCAGAGTAAATGTTGGGGGACTATCCGAGTAACAAAATGACAAATCATAGGGAGCATACATGCTATTTTCAAAAGGTGGGGACAAAACGTGAAAAAACGTGAAACCACAGGGACCATCCGAGCAATTAACTCTATATTTTAGTTAGGAACTTGTACTAGTTTATTTACATGAGTGTCGTACAGGCTGTGTAAGTTAAAACTTGTATCATTTTTAACTCTAGCTATACGCTATATGTTATGTTTGACAGTTGAAAACGAAAATGGATGTAAATGGTAACTCTCTTTTTTTACTGTTTTTTTACAAGATGCATTAGTATATATATATGTTCTACTTTAAATAAATAAATGTGTTATGTTCTATAATGAAACTAAAAATAAAGTAAACATCCATAATATGCTAACATTGGGTTCATTATGAAGGTATTAAAGAGCAGCTTTAAATGTGATGTAATTAAATATAAATTCATAATACATCATTATATACAAAATTTAAATAGTGGAAATGTTAACTGACAATAGAAAGGGGGTAGCCAGTAACTTATTGATAAGGGGAGTGGGGGCGGAGCGTTGTTTTTCCGTGATGGCCAAAAAATAACGCGTGAAAACAAACAATTGCCACCGCCACCATCATTCTATCACGCGTGGAAATGGCTGCAAACTATAACGCGTGTAAAAATCGCGTGATGGCCAGATTTTGTGAGAGGAATTGTTGGTTGGGGGGAAATTGTTGGGTGTGGTGGTGAGTGATGACCATTGCCACTAAAAAAGGTTGTGAGTGATGAAAAAATGGTTGATGACATGGCGGAACTTGGTTGGATGCTTGTGAGTGATGGAATTCTATCACTAGTGACCACCCCCACCCCCCTAACTAATTCATAATAGGTGTTATATATTAAAAACTTCCTAAGTATTAATTAAACGGTAGCATAAATATCCAATCGATGGAAACTGAAAGCTAGTTAACGTCTAACCGAGTTACACATGTTGAGATAAGATAATTGCTGACGTCATATATATTCTACTTCATTATTTGTATGGAAGTTGCATCAGTTTTCTGTAACAAAGATTCATTTAGTTAAAAACCCTTTTGTAGTAGTTATTTAGATGCTTAAAAGCTTGGATGTTTTTGATGTTTGCTTCAAAGTTTGCAGGTTTTAACGATGGAGAAATTTGAGCATCTTGGGTTTTTAATCTACTTTGGTGAAAAAGGAATGGAAAAAGTTCCTTTGAGCCAAAACGCACCGTTTTTTGCAAATTCAGATCCCGACATGCCAGCTGTCCCCGTTCCTGCATCTCAGGTTCATGATTGGATTTTGCAAAATATTTCTGATGCATTGGATCGAATCTCTGAAAGAGCTGCTGCAAAAGAAAACGGTCAAACCAGTCCTTCTGATCAAGATGTTTTAATGACTGACGTCTCTCCTAACTCTAAAACACCAACCAGTGGTAAAGGTCCCAGTTTTATAGAAGGCGTTTCGAAACAATCTTATGTAAAGCAAGCATCTGAACTTAAGGGACCTTTTGTAAAGGTTAGTTTTTTTTGCCCAAATAGTTGTTCGAGTAAAATGCCAATTTGTCCCTGAGGTTTGGCTAGTTTTGCGACTTTTGTCCAAAGGTTTGTTTTTTCGCATCTGGATCCAAAAGGTTTGAAATCTTGCCATTTTCATCCGGCTTATTAACTCTGTCCATTTTTCTCCGTTAAGTCAGGGGTATTTCTGTCTTTTTTGTTAACTTATAGGGCAGTTTGGTGTTTTTAACTTTATGTACAAGAATTTAGCATAATGTACATAAAGTGAAAAAGACCGAATTGCCCTTTAAGTTAACAAAAAGGACGAAAATAACCCTGACTTAACAGAGAAAAATGGATGGAGTTAACTAGCCGGATGAAAATGGCAAGATTTCAAGCCTTTTGAATCTAGATTCGAAAAAACAAACTTTTGGACGAAAGTCGCAAAACTGGTCAAACCATGGCATTTTACTCTAGTTGTTCTTAACTTTTAAGTCTTATATTTGTAGAAGATAAGTACTCATGTTTTTGTTATACATGGATACTTTTGGATATATATTAGTGTTGATACTTGAAGTGTGATTAGGATACTAATGTTTATCTTTAAGCATTGGTTGTTTGAATTCAATTAGTCAAATTAAGTGAAGAGTTATCTTGGATATATATTCATAAAAAAGAAAATGTCGAACTCAACGGTTATTTTGATTCTCCGCAGGTTGTGAATTGCCATGAATCTGTGATTTACGTGTTAGCTCCTTTGAAATATGCCACCATATACGGGTGCTCTGATGCCACTATAGTGCTTGGTGCTGTTGGAAAGGTATGTTTAGAATCAATATTCTTGCTATAGCTATGCTGATTTTATATTATTAAGTTGATTATTATTAGACAATATAATTAGGTGATATTTTAGGGACTTGATTGAAATATGGTGTTCATATAAACACCATTATATTGTGACCCTAATTACACAATTGCATTCTAATACAATTCTGATTACAAGTTTAACTATCATATGTCAACAAAGATTAGCATTATGATTGCGGATGCTGACATGTTGCATTTCATTCTCTTTCAGGCTGTAAGAGTTGAACACTGTGAAAGGGTTCATGTGATTTCAGCAGCAAAGCGAATCTGCATTGCTAATTGTCGTGAGTGTATTTTCTTCTTGGGTGTAAACCAACAGCCTCTTATCGTTGGTGACAACCATAAGCTGCAGGTACGTCCCTAATTTTATGCCTTTCTTAATTGTTTTATGATGATAAATGTTTTCATTGCACTAACCCGCTTTTGTAGGTGGCACCATATAATACATTTTACCCGCAATTGGAGGAACACATGAAACAAGTGGGAATCGAGGCTAGTCCAAACAGATGGGACGAGCCTGTTGCATTGGGCTTGATTGATCCGCATGATTCTCTTTCTCATCCAGCTGGCATATCCGATTGTCAAACTGAGTCAGCAACCCGCGTGGATCCTGATCAATTCACAAACTTCTTGGTCTGCTATGCTCCTTTTTTATTTTTAACCTAACATATATGCATCCAACAATTTAAGTCTGCTTTTTACAGATTCCCAACTGGTTAGAAGGTCAAGCATCTGGATCCACAAAAGATAACCCATTTCCACTGCCTGATGTCTATTTGTCAAGTCAGCGAAGAAATGTATGTTTTTTATTTCGTTTTTCATGATTTTTTTAATAAAAGTTTTTAGTGCTTTTTATAATTTGTATAAGTTTGGCTTTTTACAGGAAAATAATTTGGTGGAAGTTAAGCAGATACTGAAAGAAGCACCCCTGGAAGATAGCAGGAAAAAGGAGTTATCAACTGCACTTCATGTCTACTTTAAAGACTGGTTATATGGTAATCATCATGGCCTTGTTTATATTTACGGTCTTTCATAAAAAATAAGGCAAACTTACAAAAAAAACACAGCCGTTGATTCTGCATATAGGTCCCTGCGCTTTGTTTTTTGCATGATTAAGTCTCTAGGGGCACGTTTAATACAAAATCAATTTATAAAAAGTATTCACTTATAGGTAGTGCATGGAAGATATTTACATGTAGTGGTAGAGAAAAAGAGACGCGGTTAAAAACCGTCATATGTATCACGTTAAACAATATGTAGAAATGTCTATTCAGTTCTGGGTTCTTGCAGTTCTCTGCTTAAAATTAGTTATCAAGTGAACATCGCTCTAAGTCCCTTAACCTTCAATACCAACGGGCGATCTTCTAATTCACACTTTAGTTCACTACAAAAACAACTTTTTTTTTTGCATGATTAAATCTTTATTGAGTTAAGTTTAGGGGCTTATTTGATTGTTAAATTGTTACAAACATGCGTTAATTATCCTTTTTTTTTTTTTTTTGCAGCTTCTGGGAACATTAGACAATTATATTGTCTACAAGGCGAGTAGAGATGTGAATTGTTAGTTGCAATCAAGCAAAACAATATAAAACTCTCAGCTGGGGCAATTTACGATTTTGCCATTAATATTGGTGTTGTTATATGTTCCTCTAGATGAATAGAATAAAACCTTTATATCTTGCTTTTTTTTTTTTTGTTTAGGACTCCTCACTCAGCATTGTTTTATATTTGAAACATGCATCTTTGTTTAATCAAATCCATTACATTCATTATGACTTATTTTTCAAGAATACGGGCTATTAGGGATGTTAAAGGAACCAAATAGGCTTTTGTCGTGTTTGTTTATTGGTTAATGAAATTTGGTTGATAAAATGAAGTTGAGAGTTAGTCGAAGCACTGGAGCGATCCAGTAGCCGGGAAGGGGCCTCGAAGTGGCCCGCTACAAATTTGTCAAAAGTACTCGGAATTTATATAAAAAAAAACTTATCGAATAGGATTTGAATTTGTAGTCGCTGCCGCAAATGGAATACAGGATCCAGTTCTTATAAATTATGCGAACCAAATACACTGGAAATGAAGCTCAGATTTAGTTTCATTGAATTACGCGAATCAAATGCATCCTAGGTGACGAATGTTTAAAATATAACTAGTTTTTTTTTTCTTATTAAACGTAACATGTCTTATACATGTATAGCTTCTTTTTCCATCTGAACACATGTATACTTCCTTTTGGTAGACTATTTTTAACTTATTTAAAAAAAAAAAACATTATGCTATATGATTGGTACAACATCTCATAATTTTTGTTTTCTTTCCTTAAACTTTAGTAAGTTTTCAAATTCTTTTGTTAAAGTATTAATAATTTTTACTTTTCTTCCCTTAAAGTATTAGCAAAAATACAATATAACTCTTATAATTTAGTTTAGAGTAAATTTCTATTTTCGTCCTTGAGGTTTGTCAATTTTAACTAGTTTAGTCCAAAAATCTAATTTATAACAAATTTAGCCCTGAAGTTTGCATTTCTTAACGCTTTTCATCCCTAAGGGTGCTTTTTCATTTAATTCTTAGGGATGCAAAATGTTAACAAATGCAAACCTTGGGAATGAAAAGCGTTAAGAAATGCAAACCTTAGGGATGGTTTTGTTATAAATCAGATTTTTAGACTAAACTAGTTAAAATGGACAAACCTCAGGGACGAAAACAGAAATTTACTCTTTAGTTTAAATTCTAATAGACCTTATATTTTATGAGTTCATCTAACTACTTTTATTATTATTATTATTATTATTATTACTATTACTATTACTATTATTGTTATTGTTATTAGAGTAAATTACTTTTTGAGTCCTGTGTTTTAGTGGTTTGAACCACTCGAGTTCAAAATCAAAATGTGTAACGCTCTGAGTCCCTAAGCACACTTATTTTATAACGTTTTGAGTCTCTGTGTTTTAGTGGATTTAACCATTTAAGTCCAAAATCAAAGGTACAGATGTTAAAAATTGGACTCATGTTATTCCAATATATAATAGGTATGTCCCTGAGATACTTTCCGTGATGTTTATTTTGAGAATGTTCCAAAACAATCTTTCCATGAGATACCTACCATGAAATGCTTTCCTGTATGTTTAGTAGTTCAAACATGTGAGATAGGTACCTCATGTATTTGGTCAGGAAAGTGAGATCTCCGAATAAAAAGGGTCTGCTTTTTGCAACATTGGCCACCATAACCACTTTCTTAGATGACCTCTCTCCACCACCCTCACTCATTTCTAACTTCTCGAAAAAATTCCTCCTTCCTATCTCATCTACATACACCTTTAAAATAGCCAAGGGGTCAGGTTTGTTCACGTAAACGTGGACATAACTGTCTCTGACATATCGTAACATCATCTGATGTGCCATTAGTTGTTCATTCATTCTTAGGCCTAATGCCATAATGGTTATGCACTTCCCTTGTTATCCACCTGGTAACCGAGCTTAACAATGAAATCTTCCTCAGTTGCTCTTTGAACCCCTTCTACCCGATGCAACATCCTTCTGGCGGTTGCTTGCAGTGAAATATATATATATATATGGAAAAGAGGAAAACGGTCATTTCATCTCACGTTGTCCTCCGAAATTCAAAAGACATGTAATGAAAGGATCTGATCCTATTACAAATATGTCATTTAACGATCACGTTCATTTCATCCAATGAACCGAAAATCATGTTAAAAAGTGATTTTTCCATTTATCCTCAACTACAGTCTCTAAACATAAGAATAAATGAGATCCTTTGAGTGTTGCATTCCTCATTTGCTTTTTCTTTGAGTTTAGAGACTCTAGTCATGGATAAATGGAAGAATCTATTTTTAACTTGTTGATTTACGCTTCGTTGGATGAAGTGATCATGAGGGGTAAATGCCATAGTTGTGATAGGATCGGATCCTTCAAGGACCCATCGTTTGAATACCAAAGGGCATGAGATAACGTAACTATTTTTCTCTTTAGATATGTATACTTCACTTCAAGTAAACATGAATTGCTTGGAAGATGTTGCATCGGCGAGAAGATGGT
Organism: Helianthus tuberosus; assembly: GCA_030545235.1. Lineage (NCBI taxonomy): Eukaryota > Viridiplantae > Streptophyta > Magnoliopsida > Asterales > Asteraceae > Helianthus > Helianthus tuberosus. Next base: position 154,507,686 of record CM060351.1, read on the forward strand.
TCATAGAGCAACAGATGAAAATTCCATCAATAAGATCGGTCACCTTAGTGATAACAAGAGTAGCGTATGACCAACTAATAGTGTCACTAAGGTCCAAAAATAAATGAACAACTAACAGTACATCAACAACGTTATGACGATGGAGACAATTAGATTCACGTTTGCATGAACAAACTTGACCCCTCGGTTATTTTTAGGGTCTATGTAGATGACATATAAAAACGAAAATTTATCTTTTCGAGTGGCTAAACATGCAACAAGAAGGTAGAAATGAGAGAGTGGAGTGTTGGAAATCAAGTCCCAAAAACTAAGAATAAGAGTTACATGGACAGTAATAATCAGACGTCTCGATGGTACTCGCCTGTAGTAAGTTACTATTTATCACAAGCAACTTTTTTTATGAGTGGCAAATAGCCATCAAGAACAAGAGTTACTAAATGGTACCCACGTAGAATAAATTAATCTTGTGGTTTACTTTGGGCACAATGCTTGTGTTTCAGTTGTAATAGCACACAAATTTATAGTTGATGAGAAACACATAGAGATCTGCACTCGTTACAATAGTAAACTAAACAACACATATTATAAATAACAAATTACTATTTAGTTACATTAGGGCTGTCCAAACTGCTCGACAATCGCTCAAAAAATGTTCGAAAAATGCTCGTTCGATTCCCGCTCAGTTTGTAAATGAGCTGCTCAGCTCGGTTCAATTTGAAAACGAGCCAAGCATGAGCAAAGGTCTGCTCGCTCGTCGATCGCTTGGTTTCGCTCGAATTATTTTTATTAAATAATTAATAGGGGTAACTTTATAGAAATGTAACCAAGTTTGACAATTAATATATATATATATATATATATATATATATATATAGGTAGAGGTTCCTGTAAAAAAAATGTTTTTTTGTGAGAAGGGTAAGAGAATCTACACCATTAGATATTTGATCTAATGGTTGAGATCAATAGGGACCAAATTATAAATTGTGTTTTATTATTTTGGACTGATTTGAAAATTACAGGGGTAATAGAGTCTTTTTATTGATTTGAAAATAGGAAACTGTAAATCAAATCCCTATAATTTCGCGAATCAGTAAAAAATAATAAAGATCCAGATCCAGATCTCGATCTTCTTCTCCAGACATCATCTTCTTCTCCAAAATCATTACATCTCCGTATCATCTTCTTCTCCAACATCGTCGCACCAGGTATCTCCGACATCGACCAACACATCAGGTTCGTTTCTCTTAGGTGGGTGTCGGGTGGTTGGGTTCGAGCGAGAGAAAGAGAAGAGAGACTGTAGAGAGGCGGCGCCGGCCACCTCCCCACGATGGCGGGCGACAGTGGTGGTGCCGAGAATGGAACGACAGGGTTGTAGTGTTATACAGAGTTATAATAGGGTAATATGGTGTTATATACTATTCATAGTGTTTTATCGTGATTTGTAGTGTTATATCTTGTTTGTAGTGTTATAAATTGTTGAATGGTGTTTTGTAGTGTCTTTAATAGTGTTATATACTTATTGAATGGTGTTATATAATTATTGAATGGTGTTATACACTTATTGAATGGTGTTATATAATTATTGAATGGTGTTATATATGTGCCGAATGGTGGTTGCAAACTTGCAGTGTTATTTGTAGTGTTTTTATAGAGATCTTTAAAATGGCGTTATATACTTATTCAATGGTGTTATATAATTATTGAATGATGTTATATATGTGCTGAATGGTGGTTGCAGTGTTATTCGTAGTGTTTTTATAGAGATCTTTAAAAAAATCATGTTCCTGTAAATAAGGGTGGCGGTTATGGAAGGTTATCGATTAATTAAATCAATGATAAAATTACTTGTTTACCCTTTTGAATTAATTTAGATTTAGGACACATGTCACCTCCACAATATTTCTCACAATTCTCACACTTTTAACCTTTTTTTACAATAACATTACCCTATATATATATATATATATATATATATATATATATATATATAGGGTGGGGTTCTAGAGTGAACACTAGTGTATTTGCGAACTGAGTGAACAAGTCCTGGCCATTGATCTACACACGTGTATGACCAGGATCTCATCATCAAATCGTAAAATACACTAGTGTATTTCAACATCAAATCTTGGCCATTGATCTACACACGTGTATGTCCAGGATTAGTTCACTCAGTTCGCAAGCTACACTAGTGTTCACTCTTGAACCTAATCTTATATATATATATATATATATATATATATATATATAAGTAACCCAATAAAAATTAAAAGTCCAAGAAACATACTAGCCCAACCCAATACTAAAACCTAACCCTAATTCCTAAAAATTCAAATCAGCACCTAATCTCCTACTACATACCTCCTGCCACATACCTCGTTGCTGCTCAAGTTCAACTTATACGGATACGGTATAATCTCCTACCTCGTCGGCTACTTCAAATCAGCAGAGGTACAATCTCCTACCTCCTGCCACATATCTCGCTGCTGCTCATGTTCGATTTTTAGGATCCAGTTTTGTGCTTCTTGATATTGTTAAGAACATTTTTAGGATCATGATTTTAGTTATGTATTGCTTTTGTTAGTAAGGTGTTGGTCATGTTTTAATTAAGTTAGGATTTGTTTTTGTTGAATGCATCTTGATTTCATTTTTTTTTTTGCTACACATGTTTTACTTTCGGTGCTGAGAAAAACCGAGCGAAACCAAGCGAAAACGATCCGCTGGATTCAAATTCAATCCGAGCACGAGCATCACTTTTGTGCTCGGTTTTGCAAATTCGATCGGATCGGATCGGTTGTAATTCAATCCGAGCACGAGTAGACCCTCGCTCGGATCGGATCAGCTCATGAACACCCCAAACTGACATACTATTATATTTTTTTTCCTTATCTATCAATGGCGGAGCTTAGTGTAAAGTGGGGGTACACCCGTCCCCCCGAATGTTTCGGTTAAAAGTGTAAAATTTCCTATTTTCGTCCGAAAATTTTAAAAATATATATGATTGTCCCCCCAATTATTTTGCCTAAATATTTATACAATATACAAATTGGGTCCCATGACTTTCCACCCACTCGGAACTTTTGGTCAAGCTCCGCCACTGTTATCTATCGCACTTTTTTTATGTTTCAACAAAAAATAATAACATAGTTTTTAATAACATAGAGTCGGTGCCTTGAAACCAAGCGGTGGTGTTTATTTTTCTAAAAAAATTATGTGCACGCCCTTCTTTCTGCGCCGCGCACACCACGTGCAGACATTGTCATCTGCAGACTGTTTGTGTTTTCGAAGACGTTTCGCTAAAAAACGTCTGCATGAGCTCTTCTTGGTGCAGACTTAGCCCAACCACTTTTAAGATCTTCTAAGATCTGTAGAGAGTTAAACACCACTAGTCAAAGGGTAACTTTGTAGAATAGTAACCAAGTTTTAAAAGTGTTCCAATTAGGTCACTCAAGTTTCAAAAGTGTTTCAATCAGGTCACTCAACATTCATTTTTTATTAAAATTAAGAGTTTTTTCATCCGATTCATAGGTAACCGTGGTGATGTGGATTTTTTTTATTAAAATTAAGAGTTTTTTCGAGCGATAACATGGATTTTAACTTGTTTTTTTAATTTTTAATGTAATTAAAGTGTTTTTATTTTTAATAAATATAATTTCTTATATTATAATAATCAGAGCCGGCCCTGAGAATTCGTGTACCTTGTTCAAGCTCGAAAAAATGTGTCCCTAAGGTCTTAACGAAATTGGGTATTGGTCTAAACCTAATGCCAAATGGGTTAATAACTAATCTAAACCATAAGAATAGTTTTGTAAGGAGGCCTATGTTGGTGTTTGTATGGATGTACCCGATTAAAAAAATATTTTACATATACATATCGGGTTTTTTCATAAAAAACGTGCCCCTCAAAATATCGGGCCCTGGCCGGTGGTCCTCCCCGCCCACCCCCAGGGCCGGCCATGATAATAATCCGACCCTAGCATCTTATGCTCAAATTTTCTTTTGACACATGGAAAAAAAGACATGACTCAATTTGAATGTTAAGTTATCTAATTGAGACAAAAACGATACGAGTGATCTAATTAGAACACTTTTGAAACTTGATTGCTATTCTGTAACATATTCCCTAAATAAATGGTTAGACACTCAAAGCGTTAAACTTTTTGATTTTGAACCCACTAGTCAAAACCATGAAACACAGTAAAAAAGTAATTTACTCTGTATTTTACGATTCGCTTGCGCGTTACAAAGCTGGTACAGAAACACTCTTTATGAATCACTGACAAACAAACAAACAACATCATCGGCGATCGGAGACCTGCAACTCAAATCATGCACAATTCCGACGATGTTCGTAACCTTCCGATCGACATCGCTTTCGCCCGTCTCGGTGGTACACCTCTCTCTCTCTCTAACCTCTTTTACTCTCATTTCCCCCAAATTGATTGATTAATTTGTGTGAATTTGGTGAAGAATGGCTGGTTGATCGGAAACGAATACCATCAGATTGGAGAAAACGTGTGGCCGTTGTCAAAGCTAAGATTTCAGCCGCTTTTCAGTCCCTTCCTAAAGACGTTGATCCCTATTTTCAAACCCTAGACCTAGACGGTTAGCTTATTCTTTCGTATCGCTGATTCGAATAATCTCGTTGATTATGTTAGGGTTTTTGATCATCGGTTGGTTCTCAATGCATCACTAGGTTTTATTAGCATGTTTGATTGTTAGAATAAAGTAATTTTGTTTGTACAGGATTATGCTTATAGTTTAGTTTTTAGGTGATTATATATTAATGTTGGTAACTCATTGAGAATTACTGACACATGATATTCTTAAATGGGCCCAATTTGATCATAAATCTAGTAATAAGCCCCTGATTTTAGAGTTTGCTTAAGGTGTTTTAAGATTTTGTAAAGTTAACGAAGAACTATAAACAAAACGTCGAAACCTCATCTACCATAGGGCTTGTAGCCTGGTAGTAAGTAAAATTTAGGAGTAGATGTTTTGGGTCGTTCTAAAAAAAAACAAATCCTCATTTGCACTATATAGCAACACTAATATTCAATCCAAAATCTGTAGATCGACGTCAAACCGACCCAATAATCTGTAAATCGAGTTGATAGATACCCTGACACCAAAACTTAGTGAGACCCCGTTGAAAAAAGTTTCTGGTTTCATTGATTGGTTAATATTTTAAAATGCGCAATTCATCCGGAAATTACTGGCATATATGATATTCTTAGATCCTACTGGTTTCATTTCACCTTGTGTGATTGATGCTTGATCAATATAGGGAAATTAATATTATTTTTTGTTAAATAGGGATCGGATACTTGGAGGCTAAGAAAATATATGATATTCTTCTGAAATCAACTTCAGAAAGCCGCAATATATTTGGCCGCCTTTCTGGTGCTGCTGTAAGGCCCAACATCACATACTCCCTTTTTTCACCCACAATTAAAAAATAAAATCTCGTATTTTATTGTCCTTAACTTCCACCTTTGGACAGGGTGTTTGGGAAGCAATTGTGCATGCTTACGAGAAGGACCATATTTACCTTGGGGAGGCTGCTCAACTTATGGTCCAAAATGTTAATTACGAAATGTATATCATTAGTATAAATATATATTAATGTGGATTCATACTTACTGTTACTGATTGGTTTTGATTTTTTAATTTTGTTTAAAGCCCGTATCATAAAAAGCTCATCCAAAAGACCCAACAACAGCTCGCTGAGCTGGAAAGAAAGGAAGCTGAAATAAAAAGAAATGCAGCTCTTTCCGCTGCTAAATACGCAGAAGCATGTCAGGAGTTAGGATTGCAGGTTAGAAATTTTGGGTCAAATTTAAATATTGGGTTTCTTTTGTATTTTTTTTTCACAAATAATAACTGTTTTTGTGTTGCAGGGAACCAATGTGAAGTTGGAACTGATAGAAACTGCATCAAGTTCATTACCTGACACATTTACTAAAATGCTTGAAGTTTTGAAATGCGATTCGGTTTCACGCGCAATCGAATATTATTCCAATTTTGTTAGAGATGCTCACACAGAGAAAGATAAAATTCCCGAGACGGTATTACCAAATATGCGAGACATAATCGAAAATCCTCCAAATCTTGACGTGTTTGCAGCTTCGGAAGTGCTCGATTCCGTTAATGTTCTAACAAACCCTAATGAACCAAATCAATCGACTTTTGAAGTCAACCCCGCTACTGATACCATCGACTGGGATATCACGTTAGATAGCTCACAGATAGATTGGGATATTGGCACTGTGGAAGAGGATAACGGTAACGGGTTGGGCCCGTATGAAATTGTTGATGCCAGTGAGATTCCACAACATTCGTTGAATGATGATGTGGCGTCTGATGAGATTAATAGAGAGAATATGGTCTCAGAAATCTCTTGGGATATTACTGTGGGCCATCCTGAAGTTGAGTTGACTCAAGCGGATGTATATCCAGGTGAACATGTTTCCGGGATAAGTGTTTTAAATGAAAGTCAAGGAGTTGACTGTGTCAGGAGCCGGCTTCTGGAGACTGAGTACAGGAGTAGGATTCTTGATGATCTGTTTGAGGTATAAACTATAAGAGTAAAGTACACGTATGGTCCCTGTGGTTGACCAAAGTTTTGGATTTGGTCCCTAGTTTGCCAAAAGTACACAGATGGTCCCTTTGGTTGACCAAAATTTTGGATTTGATCCCTAGCTTTCCAAAAGTACACGGATGGTGGTCCCTGTGGTTTGCACTTTGTAACGCACGTAGTCCCCAACTTTTGCCAAAAGTACATGAATGGTCCCTGTGGTTTGCACTTTGCAACGCATTTAGTTCCTAACTTGGACTTGCTGAAACCCTTACATTTGTTAGTTGAGGACTAAATGCGTTACAAATGCAAACCACAGGGACCATTCGTGTACTTTTGAAAATCTAGGGACCAGATCCAAAAAATTGGTTAACCACAGAGACCATCCGTGTACTTTAATCAAACTATAAACTTGCTTCTTTTTTTGTTAGTGTTGAGTTGGCAATTTCGACATATATTACAAATAAGCCGATTTGTGAATGATTTAGCTAATTTTATCTTTTCTAATTTTTGGTCTTAGATTAAAGCATTTTTAAATCAAAGGATTATGGAGTTGACCAACATGGAGACATTGACTTTACAAAATCAAGTTCAAGCAGTGGCTCCGTTTGTATTACAGCAGTACACTTCTGACGCTATCCAGTCAATGCTAGCTGATATTTCTTCAGCCATATCTTTGCTCACAAATAGAAAAACAAGAGACCTGATAATGATTCTCAACTCTAAAAGGTATGTTGCATTTGAACAATTGGTGTGTTAAATTATAATAAAAAGAAGACTATTTATAAATAAATAATGTAAATGATTTAGGACATTGTAGCTTTTGAATACATGTTAGACTACTTTTGACGTACTTAGTTTGACCCGTTTCATTTTAGCTACTTTTATAGCTGACCTGTTTAAAATCAAATACGACCCAGGTTGTACCTTTTTCATATAATTAATTTTCTATTATTTGGATTCTAGATTTTTAGAAAGATTAGTGAGTAGTTTGGAAGAAAAGAAACATCATGAAGCAAAGCTGAAAGACGGGTTAAAGGATTTGGCAATCAAACGTATGGAGCTCCAAAATTCGCTATCCTCTGTATGGCCCAAACAAGTAAGCCCTTTTTACCATGAGTTACAATGTACTTTTACTTTTAGCCCAAATTTGTTTATAGGTTAAATAAATAAAAATGCCAAATAAATGAATAATCACGAAAATGTGGTTTTGTACTTGGTCTGACTGCCGGATCGAAAACATTGCTCAAATGAGAAAAGAACCATCTTTAATGATTCAGTGAGACATTAGACATAGCTAAGTCTTGCAAAGGACATTTTTCGGATAAAAGAATGAAAAAAGTAATTTTATTATTAAATGCGTGTTTTTTTCTTAAATACAGGAAGCAGCGATTGCAAAAACTAGGGAGTTGAAGAAGGTTTGTGAGAGTACGCTTTCATCTATGTTCGACGGAAGGCCCGTAAAGATTATTGGAGAGATTAACAGCATGTTAAGTAATGCAGGTGCCTAAAGGCTAAAACTACAAAACTTTTTTTATAGTACTTATAAGCAGTGAATTAATACAATTCAAGCAGTTTGTTTTCTATAGATATTATATACTTGTAGCTTTCAACATGTTTGACTTGTTTTTTTTTCCCTTTTCTTTTCAAATTTCTTTGTTGACCCGATCAATGTTTTAAAAACCGGGTTTCAAATCGTACCGGGTTAGGCTCAGAAATGGTTCAACCGGTTGAACCAGGTTGTACCGGGTGGCCGGGTTGACCAATTAACCCTATAAATCCATAAAATACAAATTTTACTTGAACAATAATACAAAACTACATCATTTTATAATAAAAGATATTCCAAAAGCTAATCCATAATAAAAAAATAATTCAAAAAATCACTATTAGTACCTTTTTGGGCGCTAGATTTTACTAAGAAGGTAAATCGTCACCTTTTTGAGCCCATAAATATTAAAAGTCCAAATTTTAACCTTTGACCCGGAACCGGTATACCGGTTTAAACCGGTATAACCCAATTTACTGGTGGTACAACTTTTTTGTCGTTCACTCAGTTTACCAGTATGATTTGTGCCGGTCAAACTTTCGGCATCTGGTTTAATCGGCCGGTATAAACCGGTATTTTCATAATATATTCGAGTGTTGTAAGAACCTAGGTAATTATACGCGCAAGGCGCAAAGGAGTGAGTGTCGCCTAGGAGCAACGTGCAAGAAAATCGATTTTCTTGTGTCGAGAAACGAAAGCATAATAATAAATAAAAGTATATCACAAGTATGAAATACTAATAATTTAATACTATTAGAATATATTGAAAAACCTAATATTGAAAAGTGAGATGCGCCTGTTCTCGCCTGGGTGTATAGGCGCACCCTTTGAGGAGAAACATCAAATTACGTAGTTAATTTGGGCTATTAGCAATATCATAAATTTCTAACCTCTATTGATTGTCATAAGGGGTCCAATTTAATTAGGTCAGCAATAACATGAACTTATCCAACAGACGTGTGAATGAGCTAATAAAATCAGGTTTTTTGTGTTCACGTAACATACATCAATGGGTTGGGTAATGATATTAATCTTCTGTTGTCATTTCCTAACACGACATCAAATGAAAATCAGGTCATAGATTGTCCTTTCTAACTCGTTTAATAAACATGTGTTTTTGTTGACATCTTTAATTAAGCTAGTCAACCTGCAGAAAAAAAAATTATAGTTAATAAATAAAGAAATATATATTTTATAAGGTCAATCTATTTAACTCATTTACCACAACATGTCAATCCGCTTATAACTTATTTAACTCATTTACAACTTGATTACAATTCATTTAAAACATGTCAACTAGTTTGACTCATTCAGATAAATAAATGGTTTATACGTATTGTGTTTGAGTTACACGATCTCAAGTTTGTCTTGGTTACATATGGGTCATGTTCAAGTTTATTAATTCAACTCGTTAACCCGAAACCTTAAACAATTTAATTAGGCACTTAATTAATTAACCAGGATCTACACAATATCTTTTTGCTACAAGTCTAGGGGTGTTTAGGAGTACATATATTATGTTTATACTATATGGATTAGAGTATGAGCAATGGGGCAATGTGTGTTTAGGAGTAAAAATAACCCACATTGCATATCTAACAACACAATTTGGATTAAAGACATGTCAGAATATCTCTACAGCAATAAAGAACATGATCTTTACCAAAATTTGGTTGATATTATAAACCTTCTGCAAAAATTCTCAATGTAGATCAAATTCTAGCAAATTCATTTTTCTAAAGCATTACAAAAGTTCATAAAATCCAGTACAAAAAGAAACCTTTTACGATATCACCAACCAACTGCAAACTTCACACGCACTAACCCCGACTTCAGCCGCCCTTCTTGGCTTGTTTTTCCTCCTGCTTCCATTATGTCTAAACCCCACAGCTTTCGTTAACTCGACCCCGTTTGCTTCAGGCCCCATACCGTTTTCGTCTTTCAACATATCCAGGCTTTCTTCAGTCTCTAAAGATGGGCTCTTTCTCTTGTTTTCAAGTTTAGTGTCGTTTTTTTCGTTTATCTTCTCGCTTTCTTCTTCTTCTTTGTGTGCCTTTGTGGGCCGTCCTCTTCGTTTAACAGGCGGTTTTTCTTCTTCCCCGCTTCGATCCTCACGGTGAGCGATAGTAGAACTTTTTTTAGCTTTCCCCTTACCTTTACCCATTGTAAAAAAGAAATACTACAGAAGATACGATTTTTGAACGATCTTGTGTGATATGACTGATATCTGCAAGAACCATAGACAATCATGTTTGCATTATTGGAAGCATGTCGGTTGTTCAATAGCGAAGTGTACATTGGTTTCAAATACTATAAAAAGTGTTATTTTTAAAGTGATTATTTGATGTTCAAGAATCACAATTACGGGTGTTTGGGGTGAGCGTATTAAAACTGGTTATCCGCTTATTGTGTTTTGATACAAAAATACAGTGTTTTCAGAGTGTTTGGGAGTGCTTATCTAAACTGCAGATAAACAGTTTTAATAAGCAATCCCCCAAACATAGACAATTACCTTACCTGCAACAATGTGACTAAAGTCAAGAATTTTCTATTAAATTTTTTAGATTTATACTCAGGATTCAATTTTGTTGCAGCAACTCCTAATCTATTTCTCAATATTTTGATTTTTTTTTTTTGGCATTAAACAAAACATGAAAAATAAATAATCAGTAGGATTGGCCAAAGGTGTGTAAATCTGAGTATGTATGATTATGGATTATTAGGGGTTGTTTGGAAAATTTGTGTAAACTAATAATCCGAAATCAATGATTCAAATGCTCATCAGTCATCACCTTACAACAAAATTATCTAAAAAAAAGAACACCTTATGTGTTTAGCTATACGATCTTCGCTTACTTCACTTGTTTTTAATCGGGGTTAAATGTCACTATTTGACGTTTTAAACGATAACACAACATTATATCAAACTCAAATCAATTAGAAAGTTCAAGTCTTGTACTTTTCTTTTTATGTTGAAGTAGAATAATTATCATAAACACAATATTTACTTCTTTGAATCAAGAAGTTCCAAAAAAAGATAAAAGGAAATTGTACAAACAAGAATATAGGATCAAGAACAAATCCTTAGAAGTGTCATTCATCATAAAAGTACAAATCTTGAAATTTCTTCATTCTAAACCCTTAGTCAATGCTAAAACCATGTGGTCAAAAGCGCACAAGGCGCGTCTAGGTGACATGCAAGCCCTTTGCGCGTTACGTGCGCCTTTTAACTACCTATGTTAGAACTTAGAACAACAACAAGAAACTAAGGGTAACCCAGATTCAAAAAACTTGAAATCAACAAGAAACATACAAGTGTATGCTAGCTTTTGCTTAAAAAGTCAAACATTTGATTTTCCAATGCAACATGAGATTCTTAGCTTTGAAATTGATGTAAATTGTATTTATTGTTACATACCAATAACAATCTGGAAATTATAAACTTGAAAAAAAAAATCTTTATCTTAAATCTTGGTACAAGAAGTACCAAGTTTGATTCTTTTCAAGTCAAACTTTGACCCTCATGCTTAACAATCAATACACATAAAACCTAATAATATTCCAAAAACTGTAACAGCTGAAATCACAAAACAGAAGCTGGATTTAACCTAAAATACTCCACTTTCAATAAAAAAAATACACAAATAAAAGTGATGCAAAATCAAAATAAACATCAATCCAAATATATATATTGAATCATCAATCAATCTAACAACATAAAATAAAGAAAGAATGAAAGAAGACATACCAAATGAAGATGAACTGATGACAAGAAACAAATACCATATGAATCTTGAAACAAACTCTCATTTCTGAAAAACAAATAAGTTGATTGGATGATTACAGAAATGAATAAAAACCCATAAAAAAGATGATAAATTTATGTTGGAAAGAGTCAAAAAGATTGAAACTTTGGATCTGTTATGTGAATCAGATCAGAAAAGAATAGAAAAAGATTGAAGATTTGAGGAAATGAATAGAGGGTTTAATCTGCCATTAAGTATTTGAAAGAGATATGAAGCAAAGAGAGAAGGGTGTGGAGGAGTTAATAGAACGAGTGAAGAAGGGAAAGAAGGAATTGTGGGCGTATTTTGTAGAAATATAGTAGAAAAAATATGTATTTTAATATGTGTATAATTTTAAATATTTATAAAATATGAAATACAATAAATTGTAAATATTTTATAGTATTTCCATGTGACTGAACTGATAGTGTTTTGTTGACACTGTGAAAATTTTAATTTATTTTTGTTACATATATGGGGGGTGTTTGGGTTAGCTTATTTTGGAGCAACTTATGACTTATTGACTTATAAAAGTTAATAAGTTGTTTTTTTGAGTGTTTGGGTTAGCTTATTTTAGAGAGTTTTGTGTGTATTGAGAAGTCATTTATGAGAAGTTAGAATTTGTAACTTCTCACTTATGACTTATATAAATCAATAAGTCATTTTGAGAAGGAATCCCAAACACCCCCATGATAAAAATAATAAGATGTTTTAAAGATATTTGGGCATGCATATAAGTTTGTATACAAATGAGATGTTTTAGCAAGAAAATGTTAATGGAAAAAGATATTGCATACTCTCTTTGTGTGGTAACTTTTTAGATCAGGCCGACCGGTCAAACTGTTTTAAAATAATGATAAAGTATTTTTTTCCTTTATGTTAACTGAAATTTGTTTTTACTTAAGTTTGGATCTATGTTAGTTGTAAATCCAACATACTAATATAAATAAAGTTAAATTGGTATGCATTATTTTCATAATATTGGTGTTTTAACAACATGACCAAAATGCATGATTAGTTAAACTAGAGATTATCGTTTCGTTGATTTGATTACTAGTCAATGGAACATACATAGATTAACCAAACGCTTTTTAGTGAATCAGGCAACATCAATGATCATGCCTACTCTAGTGACCGGTTATTTTGCTGACCTATTGAACTGATGAATTGTAAGAGCCGTGTGTCCGACTTTCAAATTAGTATTTACATATCATGAGGCAAACCATATTGATGATAAATTTATGTAAGTTTCATACTTAGTGAGAGATAGAGTTCATGGGTGGCAAAAGTTCAAAAAGGGCTTTGTCAAGAAGGATAGATGATGAAAAAAATAGTTGTGGTTCATCAGAGGGTAACATTGATCATAACTTGTGATCAAAAGTAAAATTGTGACTTATTAGTTAAAGATTAACAAATGTAATATTTTATGAGTAAATATATACATAGAAATATGGTGGCTTGTTTCTTTAGGGTTATTCTATCATATGATAAGATAAAAAATAAATATAAAAAGCAATGATCATTTTTTTTATAATAACGATCGTATATGGTATGGAATGTGAAACATAAATCATAAAGATACATATCCATTAAATTTTAATTTACTATTTAATATGGAAAAATGATTCTTCAAGTATTAATATATGATGTAATGATTACATATACACAAGTACAAAATATTATAAATATTATATAACACACATAATGTAGAATAAAAAATATTTATTTTGATATTTCATTGTAAAGGGTATGTAGAATTCTGAAAAAAATAGTTTAATACGTATATATAAACAGAAAAATGATAACTATGTTATCCCAATACTATTATATTGAAAAGAAAATCATGACCTTTCCTCCCACTTAATTATTATTACTCAAAAAAACAAATTTTATATTTCATGAATTGAAAAAGAAAAACCAAAAATAAATAAGTGACCTTATAAAAGTTGATAGTTCATGTTGATGAACTTAACATCTACGCTATCAAACAAAAGTTGTGTGGCCGATCAAAGGTTGATGGTTAAAAATTGAGGAGACATCAAAATGAAAAGGTATCAATGTTAAAATACATAAAATATAACTTTTCATGAAGAAAGATGATATTAAAAAAAAATCCACCTCGGTTGTTATATATACATACATATGTAGGATTCGGTCTATACATCATAAGATTAAACAGAATCATCAAATAAAAAAACTCGATAAAACTTTCAATTTCATAAAACTAACTTACAATTTTTGTAAGTGTATTCTTGAATTGAATCATCCAAAAGCAGAATTCTTGTAACTCAAGGAATGAATCAACCAAAAGCAGAATTCTTGTAACTCAAGGAAACTAGTGGGTCGTATACCAAGTTTTATACAAGGTTTGAATGATTACAAACAACTCCTAAACACATATAATCCAACAGTAGGCGATTGCTAGAAACATCTTATTTTATTTTAATATTATTATTATTGAAAGGCTTAAATTACACTAAATTCGCCTTCAATGGGACTTGAAGCCTTGACTTCAAGGGGAGCAGCACAGGGCCGGCCCAATGCTTATTAGGGTATCCGGGGCACTCTCGGGGAGAGGGTTCGGTAACCACATTCCCCGATCGGGAACACCGCCGCCATCACCGCGGGGACCTGATTCGGGGAGGGTCTTCGGCATTTCTTCACCGCGTTGAATTGGCATGAGGTTTGAGGAACGGCTATTTTGCAACGGTCGATTTAAAAAAAAAAATTCACTTTTTAAACAAATATAAATAACCACACCCACTTCACTAATTTTTTATACTCTCAAACCACACCCACTTCAAACCGAGCAATGGAGAACCAACCCCGCGAAGCCAAGAAAAAAACTAAGGGACGGGGCAAGCAACCGTCTCGTGGTGGTTCGAGCGGTGCAAGTGCACAATCACAACCCCCTTTCGAATATACTTCACAACCCCCGTTTTTTTAAAGAAAAACATCCGAACGGTTTTCAACATGTCGAGGCATGGGAGGTCCTTCGAAAACACGACAAATGGGCCCAAGTCCCATTGTTGGGTGAGGAAGGGGAAGGTTCGGGACAAAAAAGAAAACATTCCTCAAGCCGCACGACGATGCTCCGCCAAATATGTTGCCGTTCATCCTCGCCCGAAAGCGCGACATCGCTAACAAGTACGGGTGGCCGTGCGATTTCTAAAATTTTTATTTTCTAGTTTTAATGTAATTTTTATTTTCTAGTTTGAATGTAATTTTAATTTTCTAGTTTGAATTTAATTTTTATTTTTATTTTCTACTTTGAAATGTCTTTTGTTAAATTTTATTTAATTTTTATTAATATTTTTTTATAAACATGCATAATTACAACAAATAAAAAAACAAAAAAAATAAAAAACCAAGTCCCCTAAGAGGGGAGTGCCGCCATCAAAATAGGGTGTGAGGGGAGTTTAAGAGGGGAGTTGGCGTGGCATAACGTAATTGGGTGTGCGTAAGAGAGGGGACTCCCCTAAGAGGGGAGTGCCCCTCTCACCCTTAAAACCTAGGCTCGGGCCTAGGGTCTCCGAACTTTTAGGGCCTCTATTTAATATAAAAATGATATATAATATATAATTGTTTTGATTCTATTGATCTATTAACTTTGCTAGTGTAGTGGTATTAGTCCTGCCCTAGTCTTGTAAAGACCCTAGCTCGAATCTCATAAGCAAAATATTTTTTTTCCTTTTGGCGCATCCTTTTGGTGACATTAAACGAAAGACTCATAAGCAATATTTTTTTTCCTTTTGACGCATCCTTCTAGTGACATTAAACGAAAGACTGAGATATATTAAATAAATAAAGTTGTGATACTGTAATTATTTCAAGTATTTTTATCAAATACAAAGCAAATTAAAAAATAAAATGGATTTATATTGTGTAAAAAATAGAAAATAGGGTATTAGTGTCTAGGTATCTAAAAAACCCAATTTTCTAATACCTGATCATACCGAAACATAGTTTGGTTCCTGAAATTGGGTATTAGAAAACCCGATTTTTGCACCTCTAATGTTAGTCAATAACGAAATTGGCCCTCCACTTTGTAGTTTGCTTAGGGCCTCCGAAAACATAGGAACGGCTCTGGAGCAGCACCGTGCTAACACCGAATTCTGTGGGCTTTGTCAATTAGACCCAAGACCGTGCTAACACCGAAATCTGTGGGCTTTGCCAATTAGACCCAACACCCCACCTGGTTGCTAGAAACATCTTGTAGCCTTGTTTATTCAAGGGAGGAACTCACTTAAGAGTGATAAATCACATAAAATAAAAGGGAGAATTGCATATTTCCCTTAAAAAACTGTTTAATTGTGTATTTACCCAACTTAAAATTAAAATTGCATATATCTCATTCCTTAACTAATAAATTTGTAAATTTACCCATTTTGATTTATTTTATTAAAAACAAGTTATATAATGACTTTTTTACCCTTATTTTTACTAAAATTTAAAAAATACATATTTATTCATTTTTACTAGTTTTGTAGATTTTTACTAGTTTAGCGGTTTATTTCAGTGTTTAAGTTTTAGTAAAAATGAATAAATATGTATTCTTTTTAAAGAATTGTGAAAAATCTACAAAGACTAGTAAAATGAATAAATTTGTATTTTTTAAGTTTTAGTAAAAATAAGGGTAAAAAAGTCATTATATAACTTGTTTTTAATAAAATAAATCAAAATGGGTAAATTTGCAATAATATTAGTTAAGGAATGTGATATATGCAATTTTAATAGTTAAGGAAGAGGATATATGCAATTTTAAGTTGGGTAAATACGTAATTAGTCAGTTTTTTAAGGGGAAATATGCAATTGTCCCAAAATAAAAAAGTTATGTTCCTAAACACAAATTATTATGACTACGTTCACATTTGGTTCGACTATTTTAAATAGTCAAAAGAGTAAAATGCTAAAATGGTTCCTGAGTTTAAATTACTTTTGTCACTTGAGTTGAAAAATAAAACTTTTTGTGTATGGTTCCTGAGAATTCATTTTTATTGTCATTTTCATCTAAATTACCAATTCAATTAAAATGTATTATAAAGTCATGGACGATTTTGGCAATAACCAAACCTCGGGGACGATTTTGACAATTTATCTATTTATTCTTTTATTTTTAATTTTCTTTTCTATCTTTAATAAAAAGCAAAAAAATAATAATTATAAATATAATATATATATATACACACACACACACACATTTGTATATATACACTTATTTTTTAAAATTTTCTTTTTTACCTTTAAAATAAAAAATAGTAAATTAACCATAATATACATACATATACACACATTTATAATTTTATATATATACAAACATTGACGAAGCTTTATTGGGGCTAGGGGGTTGCCCCCACCGATTTTTCGCTCGTGGTGATAATTTTACCGAAAATTTTTGAATTTTTTTTGTAGTGTAAAATATTGGATTTTTTAAGAGTCTGACCCCCCCATTGATTTTTATTTTGAGAGTTCGGCCCCCACTAAGTTTTCGTTCAAGCTCCGCCATTGTATACATACACAATACACGCTCTTTCTCTTCTCCACCTCCACCTCCATCACCACCACCACCACTACCGCCGCAACAACTACCCCCTCTGTCTCGATACTCGTACCTCACCTCGTCGGCCCGTCGTGCCTAACATCAGTATCACCCGTCTATCCCCTCGTACAAAACATCATTAATTTATTATTATTTTTTATTTAAAGGTAAAAAAAGAAAATTAATGAAAATGTGTAAATATATAAATGTGTGTGTATATATATATATATTATTTATAATTGTTACTTTTTATTTAAAGACAAAAATAAATTTATAAATTTAAAAAAACAAAAGAATAAATGGGAAAGTGCCAAAACTGTCCGTAAGATTTGAGAATTGCCAAAATCGTCTATACAAGTTAACAATACATTTTAACTGACTTTGCTACTTGGATGGAACTGACAACAAAAATGAAAACTTAAAGACTCAGATACAACAAGTTTCATTTTTAGACCGAAGTGACAAAAATGACCTAAACTCGAGGACCATTTTGGCATTTTACATTCAAAATAATATGAATTTTAACTAACTGTATTTTGAATTAAAATTTGTCGAATAATTTGCAACTTCTCAAAAGAAGTGATCATTTTAATGCATTTGATTAACAAAATAACTACGTTTCTCTAGATTTATTAAAGTAAATAAAAACATCGTGGTGGTTGGTTGTGATAGTGACATTAGTAGTAGTGACAACGATGGTAGGCGGCGATTGGGGTGGTGATGTTCAGTAACAAACATAAGATTTTTTCATGAGGGCGGTTAGGGGGCCTTAACCGAAGCTTACGGGGTGATCATAATTTTATGTATAGAACAAACCTCATAGTTATATCATAGATCCGCCCCTGGTTATAGCAGTAGTGCCAATGATGTGGGTGGTGGCGACGACAATAGTGATACTAGGGGTGGTGGTGAGGGAGTCTACATTTCGAACTCTTTTGATCAAACTCAATTAAAAAAAATTTAATACAAATGTAGAAACATGTGATATGAGTAAAATGAAGATTAAAAAAGGTTTTATGGGACACGGTTTTGTTGCAGTGCATGATAACGTGTTAGTGGACCAGCCGGTTTAAATTCAAAAAGCCCCCATTTCCCACCTGTCGGAGATTCCCCAAACTACCCTTTACTTTCTAACATACTTGAATGTGTCAAAGGGTATTTTTGTCTTTTCGTTTCATTTGCGCCCACAGGTTAATGGTGTCTAGCTGTGATCTGAAGTTATATTCGTTGTTTGTTTTTAGGGGATATAACACCGGCGCCCCTTGAATTTACGTGGCTATACAAGATACACCCTTGGACTTTTCAAAACTAAGTGGAGGCGCTCCAAAGTACAATTTATAAGCACGTGTCACTTGTAAATTAATAGAGTTTTTTTTTTTTAAGTAATTCTTCACACAATTTTTAAATAGTGATTTTTTACATTTAAATACTACTTAATCTTGTTATTGCAAGAATTTAAACACACAATTTTTATGAGGGACAAATATCATATACTAGAATAGATCACTAAATCATGGGCTTTGAAATACAAACTTAGGCGTGTAAATAAGTAATTGATTCATTAAAAATTTTAATTGACCTGAGCTTTAATGAGCTCTGGCATAGATTAGAGCTCATTAAATAAACAAATATTATGATTTATATAATTACTTTGAAAAATATTTGAATAATATATATTAAGCTAAAGTTGCGTTTGAGATTGAGTTTGAAAATAACTTATTGGGAAGCCAATAAGTTAAAAAAATGTTTTGTGACAACTCGTAATTTAGAACCCTTCATTGTATCTCGATGTAACATGCTTGAACGTTATTTGTTTACATATTAGCAAATGAAAGTTGTGAATTATCTTGATGTGCTATGTGTTGATAATATGTACGTATAATGTATAGTTATGTATATGTGGGTATGGAATAAGCCGAGACCATGAACCCAACTCGAGACCACTCGGTCTCGAGTGAACAGTGTAACTGTTGGGCCGGTTGGGCCATGCATCTTTCTACCCCACTCGAAAACCCACTAGGGTGAACCAACTTAGGGCTAGTATATAACCCATGCTCCTAGCCAACCTTGCCATTTTCTTTGGGCAACCTACACTCACTCTCACACGCACTCCCCTATACACTCTCTCTCTCTAGAAACCTTAAACCCTAGAGATCAAGCATCACCTCTCCTCTCCTTTCTCTCGGATCAAACCGACGACCACAAGGAGCTCTCGGATCAGCTTGTGCACACCCATTCGGAAGCCTCATTCGTTACTACTTCACACCCTTGTACCTATACTTGAACCGGTTAGTGGTTTCTTTGCAAACATGTGTATATGCATGAATTGAGTGTTGATTATGTGATGATATGCAATCGTGACTATTGTTTGATTATAACAAAAGTGTTTGTTTGACTTAATGAGTCCTTGTTTGTTAAATGATACATGCTTGGTTCCAATATCTTAGATGAACATAACTTTGGTAGGACAACATTTGAATAAGATGCTTGGAATGACAAAAGGATGGTAGTTTAGGATTAATTATGATCATCCGATTTTATTATAGATGTTATAGAACAAATGCTTTGTTTGATGATGATCCGCAAGATGATATTTGATATCTAAATTACGTGTTATGATTCGAGTCCATAGGATGAACATGTTTGAATTAATGATAAAAAAAACCCTAGATGAAGAACTTGTTGAATGTGGTTTGAATATTTGAAAATTCCTATGTTTGATCCGATTGATTAAGGTTTTAGACAAGAAAACATGTTAATGCATTTTGGTTGGATAGTACACAAGATCATGCAATGGCAATCCTATTGGTTAGTACAATTCTGGGCAGATGTTCTAGATACAGCAGGTTGCGAGTCGAGACCTCCGGTTGCGACTCGAGACCATACATGTGACAGCTCGAGACCGCGGTTACGACACAGGTTGCGAGTCGAGAACCCCTAGTCTCGACTGGAGACCACACATTGCCAGCACACAAACAACATGACTCGAGACCAGGTTACGGGTTTTGTTGCGACTCGAGACCTGACTCGAGACCATCAGGTCTCGAGCGATGAAGGCTAAACCGAGACAGCACCGTCTCGACTCGAGATCTCTGGTCTCGACTCGAGACCACCTGACTTCATATCCTGTTTGGACTTGCACGGTTACGGGCCTGAGTAGTTGGGCCGAATACTTGGACTTTATATGTTACTGTTGAATGTGTATGTCGTGCACTATTGATTGGACTGCCACGAATAACATCTGTATGCAACATGCTAGGATACGTGTAGAAAACATACGTGCATTACCTGGTTTGAACCTGACATGTATGATAACCATGTTAGGACGTGGTTGACCACTAGCATCTAGACTTGACTTTTCTGTGTATCTGCCGAGCAAACCAAGGTGAGTTCACACTCTCTACAAAGCATGGTGTAACAACTCTCATCAAAAGTCATAATTATTAAATTAATTAGTCCAAAAGGAAACCCTAATTGAGACACCCGAGTGATTCTGAACAAACCTTAAAATTTTCAGAATTTTCAGAATCAGGATTAGGGCCCCTAAAACTAAGGGGGGTAAACCCTAGTGGATAATTATCCACTTAAATTCGTTGTCAAGTAACTGAAATATGAAAGAACTGACTCATTAAAGCTAGTCCCAGTCGTGGCTAGTCTATAGGCCTATTTTTTAACCTATACGATGCGTATGGTATGTCTGGCCTACGATGCGCAGCCAGTCTAACAGACCATACGATGCGTAGGGGATGTTTGGCCTACGATGCGTATGGTTAACCAAATTTCACCTATAAATAGCAGACATTGGCATTCGAAATCTGAACATATTACGTCGAAATAATTCTCACTATTACACTGATTTACGAACTGCTATTCCAAATTACACCCCCGGGTATCAAAATTCTGCTACAAAACAGGGTATTAGCACAATCGCTGCTACGATTCATTTATCCGACGATCAATATATCCAATGAATGGTTAAGTGCCACCCACATTAGGGTTATACTTTGCCGTTCGTCGTTAATTCGATGGATGAGTTGAAGTATCGTACTTTGTCGTTCGTCGTTAATTCGATGGATGAGTTGAAGTACCGCACTTTGTCATTCATTGTGAGAATTTGATCTCGTGAGTTATCGTAATTGCTGGATTGATTACTAACCCCGTTTTGTGTGCATTGTATTTAAATTAGGTTAACAAGACTGATTCATAAACTAGACTCTGTCCGTATTAAACCAGCAAGGTGAGTCATTCTTCTTTTCTCACAGTTTGTGAGTCATTCTCTTTTTATCAAATTGCTTTATAAATTCTTAAATGTTTTTCAAAGTTATAATTACGGGGATTAAGTCTTTGTAATCACCAAGTTACAGCCGGTATGTGGGGTTTTGTATACATTACTTGATAATCGTCACCATTGGGGCAGCCAATTGGGGGATATGACCATAGTCACAGATTCGGTCGAGTGACAAATACCGTGGGTAGTTGGATTGATAATAGAAACATTGTAATCGCTCTTAATACTGTAAATTATAACAAATGTGTCATTTTAGTAAATAGAATGATTCACTCAGTATTTCCCGCTGACAAAACCTTTTTCAAACATGTTTCAGGTGATCTGTTGTAATTCAGGAAAAGTGCTGCGGAGCATTTCAAGCTTAAAGATAGTGGCTCATTATAAAATAAAGAAATAAGTTTTGTACTATCACAATTTCGTAGTAAAAATATAATATTGTAAATTATCGGGGTTTTATCCCGAAATGTGAATAAATCGGGAAAATTTAGCTTTAAACGATCCTGTTTCCGCTGTTAAACTCAATTAAATAAATACCGCAGAATTTCTGTCCCGCGGCTCCTGAACGGGTCAAACCGGGTCGGGGGCCGTGACAGAAATAAGGTGGTATCAGAGCCACTGAGTTAAGCTAATTAAGTATTTAAAAATACTTAATTTTTCCTGATTACTATTATGTGGTTATTTGTATTATTAACTGATTATTTGTTAGTTACAGTATGGGTAAGAAAAAGCTGTCAAGTATCTATCTTAAATTAGATAGATCATCCAACGAGAAGGGAAGTTCATCCCGAACCAAATCCTCGAATCAGGCTGAAATTCCTGAAGAAGGAATATTTGTGCGAAAGGCACATTATGAAGAAACACTTTCTCCTGAAAGGAGGGAGATGATTCTTAAGAAAAGTAAAGAGAAAATCCGAGAAAAGAGGATTAAACGAGAAACCCAGGAATTAATTGATAAATCACCTTGGGAAGATAAGCTAGATGAGAAATGGGCAAACTTATATATGCTAGCCACATTAGCAGAAAATATAAATCTTTAAAGATTAGCACCCTACCCTCACAATCTAGAAACTCTGTGTGATAAATAAAATTTGAAACCTAAGTGTGTTTGTCAGTTATTTTTGTAATCAACTAGTACACATTATGTAATAAATTACAAAGTTATTTGTAAATTTTAACTTAGTATTTTATGCATTTTGCATATATGCTACATCAGCATGAATGGGATATCTGAAGCTTTTCAGAACCTTAATCTTTACCCAGTGAATATCGAAGCTTCCAAAGAATATACTAGCTACTTTCCCGATATAGAACAACCGGTAGAATTCAAGGTTCCACCTGTAAACAAGCAAAAACGAAAGAAAAAGAAGAATTACGTGTGGGGAAGTCGCATACGTAAGAAAAAGCCAGCCACAAAACTTCCCAAAATAAACAATCCTTTGAAAAAGGGAAAAGAAATTATAACCGGAGAGAATTCTAAACAACAGGAAATTGAAACCAGGAAAAGTCCTAGACTACAGGAGATGAAAACTAAAGACAAGGAAGAGGTTAAGGAGATAGGAATACAGATAGAGATTGAAGCCAAAGAAGATTCTAGGCAGATGGAAAGGCAGTTTGAGGAATACTCTAAAGACATAGTAATGGAAGTTGGGCAAGGGTCTATACCAGCTCAGAGAGAAATCGGAGAGAGTTCCAATCCAACCCAGGAAAGAACTTTTCAAGATGAGATAGATTTCCTATTGGCAAGCTGTGAAACCATTCAGCCTGTCAATAATAATAAAAATAATATTTTTAATTATCCTCTTGGAAACCAACTCCCTATGAATTGGGAACCAGCAATTCCAGATCCAATAGTCCACTCCCAACCCATAGGAATGGACGAATGGTGGACGAACGATTGGCAATTTCAAAATATTGTCAACGATCCTTACTCTTTTCTTCCACAATTCGATCCAGAACCATTACCTAATCCACCCATGAGCAATGAAAACATGGCTGAACTTCGCCATTTTGGCGAAGAGTTGTTTGATGCTGGAACTAGAATCAGGGAAATAGGGGGACAGATTGCTTGGAAGTACGATGAGAGGGAAATGCGTTTTTAAAACAGCAAGTGACGAGAGATAGTACGATGATAAAATGGTAGTTGTATAATAGTACTAGTAAAGTTAGTCTGTAAATAACGAATAAAACTCTGTAAGATATTTGTGAGTAATGATGCATACTAGATATAAAATGAAGTCGAGAAATCGATTGTTTTGACTATACCTGTATTTTAAAATTTCTGCTTGTTTGTATATAATTGTTATTTAGCAAATACTAATAAAATTTATATATACATTATCAGATGGCAAACAGTGGTAATGAACCTATAAATGAAGTTAATCAGTCTGAGCAACATCCAGGAGATCAATATATGACTCGGCAAGATATCGAAAACATTGTTGCTCAAGGGATAGCCAATGCTATTCCAGCATTCGTAGCTGCTATAAAGAATCCAATCGAACCACAACAAATTGTCCCTAGTAAACAGATTACTGAAGATAACTTCAGTAATAGTGTAAATGGAGGCAATAATCATGTTAATCATAATAGGGAACCACATCAAGCTCCATTACCTAAGAAAATGAAAACTGCAACGCCTGGTTGCACTTTCAAAGAATTCCTTGCTTGTAAACCCACAGAATTTGCAGGCAATGAAGGAGCAACTGCATCACTGCGTTGGTTAGAGAAAACCGAAGCAGTCATTGCAATAAGTAAATGTGGTAAAGAGGACCAGGTCATGTATTCATCCAATCTGTTCAAAGAAGGAGCACTCGAATGGTGGAACACTGTGTTACAATCAAAAGGAAGAGTAATAGCTTATGCTATGACCTGGGAAGAATTTAAGGGTTTGGTGGAAAGAAAATTCTGTCCCGAGTATGAAAAGGAACAGATGGCGAATAAGTTTCTAAATCATCGGATGATGGGTGTAGATTGTCGCGGTTATACCTCGACATTCTTTGAATATGCTAGAGTGGTACCAACACTGGCTTCGCCAGAACCGGTACTTATTTCTCGCTATATTTGGGGGCTAATTAGCGAAATCCGCAATATTGTTAAAGCTGCGAGACCACGCACTATTGATGATGCGGTAGAATTAGCCAATACTTTAACCGATGAATTGGTGCGCACAAGAGATGAAGATAGGAAGAAGGCACTAGCTCAGAAAATTACCCAAGGATTTCGTGTGGGTAATAATAACAGCTTCAAGAGAAAAGGAACAGGGCAATCTCCAGCTCCGTCATTCTGCAGGAAATGCAAAAAGAAGCATTATGGAAGATGTGATATCACTTGCAATTTTTGCAAAGCTGTAGGACATCGTGAAGAAAACTGCAAAAAGAAAACAGTAATCTGTTTTAATTGTGGAGAAGCGGGGCATTATAAAACAGAATGTCCTAAATTGGTCAAACTAGTAGATAACAAACCCAAGACGACCGAAGGAACTACTAAGAAGAATGCCAGGGCATTTCAGCTGACCACTCAAGAAGCAGAACTCATTCCAGATGTGATAGCGGGTACGTTCTTAGTTCACAACGTGTACGCCAAAGTATTATTTGACTCTGGTGCAAACCAAAGTTTTATAAATACTTCATTCTGTCAAGCTCTTAGTTTACCTTTAACCAATATTAGGCAGATTTTTTCAGTTGAAACCGCAGACGGAAATTCAGTTAAAATAGATAAAGTGTTGCAAGAAGGAAACATAGAACTTTTAGGACATAAATTCTCTGCAAGACTATTGCCGATGAATTTAGCTGAATTTGATGTTGTATTAGGAATGGATTGGTTAGTAGCCAACCATGCTAGAATCGTTTGTGATCAGAATTCCATAGAAATTCAATCACCTACCGGAGAAGTGATTAGGATTACAGGAGATAAACCACGGAAACCCATGAAGTTCATATCAGTAATGAAAGTTGCTAATTATGAACGAAAACAAGGAATAGTGTATATGATTTCAGTAATCATTAGCACTAAAGGAAAAGATCTTAAGGAAATACCAGTAGTATCAGAATATTCTGATATATTTCCAGAAGATTTACCAGGATTACCTCCAGATAGAGAAGTAGAATTTAGGATTCATTTAATTCCAGGAACTACACCGATAGCCAAGGCACCTTATCGGTTAGCACCCACAGAAATGTTAGAATTGAAAAAGCAATTAGATGAATTACTAAGTAAAGGATTCATACAACCTAGCTCATCCCCTTGGGGAGCGCCAGTGTTGTTTGTAAAGAAAAAGGATGGTTCAATGAGAATGTGTATCGATTATAGAGAATTGAATAAGGTTACAATTAAGAATCGATATCCATTACCTAGGATTGATGATCTTTTTGATCAACTTCAGGGGGCTAGATATTTTTCTAAGATAGATTTACGCTCCGGATATCATCAATTGAAGGTACAAGAAGAAGACATACCTAAAACTGCTTTTAGAACTAGGTATGGTCATTACGAGTTTACAGTCATGCCCTTCGGGTTAACAAATGCACCTGCAGCATTCATGGACATGATGAATAGGATCTGTAAACCGTATTTGGATAAATTTTTAATTGTTTTCATAGACGATATACTTATTTATTCCAAAAGTCAGACAGAGCATTGTGAACATCTTCATGCACTCTTAACTTTGTTAAGAAAAGAAAAGTTGTACGCCAAATTCTCGAAATGCGAATTTTGGCTAAAGGAAGTGCAATTTTTAGGACACATGGTGAATCATGAAGGTATTCACGTAGATCCTGCTAAGATAAAGGCAATTACCAAGTGGAAGGTTCCACAAACAGCAATGGAAATAAGAAGTTTTATAGGTTTAGCTGGGTATTATAGACGGTTTATTAAGGATTTTTCCAAGATAGCCGTACCATTAACTAAGTTAACCTGTAAAGCCACTAAGTTTGAATGGGGACCTAAACAGGAAGAAGCCTTTAGGATTTTGAAACAGAAACTAACCCATGCACCAATCTTAGCTTTACCAGAAGGAACTGAAGATTTTGAAGTATATTGTGATGCTTCAAAATTAGGATTTGGATGTGTGCTTATGCAACGCAAGAAGGTAATTGCGTACGCATCAAGGCAATTGAAAAAGCACGAAGAGAACTATACGACTCATGATTTAGAGTTAGGAGCCGTAATTTTTGCCCTTAAGATTTGGAGACATTATCTTTACGGAAGTAAATTTACTGTCTACACAGACCACAAAAGTTTAAGATACATATTTGGGCAAAAAGAGTTAAACATGAGGCAAAGGAGATGGATGGAAATCTTAAGTGATTACGACTGTGATATTCAGTATCACGAAGGAAAGGCGAATGTAGTTGCAGATGCCTTAAGTCGTAAGTATTATGAGAAACAACGACGAGTTCGTGCTCTCAGATTAAATCTACAAATAGATTTAATGGAACAATTAAAGAATGTTCAAACTACAGCAATCAAGGATGATGCTGAAGGAATGAAAGGACGAATCAAGGAATTAGAACAAGGAGCAGATGGAATTTGGAGATTCCATAAAAGTAGAATTTGGGTACCTAAGCAGGGAGACTTAAGACCTAAGATTTTAGAAGAAGCTCATAAATCATGATACACTATGCACCCAGGAAACAATAAGATGTACCAAGATTTAAGGAAGAACTTCTGGTGGATAGGAATGAAAAGGGACATAGCCAGCTATGTTTCTAAATGTCTTACTTGTTCACAAGTTAAGGCAGAACATCAGAAACCTTCAGGACTACTACAACAGTTAGAGATGCCAGTATGGAAATGGGAACTTATAACAATGGATTTTGTTACTAAGTTACCCAAAACCAGAAAAGGTAATGATGCGATTTGGGTAATTGTGGATCGATTAACAAAATCAGCTCACTTTCTACCTATGAAAGAAACCTTTAGCATGGAAAGACTGGCTAAATTATATGTAGATGAAGTTGTATCCTTACATGGAGTTCCACTCTCCATTGTTTCGGATAGAGATAGTCGTTTTACTTCCCATTTCTGAAAAAGTTTCCAGCAAGCTATGGGAACTCGACTAAATTTAAGCACTGCATATCATCCACAAACAGATGGACAAAGTGAAAGGACAATCCAAACTCTAGAAGACATGCTCCGAGCATGTGTAATAGACTTTGGTGGAAGTTGGGATGATCACTTACCATTAATTGAATTCTCTTATAACAATAGTTATCACTCAAGCATTGAAACTGCTCCATTCGAGGCACTGTATGGAAGAAAGTGCAGAACTCCCGTTTGTTGGGCAGAAATAGGAGAAAGTCAATTATCAGGACCTGAAATAGTGCAAGAAACAACTGATAAAATTACTCAAATCAAGGAAAGATTGAAGACGGCTCGAGATCGTCAGAAGAGTTATGCAGACAATAGATGCAAGCCGTTAGAATTTCAAGTTGGAGACAGAGTACTGTTGAAAGTTTCTCCTTGGAAAGGAGTAGTCAGATTTGGAAAGAAAGGAAAGCTAAGTCCAAGGTACGTAGGACCATTTTCAGTAATCCAACGTATAGGACCAGTAGCTTATCGTTTACAATTACCAGAAGAATTATCTGGAGTACATAATGTATTTCATGTATCCAATCTCAAGAAATGCTTATCAGATGAATCACTGGTAGTACCTCTTCGAGATATAAAAGTAAACGAAAAACTGAAATTTGTGGAGAAACCTCTTCAGATAGAAGACAGAAAAGTGAAGTTTCTCAAGCACAAACGACTAGTTCTAGTCAAAGTCAGATGGGATTCAAAAAGAGGAGCTGAATACACTTGGGAACTGGAATCAGAAATGAAGCGAAAGTATCCTCATTTATTCCAGTAAATCTCGAGGACGAGATTTTTCTTAAGGTGGGGAGAATGTAACAACTCTCATCAAAAGTCATAATTATTAAATTAATTAGTCCAAAAGGAAACCCTAATTGAGACACCCGAGTGATTCTGAACAAACCTTAAAATTTTCAGAATTTTCAGAATCAGGATTAGGGCCCCTAAAACTAAGGGGGGTAAACCCTAGTGGATAATTATCCACTTAAATTCGTTGTCAAGTAACTGAAATATGAAAGAACTGACTCATTAAAGCTAGTCCCAGTCGTGGCTAGTCTATAGGCCTATTTTTTAACCTATACGATGCGTATGGTATGTCTGGCCTACGATGCGCAGCCAGTCTAACAGACCATACGATGCGTAGGGGATGTTTGGCCTACGATGCGTATGGTTAACCAAATTTCACCTATAAATAGCAGACATTGGCATTCGAAATCTGAACATATTACGTCGAAATAATTCTCACTATTACACTGATTTACGAACTGCTATTCCAAATTACACCCCCGGGTATCAAAATTCTGCTACAAAACAGGGTATTAGCACAATCGCTGCTACGATTCATTTATCCGACGATCAATATATCCAATGAATGGTTAAGTGCCACCCACATTAGGGTTATACTTTGTCGTTCGTCGTTAATTCGATGGATGAGTTGAAGTATCGTACTTTGTCGTTCGTCGTTAATTCGATGGATGAGTTGAAGTACCGCACTTTGTCATTCATTGTGAGAATTTGATCTCGTGAGTTATCGTAATTGCTGGATTGATTACTAACCCCGTTTTGTGTGCATTGTATTTAAATTAGGTTAACAAGACTGATTCATAAACTAGACTCTGTCCGTATTAAACCAGCAAGGTGAGTCATTCTTCTTTTCTCACAGTTTGTGAGTCATTCTCTTTTTATCAAATTGCTTTATAAATTCTTAAATGTTTTTCAAAGTTATAATTACGGGGATTAAGTCTTTGTAATCACCAAGTTACAGCCGGTATGTGGGGTTTTGTATACATTACTTGATAATCGTCACCATTGGGGCAGCCAATTGGGGGATATGACCATAGTCACAGATTCGGTCGAGTGACAAATACCGTGGGTAGTTGGATTGATAATAGAAACATTGTAATCGCTCTTAATACTGTAAATTATAACAAATGTGTCATTTTAGTAAATAGAATGATTCACTCAGTATTTCCCGCTGACAAAACCTTTTTCAAACATGTTTCAGGTGATCTGTTGTAATTCAGGAAAAGTGCTGGGGAGCATTTCAAGCTTAAAGATAGTGGCTCATTATAAAATAAAGAAATAAGTTTTGTACTATCACAATTTCGTAGTAAAAATATAATATTGTAAATTATCGGGGTTTTATCCCGAAATGTGAATAAATCGGGAAAATTTAGCTTTAAACGATCCTGTTTCCGCTGTTAAACTCAATTAAATAAATACCGCAGAATTTCTGTCCCGCGGCTCCTGAACGGGTCAAACCGGGTCGGGGGCCGTGACACATGGGATTCCCAGGGGTTGGGAATGGGGTTAAGGAACATGGATTCCTCGTCCTTTATTGGGTAGGACAGTGATGGTTCAGGAATATAATTCCTCGTCCTCTTGGACAGATAGCTTTTGCTAGACCAAAACTCTATCACGAAGTCCCCCCTTTTTTTAAATATCGACTTAATCGCCGGGCCAATGGCGAGCGGGTCATTAGTTAGATAGCGCTATTTAGGTTTGACAAACCTCACACCGTGCCACAGAGGACGGGCGTGAACTAATGGATCTGGGCACGTCAATGATGATAGACATTGACAGTTCAGGGCACTTAAACATGACTACAGTCAGCGGTCGATATGGTAACGAGTCTAGTGTATACACGGGGTAGCCCCCACGGCCGAAACGCCAGATAACTATCATGGGGTAGCCCCCACGGCTGGATTGCCAGAGATCAATGGGTTAAATAAATCACGCTTTTCAACTATGGGGTAACCCCCACGGCAGGGATGCCAGTTAAAGGAACTGTTTTTGGAACAACTTAAAACGAACACCCAACTGTGAACTCGCTCAACATTATTGTTGACTCGTTATTACATGCTTTGCAGGTCAATAGGTACTTAACTGGAGCTTGCATGGAGAAGAGTCGTTGTGGGACATGGACGGCTGTGTGCCATGTTAAACTTTGAAACCTTTAAACTTATATTTTGGTTTTGGATTTAACCGTTATGCTTCCGCTTGCAACTTAAACTATGTTTTGTTTGGACACCAATTGTATTGGTTGAACTTTTATAATTACTCACTTGCTTGTTCAATATGATTGGTGGCTGGATCCTGGTCAGTCACGCCTCCAAGCGGTGATACTCCGCGTGTGGATTTTGGGGGTGTGACAGATTGGTATCAGAGCCATTGGTTATAGTGAACTTGGTTTTAATAAGGGAAAAAGTTTTATTAAAATCAGACTATAACCTGTACAGTGCTCTACGATCCACAACGACGCTTCACTCCACATGCAAGGCTCGACATTCTAGGTGATATGATTTATGTATATGTTGCCTACTTGTTAGTTACATAATGCATTGCTCATGGTATGCTTGGTTAGTATAACTACTATTGCTTGAACACGTGTGTGCCTACTCTCTCCCGTCATCGCATTTTCGCGAACCCCTCTCACTCATGTTCCTCTTGATATGAAGATCATGTCTAGACGCATTAACATGACTCAAGCCCAGTTGACGGCTCTGATTAACGAACAAGTTGCTGCGGCACTTGCAGCTGCACACGCAGGAGGTATATCCTGCAGTCCAAACTCATTCTAGGATCTTTAGATCCTACACTCGTGAACCAACCCTTGTGTTAAACTCTGTCCTTTCTTTCACCCACAACAGGTCAACATGCTCAGCCACCTGTGTGCACCTTTAAAACTTTTATGGACTGCCGACCAACTACTTTTAGTGGCACTGAAGGAGCTGTAGGTCTCCTCCACTGGTTTGAGAAGCTCGAGTCAGTCTTCAAAATGTGTGAATGCCCTGAGGCTCGCAGGGTGAAGTACGCTACCGGTACTCTGGAGGGATTAGCGCTCACATGGTGGAACGCTCAGGTTCAAATGCTGGGGTTGGTTGCTGCTAACGCCACTCCATGGAACAACTTTAAGGAGATGATCAAAGAGGAGTATTGCAATCGTGATGACATTCACAAGTTGGAGGTAGAGTTCTACAACCTCAAGATGACGGGGTCAGAAATCGAAGCGTACGCGAAAAGATCGAATGAGTTGGCTATTCTGTGTCCTACTATGGTAGACCCTCCCATCAAACGCATCGAACTATTTCTCAAGGGCTTAGTGCCAGAAATCCAAAGTCATGTGACTTCAGCAAACCTCGCCACCATCCAGCAGGTTGTTCAGTTGGCCCACCGTCTCACTGATCAGGCGGTGGAGCAGAACAGGTTACCAAAGTGTATAAGTGCTACAGCTACTTCGGATACTCCAAGTGACAACAAGAGAAAATGGGATGGAGCTTCAAGCAAAGGTTCAACTTCTGTGCAATCTCAGTCTCAGCAGAGAAAGACTGACGACTACAAGAGCCCCGGTCAGCAATCATCTGGTGGTCAGAGTCATGGTGGGTACAAGGGGAATCACCCCAAATGCAATCGCTGCAACCTACACCACAGCGGGCCATGCACCAGGGGTAACTGTCATCGGTGCAACAAGCCAGGCCACGCCGCCAAGGACTGCAGAAGCTTATACCCCGCAAACCAGAATCGTCAACAACAAGCCCCTCAGAACCAGCGACAACAGCAGCAGCAGCAAGGTATCAACAAAGGGTGCTTTCAGTGTGGAGCTGAAGGCCATTTCAAGAAAGATTGCCCCCAACTGAACAGGAACCAGAACAACAACAACAACAACAATAACAATAATCAGGGGAATGGTAACAATGGGAACAACAACAACAACAATGGTGCCAGGGGCGGGTGTTCGTGATCGGTCAAGGTGAAGCAAGGAATGACCCCAATGTTGTGACGGGTAAGTTCCTTCTCGATGACTTTTATGTTACAGTTTTATTTGATTCGGGTGCCGATACTAGCTACGTGTCACTAGAAGTTAGTCAAATGCTTAAGCGTATTCCAACACCTTTGAACAACAAGCACACTGTAGAGCTAGCAAATGGTAAGAGTTTAGAGGCCGCACACGTGGTCAGGGGTTGTAAACTTATTCTTGCTAACCAGACCTTCTCTATCGACCTTATTCCTATCGTCTTGGGTAGTTTCGACGTTGTCATTGGGATGGATTGGTTATCCCAACACCGAGCAGAGATTCTTTGTAACGAGAAGATTATTCGTATTCCTGGTTCCGGTGATGAACCTCTCATGATTCGTGGCGACAAGAGGGGTGCTGTTGAGAACATCATCTATTTCCTTAAGGCCCAGAAGTGTTTGAGGAAGGGCCACACCGCCATCTTGGCTCTTGTTACAGACACCTCGAAGGAAGAGAAGAAGATAGAAGATTTTCCGATTGTACGCGACTATCCTGAGGTATTTCCTGAGGAATTACCTGCCCTTCCGCCTCATCGCCAGGTCGAGTTTCAGATTGAACTAGCTTCTGGAGCTGCGCCTATAGCTCGTGCACCGTATCGCCTAGCTCCATCAGAGTTGAAAGAACTCTCTACACAACTATAAGAACTCTTGGATAAGGGTTTTATTCGTCCTAGCTCATCGCCCTGGGGAGCTCCAGTGCTATTTGTGAAGAAGAAAGACGGTACCTTTAGAATGTGTATTGACTATCGTGAACTCAACAAGGTGACCGTGAAGAATCGTTATCCTCTACCACGTATTGACGACTTGTTCGACCAGTTGCAGGGGTCAAGCTACTATTCAAAGATTGATCTGAGATCAGGATATCACCAGCTGAGAGTCCGAGAAGAGGACGTCTCCAAAACAGCCTTCAGAACTCGATATGGGCACTATGAGTTTTTGGTCATGCCTTTTGGGCTGACAAACGCACCTGCGATCTTCATGGATTTGATGAATCGAGTGTGCAAGCCTTATCTGGACAAGTTCGTTATAGTCTTCATCGACGACATCCTGATCTATTCTAAGAGTCAGGGGGAACACGAACAGCATCTACGACTTATTTTGGAACTCCTTCGAACGGAACAGCTTTACGCAAAGTTCTCGAAATGCGACTTCTGGCTTCGTGAAGTCCATTTCCTAGGCCATGTGGTAAACAAGGATGGGATTCACGTTGATCCATCCAAGGTGGACTCGATTAAGAACTGGCCTGCACCTCGTACACCAACGGAAATTCACCAGTTCTTGGGTTTGACAGGTTACTACAGGAGGTTCATTAAGGATTTTTCCAAGATTGCACAGCCTCTCACCTCACTAATGCAGAAAGGGGTTGTTTATCGGTGGGGAAATGCACAGGAATTAGCATTTCAGCATTTAAAGGATAGACTCTGCAGCGCACCTATCCTTTCATTGCCAGAGGGCACAGACGATTTTGTGGTTTACTACGACGCATCAATTCAGGGTCTTGGTTGTGTATTGATGCAACGAGATAAAGTTATAGCCTACGCCTCACGCCAACTTAAAGTTCATGAAAGGAACTACACTACGCATGATTTAGAGCTGGGAGCTGTTGTTTTTGCACTTAAGATATGGAGACACTACCTATACGGTACAAAGTGCGCCATTTACACCGACCACAGGAGTCTCGAGCACATCTTCAAACAGAAGGAACTGAATATGCGACAACGACGATGGGTCAAGCTACTGAATGACTACGAATGCTCGATAAGGTATCACCCGGGCAAAGCCAATGTTGTGGCTGACGCCCTCAGTCGAAAGGACACTACGCCTAAGCACGTGCGAGCATTGCAACTCACTATCCAATCTAGCCTTCCTTCCCAGATACGAGCTGCTCAGATAGAAGCATTGAAACCAGAAAACGTCAGGGCTGAAGCCCTACGCGGCTCAAGGCAACGATTAGAACAAAAGGAAGACGGTGCATACTACGTAACAGGACGTATTTGGGTCCCACTCTATGGCAACTTACGAGAGCTTGTGATGGATGAGGCACACAAGTCTCGTTACTCGGTACATCCTGGCTCGGATAAGATGTACCACGATATCAAAACTACGTATTGGTGGCCTAGCATGAAGGCCCACATAGCAACTTACGTCAGCAAGTGTTTGACTTGTGCGAGAGTCAAAACTGAATACCAGAAACCCTCAGGCCTACTCCAACAACCAGAGATACCACAATGGAAATGGGAGCAAATTTCCATGGATTTCGTTACTGGCCTGCCTAGATCTCAGCGCGGAAATGATACTATCTGGGTGATCGTGGATCGACTCACAAAGTCTGCACACTTCTTGGCTATCTAGGAAACGGATAAGTTCTCCACTCTAGCAGAAGTATATCTTAAGGAAGTTGTCTCGAGGCACGGGGTGCCCACCTCCATTATCTCGGATCGTGATGCACGTTTTACTTCAGAGCTGTGGCAAGCAATGCACAAATCCTTTGGCTCACGATTAGACATGAGCACAGCGTATCACCCTCAGACGGACGGACAGTCTGAGCGCACTATTCAAACCTTAGAAGACATGCTTCGTGCATGTGTAATCGACTTTGGAAACAGCTGGGAAAAGCATCTGCCACTTGTGGAATTCTCGTACAATAACAGCTACCACACCAGCATTAAAGCTGCTCCGTTTGAGGCATTGTACGGGCGTAAATACCGGTCACCTCTTTGTTGGGCAGAGGTGGGGGATAGTCAGATCACTGGTCCAGAACATGAGGTAGACACAACCGAACGAATTGCTCAAATACGACAACGCATGGCGGCAGCTCGTGACCGTCAGAAAGTCTACGCCGATAAGGGCAGAAAACCACCAGAGCTCCAGGTTGGGGAGCGGGTACTACTCAAAGTTTCACCCTGGAAGGGTGTGGTTCGTTTTGGTAAACGAGGCAAACTTAACCCACGATACGTCGGACCTTTTGAAATCATCGAGAAAATAGGCAAGGTGGCCTACAAACTGAACTTACCAGCAGAACTCAGTGCAGTTCACAACGTTTTCCATGTGTTGAATCTGAAGAAGTGCCTATCAGATGACACCCTCGTGGTTCCTTTGAAGGAACTCACCATCGACGAGCAGTTACGATTCGTCGAGGAACCAGTTGAAATCACAGACCGGGATGTTAAGGTCCTCAAGAACACTAGAATACCTCTCGTTCGAGTTCATTGGAACTCACGTCGCGGACCAGAGTTCACCTGGGAACGCGAAGATCAGATGAAACAAAAGTATCCCCAACTGTTCGCAAACAGTACAACCACTACTGAGGCTGAAGCTACGGAATTTCGGGACGAAATTCCAGATCAAGGGGGGGAGGATGTGACACCCCAGGAAAACCAGGAAAACTGTACAACTTAACTAGCTTCCTCAGTGAGTACTTACCAAATTTCGGGACGAAATTTCTTTCAACTTGGGGATAATGTGACAACTCGTAATTTAGAACCCTTCATTGTATCTCGATGTAACATGCTTGAACGTTATGTGTTTACATATTAGCAAATGAAAGTTGTGAATTATCTTGATGTGCTATGTGTTGATAATATGTACGTATAATGTATAGTTATGTATATGTGGGTATGGAATAAGCCGAGACCATGAACCCAACTCGAGACCACTCGGTCTATAGTGAACAGTGTAACTGTTGGGCCGGTTGGGCCATGCATCTCTCTACCCCACTCGAAAACCCACTAGGGTGAACCAACTTAGGGCTAGTATATAACCCATGCTCCTAGCCAACCTTGCCATTTTCTTTGGGCAACCTACACTCACTCTCACACACACTCCCCTCTACACTCTCTCTATCTAGAAACCTTAAACCCTAGAGATCAAGCATCACCTCTCCTCTCCTTTCTCTCGGATCAAACCGACGACCACAAGGAGCTCTCGGATCAGCTTGTGCACACCCATTCGGAAGCCTCATTCGTTACTACTTCACACCCTTGTACCTATACTTGAACCGGTTAGTGGTTTCTTTGCAAACATGTGTATATGCATGAATTGAGTGTTGATTATGTGATGATATGCAATCGTGACTATTGTTTGATTATAACAAAAGTGTTTGTTTGACTTAATGAGTCCTTGTTTGTTAAATGATACATGCTTGGTTCCAATATCTTAGATGAACATAACTTTGGTAGGACAACATTTGAATAAGATGCTTGGAATGACAAAAGGATGGTAGTTTAGGATTAATTATGATCATCCGATTTTATTATAGATGTTATAGAACAAATGCTTTGTTTGATGATGATCCGCAAGATGATATTTGATATCTAAATTACGTGTTATGATTCGAGTCCATAGGATGAACATGTTTGAATTAATGATAAAAAAACCCTAGATGAAGAACTTGTTGAATGTGGTTTGAATATTTGAAAATTCCTATGTTTGATCCGATTGATTAAGGTTTTAGACAAGAAAACATGTTAATGCATTTTGGTTGGATAGTACACAAGATCATGCAATGGCAATCCTATTGGTTAGTACAATTCTGGGCAGATGTTCTAGATACAGCAGGTTGAGAGTCGAGACCTCCGGTTGCGACTCGAGACCATACATGTGACAGCTCGAGACCGCGGTTACGACACAGGTTGCGAGTCGAGAACCCCTAGTCTCGACTGGAGACCACACATTGCCAGCACACAAACAACATGACTCGAGACCAGGTTACGGGTTTTGTTGCGACTCGAGACCTGACTCGAGACCATCAGGTCTCGAGCGATGAAGGCTAAACCGAGACAGCACCGTCTCGACTCGAGATCTCTGGTCTCGACTCGAGACCACCTGACTTCATATCCTGTTTGGACTTGCACGGTTACGGGCCTGAGTAGTTGGGCCGAATACTTGGACTTTATATGTTACTGTTGAATGTGTATGTCGTGCACTATTGATTGGACTGCCAAGAATAACATCTGTATGCAACATGCTAGGATACGTGTAGAAAACATACGTGCATTACCTGGTTTGAACCTGACATGTATGATAACCCTGTTAGGACGTGGTTGACCACTAGCATCTAGACTTGACTTTTCTGTGTATCTGCCGAGCAAACCAAGGTGAGTTCACACTCTCTACAAAGCATGGGATTCCCAGGGGTTGGGAATGGGGTTAAGGAACATGGATTCCTCGTCCTTTATTGGGTAGGACAGTGATGGTTCAGGAATATAATTCCTCGTCCTCTTGGACAGATAGCTTTTGCTAGACCAAAACTCTATCACGAAGTCCCCCCTTTTTTTAAATATCGACTTAATCGCCGGGCCAATGGCGAGCGGGTCATTAGTTAGATAGCGCTATTTAGGTTTGACAAACCTCACACCGTGCCACAGAGGACGGGCGTGAACTAATGGATCTGGGCACGTCAATGATGATAGACATTGACAGTTCAGGGCACTTAAACATGACTACAGTCAGCGGTCGATATGGTAACGAGTCTAGTGTATACACGGGGTAGCCCCCACGGCCGAAACGCCAGATAACTATCATGGGGTAGCCCCCACGGCTGGATTGCCAGAGATCAATGGGTTAAATAAATCACGCTTTTCAACTATGGGGTAACCCCCACGGCAGGGATGCCAGTTAAAGGAACTGTTTTTGGAACAACTTAAAACGAACACCCAACTGTGAACTCGCTCAACATTATTGTTGACTCGTTATTACATGCTTTGCAGGTCAATAGGTACTTAACTGGAGCTTGCATGGAGAAGAGTCGTTGTGGGACATGGACGGCTGTGTGCCATGTTAAACTTTGAAACCTTTAAACTTATATTTTGGTTTTGGATTTAACCGTTATGCTTCCGCTTGCAACTTAAACTATGTTTTGTTTGGACACCAATTGTATTGGTTGAACTTTTATAATTACTCACTTGCTTGTTCAATATGATTGGTGGCTGGATCCTGGTCAGTCACGCCTCCAAGCGGTGATACTCCGCGTGTGGATTTTGGGGGTGTGACATGTTTGACTTTGATAAAAGTCATTTTTATTTTGTCTTTTTTGAAAAGGAGTAAAAATTGTTTTCCAAAAACTACAAAAACTTGGTTTTTTAAATAACTTCTAGCTTTTTGAACATAAAATTGGAGCATTTGGATCTCATTCTGCAACTTTATACGAGTGTGTTTTGCATATTATAAAAAAAATGATTGTGAGTAGAGAAGAAATAAAAAGTTATTGTTTATCCTTTTTAGTCATCTTATTTTTCACATCACAAAAGCTAATCCAAACACTTTTTAAAAACTCCATTTGAAAAAGTTACAAGTCAATAAACTTTTTTAATAAAAAACATTTTGGAAGTTAAATAATCAATCCCGAACACCCTCTAAATATAGATATAATATATGTGTGTATGAGTGTGTATAAGGATAAGTAAATATATTTATAAATAAAATAATTACTTTACCATATATTAATTTATAGAGTAAACTGCAATTTTACCACCTGGGGTTAGGGGTCATTGACACCCTTACCCCCTCCCCCAAAGGAAATAATTGCAATTTTACCCCCCACTGTTTGCTGTTATGTCGCAACCTTACCCCCTAAGCTCAATTTTGTTGACTGATCTGTTGACTTGGTGGTGAAATGACTATTTTACCCTTTTATTTTACCCCCTGTGTTTTGTTTACTCTGTAATATTACCCCCAGCCACCACTGCCACCGCCATTCACCACCACAACCACCACTGCCACCTCCAGCCACCACCCTCAACCACCACTGCCACCGCCATTCACCACCACAACCACCACTGCCATCTTCTTCCTCCCCCTCCCCCTCTCTCTAAAAAACCCACCACCCGCCTTCATCTTCAACAATCACCACTGTCATCTCCACACCCCAGCCTCCAATCATACACATACATACAACCAAACCATTCATAATCACCACCTGCAACTTCTCCGTAACAATAACCACCGCTCCCTCTCTCTCCTCCACCTTCTCCACCCCGCTTCTCTCTCATCCCCACCCATTCATCTACCATGCTCATCTAAATCAATAGCAACAGTTAATCCGACCAATCTGAATCTCAGTAAGTCACGTAGTCTCAATCTAAATCTCTACATCACTTTTCTTCATAGATTCTGTGAATATCTGTTATTTACTGAACAAAACCTCCGGTATATTCGTCCTGTTTCGTAATTTTATCTATCATAGGAATTAGATTTGATCAAATTGATGTAAAATATTGTAATCTGTTCGTAATTTTATCTAACACCACCAGCCAGTCAGCCACCACCATTCCCGTTTCACCTGAATACCCGACACAATCCTCTTGACACGTCTAAAGCAAATAAAATACTACACAAAATATTTGTTAAATGCAGCTTCTAATCATCATATATAAACCAAATAACCAATGCAATAGAGCATGAATATATTATTATTTACCTTTTCTTTTAGTTCTGGTAGAAGGATTGGCACCTACTAGATCATCATTACCTCCACATCTTGCAAACTCAACGAGCATTGAACCTTGGTTCCACAAACACTGCAGATCCTCAGAATCACAGTCATTTCTCCCTCAAACACCACCAGCCACCACCATTCGCCACCAGCCACCACCATTTCTCCTTCAAACACCACCTTCATTCTTCACAGATTTGTTGGCCAGAGAGAGAGAGAGAGAGATAGTGGAGATGTAGATGGTGCCGATTTGGTGGTTATTCCGACGCCCGGTGGCGGTGGAGATGTAGACGGTGGTAGCCAAAGCTGTGGTGGTGCTCTCTGCGGTGAGGGGAGTGAAGAAGAAGGATTGGGTGGAAACTTAGGGGGTAAGGTTGATATAGAAGGTTATATTTAGGGGTTATTATAATATATAAGGTACTAATTTTGGTGAAATTACAAGATTACCCTTTGACCCTTCCATAGTTTAGTTGACCGGTCAACAAATTTGAGGCCGGGGGTAATGTTGCGACATAACAGCGAACGTTGGGGAGTAAAATTGCAATTATTTCGTTAGGGGGGTAAGGATGCCAATCACCCCTAACCTCAGGGGGTAAAATTACAGTTTACTCTAATTTATAAAATTTTCCCCTCACAAAAACACTCTTCCTTTCTCTTTTCTAGTTTTCTTTTTAACCCTTTTACTTTTAGACTTTTAACCCAATAGTTTTTATCTTTTACATAACCTCTATAGTTTTCATCTTTTACACTTTTAACCCTATAGTTTTCATCTTTTACATATTTGTCAAAAACATTTTCTTTTTTAATCCCAACACTTTTTCACTTTCAACTTTGGTCCCCTGTACTTACATCTTTTACAAATTTATCATTTTACGATTCGTTCTAGATTTTACGAGTTAACACGCTGCAACGCGCGCATGTGGTTCAACGTTTTTGGGTCTATTTTTACGGTTTAACGGCCCCCTCGAAACTCTCGGGCCCTAAGCCGACTTAGTTATTCTTTTCTATGTTTTACTTTTTCAGTCTAATTTTTGCGAGTTAACACGCCGTAACGTGCGTGCACGATTCATCATTTTTACGTTTACTTTCTGTTTGGCTTAACGGTCTCGCTACAAAACACAACAGTTCTTAACCATCTAAACTCAGATTTGACAAATAACTTTGATATTAACACTGTCCATGAACCATATAAACCATCAGATCTGACGTAGTGGAGGTGTTGCGGTGGTGGTGGTGTTGCGGTGTTGGTGGAGGCGGTTGTGCGGTGGTGATGGTGACGGTTGTGGTGCGGTGATGATTATGGTGGTGGTGGTTTTGTTGAGAGAGAAAGATAAGTAAGAGAGAGAAAGATATTAGGGAGAGAGAGAGAGTGTGCGCGGAATCTGTAGATGCTAGTTTTAATAATAATAAATTGGTTTTTTTTAAGTATAGGGGTAATTTGGTCATTTAATACAAGTTAACAGAATAATTCTAACCGTATTAGAAATTTGGACTCAAATGGTTAAGAAAAGTGGATGTAGGGACTCAGGGCGTTAAACATTTTAATTTTAGACTAAAGTGGTTAAAACTCTTAAAACACATGGACTCAAAAAGTAGTTTTCCCTAACATATTTTATTAATTAAAATGTCAAGAAACTTATAACCGACCAAAAAAATTTGATCTTTAGCAAGAAGTCAATTTTGACTTTCAGAAGTCAAAAGTACACATTTTCTGGTTCATCTACATCTCTACAATCATCAAATCCAAAAGCAAATTCAACTTAAAAATTTAAAACAAGAAAACAATCTCAGTAGTCAGTACACAAAAACTCATTTGTTGCTTCAACCGCAACCATATTATTTCAAACCAAATAATGCAAATTTCTCTGTATATTAAAGTTCTCTGTAATCTAAACAGCTTTTTCATCAGAGAAAAACTGTTTTTTACATTTATCCCAAACAATCAACCCTTCGGGATCGCGATCTACATAAACTCTGACAAATTTCTTATCAGAGGTAGCAAGAACCGTACTTAACGCTAAATTACCATTCACTTTCCCGCGATCCGTTAACCATTTATACATCGCAAATCTATGTTTGATTTTCTGTATCGAATATGATAAAAAAGCAGGATACTTAACTAACGACGACACATTATAACCTAAATCATTTACAAGAAAACTAATCTTCATTTCAATTACCTCTTTAGTCTGGTTGATAACTTGAGGTGCGAGTTTAACCATTTCTGCAACATCATCGCGGGTCAAACCAGCGTTGACCAAACAGTCAAACCTCTCTTGAAGCTCCCCTCCGTTGCCTCTAAATAGCTTCAACGCTTTATTCATTTCATCCGAGTTTTCAACGAATCCCAAATTCGATAAAAACCGAATCTTTTCCTCGGAAAAATTGTTTTTCGATTTCGGTAACGCCTTCAATTTTTTCCCAATAACCCATTTTTTTAGTTCCAATGGGTTTTCTTTTATGATGTCACAAAGACGTTTTTTCCCGGAATTT
This sequence comes from Helianthus tuberosus, assembly GCA_030545235.1. NCBI lineage: Eukaryota > Viridiplantae > Streptophyta > Magnoliopsida > Asterales > Asteraceae > Helianthus > Helianthus tuberosus. The sequence continues at coordinate 154,550,209 of CM060351.1, forward strand.
AATCCGTTTAATAGGGTTTTAACGGATTTTAGCCTACAAGATCCGAGTACATGCGAGTGGGTACGAATAATATTCGCAATATCATCATCATCCATCTCAATATCACGAAGAAATTGATGGCAATTCTTTAAATTCGACTGAAATACTCGAATCTTGATTTGTGGGAGTTGCTTAAAAACCGTTAAAACGTCATCAATGGAAGCTCCAAACTTAATCAAGAACACGATCAATGAAATAGCTGTATCCCCCGAGTCTTCCAAAAGAATCGTAGAATTGTTATATAACAACTCTTTTAAATCCTCATTGCTACAACACAACCCCTTAATCAAACACAAATGTTCGAGAATCTTGCTCCAATTGTAAGAATTTTCCTCCAAAATATTCTCCTCAAACCAACTATGCACAATCCCAACATCCGTTAAAGCTTCTAGAACCTTCAAGAAATCATCGTTTACTAAAACATTCGGACACGAACTCACAAGTTTGGCAACACCAGATTGAGTGAAACCCTTTGCTTGAAGTGAGTTAAGTTTCGATAGCAAAATCCCATGATCATATCCAAAAACTTCATGAGCTTCGATATAAATCTTTCCTATTTTATTCGGAGACACACCATACTCACATAACACGTGATAATTCGCTAACAACCTTTGATCATCCGCTAAATACATCATATCACGCGGCAAAAGAGAAGAATACTCACAAGGCTTCATCCCCATACTCTCGAAAAACGGCTCGAATTCGTTAATCGGATGGTAACAAAACAATCTTCTTAATGACTGTTTAGCATCCTTCTCATTTTCCACACTTTTCAGCAACTTTTCAAGAAAATTAGGCGAGTTTCGACTGATATTTTCGGCATCCACATACTGCAAATTTCTTGTGGAGTGAAGGTATTCAATCAAAGCATCTTGTGCTTCAATAACACTATTATCTTTAAACAAATCATGTGATTGAATATGTGCTTTTCTACCATAGAACCTAGGGTTTTGAGTAATGTAGCTAAAACCAGTACCTTTAATGGTGGTTTTTGAAGGGGTAAGATTGTTTTGAGCCAAATTAGCAAAAGCCCATTTGAGAACAGAGCAAGTTTGACGCTTTAATAGATTGTTCATGATGAAAGTGACGAAAAATTAGCAATTTTGGTGATAATTGAGTTTTAAAGATCTATAAAGATACAAACTTTGGTAGAAATAATTGTGGGTAATGAGTTTATAGATGATTTCTTACCTGAATCGCAGATGGGAAGGGTTCAAAGCTCCAAATTTGATTATTATTTCAGCAAGTTGGGCTAGGGTTTGGTATCGGCCAGGAACAAAGGTTTTAGGGTTTTTGGCCGTGAAAGAGGGTTTAGAGGGTAGTTCATGTTCTCAACAATAGTTTTTTTTTTTTTTTTTTTTGTCCCGTAGACATAAAAGGTTTTAAATAAACACTCATTTACAAGTGTGTAATGGTTTTACTAAAAGTCAGATAAAATGGTTTGGCGGAGTTGCCCTTTGGGGGCCTTGTTTAACGACTCGTAATGGTGTTTAGCCTCCATCAAGATGATGTGGCATTGAACGCTAACATGTTACACTTGGTTTGATAATTATGAATTATATTTAGTGTTCTCGCAACTTAAAATCATTTGTGTTCTTTAAACATTTAAACTGAAATATGATTTTTTTAGGGTTGTTACAATATCAAAATTTCATGTTTGTATATTATTATCATATGGAAATGAAATTTAAGCGTAAATATGTGAAAATAGTCCTCGTTAACTATAGTCGTGACAGTTACATAAATGATTGATTAATATTTGGCATCTTAGAGCAAACGTAGTGGTCATGTGGTTGGCCAAACCACGCACCACCACGAGGGAAACACCACCCTCACCTCACTTTAAATGGCATTTTTGGCCGGATCTCGTGGTTTAGAACACGCGATAAACTTGACGATTTCTAAAATATGATTAGTCAATTTTTTCCTCAATTCCAAACCCTATACATAACCCACTAATTCACATGTCTCACCACTACATCATTTTACCATGTAAAATAGCTAAGATAACATGGACACGTGGCGAAAAAGAGCATTTCACATGCTCTTCCACTACACATGGTCTTATCGACATATTTGCGTTTGAATATAAACTATTTTAGGTTAGATTTTTTTCATAGAAAGGTGTTGCATGGATGCGAGTTTGGAGATTATGCTATTTCAAAAATTCTCTAGTACATGTATTGGTATATGATGAGGATGATGTGTCTATCACACCCCAATCGATGGCAGAAACATCAGAATGAGACAAAAATGGATTGCAAGAGACATCATAATGACTATTTGCGACAAGTATTTAATAAACGATATTTCATTAATAAGGCAAAAATACAATGTTTGGAAACAAATACAACAACTTGAACAAGGAAACAAAATACATCAACAAGTACTAAATTAAAGTGGGTTTCTAGTCATCCTGCTAGATTCTGTTCATCATCACCATCGTCAATTTCCTGCAATACGTATTAAAGTACATGTCAACACATAAAGTATTGGCGAGCATACAATTTTGTGTATTATCATAAGTATAAACATTTTGAACAAATCCACATGTCATAATCGTAATATAAGACTTAACATAACAATACTAGCATGCAACTTATAATTGTCAATAGGGGTGCAAACGATGCGCAACGGCTCGAGAGCTACTCGGGATCGGATCGGTAAAAAGCTCGAACGAGTCGAGCTTTAACGAGCCCGAGCCCGAGCTCGAGCCTGAAATATGACTCGTTTAGCTATCGAGCCCGAGCTCGAGCTTTGCATACAAAGATCGTTTAGGCTCTCGAGCCTAAACGAGCCTAAACATAATTTTATATTAATTATATATATATATATATTACATAACATTGGTGGGCCGAGCTCGAGCCGAGCTTTGACTCGTTTAAGATTGTTCTCAAATCATCTCGAGCCGAGCCGAGCCGGACTCGAGCTTTGGATTTTACTTACGAGCCGAGCTCGAGCTCAAACTTTTAGGCTCGAACCGAGCCGAGCTCGAGCTCGAGCTTCACTGAAACATCACGAGCCGAGCTCGAGTAGTGGAAAGCTCGGGCTCGGCTCGGCTCGTTTACACCCCTAATTGTCAACCCAAAGTTTCCCGCTAGCGTAATCTCGTCGTAGCAACGACAAGACCATTTTGTTTAACTTAACACGACCTCAAGAATACGGGCGGTGTGTTAATCCTATAGCGCTATACATGTTAAGGGAGGTTTGTATGAAGTTAATGACAAGTATAAAACAAATAAGTTTCTAGCATGTATGAGTTCTAGTATCACGTATCAAGCATGTATATTGGATTGTTTGTTTGTAAGCATGTTTGTAAGTGTATGTGTGCGTTTTATGTGACAACCCTCACCAAACCAGGTATCCGTACGAAATAATTAATGTTTAATTTCTGCTTAATTACTGTGCTTGCTTACAACTGTGATTAAACTGCTTACTGATTTCTGACACATACATGCTCATGCATCACATTTTATACTGTCACTCTACTATTCATACACAAACATCAGTGACAACCTTGATGCACAACAAGCACAGTGAGCACACTACGGGATACCCATTAAACATGCTGACATAACCAGCATCAGGCAGACACTGCCTCTAAGGCCAGTATGAGCCGGGATTAGATTCTACACTAGTAGTGAGTGTAGGGAGGTGAGGATTGTAGAACTGCGTCACTAGGTAAAGTTTATAGTGACCGGATGTGCCTAAAACGTACTTTAAGTACAAAATTCTGCGCTTTAATATAAAACTCAGCATTTTAAATTACTAATAAAGTGCAAAAACATTTCAGAACGGTCCCGTATATTTTCCTAAGTACCGGGAATAATTTATGTTACAAAATATATGCATAAAGGACTTTTTCGACATAATTAAACATTTTAACGGAACGGTATTTAATCGTATAACCGGACATTACCCGGGGCACTAAATTTTTGTCAAATACTTTATTTTATTATTTATGGCTAGTCATGATCCCCGTATGCCATAACACCCGCCTAAAATAAATCAACTAACTTATATCACATTACTTACACTTAGGGGCTGTTTGGTAGCCTCTTAATGACCATTCAGATGCTACCTCTTAATGGTTTAAAACCTCTGAATGAATAAGAGGTAACCTCAAGTCTGAATGGTTAAGAGGTAACCTCTGAATGGTAAATCATCACATGTCACATTCTTCTACCTTCTCATTGGTAAAATTCTTAATTGTTCCATTAAGAGGTAGCCTCTTAATGACCATTCAGAGGCTACCAAACAGCCCCTTAGCCACTTTAGTCACAATATTTACATTATACCCCCCCCCACAACGAATTTACTTCCCAAGTGGGACCCCACATGTCATATTTCCATACTTCCAATCTTCTAGCTTGATTCAATGCTCTTGTATTAATTGTTTTGCTTAGGGCTGCAAACGAACCGAACGAACACGAACAAGACCTTGTTCGTGTTCGTTTGTTAAGAAATATATGTGTTCGCGAACCGTTCACGAACACTTATCGAACGGAATTTTATGTTCGTGTTCGTTTGTTAAGTAAATGAACTTGTTCGTGTTCGTTTGTGTTTGTTTGTTAATTTTAGGCAACGAACGTTGACGAACACAAATGAGCACAAACTAATGTTCATGAACACAGATGGAAACAAACGAACACAAACAATCGTTCACGAACAGAATATATAATACACTGACATTTATTAGATATTTAATTTGTCGGAATTTTGAAGTATTTAAATATATATAAAAACTAAAAACACAAATGAACTATCGAACACAAACGAACACGTTACCGAACGTTCACGAACATAAATGAACGAACACGACCTCTGTTCATGTTTGTTCATTTAACTAAACGAACGAAATTTCTTGTTCGTGTTCGTTTGTTTAATAAACGAACGAACACAAACGAACTTCCCGCCGAACGGTTCACGAGCTGTTCGCCGAACGTTTGGTTCATTTGCAGCCCTAGTTTTGCTTGTCTATCTAACTAAAAAATGTGAGAAAGGATATAAGTAAGGTCCCTTAGATTGTATATCACTTCACAAGATTATTCAACCCATTTCCACTCTCTCTTCCTCTTGATCGGCTGCCCAAAAACCGAACACCCATCACCACCTTAAACATCATCATCTTCTTCATTACATTGTCCATTCAAAGCCTAGAAATCATCCATGGAAGGTGCAACTTGAAGGGATTGCAAGGGAGCATTGTTCTTGCTTGGTTCTACATCTTTTTCTCATCATTTTTACACAAGATTCTTCCCTAGCTAGAGGCTAGTAGTAAGTTTCTTCATACTTGATCTCATCTTGTTCGAAAATTATGGCATTTAACATGTAGTATTGTTGTTTAAATCACTAGATTACAAGAATATTAGAAAAATATGAAACATAAGTTATGAACATAAAATCTACATAAAAGTTTACTTGTGTATGATTTATGAAGTGGAATCTTGTCGGGTTAAGGGTTGGATAACACATACTTGATATTTAAAAGTTGTTTTCTTGTTTAACCCGTTAATCGGACACTTATAACGCGATTTAATAACATCTAAATCACCAAACAGCATGCTGAGTCACTGTTTCAGCCGCTTTCAACAGGCTATAAACGGACTTTAAAAACTCGAAAAACGGAATTTCAAAAGCCTAAATCGTGTCATTTCGAAAAACGAAGAAAATGGCGCTGGAATCGTATTTTTCTGATGTCGGTTACTATTTTAAAAATCTGTTTTCGTGACAGCAGCTAAGGCTGTTTGTTACTGCAGTAAAATGGGTCTTACGTTTTCAGTCACAACTTAAAACCTGAACCGAACCAGCCCCTGAAACTTTTATCAAAGATGATCACGGATGTATTTGTGACCCTCGAACTGGATTTTCGATAAACGGACTTACGAGGAATTTTTGACGAATTATTCCGTAAACTTTGATCAGAATGTAACAAATCTGATCACAGTTCGGTAAACGATTTTCTATAAATTTTTGGTAATGAATTAGACCCCGAAGTTTTTACACAATAATTTGTGGGTCGGTTATGACGTTTCACAAAAATTTGGGAATTTTTGGAATAAGTTAAGTAATTTATTTACATGTCCGAAAACAGTCCAGTTTTCACAAATTGAAACTGAAACGACAAGGGTAGTATTTTGCGTGTTAAAACGTAAAGGTTGATTGTTGATGATCTTGGTTTGATTTCGAAAAGAAAATGATGTGCGTATTAGCACGGATACTCCCGTTTTTAGGGGAAGTTCTGGCGAATTTTTCTAAAAATACCAAGACTTAGAAAAATTATTTTTCTAACAAGTATGTTTAACTTTATTTCTTGGAATTTAAACCTCGCCTTGAGTTTTGACATAAACCTTTAAAGTGTTGGTTAGGAGACTTGAAAATGTATCTTATCAATACTTAATGTTACCACATACATAATACTTGTACGAATACCCCATCCTTGGGAAGGAATCTATTTATACGTTAACCAAGAAATATAAACACGAAATAGTTGTCTAACTATTTCCCCAAGAACATTAAGACTCTAAGCTAAGGCACGACCGTTCGTCTAATAGATATTAGCACGTTGTAGGTTGTCGTGCTGCAGACTGAGTTGATTTGCTGTTATTCGAGGACGCATTATTGTGAGTTCATGTCCCCCTTTTCTCTTAACTGTTTTCAGTTTTCTAAACTGCGGGGGTGAAATACATGTTACTATGATTACGAGTACTTTTTACACATGGTATGGTTAGCGTAAGGAGGGTTACTACTTAGATCATGTGAGTGGGTAGGCGGGAACTGGAGGCCATTAATCCTCATTGTAGGACCGAGGGACGTAAGCGGTAGATCTATCTGGGTGTAGCGAGCCCAACCCCAGGCCCAGCAGAACGGACCTTGGGGTGACTTTGTGCCCAACGCAAAATCCGCTAGGTTTGAGTCTTCCTACTTGCACTTCACACATATCAATGGCCTTGCAAACCATTGGTGATCTCTTTTTCCTTATCTGCTACATACCAGGGATTTTTATACTTACAAGTGTTTTACATACTCACTTACACATGAACTCGCTCAACATTATGTTGATTTTCCAACTTACATGTATTTCAGGGAACTAAGGATCTGGCCCGGTATGCTACGTTTTCCCGCTGTGTTAGAATTACGGGATCATCCACGTTTAGGGGTTGCGACTTTTACCTGGACGAGTCGCAAGTCTTAAACAAGTGTTTATGTTATAATTGGGGTTGTGTTTTAAGAACAAAGTTTTTATGTTATTAAGTTGTAATTTCCGTTGCATGTGTCAACATATTAAGACAATGTTGTGGTATTTTACTTTTCAAACTTAAATCAATGGATGATCTGCATGTTTTATTTTCATATAGCTTTGTTGTGATTAAGCTATGGTATTAAGAAGTCACACCAAATAAACCCACGCTTCCGCAAAGCCAGGGTGTGACAGCTTGGTATAAGAGCTCTGATCATAGCGAACTAGGATTCCTTCTCGAGTCTAGACTATGATCACTAGGGCTCTCACGAAAACATTTTTACACTGCATACCACTTAAAGTCCAGATCCAAAATGTTTTTACAAACAAATGTTGAGCACATTTTATTTGTTAATTATAGGCTCAGTCTGGGAGGCTGAGGCTCGGTCTGGGAGGTCGAGGTAGTTGTCTAGTGGGATTAGGAAGTCAGTCTGGGAGGCTGGGAGGCTAGTGGGACTAGGAAGAGTAGTCTGGGAGGCTGGGAGGCTAGTGGGACTAGGGAGTCAGTCTGGGAGGCTGGGAGGCTAGTGGGACTAGGAGAACTATTTGATTTCTTATTCGTGACTTATGTGATTACTTGATTATGTGATTGATATATGTGCATATCTGTGGTTGTATTACAGACACTATGTCTTCATCGAGCGGGGTTTCAGACCCAGTGGCAGTAGACTCTGACGACCCGATGTACACTGATTCAGAGGTTCATACATCAGATACAGACAGCACTGACGAGGATGCATTCCAGCCTTTTGCTATACCCGATTTTGGGGATGATATACCTCATGCTGATGGTGTTCCTGCCGGGGATCTACCTCTTGTGGAGATCCCTGCTCCTGTTCCACACGCTGCATTTGCTGCAGATGATTTGCCGCACGATTTTGAGATCGATGACGACCTCGATCTATTCGCGGGTCCCCCTGAGGACCACCATGAGGGTGGGGCCCCGATAGCAGACGATGTCGCCCTTCCATTTGTTGAGATTCCTGTTGAGGAGGCCCATTCTGATTCATCGATTCCTGACTCTCTTGAGTCGGTAGCTTCCTTTGTTCCACCACCTATTCATGCTGATATACCTATTGAGCCTGATGTTGATGCTCCCCTTCCTGACCCGGTACCTCTAGAGCCTGACCATGCACTTTTCGTGGCTCAGGTCGACCCACAGTATGCTGACACCCGGAATGGGTGGATTGATGATGATGACGAGCTTCCGCCGTTCGTGGCACCTGTAGCCCCAGTCTTGGCACCTATTTTTGCTCCTACTGATATCCCACCTTTTCCCCCACATACCACCGAGGCACCCTTGTTCCCCACACACACTACTGACGCACATCGCGCGGATCTGCCCGTCACATTTCTTCATGAGATCCCTCCGCCGCGTCCTGGAGAGGGCCCATCTCATCAGCCATTTGGCCATGCACCTTTTCTGACCGGAGGAGATCAGTTTGCACCACAGATCCCTCACCATACTGTTGTCCCCCCTATTCCATCGTTCGCTGTACCACCTTTTACTCCATCCAGCGAGCCCTTTCTTTGGACATCATCATCCGTCGTGCCGCCGACAGATCCATATCATGCCTATTATGTCGGGCCGTCTTATGAGGATGTCCTCGTTTCATTTATGCTACAGCATGACGCGCTGACGCGTCGTGTCCAGGTCCTGGAGCAGCAGTTAGAGCATCTGTCACGCTCTCACCACGCCATGGAGGCGGACTGGCTCCTCATGCGCAGTTTGTTCTACTTTCATTTTCCCCCTCCACCACCAGCAGCATGAGGGCACTTTTGGTTTGATGCAGGTACCACCACTTTTGATGAGAAGATAGCGATTAAGTCGGCTACATAGCTTTTTGAAGACCACCTGACGATTATGACTTTTGATGTTTGGTATTTGTATATATTTAGACGTTTCGGACAAGGGCGTTGTGACCCTTGGTCCCTCTTTTGGATGTATGTTACATTATGGAACTCGTAAACATTGTAATCGTGGTCTTGGTTATATAAAAAGCTTAATCGCAGTGTTCTCATTACATGCATGGCTGATTTATTGATTTATGTATAACATGGGATGTTGTGTGATTGATTGTTTATAACATGAGATGTTATGTGGTTGGTTTATTTTAACATGAGCTGTTATATATTATTACTATCGTTTTATACGCACATTTTACCTACCATGACCTGACTCGCGTAAACCATCTTTTAGAAGATGCCACCGAGACGTGATCCACGCATGCCTGCCAACGTGGCAGAACTTCAACAGATCATCGCTGCCGCCATCGCGCAATACGCCGCCTCTCAAGGAGGACCTAGCGGAGGCAGCTCATACAATAATGGCAACAACAATCCGCCTCATGGTAATACTAAGTCATTAAGGCATACCATGATACATTGGATATCTATAGCGAGTTGCTAATGCCATTCATATATTGTAACGTATGTGCAGGGTGCACCTACAAGCAGTTCTTAGACTGCAAACCCGTAAACTTTGATGGCACCGGAGGTGCTGGTGCTTTTGTTCGTTGGGCAGAAAAGACAGAATCAATTCTCCGCATGAGCAAATGCGCCCCAGATCAGCAGGTTACTTACATCTCTGGGCTATTCTTGAACGGAGCCCTGTCATGGTGGAATTTACAAGTCCAAACACTTGGTGAAGCTGCAGCCTACGCATTGACGTGGAACGAGCTGAAAGAGCTCATGCGCAAAAAGTATTGCTCTCGCGCTGGAATTCAAAAGTTGGAAACCGAGTTTTGGCATCTGAAGATGGAAGGACCGAAAATTGCGGAATATGTTCAGAGGTTTCACGACCTATCACAAGTGGTACCTTACATGGTCACGCCAGAATTCAAGCGGATTGAGCGTTTCATTTGGGGTTTAGCTCCTCAAATCATTAGTATGGTGACCTCTTCAAAACCTGCAACAATCACTGAGGCGATCGATCTAAGCGTAGCTCTCACTGAGGAGGCGATCCGCCTAAACAAGTTTTCTGAAGTTGAGCAAAAGAAGAAGGAAACTCATGTAGAGTCGTCCGGGGATAACAAAAGAAAATTCACGAATTTCAAACAAGGCACAACCAGTGATGGCAGAAAAGGAGAGTCGAGCACGCCGACCCGAACTACGACTGGTACTAGAAGGAAAGGAAAGGGATATATGGGTGCACACCCCAAGTGTAACTCCTGCCAACGTCATCATTCTGGCCAATGCGGGCCAAAAGTATGTGAAGCTTGTGGAAAGACTGGTCACTTGAAGGATTCTTGCTGGGCTAGTGCTGGCCGGGGAGGCCAGGGAGGATTTGGGAATAGAAATAATAATCGTGGTGGTATTGGGAATCGCCCACAGGGGAACAATGGAGGAAATGGGAATCGAGGCAACAATGTGAATCAAGCTGGTAATGCGAACCGAAACAACAATGATCAAGCTGGAAATAGTGGAGGAAATGGGCAAAGACCAGGTTGCTTTAACTGTGGTGATATGGGGCATTTTAAGAGGAACTGCCCAGAATTGAACCAAGCGCGTGGAAGGGTTTTCAATATCGAAGCGAGGGAGGGGCGCCAGGATCCCAATGTTGTTACTGGTACGTTCCCTGTAAACCAACGCTTTGCATCCGTTTTGTGACAACCCGAACCTTCAAGGTTAGTGTCGTCTAACCTCGTAACTTTTAATCTAGTATTATTCCTGTTACACTACGTTTTTATCACACATTACGGTGAATGCGTGCTATTTGTTATTTGTTAAATCTTAACGTAAACGAGAATCACAGTTCGTATGTTTGGACCTTAGATTATTTCGGCCGCACTTATTACACTCCCCTTCGGCCCACGCGCACACATTAGTTATTCCAGGCCAAGTAACACGAGCCGAAGCCCAAACCAAACACAATTGCACACCGAAGTCATGCTTGGGACGGGCAAAGCCCAAGTGGATCAACTGTTGGTTATGTGTGTTACGTTTGGGCCTAGAAGGTATAGACACATAGTTATGTGTAATATTAAACAAATCATTTGAATGGGCCTGAGCCCACTTCCGTCAATTTAATGCAACCGACCCACTTGTTTTGATAATTGGTATAATAGTCAAATTGTACGTACCTTCTTTACATATCACTATATCGCATAACAAACCAAACCCTACACCCTCTTCTTGATTGCGAACGGCAACTGGAGAACCCCCACCCATCGTCCCTTACATTGAGAACCCTAGAAGCACATCGATCACACTGCCGTTCCTTCTTCTTTCCTTGTTTGACGCCCGTACACACTGAAATAACCACCCAAGATCACCACCGGTAAGTGCCTTCCACTTCGTAGTCTCATCTTAAGGTTTCGTTACCTCGGTTTTGCTTCGACCTCGACTTATGTCATGCAAGAGAATAGATTATATATGCAACTGTTGTAATATTATGTGCATCATTATGTGTTGGAATAGACTACATGGCATGAAAACTGTTTTAATCCGTAGGCGTGATTGTATGAATGAATAGGCTACGTGATACTCGTTACGGAAACTGCGATTCATATACGATGTGAGTATTCGGCTATTGTTGCACCTTCACGACTTCTGAATCGCATAAATTGTCGAAAGTTTGCGTGTTCGGAATCGCGTTAAGACGGATAGAATGTTAACGGGCTATATGCAAACTGTTTTGAAGTAGATAAATGGTTGCTGTTTAATGTTTGATGTGTGCAAATTGATTTGTAGGTTCTTTGTGATCTTGATATGTTTAGGGTATATGCATGTGATCGAACAGTGAACATAAAACAGATATGCGATTAGGATTTGTTGATATAATAACACTCATGAATATAAAAGATCTTGTGTTTATGGTAAAGGAATGATTACTGTTGTTGTTATGTGTTATGGTAAAGGAACCGATGAATGTGTTGTGATATTGTGCTTATTGCTATTATGTTAGTGCTTGAATAGAGTGATAGAGTTTTGATGATGAAGCTGCTATATACTTGGTTGGTTATAACCACGTACACAACTAGTAATTTAAGATCTTGATTAATGACAGATTATATTAAATAATCGTAACTATATAATCTGATTGTTATATATAACAAATTATGTAGCACCCTCAAATCTAGTAGTTAAATAATTATAATTATATAATCTGATTATTATAATTATTTACCACATATATCAGGGACGTGATGATATTTACCAAATGTCATTATTTTACTAATTATATTAAGTAATGTACTTGATTATTTTAAAACATGTACGTAATAATATTAATGTTAGATAACATCAAGGAATTCTTGTTTGATTTAATTGAGCCGCACACTTGAACTGAATTTTATTATATTACTAAGTTATAAAATTGTACATGGTCTATATGCTTATATGTGATGTTACGAATTATATGCTATGTGCTAAATACTTGTAGAAATACGTGATATGCTTACATAACAAACCTAACAAATATTGGTAACCATAATAGGGTATGGTTGACCAACATAACACAAGTAAATTATCTGCCGAGCAAATCAAAGGTGAGTTCACACTTTCTACAAGGCATGGGATTCCCAGGGGTTGGGAATGGGTAAAGGATTTAAACTGAAACTGCGTGATCTCCTGGTTTGGAACACGTACACACCCTCTTTATTGAAGGGTGACAACACGTACTAAGAACTTAATCGGATCCTACGTAGTCTCCTGGTTTGGGGATTACGTACACACCCTCTTTATTGAAGGGTGACAACACGGATACTAGACCAAAACTCTCTATCATGAAGTCCCTCCTTTTGTATCGACTTAATCGCCGGGCCAATGGCGAGCGGGTCATTAGTTAGATAGCGCTATTTAGGTTTGACAAGCCTCACACCGTGCCGCAGAGGACGGGCGTGAACTAATGGATCTGGGCACGTCAATGATGATAGACATTGACGCTAGGGCACCAACTTACTTTAGTCAGTGGTCGATATGGTAACGAGTCTAGTGGTTAACATGGGGAAGCCCCCACCAACTATGGATAGGTTTGGGAAACAGGGTAAACGGATTAACTTACTACTTACAAACGAACTCATGGTTTTTGAAACAACCTAACAAAGAACACTCAACTGTGAACTCGCTCAACTTTGTTGTTGACTCGTTGTTACATGCCTTGCAGGTCGTTAGGTATTTATGGAGCTGGCACGAGCAGGAGGAGTCGTTGTGGAGCATGGACGGTTGTGTGCCATGTTACATTTAAACTCATTGAACTTTTATTTTGGTTTTTCGTTTTATGCTTCCGCTAATTAACTTGAACTTGCTTAACTGGTTTTTGAACACCAATTATATTGTGTGGTTGGATTTTATTTATTCTAAATACATTGTTCAATATGATTGGTGGCTGGATCCTGGTCAGTCACGCCTCCATGCGGTGATATTCCGCTTGTGGATTTTGGGGGTGTGACACGTTTTATTTGATACTGGTGCCGATTATAGCTTCGTATCGTTAGAGTTTAAGAATATGCTTGGTTTAGCCGCTAGTAAATTAGATATTCCTTACTCAATTGAATTGGCGAATGGAAAGTTAGTAGAAGCCAACGAAGTGGTCAGAGGTTGTGTAATCGTGTTGGGAGAGCGTGAGTTTACTTTGGATCTACTACCAGTCCAGCTGGGGAGCTTCGATGTGGTAGTAGGAATGGATTGGTTATCAAGCAACATGGCTGAGATTGTTTGTCACGAAAAGGTAGTTCGTATCCCAACCGAAGATGGAGAAACAATTGTGGTTCATGGGGAGAAGCGGGATACGCCTTTAAGATTTATCAGTTGCCTGAAAGCTCGTAAGTGTTTACAAAAGGGATGTGCTGCCTTCCTGGCACACATCGTGGATAAGAAAGCTGCTGAGCCAAAAATTGAAGACATCCCTGTCGTGAGGGAATATCCTGAAGTCTTTCCAGAAGACTTGCCAGGATTACCACCCCAAAGGCAAGTGGAATTTCACATTGACTTAGTTCCAGGCGCCGCGCCTGTAGCTAGGGCACCTTATAGACTTGCACCGTCAGAGATGCAGGAGTTGTCGACACAACTCCAGGAGTTACTTGACAAAGGGTTCATCCGACCAAGCTTCTCACCTTGGGGAGCTCCAGTTTTATTTGTTAAAAAGAAAGACGGTAGTTTTCGTATGTGTATTGACTACCGGGAGTTGAATAAGCTGACAATCAAGAATAGATACCCTCTGCCAAGAATCGATGATTTATTCGATCAACTCCAAGGCTCAAGTTTTTACTCTAAGATCGATCTTCGATCTGGGTACCATCAGCTAAGAATACAAGAAGAGAGCATCCCGAAGACAGCCTTCAGAACTCGTTATGGACACTACGAGTTCCTAGTCATGCCGTTTGGGCTGACCAACGCGCCTGCTGTTTTTATGGACCTAATGAACCGAGTCTGCAAGCCGTATCTCGATAAGTTCGTGATTGTATTCATTGACGATATTTTGATTTATTCAAAGACAAAGGCTGAACACGAACAGCACTTAAGAGCTATTCTGGAGTTGTTGAAAAAGGAACAGTTGTATGCCAAATTCTCTAAGTGCGAGTTTTGGCTACGTGAAGTCCAATTCCTTGGACACGTAGTTAATGGAAATGGAATCCATGTCGATCCCACAAAGATCGAGGCGATAAAGAACTGGGAGACTCCAAAGACGTCAACCGAGATTCGACAATTCTTAGGCTTGGCTGGTTACTATCGAAGGTTCATTGAGGATTTTTCAAAAATAGCTCAATCACTGACACTCCTCACACAGAAGGATAAGAAGTTTGATTGAGGAATCAAACAGGAGGAAGCCTTTCAATTGTTGAAGGATAAGCTCTGCAATGCGCCGATCTTAGCACTACCAGAAGGTACAGATGATTTCGTGGTTTACTGTGACGCCTCACGTCAAGGATTGGGTTGCGTGTTGATGCAACGCCAGAAAGTTATAGCTTACGCGTCACGCCAGTTGAAAGTACATGAAAAGAACTATACCACACACGATTTGGAACTAGGCGCAGTGATATTTGCATTAAAAATTTGGAGACATTATTTATATGGTACAAAGTGTACAATTTTCACAGACCACAAGAGTTTACAGCACATATTCAACCAGAAAGAGCTGAACATGAGACAAAGACGTTGGGTCGAATTGTTGAACGATTACGACTGCGAGATAAAGTACCATCCAGGGAAGGCGAATGTGGTCGCCGATGCCCTAAGCCGAAAAGAAAGGATCAAGCCCATAAGGGTTAGGGCTTTAGAAATGATTGTCCAGATAGATCTTTTCCTGCGCATTCGTGCCGCGCAGAAAGAAGCTCTTAAGGAAAGAAACCTTGAAGAAGAATATCTCCGTGGGATGGAGAAGCAATTGGTACCAAACAGGGAAGGAACGTTATGTTTTATGAAAAGGATTTGGGTTCCTCTGTTTGGTAGTTTGAGGAAAGTTATTTTTGATGAAGCTCATAGGTCACGGTACTCTATTCATCCCGGGGCGGATAAAATGTACCAAGATCTTAAGGATTATTATTGGTGGCCCAGGATGAAAGGCGACGTTGCTGTTTATGTTAGTAAATGTTTGACATGTGCCAAGGTGAAAGCTGAATACCAGAAGCCTTCGGGACTTCTGCAACAACCTGAAATTCCCAAGTGGAAATGGGAACAGATTTCAATGGATTTTATAACGAAACTGCCCAAGACGCCCAGGGGCCATGATACTATTTGGGTGGTAGTTGACCGCCTAACAAAGTCCGCGCACTTCTTGCCAATCAAAGAGAAGGACAATACGAGTAAACTTGCGGAAATATACATGAGAGAAATCGTTGCACGTCATGGAGTGCCTCTCTCAATCATCTCTGATAGAGATGGACGTTTCATATCAAGGATTTGGCAATCCTTCCAAGAAGCTTTTGGCTCACAATTGAATTTGAGCACTGCATTCCATCCGCAAACTGATGGCCAAAGTGAAAGAACTATTCAGACATTGGAGGATATGCTGAGAGCATGTGTAATGGATCTTGGTGGTAGCTGGGATAAGCATTTACCATTGGCCGAATTCTCATACAACAACAGCTACCACACTAGTATTGGAGCCGCGCCATTTGAAGCTCTTTACGGACGCAAGTGTCGATCACCACTATGTTGGGCTGACGCCGGTGATAGACAGCTTGTTGGTCCCGAAATCGTCCAGGAGACGACAGATAAGATTGCGCATATTCGAAAACGCATCGAAGCGGCTCGGGAAAGACAGAAAGCCTATGCAGATCCAAACCGGAAACATTTGGAATTTCAAGTTGGAGATATGGTTGTATTGAAAGTTTCACCCTGGAAGGGTGTGGCACGCTTCGGAAAGCGTGGGAAGTTGAATCCGCGTTACATTGGCCCTTTCAGAATTCTACAAAGGATTGGGCTTCTAGCCTACAAATTGGACCTACCTGCTGAACTCCATGGTGTTCACGATACATTCCATGTATCCAATTTGAGAAAAAGTCCAACACAAGATACAGTGATCATTCCTGCTGACGAAGTTCATATCGACGACACGCTCCACTTTACTGAAGAACCTGTTGAGGTCACAGATTGGAAAGTTAATAAAACTCGCAGGAGCAGTGTCAAACTCGTCAAAGTTCGTTGGAATGCTAGGCATGGACCTGAATTCACGTGGGAACGTGAGGATCGAATGAAAGAGAAATACCCCCATTTATTTCCTAAGAACCCTGCATCTCGTAGCAGACCTTAAATTTCGGGACGAAATTTCTTTAACGGGGGGAGAATGTGACAACCCTCACCAAACCAGGTATCCGTACGAAATAATTAATGTTTAATTTCTGCTTAATTACTGTGCTTGCTTACAACTGTGATTAAACTGCTTACTGATTTCTGACACATACATGCTCATGCATCACATTTTATACTGTCACTCTACTATTCATACACAAACATCAGTGACAACCTTGATGCACAACAAGCACAGTGAGCACACTACGGGATACCCATTAAACATGCTGACATAACCAGCATCAGGCAGACACTGCCTCTAAGGCCAGTATGAGCCGGGATTAGATTCTACACTAGTAGTGAGTGTAGGGAGGTGAGGATTGTAGAACTGCGTCACTAGGTAAAGTTTATAGTGACCGGATGTGCCTAAAACGTACTTTAAGTACAAAATTCTGCGCTTTAATATAAAACTCAGCATTTTAAATTACTAATAAAGTGCAAAAACATTTCAGAACGGTCCCGTATATTTTCCTAAGTACCGGGAATAATTTATGTTACAAAATATATGCATAAAGGACTTTTTCGACATAATTAAACATTTTAACGGAACGGTATTTAATCGTATAACCGGACATTACCCGGGGCACTAAATTTTTGTCAAATACTTTATTTTATTATTTATGGCTAGTCATGATCCCCGTATGCCATAACACCCGCCTAAAATAAATCAACTAACTTATATCACATTACTTACACTTAGCCACTTTAGTCACAATATTTACATTATACCCCCCCCCCCCCCAACGAATTTACTTCCCAAGTGGGACCCCACATGTCATATTTCCATACTTCCAATCTTCTAGCTTGATTCAATGCTCTTGTATTAATTGTGTTGCTTGTCTATCTAACTAAAAAATGTGAGAAAGGATGTAAGTAAGGTCCCTTAGATTGTATATCACTTCACAAGATTATTCAACCCATTTCCACTCTCTCTTCCTCTTGATCGGCTGCCCAAAAACCGAACACCCATCACCACCTTAAACATCATCATCTTCTTCATTACATTGTCCATTCAAAGCCTAGAAATCATCCATGGAAGGTGCAACTTGAAGGGATTGCAAGGGAGCATTGTTCTTGCTTGGTTCTACATCTTTTTCTCATCATTTTTACACAAGATTCTTCCCTAGCTAGAGGCTAGTAGTAAGTTTCTTCATACTTGATCTCATCTTGTTCGAAAATTATGGCATTTAACATGTAGTATTGTTGTTTAAATCACTAGATTACAAGAATATTAGAAAAATATGAAACATAAGTTATGAACATAAAATCTACATAAAAGTTTCTTGTGTATGATTTATGAAGTGGAATCTTGTCGGGTTAAGGTTTGGATAACACATACTTGATATTTAAAAGTTGTTTTCTTGTTTAACCCGTTAATCGGACACTTATAACGCGATTTAATAACATCTAAATCACCAAACAGCATGCTGAGTCACTGTTTCAGGCCGCCTTCAATAGGCTGTAAACGGACTTTAAAAACTCGAAAAACGGAATTTCAAAAGCCCTAAATCGTGTCATTTCGAAAAACGAAGAAAATGGCGCTGGAATCGTATTTTTCTGATGTCGGTTACTATTTTAAAAATCTGTTTTCGTGACAGCAGCTAAGGCTGTTTGTTACTGCAGTAAAATGGGTCTTACGTTTTCAGTCACAACTTAAAACCTGAACCGAACCAGCCCCTGAAACTTTTATCAAAGATGATCACGGATGTATTTGTGACCCTCGAACTGGATTTTCGATAAACGGACTTACGAGGAATTTTTGACGAATTATTCCGTAAACTGTGATCAGAATGTAACAAATCTGATCACAGTTCGGTAAACGATTTTCTATAAATTTTTGGTAATGAATTAGACCCCGAAGTTTTTACACAATAATTTGTGGGTCGGTTATGACGTTCCACAAAAATTTGGGAATTTTTGGAATAAGTTAAGTAATTTATTTACACGTCCGAAAACAGTCCAGTTTTCACAAATTGAAACTGAAACGACAAGGGTAGTATTTTGCGTGTTAAAACGTAAAGGTTGATTGTTGATGATCTTGGTTTGATTTCGAAAAGAAAATGATGTGCGTATTAGCACGGATACTCCCGTTTTTAGGGGAAGTTCTGGCGAATTTTTTCTAAAAATACCAAGACTTAGAAAAATTATTTTTCTAACAAGTATGTTTAACTTTATTTCTTGGAATTTAAACCTCGCCTTGAGTTTTGACATAAACCTTTAAAGTGTTGGTTAGGAGACTTGAAAATGTATCTTGTCAATACTTAATGTCACCACATACATAATACTTGTACGAATACCCCATCCTTGGGAAGGAATCTATTTATACGTTAACCAAGAAATATAAACACGAAATAGTTGTCTAACTATTTCCCCAAGAACATTAAGACTCTAAGCTAAGGGCACGGCCGTTCGTCTAATAGATATTAGCACGTTGTAGGTTGTCGTGCTGCAGACTGAGTTGATTTGCTGTTATTCGAGGACGCATTATTGTGAGTTCATGTCCCCCTTTTCTCTTAACTGTTTTCAGTTTTCTAAACTGCGGGGGTGAAATACATGTTACTATGATTACGAGTACTTTTTACACATGGTATGGTTAGCGTAAGGAGGGTTACTACTTAGATCATGTGAGTGGGTAGGCGTGAACTGGAGGCCATTAATCCTCATTGTAGGACCGAGGGACGTAAGCGGTAGATCTATCTGGGTGTAGCGAGCCCCAACCCCAGGCCCAGCAGAACGGACCTTGGGGTGACTTTGTGCCCCAACGCAAAATCCGCTAGGTTTGAGTCTTCCTACTTGCACTTCACACATATCAATGGCCTTGCAAAACCATTGGTGATCTCTTTTTCCTTATCTGCTACATACCAGGGATTTTTATACTTACAAGTGTTTTACATACTCACTTACACATGAACTCGCTCAACATTATGTTGATTTTCCAACTTACATGTATTTCAGGGAACTAAGGATCTGGCCCGGTATGCTACGTTTTCCCGCTGTGTTAGAATTACGGGATCATCCACGTTTAGGGGTTGCGACTTTTACCTGGACGAGTCGCAAGTCTTAAACAAGTGTTTATGTTATAATTGGGGTTGTGTTTTAAGAACAAAGTTTTTATGTTATTAAGTTGTAATTTCCGTTGCATGTGTCAACATATTAAGACAATGTTGTGGTATTTTACTTTTCAAACTTAAATCAATGGATGATCTGCATGTTTTATTTTCATATAGCTTTGTTGTGATTAAGCTATGGTATTAAGAAGTCACACCAAATAAACCCACGCTTCCGCAAAGCCAGGGTGTGACATTTTAATAAGGAATAAGTATTGCACCCAAAAGTGTCAAAAGGAAAAAAGGTCATGTACACTCACGGTTTTGCTAAGCTTTTCGATTAAACGTGAGTTGACGAGTTGATGAAAATGGAGCACTGAAGTTACCTTACATTGGGGAAACGAAGGTATATGAGTATTCGGAGTTTGTGGAGAGTTTGGATTCACAATTAAGCATAAAAAGTATATGTACACAGAAATATATCTTGTCAAATACTCGTTTGGACACTAAGTTTGTATGTGTTTTCATGGGTCCTAATTTGCCCATTAGAATCACAAACGAGGAGTCTAAAACGAAGATAATATAACCTTTGTTCATTACATCTAACCATAATCCGATTAGTATCAAAAATTCTGTTAAATATATATTATATATTATATAGCATAGTCCGTCATGTATCATCATGTATTGTTATGTAAGTCAAGCATGAAGGCAGGATTAACCTCATTGTATGATTCACCAAAGCACAAGTCATCAACTTAGTTGATGACCCGGTTGGTCATGAATGAAAATAAAAATACAACTAACTAGTTTGTCAAGTAGCCAAGTAAGAATAACCCGGGCGTGTCATACCCAACATGGCAAATGTTGGAGGCGAGGCGGGGTTATATTACTTTGATTCTTGGAAGCTACTTGAGACGAACACAAACAATTAAGCAAGTGAGGTACTGGAACAAGTTTGGAGAGCCAAGGCTTCAATGGTTTACACATTACTCATACACAAGTCCTCCAATATTGAAGGTTGGAAGCTTGGATGGTTTCAATACTTAGAACATATTGGGTAGAATTTTAAAGAGGTTTTGAGCCTTATTTCTTGGTGAAAATCAACCAGACACAAACCCACAACTATAAGCTTAGTTGGGAGCAAGGTAGGTACAAGATTTCACTAAGTTTTAAGCATTATATACAAGAAACAAAAAGATAAATTAGAGCAGAATTTTATGCTACTTTGGACCTCAAATACGGTGAGGTTCCACCTTAGTTGGCCATGACAAACTTGTGGAATCCTTCCTAGAGGTTGGCCAAGTAGTTTGAAAGAAGATTAGAAGAAGAAAGGTGAAGAAAAGTGAGTGAAAACTCACTTAGAACACTTGAAAGTATTCATCATTGCTTAGAATTCTTGAGAGGATTACAGAGTTTGGGAGTAGATTAGTGTGTGGAAAGTGTTTAGGAGGTGGTGAAGACTTGTATATATAAGTGGGGGGGGGGGGGGGGGTTGGGAGTTAATGAAGGTGGAAGGTGATTGGAGGAGAAAGAAGGTGGAGAATGGTGAAATATGATTGGCTTAAAACAAAGGGTGGAAGGTGATTGGAGGAGAAAGGAGGTGGAAGAGCTTTTGGTTTTGCTTACTTTTAGTCCCTGCACTTTGTTACTAGGTTATTTTATGTCGTTTTTCTTGTATTTTAACTTGTTTTTAGATATCCAAAGTGTATTTTAAGTACCGGTTTTGCGTATAAACATGTATTTAAAGATTGACTGCGTATATAACACAAATATGAAAGGTAAGACGTATATGTATAAAATGAATTTCCATTATGATCAAAGTGTCGCAACCCCCGATCCCTTATCTGTCCCGGGAATGGGCGGACGCGAGCTCAGTGGTGGTGGTATCGGGGTTTCGTTTAATTTGGCAGCGGAATTTACATCAGGACCGTAGTTAGGAAATGTTTATCAGAGTAAAACCACCATATTTGATATTAACACTCACATGTGCAAACCCCAATTTTCTTATTACAATACATTTATAGGGACAAACCCTATTTTATTTAATTTAAAACATCGTTTATTAGGTAACTTTTATAGCCACATTTTTCCCAAGCCTTCAGTGCTCTCCAGCTGGCTTTTTACTAATTGGCTGTCACATTTTGTTACCTGAAACGCGTTTTAAAAACATTTGTCAGTCGGAAATACTGGTGAGTGAATCCCAGTTTAATCAAGAAACATTTTATCAATTAAAACAGTATTGAGAGCGATCACATTGTTTATTTCTACACAATTACTCCATTTAGTACTGTCAATCCACTGACTTGTGGGTCATATTACACATTGGCTAACTCATTGTCCAATGGTAACGTACTGTCATTGATAAGTGGTAAAATACACATATTTGTCCCGTGTAAATTGTATAATATTTGTATATTTTTTATTTATTATTTTTAGTATTAGTAGTATATTATATTATTTTGTGTTTTGCCAGGTCCTGGTGCAAATGGAGCAAAAAAAGAGTAATATGGAAATAACCAGCCAGTTGGACAGAGTAGGGTATCAGGGACCGAATAAAAATTAAAGCCATTTCCCGTGATTGAACCGGGCCCGCTATCTCTATAATATTTATATGTTGGCCAAGTACATATTCACATTTTGGTGGCTAGAAGTGATGTACACAAGGTGATTGGATGGAAATAATTGACAATAATATTCTTACGTGAATTAGTGGGCCATGAAAAGGACTTTTGTCCAGCAAGTTTACGTGGAAGGTGTACTGGGCCGTGAAAGGCTCCTAGGCCATCAGTTTGCACAGATTTGATGTTTGTGCCTTTTAGAATGGACCATTGTTATTAAATTTAAAAACCTATTCCATCCAATATATAATTTGGCCAGGGGACGACAGAAGACATATACAACATCAGAGGAGCAACATCAGATACGAAAAGAGATTAGACGGCTGGAATAGGCGACGCACGATCAGTATTGGGACGAATTTAGAGCTTTATTTTGCAAGGGTTCAAGTTCAAGAATTATTGTGGTTGAAGCAAGAGGCTTAGGGATCAAGAATTAAACGGGTTTTATCTATTTAATTCTCTTGTTTTCTTAGTTTCTTTATTTTACTTCAATGAATTCTGTTATTGAACTTGGTTTATTATCTTCGTTCATGACTTTGCTCGGCTAAACTGTTATGCCACCTAGACTTAGTTGAATGGATTGATTAATGTTTTTACCGTTTTTATTAATTGCATGATTATTATGGATTGATTGTGATTTGTAAGAAGTTTGGTTTAATGATTTGATGTATATGCATGCTTTGAGTTGGTTTATTGTTATTATTTGCTTCGTATGATTCTTAGTGACGGTCTTTATCATAATATAGAATCATATTAGGGTCTAGGATTTCGGTGAGTGCCTATATCACGTTAGAAAACCTTAACTCTTTAGGGAGAATCGGCCGATAACCCCTAGAAGTAATTGATAATAATTTGCTAAGTCTTAGTGTTCTACTAGTCCTAATACCTGGAAAGTGAGGGGCTATTGGTAGGTCTTACCCAGCGAATTGCTTTAGATAGTCCTTGGAAAAGGTCGTGTCTTAGTTGACCTGTCGGTTTTATTAGTCTATCAAGTCAAGTTAATTAATTCAGACTACCCTAGATCTATGATTGGAAAAGAGTAGGTCAACATTAGGGTACTTACACAATAATTAGACAACTGGAAAGGCGTCTAATAACCGGTAGGATTAACAGCCTAGGTAGTTCCACAGGTTTCTCCTTAAGAAGGGTCGAGGGGCTTAGTTGGTTCTTAATAGGTTTAGTACTTTAAGATCCCGGTTCCATAATTCATGCATTTAACTTAATCGGCAATCCCTTAAAAACAATCCAGGATTCTTGTCTAGGTGGTCTCGTTCTCCATATAAGAAAATCCTTTCAGTCTTCTTTCGTATTAGTCTAGTTTTAGTTTATTAATTAGTTTAAATAGATTTCCTTAGTTTTTCCGTAACCCCCCCCCCCCCCCAATCAACAGTTAGAGTCCGTGTCAGTCTAGGTCTAGATAGAGTCTAATTAGCGTAATCAAAGAGTCTCGTGGGTTCGATACTCGGACTTACTTAGGCTATACTGCATTGACCGGTACACTTGCCGGTGGTGTGGTCTAGGTTTTTATAAATTTAAAACTTAGAGTGTCTAATTTAGGGTTAAAATTAGTTAGTTTAATTAGACCACTTTTAGCACATCAGTCATCCCCGACTTACTCCTCACAGTGTAGTAAATTTTGTATACAAAACCCCAACATACCGGCAGTAATTGAAGAACTACAAAGACTCAATCACCGCTTAATCACATTGTAAAACAATTAAGGTTTTGTAAAACATTCCAAAAAGGTTAACAAAAAAGAGGATAAACTCACATTGCTATCTTAGACTTCGCGTAAGGGATTCCTGGATATAATCTATAATTTATACAAATGTACATAGGTTAGTACCATAACCCTTTGAAAATATTAATGATACCCTCCCCGAGACGGTATTCCAACAACTACGTCGGGCAGAACCACGACAGTTGTTACGGAATCCTAAATCAATCGGGCAGCTTTTCTATTATGAAACTGGGGTTATAATACTTACAACGGAGCAGAACCTCGCTAATTAGGGGTATAATACCCGAGTATAATAAGCCTACTACTTCAGAAATTGAGATTGAGAATGAATTGTGAGCGACGGAAAACGAAAACTGATGCGTTCTATTTATAGTGCTGATACTCGACTCTCAGGCGGCCCGCGTAAGGTAAGGCAAAGCCTTACGCAGCCCGCGTCAACACTCGGTCAACGTATAGCTTATCCGGGTCATCTACTAGGCTCGACACGATGTCGACACGTGTCAGCTCAGGGCTGCGCCACCATTTGGAACACTCGCGGCCCGCGTTAACTTAAACGGGGTCTTACGTGGCCCGTATCAACTTAATGAAATCAACGAAATCAGATCTATACCTTCATACTGCCCGCGTAAAGGTTTGGGGTGGGTTCACGCGGCCCGCCTCAGCCCTAGATTTAAACTTTTATATTTTATTTTAAATATTATAACGTATTTCGGGCTTGGTTTTCACATAAGGGGTGTATATAAAGACATATTGGGACATTCTAAAATATATTAGAGTATCGTAAATATTATGAGGGTGTCGGTTTTACTGAGGGTTGTTACATCCTCCCCACCTTGTTTTAGAGCTCGTCCTCGAGATCTACTGGAACAAGTACAGATACTTCCTTTTCATTTCAGTTTCAAGCTCCCATGTGTACTCAGGTCCTCTTTTGGAGTCCCACTTCACTTTGACCAGAATTAATCTCTTATGCTTGAGATTCTTGACTTTCCTGTCTTCAATCTGTAGAGGCCTTTCTACAAATTTGAGTTGTTCATTTACCTCTATATCCTTAAGAGGTACTATCAGTGATTCATCAGCTAAACACTTTTTGAGATTAGATACATGAAACACATCATGTATTCCTGCCATCTCCTCTGACAGTTGTAGCTGATAGGCTACATGTCCTATTCTTCTAATAATCTTAAAAGGTCCAACATACTTGGGACTTAGCTTTCCCCGTTTGATGAATCTTACTATTCCTTTCCAAGGAGAGACTTTTAATAATACTTTATCTCCTACTTGAAACTCCAAGGGTTTGCGTCGGTTATTAGCATAACTCTTCTGTCTATCACGTGCTGCTTTCAATCGTTCCTTGACTTGAATAATCTTGTCGGTTGTTTCTTGTACAATCTCAGGTCCAGATAGTTGCTTTTCCCCAATTTCTGCCCAACAGACTGGGGTTCGGCACTTTCGTCCATAAAGTGCTTCGAATGGTGCAGCATTGATACTTGTGTGATAGCTATTATTATAAGAAAATTCTATTAAAGGTAAGTGATCGTCTCAATTACCTCCGAAATCTATTACACAAGCTCTAAGCATGTCTTCCATTGTCTGAATTGTCCTTTCACTTTGTCCATCCGTTTGTGGATGATAAGCCGTACTTAGCTTTAACTTGGTTCCCATTGCCTTTTGGAAACTTGACAAAAAATGAGAGGTAAATCGACTATCTTTATTAGAAACAATTGATAAAGGAATTCCATGCAAAGAAACAATTTCATTTACATATAGTTTAGCTAATTGTTCCATACTGAAAGTTTCTTTCATTGGTAGGAAATGAGCTAACTTGGTTAGTCTATCTACAATCACCCAGATTGTATCATTACCTTTCCTTGTTTTGGGTAATTTAGTAACAAAATCCATTGTTATCAATTCCCATTTCCACATCGGCATTTCTAATTGTTGTAACAAACCTGATGGTTTCTGGTGTTCAGCTTTAACTTGTGAACAAGTTAAACATTTAGAAACATAGGCTGCTATGTCCTTTTTCATTCCTATCCACCAGAAATTTTTCATTAAATCCTGGTACATTTTATCACTTCCTGGATGCATCGTATACTTAGACTTATGGGCTTCTTCTAATATACGATGACGTAGGTTTCCTAATTTGTAACACCCTTGTCATTATTTAATGGTTTTTGTAAAGTATACGACAAACAACATGTAATTATGACTACATATACTTTATAAAAATACGGGTTTGTTTAAACTTTACAATTTTAAAATAATACAACATAACATAATTGAGTTCGTCGTTTAAAAGTTACGACGAAACGACATGCGGAAGCTTTTATCTTATTCGTGTTCGGTTCTTCATTGAGCTTGATCGTCTTCCGGCATCCAAAATGTACCTACATTTCATAAACATGAAATGCTTTAGTCATACGGGGTTTAAAACGTATCTAAACGAGTCTGGGAAGCAAAACTGAATAATATATATATATATATTTTACAGGGTCTACCGTTTCTTCCTACGTGATTGTAATTTGATCCTCCATCATATGGAGTTAAAATCCAACATCTAAATTTCACAAAATTTTAACTTTCAAGCTCTCGGCTTGATATTCATTTATGACACTTTTTGACCCGTTCGTGATTTATCAAATAAACTTGTTTATTACCCTTTTCAAAATATCATGCATATCACGTTATATCAATTTACTAATGTGCAAGGTTCAAATTACGGGTTTCTTATGAATTCTTAACACGTTTTACCTATCTACTCCTTTTGACCCGTGAAGGGAAGTTAAACACTTTTAACTATAAATCTATATATAAGCGTACCTGGCTCGAGTCAACGTATAGACCCGTTTATGCCTTGCTATTATTAATTCAATATTCTATGATGACACAATTATCCAAATTTCTATTCATTCCTGTAAACATATAACTTAACAACCAACATTAGTCGATATGGTCATATGATGTTATCACCATCATTTGACCCATTTGGTCTATACGACCAAACAATTATATTTATTACAAATCATGGTTTTAAACGTTTTTATTCGTTCCGACCCATTTCGTTTCGTGTCGGAACCCATAATTCGAACATGATCTATTGTTGTATTTATCACCTATATAATAAATACGTATGCTAAAAAAAAATAGGTGTAAGCTTTACTTACAGTTTGCGTCCGTTCGAGCTTTCCTTGCGCACTTGACCCGTTTGACCCATTCCTTTCCTGCTCCCACTTAGCTTGACGAGATCAAACTTAACACAATATCCACAAGATTTGTTAGATTAGTCATTATATAAAATGACCACAACATCTCATGGATTCACACATACTCATTTATCAAGACATTAGTTTTAGGTCGGTTTGACTTTCGTAAGTCAAACTGTCCTTGTGTATGTGACTGAGCACTAACTTAGAACATGTTTGGCATACACGTACATATTACTTGCATAAATCATTTGTATGTATTTTAGATGCCTTTAATACACCCAATTTCATAAGATTTGTTTGAAGCAAATACATGGTACACACCACACCATTCAAGTATGGAATAAAAGCTACTACGACATACCTCTTACCAAGTCTTACAATCAAATTATATTTCCACGTTAGACACATTGCCTCAAGTTAATTTATTAGAATGCCATCATTATCACATTTCTCACAATTCATCCTTTTCTTGTATACAATTGTCTTAGATTAAGTTTATCAATAAAATGTGTAGCAACTTTACAATGTAGCTGTAGAATCGACTCTTTTAACCACTTTACGGTTTTATTCAGCCCTTGGTGATCAAAGATGAAATGTAGAATGCTAAAATATCTTTCCAACCCAAAAAGAATCAGCTCAATCCGAGCTTCCTAGAATTAATTATGATTTTCGCAAAATCAGCTCAGAAGTCAAAATGCTTCCAATCAGCTTGCTGTCAAAACATTTCAGCCGACTTCGGACATTGTTTTGACCCGTTTAACATCAGAATTTAACAAACATGTTAAAACGTAAAACGTAGTATGTTTTAATAGCTTTCTGAGCATATAAGGCTCAACCTCACAGGCCGTTCCAGTGATTTTATATGATTTTTTAAAAACTGCAGCCCAATAATTTTTTTTTATTCCAATCAGCTTGCTGTCAAAACAGTTCAGCCGACTTCGGACACTGCTTTGACCCGTTTAACATCAGAATTTAACAAACGTGTTCAAACATAAAACGTAGTATGTTTTAATAGCTTTCTGAGCATATAAGGCTCAACCTCACAGACCGTTCCAGTGATTTTATATGATTTTTTTAAAAACTGCAGCCCAATAATTTTTTTTATTCCAATCAGCTTTGTTATATTTTCTTGTTCAAGCATTTTATCAAGCACCTTGTGTGCAACACGAAACATCAAATTTCTCCAGCCCATTTAAGTGTTCTAAACCCTTAAATTCTAGCAAAATTAACAAGTACTAACATCAAACTTCAAATCTAACTTCAGGGAGTTCTATTAACACAATTTAACCATTATGATTCTAGTGTTCATCATGTTTCTACAAAACCCATTTAGCACATAATCGGGTGATCATGAATTCACAACTAGGAACATCAATTCAACAAGTAAATGACTAGGGTTTACTCCTAGACATAAAATCATTCCTAATTTCATCATATAACGAACATGCAACCATCAATTTCAGATTTCTAAGTTTACCTAGAAATCCAACTAGAGATTTTTCATAAAATTTACATACCTTATGACTCCCCTTTCAATGGAGATCACGAATTTGTGTTTGAGACTTGATTTAGAACGAATTTGAGCTCTCAATTTGGTGGATTTTGGGAAGAACTAGGGTTTGTGGGATCCCTTGTGTCGCCCCTGTGTTTGAACGACCAGACACACACTCTTGTGTGTGTTTGGTGTGTTTTAATTTATTTTTAATAAATCAAGTTTCAAGTTTAACAAGTTTGGCCCCTCCATTTTCCTTAGTTCATAATTTAAGTGTTTTAACCCACTCATAAGTCACTATCTAACTAGGTTACAATTATTCCTAGTCAACTTAGTAGGTTCAGTAAGTTAAAAACCCGTTTTATTTTAAATCCCGTTAACTCGGGCTCCTTATGAACTTTTGTCTTCTCAAGTCGTTTGCTCTCTCTTTTTTATTTATTTATTATTAGGCTTATTTATTTGAATTCCTAATAATTTCCGGGTTAATCTTTTCTGCTAACGGTATTCTACCCGCTCTTTAGTATTAACGGGGTTTAATTACCAAACCCATTTTCGGGGTGTTACATAATTTAGGTATCCACATTCTCTTTTTATGGAATCTCCAAATTCCATCTATTCATTGTTCCAATTCTTTTAGCATACCTTTTAATTTTTCAGAATCATCCTTGATTACTGATCCTTGTGCTTCTCTTATCTGATCATTTAAATCTACTTGTAGATTTAATTTAAGAGAACGTACCCTTGTTGGCTTTTCATGATACTTTCGGCTTAAAGCATCTGCCACTATATTTGCTTTTCCTTCATGATACTGGATATCACAATCATAGTCACTAAGCAATTCCATCAAGCGTCTTTGCCTCATATTCAACTCTTTTTGCTTGAAAACATACCTTAAACTCTTATGATCAGTAAATATGGTAAATTTACTACCATAAAGGTAATGTCTCCAAATTTTAAGAGCAAAAATTATAGCTCCTAATTCTAAATCATGGGTTGAATAATTCTCTTCATGATTAACTAGATGTCCAAGGAATTGTATCTGTTCTAACCAAAATTCGCACTTAGAGAATTTAGGTAAAGCTTTTCCTTTCTTAATAAACTTAAAAGTGTTGCAAATGCTTTGCATGATCCTCTTTATTCTTAGAATAAATTAGAATATCATCTATGAAAACAATTATGAATTTATCAAAATATGGCTTACATATTCGGTTCATCATATCCATAAATGCAGCTGGGGCATTGGTTAAACCAAATGGCATGACAGTAAATTCATAATGACCATACCTTGTTCTAAATGCGGTCTTAGGAATGTCCTCTTCCTGTACCTTTAATTGATGATATCCAGACCTTAAATCGATTTTAGAGAAAAATCGAGCTCCTTGTAGTTGATCAAACAGATCATCAATTCTTGGTAATGGATACCGATTCTTAATCGTGACCTTGTTTAATTAACGGTAATCAATGCACATACGCATTGATCCATCCTTCTTTTTAACGAACAATATCGGCGCTCCCCATGGCGACGAACTCGGTTGTATAAATCCTTTCTCCAACAATTCGTCTAATTGTTTCTTTAATTCTTGCATTTCTGCGGGTGCCAAACGGTAAGGTGCTTTGGCAATCGGTGCTGTTCCTGGTATTAAATGGATTCTGAATTCAACTTCTCTATCCGGAGGTTGCCCTGGCAATTCTTCTGGAAATACATCTGAAAACTGAGATACTACTGGAATATCTTTTAAATCCTTTCCTTTAGTGTTAGTGGTTATAGAAATCAAATACACTATAGAACCTTTTCTTATATAACTTGCAGTTTTCATCACAGAGATGAATTTAGTGGACCTAGAAGGTTTATCTCCTTTAATTGTGATCATTTTACCTTTTGGTGAATTTACTTAAATTAACTTTTGATCACATAAAATACTGGCTTTATTGGCTATTAACCAATCCATTCCTAAAACAACATCGAATCTTGCCAGATTCATGGGATAAAGATTTGCAATAAATTTCTGATTTAAAATTTCTATGCTTGCTCCCTGCAAGATTTCAGAAATCCTAACGGTTTCTCCATTAGCTGTCTCTACTAAGCATTCTAGTGGTAGTTTAGTTAATGACTGATTTAGAATTTTGCAAAATGACGTATTAATAAAACTTTGGTTTGCACTAGAGTCAAATAATACTTTAGCAAAAACATCATTAACTAAAAACGTACCAGCGATGACATCTGGAATCATCTTGGCTTCATCTGCAGTCAAAACAAATGCTCTAGCATTTTTAGTATTCTTGTTGTCTGGAGCTGGTGCTAATTTTGGACAGTTTTGCCTGATATGACCTTTTTCTCCACAGTTATAACATAACCCATTACTGGATTTCTTCCTGCAATTTTCTTCCTTGTGTCCTGGCATCTTGCAATAATTGCAGAGAGTGGAGCATTTTCTCGAATGCTTTTTCTTGCAGACCTTGCAGTAAGGTGCAGAGGTAGAACCCATATTCCTACGATTGTAATTTCCAGAACGGAATTCTTGTGTAAGCCTTTGGGTTAGGTTTCTCCTTTGATCTTCTTCTCTGGTACAGACTAATTCATCTGTCAAGGTATTTGCTAGTTCTACAGCTTCTTCTATAGTTTGAGGTCTAGCTGCCTTGACTATGTGTCTTATTTCCCCAATTAATCCCCAAATATAACGGGAGATTAACACAGGTTCTGGTGAAGCAAGAGTTGGCACTATTCTGGCATATTCGAAGAATATTTTAGTGTATCCCTTACTATCCACACCAGTCATCCTAAGATTTAAGAATTTGTTTGCTATCTGTTCCTTCTCATTGGGTGGGCAGAATTTCCTTTCTACCTTGTCCTTAAATTCTTCCCATTCCATATTGTAGGTTCTATCACTTCCTCTTGTCTGGAGGATAGTGTTCCACCATTCTAGTGTTGCATTCTTAAACAAATTAGAAGCAAACAATATCTTATCTTCTTCAGCACACTTGCTTATCCTTAAGACTGCCTCAGTCTTCTCTATCCAGCGTAAGGTTGCAATGGCCCCTTCGTTGCCCGAGAATTCCATTGGTTTACAAGACCAGAATTCTTTATATGAACAACCGTAAGACACGGTTCTTCTTCTTTTGGGAATAGGCAATTGAAGTATTGGTCCATTATTCACGCTGTGTTCTGGTTCACTTGGTCGCTTACTGCTATGCTTACTTTTATTATCAGCATCCTTAACAGTTTGAAGTATAAATGGCATTGCATCTATAATTCCCTGTGCTACTATGTGTTGGATAGCACTATTATCCACTTGATTTTCATTGTTATTGATGCTCGGATTTTCATTAACCACGTTAATGTTACTCTGGTTATCGTTATTCAGATTTCCTTGATTTCCTTCGTCGGCCATCTGAATTTTAAACATTTATCCCATATTAATATCACAAATAATATCTTAATATAGTTAATCACATGACATGCGATCTAACCAAAAACGTCGATCATTGCGACTATACTCTTTTCATATACTATGCGTCTATTACACACTAGTACTGAAATAAAAATTACAATACTAACAGAAATAGAATCACACTAATAGTAATATGCATCCGTACACACATATTTTATTTTTATTTTATTATATTATATTATTATATTATTTATTATTATTACTATCGTTTTCTCCATTCTCACATTCACGGATATGGATTTATCCAAAAATCCATATTGCGCTCATCGTATTTCCATACGAGACGCTCTCCCACCTGACGCATTCTCTCACTGCTTTCTAAAATTTCCTCCCCAAAAGTCCTAAGTTCTTGGACGTTTTCTGCACTCATTGGGGGTGCAGGTTCTAGGACTGGGTTTGGAATCTGGGGTGCGGGTTCCTGATATGGGGGTGAGAGTGCCTGAAATCGGTAAGGATCTTCTAAGATCTCCCTAATATAATCATCATGGTAATAGGGATCTAAAGGGTCCATACCTGGGTAGGCTCCTATGTTCTGTATGGGTGTGTCTTCATGGATAGGGTAACGTTGCACAAAGTCCCTATTATCGTCCCACCAGGGGTTGTAATTTGGGTCTAGAGGGTTTGGTGCAGGTACCCTAAGGATTTCTTCTGGATTGAAGTCATGCATCTCCACTTGGTTTTCAGGATTTTCTATCTCCATAGGTTGATCTGGGATTGGTAATTGTGGTTGGGTTGCTACTAATTGTTTCAGACTTGGGTCAGCAGCAGTTGTAGCTAGGATATGGAAATTGGCTAGGCTTCTATTAAGCATATCCTGTGTATGGGCATCTGTTTTTCGCTTAGCAGCTGCTAAAACTCTTTGCTGTTGCAACTTTCGCATTCTCTTCCTACGAGCAAATGCTTCCTTACTGAACCATCCTCGTTTCTTATGAGTGAATGGCTCTTCTGACTGAGCTTTAAAAGCAAACATTCCTTCTTCCTGATCAGCAGAATACCCAGAAAGGGCAGGCTGTGAAGAGGTACCTTCACTCTTAGGTGAATCAGATAACTGACGACTCATATCTGAGGGTCCTTGATCACTCATACTGTAAACTAACAATTAGTCAAATAACACATAACAAATAATTACAGTTATGCACATATTTCTAAAATTTATTTCCTAACACAAAATTTAGAATTTAAGTGTCAGCAGAACACTTCTTTGGCTCAGACCAGTGGCTAGGCTCTGATACCACCTTCTGTCGCAACCCCCGATCCCTTATCTGTCCCGGGAACGGGCGGACGCGAGCTCAGTGGTGGTGGTATCGGGGTTTCGTTTAATTTGGCAGCGGAATTTACATCAAGACCGTAGTTAGGAAATGTTTATCAGAGTAAAACCACCATATTTGATATTAACACTCACATGTGCAAAACCCAATTTTCTTATTACAATACATTTATAGGGACAAACCCTATTTTATTTAATTTAAAACATCGTTTATTAGGTAACTTTTATAGCCACATTTTTCCCAAGCCTTCAGTGCTCTCCAGCTGGCTTTTTACTAATTGGCTGTCACATTTTGTTACCTGAAACGCATTTTAAAAACATTTGTCAGTCGGAAATACTGGTGAGTGAATCCCAGTTTAATCAAGAAACATTTTATCAATTAAAACAGTATTGAGAGCGATCACATTGTTTATTTCTACACAATTACTCCATTTAGTACTGTCAATCCACTGACTTGTGGGTCATATTACACATTGGCTAACTCATTGTCCAATGGCAACGTACTGTCATCCCCGACTTACTACTCACAGTGTAGTAAATTTTGTATACAAAACCCCAACATACCGGCAGTAATTGAAGAACTACAAAGACTCAATCACCGGTTAATCACATTGTAAAACAATTAAGGTTTTGTAAAACATTCCAAAAAGGTTAACAAAAAAGAGGATAAACTCACATTGCTATCTTAGACTTCGTGTAAGGGTTTCCTGGATATAATCTATAATTTATACAAATGTGTACATAGGTTAGTACCATAACCCTTTGAAAATATTAATGATACCCTCCTAGAGACGGTATTCCAACAACTACGTCGGGCAGAACCACTCTTCCCCGGCAACGGCGCCAAAATTTGATCGGATTGTCGCGCTCCGGTCAAAGATAATATTTATATGCCCAAATTACCCTTAACAAATAGCTAGTGGTAGCAAGGGGTCGATCCACGAAGAGTATGTGGTTTGCGAATGGATTTACTAGAACTACAATGGTTGTCACAATTTATGAAGCTTGCTAATAAAAGTCTTGTATTTGTGTTTTTGATGAAAGATTTGAATTTAACTAAAGAACTTGGTTTACTTGGATAACAACTTCTAGTTAACAATTGTAATGAATTTTTGGTTACTAAACAATAATAAGTAAAGGAATCACACCCGGTTTCGATAGTTGCTAACTTATGGTTTCTACAAGTTTAAGGCTTCAACTCAAATGCATACGATTAGCGGATTTAGTGTACCGTGACTTAGGTGCTAATAACTATCAACGCTCAATGAACGGACAAGAATACACTTTGTAATCAACACAAGTAAATCCTAACCAAGACAACGCATATTACACATAACCATTTCATAAAGTCATAACTTTCATATTCGCTCGACAGTTTATGAATTCGAAACAAATGTAAGCTATTGCCAAAGGTTTCTAAAATCATACACAAATTGTCACAAATTGAAACAAGAACAATTCAAAACCATAAATTAAACAACTACCTACACCGGGGTGAAACCGAGATGATTAGCCACTCATGATTGCCGGAGCTTCTTCACCGGATAAATGAAACTTGACGGAAGTCATGTTGGAGAAGTATGTGGTTGTGAGTTACCGGAGATGGACTTGGATATGGAGGTGGTTGTAACCGGACTTTATTTTTCCTTTCCAAAACACTGGATCTTTCCAAAACACTGGACAATCTTCATGTATGTGAACTTTTCCACAACAAGGGCATGACTTTTCTTGCTCCGGTGGTGGAGGTGGTCTAGTGTATGGATAAGGTGAGGATGGACCATTGAAATCTTCATAATCCGCCCTCCTATAATCAAACAATCCGCTGAGGTAATCTTCCCGTTCCTTGTTGGCTTGAACTTTTTCGTAGAAAACATAGCAATCTTCTAAATAATGCTCTCCGCTTCCGCAACACTCACACGGATCATCTTCTACCCAATTCATATTTAAAGATGGTACCTGCAAAACATGTTCCTGCACAAACAAGCTCGACCACCCAAAGTAAAATCACAAAAATACAAAGAAAAAGAAAATAAACAACTTAAAAAAAATATTTACTAAATTCTAACAATTTTCCAAACACAAAGCGCACTAACTCCCCGGCAACGGCGCCAAAATTTGATCGGATTGTCGCGCTCCGGTCAAAGATAATATTTATATGCCCAAATTACCCTTAACAAATAGCTAGTGGTAGCAAGGGGTCGATCCACGAAGAGTATGTGGTTTGCGAATGGATTTACTAGAACTACAATGGTTGTCACAATTTATGAAGCTTGCTAATAAAAGTCTTGTATTTGTGTTTTTGATGAAAGATTTGAATTTAACTAAAGAACTTGGTTTA
Source organism: Helianthus tuberosus (assembly GCA_030545235.1). Taxonomy (NCBI): domain Eukaryota; kingdom Viridiplantae; phylum Streptophyta; class Magnoliopsida; order Asterales; family Asteraceae; genus Helianthus; species Helianthus tuberosus. Next base: position 154,586,381 of record CM060351.1, read on the forward strand.
CTTGGATAACAACTTCTAGTTAACAATTGTAATGAATTTTTGGTTACTAAACAATAATAAGTAAAGGAATCACACCCGGTTTCGATAGTTGCTAACTTATGGTTTCTACAAGTTTAAGGCTTCAACTCAAATGCATACGATTAGCGGATTTAGTGTACCGTGACTTAGGTGCTAATAACTATCAACGCTCAATGAACGGACAAGAATACACTTTGTAATCAACACAAGTAAATCCTAACCAAGACAACGCATATTACACATAACCATTTCATAAAGTCATAACTTTCATATTCGCTCGACAGTTTATGAATTCGAAACAAATGTAAGCTATTGCCAAAGGTTTCTAAAATCATACACAAATTGTCACAAATTGAAACAAGAACAATTCAAAACCATAAATTAAACAACTACCTACACCGGGGTGAAACCGAGATGATTAGCCACTCATGATTGCCGGAGCTTCTTCACCGGATAAATGAAACTTGACGGAAGTCATGTTGGAGAAGTATGTGGTTGTGAGTTACCGGAGATGGACTTGGATATGGAGGTGGTTGTAACCGGACTTTATTTTTCCTTTCCAAAACACTGGATCTTTCCAAAACACTGGACAATCTTCATGTATGTGAACTTTTCCACAACAAGGGCATGACTTTTCTTGCTCCGGTGGTGGAGGTGGTCTAGTGTATGGATAAGGTGAGGATGGACCATTGAAATCTTCATAATCCGCCCTCCTATAATCAAACAATCCGCTGAGGTAATCTTCCCGTTCCTTGTTGGCTTGAACTTTTTCGTAGAAAACATAGCAATCTTCTAAATAATGCTCTCCGCTTCCGCAACACTCACACGGATCATCTTCTACCCAATTCATATTTAAAGATGGTACCTGCAAAACATGTTCCTGCACAAACAAGCTCGACCACCCAAAGTAAAATCACAAAAATACAAAGAAAAAGAAAATAAACAACTTAAAAAAAATATTTACTAAATTCTAACAATTTTCCAAACACAAAGCGCACTAACTCCCCGGCAACGGCGCCAAAATTTGATCGGATTGTCGCGCTCCGGTCAAAGATAATATTTATATGCCCAAATTACCCTTAACAAATAGCTAGTGGTAGCAAGGGGTCGATCCACGAAGAGTATGTGGTTTGCGAATGGATTTACTAGAACTACAATGGTTGTCACAATTTATGAAGCTTGCTAATAAAAGTCTTGTATTTGTGTTTTTGATGAAAGATTTGAATTTAACTAAAGAACTTGGTTTACTTGGATAACAACTTCTAGTTAACAATTGTAATGAATTTTTGGTTACTAAACAATAATAAGTAAAGGAATCACACCCGGTTTCGATAGTTGCTAACTTATGGTTTCTACAAGTTTAAGGCTTCAACTCAAATGCATACGATTAGCGGATTTAGTGTACCGTGACTTAGGTGCTAATAACTATCAACGCTCAATGAACGGACAAGAATACACTTTGTAATCAACACAAGTAAATCCTAACCAAGACAACGCATATTACACATAACCATTTCATAAAGTCATAACTTTCATATTCGCTCGACAGTTTATGAATTCGAAACAAATGTAAGCTATTGCCAAAGGTTTCTAAAATCATACACAAATTGTCACAAATTGAAACAAGAACAATTCAAAACCATAAATTAAACAACTACCTACACCGGGGTGAAACCGAGATGATTAGCCACTCATGATTGCCGGAGCTTCTTCACCGGATAAATGAAACTTGACGGAAGTCATGTTGGAGAAGTATGTGGTTGTGAGTTACCGGAGATGGACTTGGATATGGAGGTGGTTGATGATTAGAGTTGTGAGTGATAATGGTGTAATGGATGAAGGTTGGTGAACTAGAGTTTTGCATGAAGAAGGATTATGAAGTTGTGTCAAGTTAGTGGTAATAACTTGGTGTTAAAATGCAGGAGAAGGTGTGGAGGTGTCTCCTTCTTTGATGATGAACTCCTTTTATAGCCATGGAAGACTTGGAGACTTTGATGATCTTGATGTTCACACTTCCATATGAACATGTAAGCTAGAGGATTTTTGAGTTGATGATTTTCTCCAATTGCTGCTCATCTTTAGTGTTCTTGATCCTCCTTTGACTAAAAACCCGTAGTTATTACATAAAGACAAGTCTTCAATCACAAAAAGGCATTTAAGAAAAAGTTTCCCCGGATTGCATTTGCAGCCACCGTCGCCGACGGTGGATATGACCGTCGCCGACGACCTCTAGATTTTGCGGTTTTGTCCGAAACTGTTTTCTTCATAACTTCTTCGTTATAGCTCCGTTTTACGCACCGTTTTCGCCCACGTGCTCGTAATTCCGGCCTCTATCATAATATCTTCCAATGTCTTCATGTTAACTCCATTAACATTCCCTAAAGCACATCCAATCTTCGTGGTTAATCCGGTCTTTGTCATTTTTTCATCCCCGGTTGATGATGTTTGATCCCGGTGACCCGTAAAGCTCCCAATTAGCTCCTTAATCTTCACAAGACCTACAAAACATAATTCCTTTTACAAGTAGGCTATTCGACCGGATTGTCGCGCTCCGGTCAAAGATAAACATAAATATTTATAATTTGGGCATATAAATATTATCTTTGACCGGACCGTCGCCGACGGTAAGTATTGGCGTCGCCGACGACGTCTCAAAAGTGTCCGTCGTCCACATTTCCTCCGTCGCCAGTAGGTTAGACCGTCGCCACCAGGGACCATTCTACGCACCGTCGCCGACGGGGCATCATGCCGTCGGCGACGGCCCTCCAAAACTCAGCCGACGCAGAATGGTTGTTTGTGCTAAGATTCGAACCCAACTTCAAAGTTTACCATATACACTTCACCAAACTCGTTTTTTAACCATGTTTATAACCGAAAATACCCATCACCCACTTAAAAATTTCATCAAATCAGATCCTACAAGCCCCTTGCATCTTCATCTTCTTCAACTAGCACTCAAGAACACCCAAACTTCAACCTTCCATAAAGTCTTCGATTCTCACCCGAATCCAGTACTTTTTGAGCCTAAAGTGAGTAGTTTTTCAAGAGGAACAAAACCCCCATAACGGTTTCCACCAATTCTTGCTCGGCTGTAAGATTTCTGGGCGTAAATTGTTAGGGTTTTGAAGAGTGTTCATCCAAGTCTCTTGCGGTGAAGGTATGGTATGTTTATTCTGTCTGTTTTGTTTATTTTGTGTGTTTTAATTTTAGTTCGTCTTTTATTTGCTTGTTCCACAAAAATAAAGGTAAAATAACGCATTGCTTGGTAACATTTTTTATAAAAATGGTAGAACTAGGTAGCTAACAAATTTTGATGGTTGTGAGAAGCATGCTTCTACACAAGGGTTAGAATTTGTAGGTACATGATGTTCGCGAGACAACCATTTTTTTGAAGAGAAGAAGGAAATATGGACATCAAGCAACAAAATCAGGTGCATGCGTTTCCATTTTACCTTGATTATTAATAATAAGTGGATTCTTTGTTAAATGTTTGAAAGCCGGGGTGAACTTTGGGGGGGTTAGCCGTGTCACATCCCTTATTCGTTTTAAAACTCTAGTTCTTACACATTGAGGACAATATGTAACTCAAGTGTGGGGATGGGGGAGTAGTAAAAGTTTTAGATTTTGACCCGCTCATTTAAATACTACACATTGAGGACAATGTTTACCTCAAGTGTGGGGATGGGGGAAAATTTCAAAAATTTTTCAAATGTTTCTTGTTTCAAAAGCAATAAGTCAACAAGGGATGGCACAACCCATTTGGTCTTTTGTCATGGTTAAGTTCAAGCTATGTAGCATGAAGGGTATTTAACGGGTGGTTATTTGGGAATAATTCGCCTAAGGAACTAGCATTTGGTGCATATCACATATCATACCCTTATAAGTGAGATTTTGGGCCACTTTCATACATCATATATACACATATTTCTTTGTTTGAGTGGACCATTAGTCATGTATTGTAGAACTTGCATCTTTTGATACGTTTGAGACCATAGACCGAATACAAGCATGAGAATGATTAAGGCATTAGGTGAACCTTTTCCTTTTTAAACCATTCTTATACCCTTACCCAAAAATTATCCCTTAGTTGCCAACTTTGAGCCTAAACCTTCGTTTGACAACCCACTTAGCCAACAACCATAAGCCTTTTTGTTTAAACCCGTGTGATGGAAATTCGATTATTTAGCAAAGTTTGTATAGTTGTATTTATTTGTATTGAAAAGAAAAATCAGAAAAAAATCAGAAAATGTTATGAAAAAAAAAATAAGAAAATTGTTGAGAAAAAAAAAATATGTATTCTTAGTTGAGAAATAAAAGGCGAAAGCTTGTTGCCTTCTAGTTTGATATTGGTAGTTAGTTGTGCGTAGATATTCGTTTGTAATAAAAATCGGATTTTCATCACCTTAGCCACTTTAAAATATCTTATTTCCTACCCTTAACCCTAGCCCCGTTACAACCCTTTCAAAGACCTTATGACTTGTGCTTAGTATTCGTGATCGATGGTGGAGAATGATTGAGTTGCAAGCCTATGCGGGTACGTGTTCTAATCGGTTTTGAGCGATTATTTGTTAAAGTGCTAATACATTACATATTAGCCAAATGTTAAGCCGAGTGGAGAGAACATTGTGAGGGATATGTATGATTTGTTAGTTTTATGGGCGAGTTAATTTTGGGTAACCATTTGTATATGTGAAATCACATTACCATTAGATATATTTCGAATTGTAAAGAGTTTGAACTTTAGTATGACATTGGACCTTAACCTTGTCTCGGGAATGGGAAGTGTGTTCATTGTTCGACCCAAGCGAAAGTGAAAAACAGAATTTGCTTGAGGGCAAGCAAAAGACAAGTGTGGGGATGTGATGTGTGGTCAAAAACCGGTGCCTTATTATGCTTAACTTAATGTTTTTACATATGTTTAATCTCGAATAGCCTACTTGTAAAAGGAATTATGTTTTGTAGGTCTTGTGAAGATTAAGGAGCTAATTGGGAGCTTTACGGGTCACCGGGATCAAACATCATCAACCGGGGATGAAAAAATGACAAAGACCGGATTAACCACGAAGATTGGATGTGCTTTAGGGAATGTTAATGGAGTTAACATGAAGACATTGGAAGATATTATGATAGAGGCCGGAATTACGAGCACGTGGGCGAAAACGGTGCGTAAAACGGAGCTATAACGAAGAAGTTATGAAGAAAACAGTTTCGGACAAAACCGCAAAATCTAGAGGTCGTCGGCGACGGTCATATCCACCGTCGGCGACGGTGGCTGCAAATGCAATCCGGGGAAACTTTTTCTTAAATGCCTTTTTGTGATTGAAGACTTGTCTTTATGTAATAACTACGGGTTTTTAGTCAAAGGAGGATCAAGAACACTAAAGATGAGCAGCAATTGGAGAAAATCATCAACTCAAAAATCCTCTAGCTTACATGTTCATATGGAAGTGTGAACATCAAGATCATCAAAGTCTCCAAGTCTTCCATGGCTATAAAAGGAGTTCATCATCAAAGAAGGAGACACCTCCACACCTTCTCCTGCATTTTAACACCAAGTTATTACCACTAACTTGACACAACTTCATAATCCTTCTTCATGCAAAACTCTAGTTCACCAACCTTCATCCATTACACCATTATCACTCACAACTCTAATCATCAACCACCTCCATATCCAAGTCCATCTCCGGTAACTCACAACCACATACTTCTCCAACATGACTTCCGTCAAGTTTCATTTATCCGGTGAAGAAGCTCCGGCAATCATGAGTGGCTAATCATCTCGGTTTCACCCCGGTGTAGGTAGTTGTTTAATTTATGGTTTTGAATTGTTCTTGTTTCAATTTGTGACAATTTGTGTATGATTTTAGAAACCTTTGGCAATAGCTTACATTTGTTTCGAATTCATAAACTGTCGAGCGAATATGAAAGTTATGACTTTATGAAATGGTTATGTGTAATATGCGTTGTCTTGGTTAGGATTTACTTGTGTTGATTACAAAGTGTATTCTTGTCCGTTCATTGAGCGTTGATAGTTATTAGCACCTAAGTCACGGTACACTAAATCCGCTAATCGTATGCATTTGAGTTGAAGCCTTAAACTTGTAGAAACCATAAGTTAGCAACTATCGAAACCGGGTGTGATTCCTTTACTTATTATTGTTTAGTAACCAAAAATTCATTACAATTGTTAACTAGAAGTTGTTATCCAAGTAAACCAAGTTCTTTAGTTAAATTCAAATCTTTCATCAAAAACACAAATACAAGACTTTTATTAGCAAGCTTCATAAATTGTGACAACCATTGTAGTTCTAGTAAATCCATTCGCAAACCACATACTCTTCGTGGATCGACCCCTTGCTACCACTAGCTATTTGTTAAGGGTAATTTGGGCATATAAATATTATCTTTGACCGGAGCGCGACAATCCGATCAATATAATCTATAATTTATACAAATGTGTACATAGGTTAGTACCATAACCCTTTGAAAATATTAATGATACCCTCCTAGAGACGGTATTCCAACAACTACGTCGGGCAGAACCACGACAGTTGTTACGGAATCCTAAATCAATCGGGCAGCGTTTCTATTATGAAACTGGGGTTATAATACTTACAACGGAGCAGAACCTCGCTAATTAGGGGTATAATACCCAAGTATAATAAGCCTACTACTTCAGAAATTGAGATTGAGAATGAATTGTGAGCGACGGAAAACGAAAACTGATGCGTTCTATTTATAGTGCTGATACTCGACTCTCAGGCGGCCCGCGTAAGGTAAGGCAAAGCCTTACGCGGCCCGCGTCAACACTCGGTCAACGTATAGCTTATCCGGGTCATCTACTAGGCTCGACACGATGTCGACACGTGTCAGCTCAGGGCTGCGCCACCATTTGGAACACTCGCGGCCCGCGTTAACTTAAACGGGGTCTTACGCGGCCCGTATCAACTTAATGAAATCAACGAAATCAGATCTATACCTTCATACCGCCCGCGTAAGGGTTTGGGTGGGTTCACGTGGCCCGCCTCAGCCCTAGATTTACACTTTTATATTTTATTTTAAATATTATAACGTATTTCGGGCTTGGTTTTCACATAAGGGGTGTATATAAAGACATATTGGGACATTTTAAAATATATTAGAGTATCGTAAATATTATGAGGGTGTCGGTTTTACTGAGGGTTGTTACACAAAGCCTCGGATTACAAGATTAGAAATGAACCACGAATACGACACGATTACAAGTTTATAATAATAGAAATGCGAATAAAAATTTCTAAATATGTACAGAAATGCGCAGCATTAAAGTGTCTGTGTTCACAAAGGTTGTCCTTAATAATTTACAAAAAAAGAATGATGAATTGCACTTCAACAAAGAGGTGTCAACCATATTGTGACCATGATCTTAGTGTTGGTTGTTTCGGTAACAAAAGCAATCAAACCATCTAGTTTTATTACATTTTACCGGATTCATGTATGTATCAACATGGTTATCACAACCAAGAACCAATATCCAACAAGTTGTGTAATCATCCATGGTATTGACCATTATAATCTTGTGTGAATGCTCATGACTTTTTGTCACTTTCTAAGAATGTCCAAGTCTTTTTTGGGATATTGGATTTAAATAACATCAACTTTCACTATTTAGCCGATAATACTCCAAGCTTATAAGTTGTGCCACGTCACTCCCAAGTTCCAACTTATTTTCATCTGCCACTTCCAAACTAACTCAACCCTAACCCAGTTAGCTCACGTCAGATGCCACGTCACTAAATAAGGGCCACACCAACAAAAAAGCCACATCATATGCCACATGAGCAAAACATGCCATGTCAGCAAATATTGCCACGTCAACAAAGATAACTCAAATGGGAGAGCCGTGTTATGGGTGACCTTATTGCACGGTTCAGAGAGCACTTGTGTATGTGATGCAAGTGAACGTGTACGAAAAAGCTGTCGTAAAGTTTCGTTGTTCGTTCCGTCGTCGACCCTACCTATGTTTCTATGATGGCCCAAGAACACGCTCATTCTTCAGCTGCAGAGAGACTTTTGAATTGCGAGGTACCATTACGAGCTCAATATATACGAGTGTTATTCTGTGAAATAACTCGAATTTCAAATCATTCACTTGCTTTAACTACTCATGCTATGGATGTGGGAGCATCAACTCCACATCAACAAAAAACTAACGGGGTTATGAGCCAAATGGTGAAAGTTCGGGTTATTTAAATCCAATATCCCTTTTTCAAAACCTAAGAATGCTCTTGCTTTTATGCCTATTCCTGAGAATGTTTCTGCCTTTCATCATGTCCCTAAGAATGTTTCTGGATTTAGTTATTAACTCAATATATTTGATCCTGGTATATGTAGATGTCAAGTGGAGTCTAGTTCATTGGATGGTATTATGAATGAAAGTGTCAAAGAAACAACACATATGACACAAACAAGTCATAAGTTTTCATCGATGCATGATCTACTACAAACATCAGTTTTGTTTTACTCAAAGCCTATACTGATGATAATTGGCTAAACCCATAGGTGGTGCAGCCGACGGTCCCATAGATTCTTTGCGTGGCGTGTACTGCGTGTATGACATGTGGGGTTGGATGGGGTATGGCAGCGGAGCGGGGGCAGGTGGTGGTGGTTGGTGGGGGTAAGGAATGACACCAGGGTACGTGTAGCCGACATTAGGGTTTGGGTGCAGGTGTGGGTGTGGCTTTGCCGAGTCTCCATAACCAGCCATGTGTACGGGAACCATTCCGACTTGTGCTTGCACGGGTTTGTTCTTTGGGTTGTCCGCAAGTTTTACTGTAACACTCCTACCCTGCATTTCATGAAATTGAATTTCGTATTATTACCACAACGTGATTTTTAACAGGGGTGTTTGGATGTGTGTTATCAAACTGATTATCTGCTAAATGATCATAACTAGTAAATTTCTCCCGCGTGTTGCGGCGGCTTATACCGTCTAATGAACAACAACAACAACAACCATACCCAGTAAATCCCACAAATAGCAGAACTATTGGTAGGGTCTGGGGGAGGTGGGATGTAGGCAAACCTTTCCTCTATTCAAGAATAGAGAGGCTGCTTCCTGAGAGACCCCCGGCTCCAAAACAACCAACAGACAGGTAGACGAAAAACGGGTAAGTAAATCACATGGCAGTAGGCAGATAAAGTGTAAAAGAAAAATCACGTGGCAGTAGGCAGATAAGTCATCAGTAAGCAACATATATGCATATATACAAGAAAAATCATCATATGTTGGTCTACCTAAAGTGTAAAAGAATCTAACCCCCCCCCCCCCCCCTCCCAAGGCACAGGTAGGATACGTCTATACCTTCACCTACTAGTCCTTAACCTTAATCCTACGTCTCCACGAACTCCTATCATGAACCATGTCCTCAGAAAGGTGCAATTCTAACAAATCTTGTCTAAGTCTTTCATCCCAAGTCAACTTGGGCCTGCCTCTACTCCTCCTTCCTTCCACTGTCATGGTTTCCACTGCTCTAACTGGAAATGTATAATATTTGACCGGACAAGTTTCCAAACAAATTTATGTTAAAACGTACATAAAAATAAGCACGAAAACATTTTATATTTGACCCGACTTATTTCCTAAAAAAATTACGTTGAAACGTAAAAAAAATAGTGTTTTATAAGTTAAAGGATGGTACCGCGTTGAGTTGGCGTCGAAACGTAGAGTAACTCAAATTTATACTTTCTAGGGAAAGCGTATTATATTCGATCCGACTCGTTTCCAAACAACTTTGACATCAAAACGTAGACCAACTGAAAACGTACATAAAAAATGCGCGAAAACGTGTTATATTTGACCCGACAAATTTTACGTCGAAACGTAAACCAACTTGAATTTATACCGACATGCAAGTTTTTAGAAAGTTAAGTGGTGTAAGTGTAAAAACAGACAAAAATCAACAACAAAAAAGAAAGAAAAAAAAAGTTATTGTAGCTCCGATGTGACGGACGCTACACAGTAACCCAACTTATTCTTTAATAATATTTATTATATGTAAAACACTCAAACGATAGATTATCCGGTTATTACAACTCCAAAGAGTGTAAGCACACATGGGCGTGATATTTAGTATGGTGCGCTTTTACAAAACGTACTGATTATTCCAACTAATTATCTAGATTGTAATACTCAACATTACATTATCAATTTCAAAACGCACATCCACTATAAGAATTAACAAATCCATTCGCGGGTATGTAATTTTCTTAATGCTAAATTTTGACATAAGATGTTAATATTGGAATGCCAAGAGCTATATAAACAAACACTTACCCCCAATATCTTTTGTGGATCATCAATAGCCTTTTTTGCAGCCTCTACAGTCTTGTAGGTAACAAAGCCGAAACCACTAACAAAGCATAAAAAAGAGAAATAATTCATTTTAAGAAATACCAACAGAATCCATTCATTTGTAGCATTTGTAAGGGAACACGCTAACAAAGGTAAAGCATTTAGTCTGATATTTATTTAATCACTTCCAATAAGATAAAACTCAAATTTTCTTTAAGATTTCTTAATGTTCTGTTATGTACCACAATCACACATTACTTCTTTTTGTCTGCTGCTGTTTAGATTTCATGAAAAGAACTTCTATGTTTCTAATAGACTTTCGCACAAATAACTATATAAGGGTAACCTACTCTTGCACAAACAGGTAACTTCTTTTTTAAAAGTTGGTTACCTATACAAAAGTAAATTACAATCACTTAAGTAAATATTTGCTTAAAATACAATACTTTTTCTATTTGCATTTTCCCCATACAAAATGTTCACATTATGATAGATAGAATGCTAAAGGCGGCAATATGGGTCGACTTGGCTTGTTTTAAATCTCAAGCGGCTTAACTCATAAAATTTAGCTAAGAAACGATCGTTAGAATATCTCAATGGGTTAAAAGTCAACAATGTTAATCTTTCATGTATACAACCTCCTAGTTTTTTTATTGTTCGTAGATTTAGAACATTATTGTAATACTATTGTTTATATAATGACATTAACACATTAATTATCTCAAAAAAAATTAAGAAGTTATAGAAAAGTGGTTGTGGCCTGTGGGTCAATCCAACCCATACTAAAAGATGGCCCATTTCAAGCTAAACTTATTTGACTTGTTACCGACCCGCTCATATCATTGCCTCTATTATATGCACACACATTCGGCAGATTTGATGGAAAAACATTTAAGGTATTTACCGTGATTTATTTGTTTCTCTGTCATATGCAACAGAACCTTCTTCTATATCACCATGTTTTTTGAAAAAAAGAAGCAGCATTTCACTTGTTGTTTCAGGGGACAACCCGCCAATATAAAGCTTTCTTTGTGCTTGATCACCACTACTTGTGGTACTTACACCTTCACAAGCTAGGGTGCAAACCGCCATTCGGCCCTACAATATAAAAGGAAATATTTCAGTAAACAAAAAAGAAGAATAATATGCCGCCAATCTATCAAGAACCATAAAGGGCAACACAATCAAATCAAAAACTATGATTTTAAATGCCGGTCAACCCACTAATAGTTGTATCTGTTTGACATGTTACCCAACCGGAAACCACTTGGGGTGTCCCAGTGGCCAGCCTCACCCACCTCTTCCCAGAGGACCCCGGTTCGAATCCTGGCAGGTGCAAATACTCCAGGATCTCGCTTCGGGTTGGGTATTAACCGCCAGGCAGCTATGGGGCTAAGCTAGCTTGTGGAGTGGGATCACTCCAGCGGTTGGGAGGACCGTGCAATATCCCCCCCCCCCCCCCCCCCCCCCCCCCCAACCGGCTTATTTTGCTGCTTCACAGAAAAGAACGATGAATACTCACATCAATCAATTTACTTGGTGCTTCTAGAGCCTTCCGGGTCGAATCAACATCCTTATATGTGACAAAACCATACCCGCGTGATTTTCCACTTGCTTTGTCAGTTATAACAGCACCCTCCTCAATTTCACCATGCTCAAGAAACGCCTAGATTTAAATATGCAATCATAACCGTTATCAACAATCTTCAACGGTATTTCAAGAAATTGTATATGCTAGATCTTGAAACGACACAAACTGACAATCTTCAAGATAAAAACCCATTTAATGCACATATACTAGTCTCGTGTGGGCCCATACACATACAACACAAGCATCACAAGCAGAGGTGGCAATACCAAACCGTTTACATATTAACGGGTCGATCGGGGTCATGTTTTATTTCTTAACGGGTCAAAATAGTTTAAAACTGCATAAATCATTTTATTCAAAGTTTAGATTACTACCAAAAGAGTATAATGTCTATAATCATATCCGACATACTAATTAATTATCAAAAAACGAAAAAGAACATCTTTGAACAACCCTACCTAACCCGGTCCGACCCTTTTGACAAACACAAAGATATTACATTCTTGACACCCATGGCCCGAACCCGACCAATTTGCCACCTCTAACAACAAGCATCAACAATGCACTCACAGCACACAAGGTTTCAGTAGTGGTATTCCAGGCTAAGCCGCGAACAAAAAGCTTTCGGTTGGCGGGATCAGCACTCGCAACACTCTTAATTTCTTCAGCAATTGAAGGGTATTGGCACCCGCTTCATTTTCAAACATGCAAACAAGCACACATCACAATCATCATTTCACACAACACTTATAACCCACAAATCCCTTTTGCTTCAAACAATTTATACATAAATCAGATACAAAGACACAGCATATATACAGTTCTTTTGGGTGTTTCTTCCATGTATAACAATTAACAAACAAACCCTAAAAATCCTGTCTTTAATCAAACATCAAATTCAGAACAAATTGAAGAAAACCCAATTGGAATAAGAAACGTACAACTTTGATAAGAGATCGACGAGCTGGGTTTTGGCAAGTGGGTCCAATAGTGAACGCAACTGTTCTTCGGATGTGTTAACGGTAATTTCGCCATTGTTGGTCTCTTCAAGCTTTCTTTTCTTTAAATCCTCCATCTTTTCCTTTATCAAGATGAAGGGTTTTGTTTAAAATCGAGTATTTGTATGTGGATTTTGTGACCGAAGATAACCTATTTCAAAACAGGTGTGTTTTCGGTTTGGAACCGTGAGAATGTGGGCCGTGGGCGGGTACATCAGGAAACGGGTCAAATATCAAATAAGGCAAAAAAAAATATTTTTCTTTTTTCAAATTGTTAATCTAGTAGTTGATGTCCCGCCGCGTTGCGGGGCTATGGCTGAATAGTTCTCAATCAATTAAAAAAACACTACTATAATTTTCTAGGAAAAAAACTAAAACGATGATAAGACCGTAATTTTGGGCTCAGGGCAAACTGTAATTTTTCAGGACTAATGAGCGAGTGTTAAGCAGCTCCTTTAAACGGAAAAAAAATTAAATCGAGTTAACCAATTAAAACAAAAAACTTTTATAGTTTTGCTACAAAAATTAAAACGATGGGGAAAACGTAACTTTGAACTGAGGGAGAAATCATAATTTTGTTTCAGGGATAAAATCGTAAATTAAATGGACAAATGGGGTTGAGGGCAAAATCGTAATTTGGCTGTGTGAGGAAAAAAAAAACTAATGGCAAAACTGTAAATTTAAACGGGGCAAAATCGTAATTTTGAACCGAGGGCAAAATTGAAATTTTTAGCTGGGAGCAAAAGCGTAAATTTATTTTTAAATGGGGGTAAAAACATAATTTTGAACAGATGGCAAAATCGTTATTATAAGGAAAAAAACCTAATGGCAAAACTGTAAATTTAAACGGGGGAAAATTGTAATGTTGAACCGAGGGCAAAATTGAAAATTTTTAGTTGGGAGCAAAAGCGTAAATTTATTTTTAAGTGAGGGTAAAAGCATAATTTTGAAATGATAGTAAAATCGTAATTTTAAAACGGGATAAAATCGTAAATTTGTTGGGCTAGTAAAGGAGTGCCATGCATGACTATAATTATAAACGAGGTAAAATCGTAATTTGGCCAAAAAAACAAAAAAATTGTGGGTGGCATGTGGCCACCCAACTCAACCAATCCAATCAAAGTCCTATTGCGGGCCATGGTTTTTGTTAATGTAGATATAATTTACTTGTAAAGGTCCATGGAATACTTGCACCATGAGTTAATACACAAATAGTTTTTGTGTTTTACTCAAAATAACACCTTTAGATAATAAGGTTTTTGAGTAATAGGTTCTGGTTCCGTATTTTCAGTTTTGTAACATCTTTAAGTATTAGTCAAAGTGTCGTTAAAGTTTCAGTTAGGTTTACATAAAATGACCAGAATACCTTTTAACAACCAAATGGACTATTTTTGTAATTTTCTTCTATTGAAATGCTTGAACCATTTGTGCAAATTACTAAAAGAGTAAAAAGCAATTTGCGTCCCTGTGGTTTGGTGACGGGATCATCGTTCAACCCTTATTTTTAATTTTCGCCATCTAAGTCCTTGTGGTTTACAAATGTTATACTATGATCCCCTCCATCTAACTCCGTCAACATATTTCGTTAGATTTAACGACATAGGGGCATTTTGGTTTTTTCAACGCTCAAAAACCCTAACCCTCTCATATATCTATTGTTCAACAATTTGAGTCTCTCACATTTCCTCACCTACTCTATCCTTCTCCCTCCCTTCTTGGATCGACCACCACACATGGCACCCTCTTCCAACAACCACCCCACGCCACCAACCACCCACTTCACCTGAACTACAACCCAAATTTACATGTACTCCAACCCGACATCCTCAGACTCGCAGAAGCCTCCGATCAACTATTACCCAACCTGACGCCCACCCTCCTCCCGTCATCACCCACCGACCCAATCATGTTTTTTTTTGTTTAAGGGGGGTGGATACACAAGCGGTCACATGTAAATTCGATTTTACTTGATCTTGATTAACGATTAGGGTAGTTTACTTGAAATCAAAACATGATACACGATGATTTTGAACATTTGTAGGCGCCATTAGGGCCAACGATACCCTAACCCACCTCGTATCGTACTTGAAGGTGGTTATGAAGTTCTTAAACAACATGAACTTCGAATTCCACTTTGAATGAGGAAGGGAAGATAAGATCGACTAAGGGTAGATGTTTTTGTATGATTTGATGCCTAATTATATTAGAACTAACATTTGATCACAGTTTTTTTGATGCCTAATTAAGCTAATGATCTAGGTTAACTTGTAAATGGCTTGGATTATC
Source organism: Helianthus tuberosus (assembly GCA_030545235.1). NCBI lineage: Eukaryota > Viridiplantae > Streptophyta > Magnoliopsida > Asterales > Asteraceae > Helianthus > Helianthus tuberosus. The sequence goes on from CM060351.1 coordinate 154,601,610, forward strand.
ATGATAAGTTTGATTGTATAAGGTTATAATGTTGGGTCAAATGGTTTGGATGGTTTGGTGTATATGATGTGGAGGAGCTTGACCAAAAGTTCTGCAGGGGTAGAAAGTCACCCAAACTTTTTTTTCCTATCGCTATGTTTCGAGTTATATGTTCGGGTCGGCTATTCGATTCGGTTCGGCTATTCGATTCGGTTCGGTTCAGGTCAAACAATAATAACTCCAAAAACTAAATAATATTTTTCATTCAAAGGACCCGTTCTTACACATAAAAAAACTAAATTTGAATCCTCAAGTTTCATTTATAAAAAAGCTAGGTTTAGACTTTATTCAAACTCACTTCAAGTTTAAAAACATTTATAAACATTTACTAATAGCCACATTCTTCATTTTTTTTAACTCGATATGAAAATATGTATAAATTTTATGGACAATAAACTTGGTAGGGGCAGAGAATTTTTAGGCAAAATAATTGGCGGGGGTGGACCTATATGTCACACCCCAACCGATGGCGAAATCATCGGGGCGCGACACTAGGCGAATCAGATTGCTCAAGAGAATCCATAACAACTATTTAGTGACAATATTTAATGTGTTCATTATCCCATACTAATAAACAATATTTCAGCAACAATTATACAGATTTCATGTCTCTCAAACAATACAAATCCGACAACCTAGATTTTATGTGGGTTTCTAGACTTCCTAATTTTGATTTGAGATAACCTGCGATTAACCTACAACATACGTTAAAATAATGTCAATACAAAATGTATTGGTGAGTATACAGGTTTGATATAATAGTAAAGTAGATAAAGCGTTGCGAACTTCCTCATACATAAACATGATACAACATAACACATATACTCACAAGACAATTACTACCAGCTAAGTCCCGAGATGACTGCGAAGGAGAGCAAACAGGGCGTGTTATCCTTAACTAGACCCCGTCGGGTGTGAGTCGAACTATAGTACCATACTAGCTAAGGTGGAACGTAACGAGTAAGAGTCCTAGCACATATGTATCAAGCATCACGTGTAAATATGTACGTTAGTCATTCGCATGTGATAGTAGTTTAAAATGTGTACTGCGTTTTAGATATGAACGTATGTTACACCCCAAAAGTGTGTTTCAAAGCGTAAAAAGGGGTCAAGTATACTCACAGTGTTTGTTTAGCAAGTAAACACAATCTGGATTGGATTGAAGGGAGCGCATCGGGTCAGCCTGTACACGGGAACAGAAGCATAAGTCTTCCACAGGGCTGAATGGTTGTAAGCAGAATGTTGAACGGGTTATGTGTTCGACATATTATCCAAACAGATGGGTCCCATCTGGACGGATGGCCGTTCGGATCGTGTGTGGGTGTTTGTGAACTGTTGAAATTTCTGGAGTCTAGATTTTAAAAGTGTTTTAACAGCGGATATTATAAGGGTCAGATCATCCGGACGGATGGCCATTCGGAAGGATGGTGTGTGTTTCAGGTTTTGTAGAATTTTCTAAGTAAAAGTTTTGAGTTAACGGAGACGGCGTGACGACGTGTCAAACAACGGAAAATACCAGATCCAGTCTATTCGGCTGGATGGGCTCAGCCCATTCGGACAACTCGCTATTCTCGATGAAGATTCCTATTTGACCCGTTAATCGGTCTGTCTCTTCGGTGGAAATCAGTTTCAAGCCGGCTTTTGACTAAGGAACGAGTCGAGAGTCAATTTGAGTCCGATTTCACCAGTGTTTTGTATAATCGAAAAGAAGTTTCAAAAACAAGTTGAAAAATGTTGAATACTTCCATAACTAAGTTGAAAAGTGTGAAAATCCTTTAGATCTTGAATTCATCTCGATTAAATGATGCTCCACAACAGTTTGCCTAAGCAAAACGAGCGGAAACTACCTTCGAGAGGTCCTAAATCAGTGATTTCGAGAAAAAGTTTAAGTGTGTGTGTGATTTTGATGAAGAAGATGGTGTAGAAGTGATTGGTGATGAAGATTGACGAAGATTCGGGAGAAAGCTTACAAAATGGCCTTGAATCGCGTCTGGAACTTGGGGATCCGATGAGAGAACCAAAGTGTTAAAATGAGACACAATGGCCCTATTTATAGGTGAGGGTGGGATTTAAGGCGGTGCGCTCGAATGGGTTTGGATGGATGGCGTTCGGATGGGATTCATCCGGATGGCTCCATTCAGATGGTTCCATTCGGATGGCTCCATTTGGATGGTTCCACTCGGATGGTTCCATTCGGATGGTTCTATTCGGATGGTTTCATTCGGGCATCCTCCATTCGAATGAGTTTTGGTGCGATGCTAATTTCCAAGATAAGCGTTGCGTTAATCATCGTGGATACTTTATGCGTTTTAGTGAGATAAGTAGTATCGTGTTATGTTGTGTTTCAGTGCGATAAACTAAGTTACGCGTGCCAGCGTGTACGCATTTAAACAAGTTTTAATACTTAGATATTTATCTAACTATTATTATATATAATAGGTCATAGTATAAGTAACTGCGTTTCGAGTTTGCGTTGTGATGGGTGAGAGCGAGTAGTTTAGATACTCACGTGATGTCATCGTGTAAGCGTTAGCGTTATAAGCGTATGCGTGGTGATGTGCGACATAGCGTGTGTAATAAGTGATGTAGCGTGAAAATAGGCGAAGTAGCGTAGTTTGCGATATAGTTTACATTATGATCCGAATCTCTGGTGCTAGGCGTAACGAGAGTAACAAGCGTGAAAGTACGGGTTGTTACACTATATAATTTTAAAAAATTCAGACGAAAAATCGGAAAAATTACACTACTAACCGAAACATTGACGGCGGCGGGTGCACCCCCTTCCCCTTAAAAGTTCCGCCCTTGTGTATATGGCCATATGGTTTGGTTGGTCAGGTCAAATCGTTTTGTTCTAATGTTGGGTAGTTTATTGGTTTCATGGTCGATTCTATGTTGGTTAGGGTATTTGGTTACATATGGGTCTAATGTCAGGTCAAATGGTTGTATTTTAATGTCGGGTCCTATGTTCGTTTCATGGCCGATTCTATGTCGGTGTATGTATGGTTAGTTTTACAATATGGTTGGTCCTATGTTGGTTTCATGGTCGATTCTATGTTGGTTGGGTATTGGTTGAATTCATGGCTGATTCTATGTTGGGTAATCAAACCATGGATTCATGCAAGGGTGCAAGGCTAATTCATGCATGATTACAGAGGGGAATTTGTAAAGCTAAACATTTGGAACAATAAGCACATGGATGTATATGCAATAATCTAAGGGTCGTTTCATCTTTCACCAACATTTAAAATGAAGTCTTACGTTTGTTAATAGGAGGGATGCAAAGATTTTTTTTTGTAAACTACAAGGACTCAGATGGCGAAAATTAAGAATGAGGGTTGAAAAGTGACCAAGCCACCAAACAACAGGGATACAAATTACACTTTACTCTTACTAAAATAAAAATTAATAATATAACAACAATTAACCCCCCGGTGACCACTACCACCACTATCACTGCTCAAATAACTTTAGACTTCCCCATTGTGACCACTGCCACTCCAAGATCAAGAAACCCAAGAACCGTATCTTTAAAAATATAAAATTTGATTATGACCATCGACCCATTTGCTACACCCTGATATTTTTAGATCAAATCCTAGCATGACACATGTCTAATATCTCTCTGTATAATTCGGATATGTGAAAGAGAGAAATTATAATGATAAAAAGGGTTATAAATCATGAAAATGATATAGATTTCGAAGTTGAGGGGCTAAATCTATCAAAAACCAAAATTTTGGGTTTTTGAAGGTCCTTACGGACCGTAACCATAACCCCTTGCGGTCCGCAAGGGGTATTTAAAAACATTTTGCGCGCCAGGTCCCTTATGGACCGTATGGCACCCCTTACGGTTCGTTAGGGGTGCACTGACAGTAGAGTAATCGCTGGAAGCAGCCTTGCTACATCATATGCTACCTTGATCCATCCTCGCCACTATTCATTCTTGTTATGACACATGTTGGACACTAATCACTCATCTAACACTTCAAAAGACACTTCTCATCCTCACATAACATTTTGATTAGTATAAATACCTTAAGCTCACAAATTCTTCACACCATTCTTTTGCCAGTCTCTACATTACTTTAAAGCTGCTTCTCTTCATAGAGGCCTTCTCCCTGAAGTTATAAACTTCCCTTAAACACTTGTAAGTGTTCTTCCTCAGTCTTTTTCCATTTCGGCTAGTTATTAGCTGAAAGTCAAGCAAATTGACTTTCAGTTCTGACCATTTTGGTCAAGTCAAAGTTCGAAATGAACTTTGCAACGTGATCATAATAATAAAGGTGTCAATCCCTTGTGATTGCACCCTCTGAAGATCACGTTAAGTAGGCGAAATGACGAGTCAAATTTATATAAAATAAAAGTCAAAAACGTAAATTTTGTAAATTACGCTAAATGAGTTTCTAAGTATCAAAACCTTAATTTTTGCCATCATAATAGGTTATATAACATATTATGACATGTTTAATCATGTCTGACTCGTCATTTCCTGTTTAGAGCTCGTTTCGTAATCGAAAGTCAAACAATTTGACTTCTGCTTTGACTTTCGATTCTGACCCGTTTGGTCAAGTTTAGAGCATAATTAAGGGTTCTTATATGACCATATTATGGTAAGGAATAGCCATCTGAGGTTATACCTTCTGATCATATCATTTAGTAGCTTATTTGATAAAGTCCATAATGATATGCCTAAATTGCCAAAAATACCTTTATGGCATATAAATGGTTTTGAAACCAAATAGACTTATAATATGAGTTTGAAACGGAAGTTATAACATAATGAAATATACGTTGGCATAATGAACTTGTCATGAACCTGTTCGGCCACCTGATACCTCTGAGTTTGAAACTAGCCAAATCGGGTCAAAACCTTTCAAATTCAGTTCTAATCAGAATGTTTGGTTATTAAACCCGTATCCAACGACGCCATGCACTCATATGGGTATAAACCATATTCTATTTGGTCAACGCTTAATCTAGGGGAACCAACTGTAATTCTAAGTAGCCGGTCAAAGTCCAAAGGATATATAATGACCCGTAAACATTCTATAGGAAAATATTTCCATTCATTCCAGACTAGAGGCCTCTGGTAAATTGCGCCTAAGTTTAAGTTTTTTTGAATCATGGCTGTGCTAAACACCTTTGATTTGTAAAGACTAGCAAAGGTAAATACTCTTAGCCTATTTTCCTTTATAAGGGTTTGGGATACGACACTAGTCGCTTGGTCAGGTATTGGATCAATAACGAATGATGCCCAAAATTCAAATAAATTGTTTTAATCCATTTTCATTGATAACTTAAACATTGGGGGTTAATACGACCGCGTCCTGGATATCCCGACTTATTTAATTGCAAATGGCCACAACCTAAGCACGGGGTGTAGGCATACACATGACAGTCTGATGTGTGCAAAATACAACATATAAATTACATCAAATAAGGCATAAAACTAACCCTTTTTAGTACTAATGTTGGAAAAAGTGTGTTTTTGTCTTCCTTTTGAATTTACAGGACCAAATGAGCTTAAACGAGCAAAAGGAACAAATATACAGCAAAAACCAACATAAATACAAAGAAAAGGAATAAACGTGACATGCCCGACCCCTTGACAGCATCCCCAAAAGCAAAAATAAGAAACAGAAGACTGACCACGGGCCGTGTCCACTGGACACAGGGGCGTGGTCAGCCACCTGTAGAAAAGACAAAGCTGTGGAAGCTTCTACGCCCACCACGGGGGCGTGCCCAGCTCAGCACGGGGCGTGGTCAATGCTAAGATACGCAGAATCTTGCAAAATCTTGGTAGTACAGATACGCTTCTTCCCACGGGGCCGTGCCCAGCGACCTCGGGCCGTGTGGAGCCCTATGCTGACAAATGCAATTAATGAAGGAAGAGAAAAGGATGGCCACGGGGGCGTGTCTGCTGGACACAGGGCCATGGTCGGGCTTCTGTTCAAGCTATAAATAGGGGTGCTTGGCTCACTTCAAAGGCATCCCTTGGCAAACCACTACTCTCCCACTTTGCCACCACTTCACCACCACTACACCACCAACACCCACCACCATCATCCATCATCCACCTTTAGAGTGTGTAGTAGTCTCGGGATCCAAGATTGATCGTAAGCGTTCTTGTCAATTAAAGGCCATGTTTGGCCAAGTCTCTTACATCACTTGGTGAAGACAAGTCTTTTATGTATTACTTTTTATTTTTAATCTTTCGGCACTTTTTATTTGGTTTTGTATTAGTGACTTTAATAACTAATTTCTTATGTTGAAGGTGAATTTTCTTTATCATTTGTCCGTGGTGTCTTGGCTTTACTTTACTGTCTATATAAAGTAAAAGATTTACACCATTCATATCTCTACGGTCTATATAGAGGTATGTTGGCTACCTGGTCGGGGGTTAAGGGAATGGTTTAGTAAGGTTCTTGCCTTGTTCAGTGTATAGATCCTGCAAGGACCTGGGTCAAACTTACTAGGACTTCCTTCAATACCCACTGGTATTGGATGGCGGGGGTGCGAATGGCTTGACCCCCTCATATGTAAACTACTATTAATACATTAAACCGGCTACTTGGGATTGTATCCCTGTTGACTCAAACCACTTAGCCGAGGGTAACGTCACCTTCAAAAGAGGGGCCTACCACTTTTCGCATTAATAACTTAATTAATTATCTTTCAATATTCCGACCCTTTGGGATTGTATCCTAGCTGACTTAAACCCCTGGGTTGAGGGTAACGTCACCTTCAAAAGAGGGGCCTACTACTATAACTAAGATAATCTCTTAAAAGGTCCGAAAGTGCAAAAATCATCAAAGGATACTTAAAAGGCGAGTCGGATCCAAGTGATTCATCTTGTCTATCTGTTTTTATTTTATTTTTATTTCTGCATTTTTAGTTTTTATTTTCATGTTTAAAACCTTTTCTCAAAAATTTTAGCTTGATTAGACGTTGAGGATAAACCGGTACTAAAAGCTCTTGTGTCCTTGGACGACCTCGGTATCTTACCAACGCTATACTACGCTCACGATGGGTGCACTTGCCCAAGTGTGTGTTTAGTGTTAGTAGAATATCGTGTTTTATAGATTTAAAACTTGACTAATGTGTAAAATGAGCTTAAAATATCAATAAAAACATATCGCACTTGACACGCATCACAGTCGCTAATACTTTATTTATATGATATTGAAAATGTGGTGTGTCGATTAAACATGTATCGACGTTTAGTTCTGGTCCCCAACTGTATTGACAAGCATGTAAAACTGGTAACAAGAGATATAGTTTGTCCCAAGTTATTTACAAATGATATACCAAATGGTATCAAACAACTTTTGAAAAGATTTTCAAGAGAGTTGGTTAATTGTATTTACCAACGATAGCTGACGTATATTCAAAAGACTAACCGCGGATTATTAGCAAGTATGGAATAGGCTGGAGCGGCTTGGTCTTAGAAGTTGGAACTTGCAACTCCATAATAAAAGACCGTTATTAGTCTAAAGTGACTTTTATATATTCGATCCACCTGGGATATTTCTGTACGAACAACTTGTGTAATTTAATTATTAATTTCAAGCTTTTATTTTATTTAGTTTACTTTATTTCCATCTTCCGATGTGCAATGCGATAACTGATATCAATGGTAACGCATATACCCCAAGTACCGGGCCCACAGAAAATCGGGGCGTGAAAACATCCAAAATTGAAATGTCTTGATTTTCAAGGTTAAAAATTACAGTAAAATACTTAGTAGAGGTGATGCACTTGTTCACTAGAATGCATGGGACCATCATAAGGGTGGTTATTCGATTTGAACATCACTACTCGTCTTTACCTAATCGCACCACTGGACACTCTCTCTCACATTGTCTTCTTCTCTTTGTAAATCGATTCAGTTCCTGAGGCCCAAAGCAAAATTGCAAATCCTGGTGTTCTTCTGTCAAAATCACATCTGAAAATCTTGAAGCCTAAGTCAGTGTTAATTAGGGCTGGCATATCGTGTATACCCGTACACGATAAGACACAACACGATAAGACACGATACACGAAATCCCATACACGAACACGACACGATAACTTATCGTGTCCTTTTTTTCAAACACGAACACGAACACAACACGATAGACACGAAAATTACATGTTAATACCTGTCAACACGAACAAAAACACGAACACGACATGCTATCTGAGAGTTACAGAGGGAGTTTAGGGTTTTATTTTTTTTAATTGAATGAGGAATGAAAATAGAAAGGAATTAAGGAACCCACACGCACATGGCTAATGAGTTTTATTTAATTTAATTTCTTATCGTGTAGTAACGGGTATTAACAGGTAAACAGGTATTTAACATGTTTATACACGAAAATTAACAGGTAATCTCATGTCTACCTGTTTGGTACACGATACATGTTAAGGCCATACACGATACCTGTTAACTTCGTGTAGGTTCGTGTCGTGTATTCGTGTAAAATTACCAGCCCTAGTGTTAATGTGGCTAATTGCCGATGAGGGAGGGTGTGACACACGGCAACTTAGGCCAGTACCGTACTGTTATGACACGTGTAGTGACTGAATAATGATAAGATTTTATTTAATATAATGTTATTTAATAATAACAAAAGTTTGGGAAATCCAAACTAAATTAGAAAGTCAGCTGGCAATGAAAAGATAAACGTTTATCGCGTAACGAACAAAATGCGAAACGAACGTCGGTGACCGCCCGGATGATATTTGTAGGATCGTCGTGCGACCTTAACGAGTCGTTCAGAAGAGTTTTTGCTCAATACGAGAGGCGGAAACAAACGTATTGAGGCGATTCAGCTTGCAATTCACTTTAAACTGTCTTTTGATTGATATAACAATGTTTTACCGTGAGTAGACACTTTGGCAGCAGTTCGACTCTGAAACCGAAAAGTTACAAATGAAATCTCAAGGCAGGTATTTATAGACCTGGCTATTTCACACTAAACTGTCATTCAAAAGAGTTTTTGCTCAATACGAGAGGCGGAAACAAACGTATTGAGGTGATTCTGCTTGCAATTCACTTTAAACTATCTTTTGATTGATATAACAACGTTTTACAGCGAGTAGACACTTCGGCAGCAGTTCGACTCTGAAACCGGAAAGTTACAAATGAAATCTAAGGCAGGTATTTATAGAGCTGGCTATTTCGCACGGAATGGTTGACACGAAATCAGGTTCACACGAAATGCCTATTTCGTGCGAAACGACCAATTCATTTCGTACGAAATGACATGGTTCTCATTTCGTGCGAAATGCCTCTAACACACACATTTCTCATTTTCTCATACTGCGTGCCTTGATCTATCTATATACATACATGACTCGATAAAAGACGAAGTCGACAGACATATGCACCAACAAACTCCCCCTTGGATGTTGACGAAGTCTTCAGTGTCGAGTCTTCAATCTTCAGTCTTTATCAGTCTTCTTGTTCTCTCCGAAGTATCTAACAGTGTAAAGCATCCTCAATCCTCTCTCTTTTCTCTATCAGCTAATCTCCCCCTTGGATGTTGATCTATCATCTTCACAATCTTTGAATCTGAATCTCGAGCTTTCTAATTCTCTTGATCAGATCTCTTGATTCCTTAAGTTCATCAGCATCAACAGTACCAAGATTGTAACCTGATTCACATTCTTCTCAGGATCAGAAACCTGGCTAACCTGCACACATCTCTACCTCACAATAAATTTCACAAATTTAAAATTTGACAAATTTATATACCACTTGCAGGTATTAATCAATCAATAAATGATTTTACAATGTTAATCTCTGATGAACCACTAGTAGAAATACCATTTTTCTTTTCAAACAATTTTTCATCTCAAACATCTCAAACAAACTCTCCCAAACCTTTTGTTCATCATGTTTAGCACTTGGAATTTTGAAAATCAGCTTTTCATCATCAGTTGTCGAAAATCTTTTTGTATTTTTCAAAATTTTATGCTAAAACACATTGAAAATATTTTTAGACTTTTGAACTTGAAAGAAAATGCAGTAAAGAAATATTTACAAACAATATTTTTGTGAGTTTGTGTAAGAGGATCATATCAGTTTATGAGACAAATCACCAACACCGTTAAGCTATAAACATTTTAAGTTCTAAACGATTGGCTTAGATTGTCAGTATACTGATCCACTTAAATTTTCACACAAAGTTCAACTGTTTCGAGATACGAATTTAGTGTTTTAAGAAACTTAAACTTATTCGCATGTCCCACCTCAGAATATACTCCCGTATCCAGATCCCAATATTCAGTCTTACAGGTGAATATACCTAGATGATATCTGTAAAGGGTTAAATGCGAGGGCCATGAGAGCTCAGGCTATTGCTTCCGCAAAATCAGAGAGATGATGGCTTCGACTTTAGGTGTGTTCCCTTTAGAGAATCTTTTCTTCAACAGCACATGATTAGCATTTTGCAATGTTTCATCATTTTTTATGCTGAGGGTGGTGCTTTATTTCAAGCAAGCGAAAAATATTATACGGGGACTAGGCCATTGCTTCCGCAAAATCAGAAGTCTCGGGATAATACCCTAGATATCACTAAGCATAAAGACCTAGTATCTCAGAAAGAGGGGTCTTTCAAACAAGATTTCGGGGGTTACCCATATATCCGAGAGATGTTCCCCACGAGATAAGCAAGTTTGAATATTTAGGTTTATATCTCGACAACAATCTACTAAGCGTGTAAAAACCTACTGGCACATCATCAGTGAGACCGTTTATCACATTTTATCTTTCCAATTCTTTAGCGTGTTGTGATAGTTCACTGATGTACTATCATTTCCTCTTTATCACTTTTTGAATTTTTCGATGTTTTTGAATTTTCAAATTTTCTAATGTTTTTGGATTTTTTTAAATTTCTTACTCCCCCTAAAATTCAAAACCATTTTAAAGAAAAAATTGAAAACAAACTATACAAATAAAGTGACAACTGTTGTGAATTGCTTCAAATCGCCATCCACTTGGCATAAACAATCAGAACTCCCCCTGACAACAAACTATTTTCCCATTATGATTTCAAAATACTTAAGTTTGTTTTAATCAAAATGGTTTTTCCGAAAAATTAGTTTTGTTGGGGTTTCTTCACATTGTTCTTTCAACCACTTGTAAAATTTAGCACTTGACGGTTTTTCACAAAAACATTTTCCACTTGTAAGAAAGATGCCGATTCATGCTCCACGATTACCAACTTGGGAGCTCCGGCAAGTCCAGAGTTTAATCATAATAGGTTCTATCCCAGTTACCAACCTGGGATGACCCATCTTCACCTGGTCTCTTCGTTTTCTTCTCATAGAATTCCTTTACCCCTTTGACCTTCCCATTAACCATTTTTCCAAAAATATTTTTAACTGTAGGGTTAAAGGCTTTTTCAACATCAAATTCTTTCTTTTCAGAAAAAAATTGAATTGAAATCTCAACTTTTCCAACTTTTTGTCTAAAATTTTCAGCCCGCAATGGTGAAAAATTTGCATCATCCATTGGCGGAACCGAATTTTCACCCTTTTTCTCAACCTGTGGCTCCTCTGACTTTATGGAATCAGATTCATCGCCAGAACAATCATCAGATTTTTTAACAACCCACTTGTGGTTGTCAAGATTCACTTTTCTTCTGTAAAAACTTTTTGAACATTCACCAACCTCAAACTTTGAATTTTTGAAAACTTTAAATTGTTTGGTTGGTGATTCAATCTCAACCGTCTTTTCTTTCAGTTTAAGAGAAACTCCCTGTTTTGTTTGGATTGCCTTTGGATAATTCCTGACAATATGACCAACTGTTTTGCGTTGAAAACAGGTTCTCGTTTCCTTTTTTCTGAGCAACTTCCTTCTTCATTTCTTCTTGCTTTTTAGCAAGGAATTCTTTATTTGTCTGCTTTCTGAACAATTGCTCTTTTTCTTCTTCAGATGATGTTCCTGTAACAAAAACAGTTTTTGTTTTATAAGTTTTCTCATTTTTATGACTTTTCGGTGAAATAAATCCAAGACCTTTCCTTTTGAAATTACCGTTATGGTTTGGTTTCTTTTGATAACCTGAACCAGAACTGTAACCCGTTTTCTTGTTTAAACGTTGTTGAACTCTTGAGGTGTAAGGTTTAGGTTTTTCAGGAAAATTTACATCTTTTATTTCAGAAATATTAATTTCTGTTAGTTTGAAAACTTTTTTTTTATCATTTCTGGTTTAACACCTCTTATTGGAAATTCATCATCAGGATATAATTTGTCAGAATCATTCAAAGTATATGCAACTTTGAATATTTCATCATCCAAATTAGATTTTGATAACATAAATTCTTTATTGTAAACCCGTTTGTACTTTTTGACTGTTGAACTTGAAGTGTTGAACTCAGACTTTGACTCCGACTTAGACTCCTCGGTTTCATATTTATCCAACACCTGATCGACCACTTTCTTTATTAACTCTAACTCATGATCAGTATCAGACGAAGTGAAAGTAACATCAATGTTGTTTGGCAAGTTATCTGATGGTTCAGATTCCCACACTAAGTTGGTTGCCTTTTCGACTCTTTCTGAATTTGGATTTCGTGGAGAATATCCATTTTCAAGCGGGGGTGGACACTTGTTGTAACTGACACTTTGTTTCTTACCAGAAATTTTCACTTCATTTTTCTCTTTTGTTTCAGAAATCTTCACTTCAGATGTTTCTCCTTCAAATGCCTTCATGCCTTCAACGGTTGGATAAATCCTGTCAATAACATAAGAAGTACATGAGTAACTTTTTAACAACCTGTTTACCCTTTCTGTTTCAATCCTCTGAGTTTCCAGTTTTTGTTCCAGAACAGCACACTTCTCAATGTAATTGTTGACGATTTTCTGCTTTGTCATGAAAGCTCCTTGAAGTGTTTTCATAGTTGTTGCTTGTTCACTGCTTGATTGATTGTATTGATTCATAGCTTTGTTCAGAACATCATAGGATTCTTTCAATCTGTTCATGTTATGAATCAAAGTACTGTTTTGCTTTTTCACTATTTCACAGGTTTCACATTTCACAGGAATCTTTCGTGCATCAGCTTCTGCTTCAACTGTGAAAGCTGGAACTTCTTTTACCTTTTTCTTTATCACAGGAACTTCTTCATCATCACTGCTAACTTGTTTTTTTAACTTTCTTCTTTGTCTTTCGAACTTTTCCATCATCACTGTCACTCTCCTCTAACATTCTTAAATGCTCTTTCATTCTGTTTGCATAATAATCATTATCATTATCATTATCACTGTCTTCAACAACTCGAGCAACAAAAGCTTTAGCCAAGAATTCTTTATCTGGACAGTAATTGTCCCAGCTAAAACCTTCTGGTAATCTTTCATCATCTTGATCGATCAATTTGCTCATCAAATATGCTTTCTTTGACTCTTCAATCTCCTTCTTAGCATGAGCAGTTTGTGGTTGTTGTTGATGTGGTTGTTGAGCAACTTGATGATAAATCGCTTTCCGATAGTAATCATTGTTGTTGAACGGATTTTGAGCTCCACTTGCTTCGCGATTTGTGCATTCACGCTTGAAATGCCCTTTTTCCCTGCAATGAAAACAAGTAACTTTAGATTTATCAAAACCTAAAGTAGAAACATTTGCATCACGGAAATCATCTCTTCCTGTGATCTGTTTAAATTTCTCAGCTCTTCTCAACACACTTGCCATACACCACTTTATGTCCATTAATTCCATTTCTTCAGCATCAATCTGATCGTAATCCTCTTTTGTCAACATTGGATTTCCGATCCTTCCTGCTACTAAACTCCCATACGATTCTAACACAGTCACTAACAAAGACATGTGACTTTTTGCAATTTCTTCTGAGTAATTCTGATCATTTTCAAGATTTAGTGCAATGTTGCATTGTAGAACTTTGCCATTCTTTGTCGTTGAAAAATTTGGATCAAATGATGGATATGAAGAAAATCCCGTTTTGTTGTTTGATCCTTGTGAAGACCCTCCAGAAGAACTTTTAGCATTAAATGCAGTTTCGATCTTTGGTGACATGTTGGTCTTATCATTGATACCTCCTTTGTAATAAAGCCCAATATCTTGTTCACCATCAAAATCCTTCATTCTTGAGATCTTCCTTTGTTCCATCTCTTGAGCTTCAAGTTTTTCAATGAACTTTCCCAGTGTTAGATTCCCAAAATCTTTCTTATTTCTCAACATCATAAGATACGTGCCCTAAGTTTCATGTGGCAACGCATCAGCCAGCTTTTCAATCAACTCTTCATTATCTTTTGTGATGCTCACCCTCTTCATGTTAACTAACAAATTGCAATATCTTTCGATGATCTGCTTAGTACTTTCAGTTCTCAAACCACGAAATAAATCAAACTCTTTTTTCAAAAGTGATTTTTTGTTCTTGATCATCTCTTTACTTCCAACAAACTTCGATTTTAATGCTTTCCAAATTGAATAGGCACTTCCATTATGTTGCAGTAAAACCAAGATATCTTCCTTAACAGCTTGATGCAATAAACTAGTCATCATCTTTTCATCTTTGTATTTCTTTTTCTCCTCAGCACTTAGATCTTTAATTGCAATAACCTCTTCATCATCATTCACCGGTCTATTATATTTTGTTTCAACACATTCCCAAGCATCCAAATAATTTGCTTGAACCCAATTTTCGAATCGCTCCTCCCATCCTTTATACTCCTCGATATTCATGAGCTTTGGCGGTTTTTGCATGGTGCCTGTTTCATTTTCTAACATTGTGTTCTGTGCAATGGTAATCGGAGTAGCAAAGGCGCTATAATTTTCTTCTTCCATGATTTGGTATCAAAATTTTACAAATTCAGACTTTCAAACGAAATGAAGATTCTCAAACGAAATACTTTCAAATGGAATGACCTTTTATGCGAAATAGCACTCTCAAACGAAATACTGATTTCGTGCGAAACAGTTCAAACGAAATGACAAATTGGTACGAAATAAGCTGATTTCGTACGAAATGAAAATTCTGATGTGAAGTTTCAAGCGAAATGCCCTTTTCATGCGAAATGGAAGTAACCCATGCTATTTCGTGCGAAATGAGTGTGGTATTTCGTGCGAAATGGATGAAATCAATACTATTCCGTGCGAAATGCTGCTGATGTCATCAATTCGGCCATGTTTTTGTCAAATTGAACAGGTTTTAGTCTGATTTTAGATCTAATTCTTTCAAGGCTTTGTTAAAACACAATTTCGCTTATAATGTGTGAAAATCAAGCCATTTTATCCATGAAAACTTGTTTAATTTTGAAAACAAGGTGTAGAAATCAGAATTTGCAGCTGAAATGGTAAGAACTCTTCCTTCTGAGCTCTGATACCACTTGTAGGATCGTCGTGCGACCTTAACGAGTCGTTCAGAAGAGTTTTTGCTCAATACGAGAGGCGGAAACAAACGTATTGAGGTGATTCAGCTTGCAATTCACTTTAAACTGTCTTTTGATTGATATAACAACGTTTTACAGCGAGTAGACACTTCGGCAGCAGTTCGACTCTGAAACCGAAAAGTTACAAATGAAATCTCAAGGCAGGTATTTATAGACCTGGCTATTTCGCACGGAATGGTTGACACGAAATCAGTTTCACACGAAATGCCTATTTCGTGCGAAACGACCAATTCATTTCGTACGAAATGACATGGTTCTCATTTCGTGCGAAATGCCTCAAACACACACATTTCTCATTTTCTCGTACCACCTGCCTTGATCTATCTATATACATACATGACTCGATACAAGACGAAGTCGACAGACATATGCACCAACAATATTAAAATCCTAAAAATATTCCGTTATGATTAAAATCCTATTTCTAATCATTATTGCGAAGAAAAATTAATTAAAGCGCTTAAAATTCTTATTTGGCGAATTTAAGCACATACCGCGCGATACCGCGTATGTACTGCGAAACGCGAATAACACAGTCAATCCAGAATGACGAAATATTATTGAGTAATATTTTAGTAGGATTACTTTTAGAAAATAATAAAATAATGTTTAAAAAGCATTAAAACACGACGAAACGTCAGATAAAATACCCGGTAGTCAGTAAAATACCTGCTTTTTACCTGTGTTATGTGTATATAACATATGTATATGTGTGTATGTGAGAGAGAGGAAAGGTGGCGGCCATGAGGAAGCCCACCTCTCTCTTGAATTGTGTGTTCGGACAAGTGTCACCCATGCATACAAACTAATCATATCAAATCTTCACTAAATCACCCAAGATCTTCTCAAAACCATCAAACTCATTTCCAAACTTCCTTTCCTCTTGATCTCGGCCGAAACCATCCATCATACATCCATTTTCCAATTTTCAACTCATTTTCATGAAGATCATAATCATTTCAAGCTAGTCTTGATTCGGTTTGAAGATCAAAAGGTGATTCCAAGGCACATTCAAAGAAGAACAAGCTCATAATCATCAAAAACCTCATCATCATTCCATTTTCATACTTGAAAGGTATAAAAATTTCAATATTTTAAAGTCTTGTTCTTGATGATGATGATGATTAGCATGGTTCTCGGATACTTGGAAATTCTCACAACTCTTCTAAAACAAAGCAACAATGATTTTCACAAAGTTAAAAATGAGATGAACATATGTATGTATGTGTAGCCGTGAGCATGTATGTGAGTGTTAGAATGTATGTTTTGATTTTTGATTAAAAGTGTTCACGTAGATTGATTTCTAAGATGATTTGAATATCATGCATGTGAAATTTGAAATGATTGAATGATTGAATAAAGTATGAATATGTCATATGTTATAAAAAAAATAAAAGATTAAGTATGATTAGTCTTGTGTGTTGAATGTGAAGAAAAGTGTGCATAAAGTGCTTTACGTAGATTTATTGGATGATTTGACGAACATCATGAAATGAAATTGTTAAGGAATGATGAAGACTCATTTAAATCAGTAGCTAAACATGAAAAATAAAGTTATATGATGTGTTTAGAAGTTACAAAAATTATGTCATAACTTAGTAGCTTTGCATGTTGTACTATTGGCTTGAAAAGTGGTAAATCGAGTGATATTCGCATGCTTTTTGTGCTATTTATGAGACCTGCATGTACATGAGTAAAATTTTTATTATGATCAGTAGGTAACATGTATTATTTCAAAATATTAAGTCATGATGATTTGGGATGGTTACGATAAAGTTCGGTACTATGCGTTAAAAACGGTAAAAATCGGCTTTTAGAGTGATTTTGCAAAACTGTTTTAAATCTGATTATAAACTGATGTTTTTATGATAAATATAAGTATCTTAACTTATAATAAGTATCTTTGGTGTTTGGTTGGTCATACTGACTTTCGACGCCCAAAAACGCTACCGAAACGGTCAAATACGCATATTTTAACGTACGCGAAAACGGGATGCTCAAGAGTGAACTTTATGTGTTATGAATTGATATGCGAATATGAACATGTGTAAATGTGATTTACTAAGTGATATCATGATGATATGAGATGATGATATGTTTAGTCGTTTGTGCGGTAAATTAGATCATAAAGCACATTTTTGTGTTAAAATTTGTGATTTGTATGAAAATATGTATGAAATGACTTGATGAGTTATTTAATATATATATATATATATATTAAGTGTTTGAACATAATATGTGTGTATGAAATAACATGATACGTGAATTACGATATATATATAGGTATACGCACCAACTATGTCTATACTTATGCACATATATTGCGAAGCGCAAATCGACGATATATTGCAAATAAGTAGACATAATAATAAAAGGTCACCTATAACATATATATTTGTATGAACATATATATATATATATATATATATAGAAACGGGATCAGGAGAAAACGCTCAAAAGTGTGAGAACGGTGAGAACGCATCCTGGCTCAACACGTGTCACGCGGCATAGAGAAGGGCGGACTGGCTTTTTTGTCCTTTCATCTTCTACTTTTTCAGTTCCGCTTTTCCAAATATTGTTTTAATTTTTGGGGTTTAAGATTTTTGGCGTTAACCAAATTCAATAATTAATGACGTTTAATGGTTTCATTGTATTAACATTTTGGCGTTTATGGCGTTTATTCAAACCGTATGCCATTGGAACCCAGGGGGTCAGGAAATCTATCTGAATGGCGTTTTTCAAGGCGTTTTAAATAAGATGGCCCATTGTTCTATTATTTTTTATATACATTTTGGCGTTTGTGTTATCTTGGCGTTTTACAATTGTTTGATTATATATCAACCACAGGAAAAAAATACAAGCGAAGAAAATAAATTAAAAATCCTAATCGGATCTCTCTTCACAATCTTCACTGTCATCAGTCTCTCTCTCTTCTTTAATAGTACAAGAACTGTCACCAAATATATGGGGTTTTATGTAAAACTTAACAAACCCATCGGTTTGATTTTTTTGCCTGCTCGTCTGTTGAAGTGGATTTTTTTGTGGATGTTTGGGGACATAGATCTATGACGTGTGAGTGGGTTTTTCGCTTTTTCTTTATCTTGATCTTCATCTTTATAATCATCCCACTCTTCAGTGTCATTGATCTCTTCTCCTCATCCAAGCCTTCTTCAAGAACAAAAAATACAAAATGCCATATGACTGGCATCAGTATCTTTTTCTTGAATTTTTGTCCATCTCATGCAGCAAAATCTTACTGAGTTACTCCCCTCTTCTAACAATTCATTCAGTGAAACTTCACGAAGAACAATACTGAATATCCAAGAAAGCATATAAGCCATCTTTGATTTTTTTTTTATTTTTTGGCGTTTTACAGTGAGTGGTATTTAGTAGTATTGGCGTTTGTTTTTTTGGTTTGATAAAATGGAAGTTGCTGAGATGTATCATTTTATAGGATGTCTTTTTGGCGCCTAAGTTAGGCGGTGCATTATTATAATAAAGTATTCGTCTTTTCAGTTACTGTTTGTAATTATTGTTTTTGATAAGCTTTATCTCTGAAGTCTGTAACACGTCCCATCTTTCAAGTTTGGCGTTTTAGATTCTAATATAATAAATTTTCCCCATCTTCATTATTACTGATTTGTAGTTACTGTTTCTAGTTACATTTTCAAGTTTGTTATTTATTTATTTATTTATTTTTTTGGTTTTTTATAATACTTGTCCAAAGTAATTTTATTATGGTTTGGTAATTTTTGTGGCGTTTTATGGCATGTTGGCGTTTTGACAAGCATTTGGCTTTTTGGCGTTTTTATTAGATATGACGTTTTTATTACATAACAATCAACTGAAAAAGAAAATTAAACAAAATAAATATTGATCTTCCAAATCTTCACTGTCACCAGTCTCTTTCTTCTTTTGAAGCATCTTCACTGGCTGTTTCGACTTTCGTATAATTTTTTTTTATTTTTGTTTTTTGTAGTAGTTTTTTGTCGCCGTTTGGAAGCACAAAGTCTGAAAATCAGCCTCTTTTTCTATAATATTTGTCCATCTCATGCAGCAAAATGTTATTGAGTTTACACCCTTTCAGCCAAAATGTTATCTTTTTTGGCATTTTACCGAGAAACAGAACGCCACTAAATAAACCATCTTAAAACTGTAAATTTGATCTTGCCAAAATCAATAAAATGTTGTTGTATGGTGATGGACAACATTGTTAATCCTCAGTTAAGAAAGATAACTGACAATATTGTCCACCCCATACATCTAAACTTTATTGACAACAAACCTCAGTAATGTTTTTGTATGTTTTGGCGTTATAAATTGGATGGAAGTTGAGGATAAGTTAGTTAAGATTTTACTCAACGAAATGGACAACATCTTTACTTAATGATTTTGTGTCCATTACATTGAGCGAAATCTTCCAGACAACCAAACTGAATTTCTAATAAACGTTTTGGGTTAGAAGATATTTGATGTTTGAGTTTTCTGGCGTTTATCAGACGAATGGTATATATTAAATATGGCATTTGGGGTTTTGTGTGTGTTTTTAATTGAAGGTCTAAGTTGTTGTATATATAGAATTTTTTGGCTGTTTTTTTAGGCGGGATTTTATTATAATTAAGTTTGGCGTTTTATATCTAATGGCGTTTTTAGTTAGAATGGTGTGTGATTTTTGTTTGGCGTTTTATTTTCATGAGATGGCGTTTTGTTTGGAGTAGTCAAAAGACGCTTTTACCCTTAATGAAGCGCATCCACGTAATAAAATTGGTGTTATTTACGAAAACGCCACCGCGCCAATCTAGTCCATAGATTGTTTTGATCGGACGATCCATAAGCGTTCTCACCGTTCTCACAGTTTTCACCGTTTTCTCTAAATCCTGACCCTATATATATAAGGGGAGGTTCATTTGAGAAGAAAATTTAATTGAGAAAAAAAAGAACAAAGGGTACAATTATAAAATATCACGTAGTTATTCTTTCATCTCATTTATTACAATCTTTAAGTAATTAATTAGTCATAAAGACTATTATTCTCTACACTATTTTTCATTGCCTACACACATAAAAAGTTATCCTACACATTTCGAAAATTATCCTACACATACGTAAATTTATCCTATACAACTCGTAATTTATCCTACACACCTAGTAATTTATCATACACTCTAAACTATTTTTTTATTTTTTGAAAAATTATATATTTTGAAAATAAGTTACAAATTTAATGTAGTTAGCTATTAAAAAGTATAAAAGCTTGGTAGTGCAAGTAAGCACAACCGAATAATGGAAGCGCGAAATAATAAAGAACCCGGTTAACGGGTCGTAAAGAAGTATAATTATGAACCGGGGAAACGGTGAGCGTAGAACAAACCGACGTGTAAATGACATAAGGAGTCATAAAGTCGGAAGATTAGTCCAAGAGTAAACGAACGAAGCTTTAGACTACAGTCAAGGCCAACTAAAGTTCAAAAGCGAAAAATAAACGATTCCAAACATAATAAAAGATGCTTTGGCGCTATATATATATATATGTATATATACATTTGAATATAGACATGGATAAAAGACGATCTACGGGATCATCATAACCTATGGGATTATAAATAGTGTTAAAGTCTACGGGACCAAAAAGATCTTCGGGTCACAAACAGAAAGAAACGAATTGTTGGGGTTCTCACCTTAAAAAGGTGAAAATCTAAAGAGAAAGCTTACGAGGCTAAGTAAAAGAACTTGCGGGTCACTTGGATAAAGCGTGGAAAACTGGTTACAATTCTCCATGTAAAATAATAATGGTCAGGAATAAAACTTAGACAGAAATTCCTAGACATGAGGAAAAGACATAAGACAGAGAAAACGTAAAAAAAAAAAAATTTAATTTAAAAATTAGTTTTTAGTCAAAAGCAATGTTTTAACAAACATAAGTAGTATAAGGCGGTTTAGAAAATCTTAAACACACATAAGGCCAGAGATGGCACAATAATATACCCGGGTGACGGGGTATGAAGTGATGGCGACTAATTAGTCTAGCCGGTAAAACTTTTCAAAGTCAAGAAAATGTTATGACAAATACAAAGAGCTTGTTAATATATAACAAGCGCGGAATAAACTTGTTAATAGACTGATGAGACTAAGTGGTCAAGTGACAACTCGGTCAATAAGGATAATGCATATAAGCTAAAAAAATAACGGCCCGCGAGGCCTTACACATGAAAGACGCTCGTCAATATAAATGAAGACGTTAGATCGAAAAGAGCGAGTGAATGTCTTGAAAACGAAACTAAGTTCGTTTAATCTAAATTAAAAGAAATACGTAAATAAGGTTTCGGGGACGAAACCTCTTTAAGGGGGGTAGACTTGTAACACCCCGAAAACGGGTTTGGTAATCAAACCACGTTAATACTAAAGGGTGGGTAAAATACAGTTAGTGGTAAAACTTACCCGGTAAATATTAGGACTTAAATAAATAAATCTAATATTTATTAAAAGGATGAGAAATACTTTGAGAAAGCAAAGTATATAAAAAGGCCCGAGGTTAACGGGGCTTAAAATAAAACGGATTATGAACAAGATAAAGTAATTGGGAATAAATGACCTAGTTAGTCATAAGTCTTATAGTAATAAGAAAATTTGTTAGAACACACTATATGCAACTGGGTAAAGTATAGGGACCAAAGGTGACAAACTTGAAACAAGTTTGTATTAAATAAAACATTCAACACCAAAACACACACTCTAAGTGTGTGTTCTGGTCGAAAATTTCAGAGGAGCCAGGGAACTCCATGCTCAAACCCTAACTAGCAAAAATCAAGCAATTGAGAAGCCAAATCGACTCCAAATTGAAATCTAAGTTTAGATTAGTGATCACCTTAGTGAAAGGATCACAAGGTATGTCAAATTTCATCTCCTAGTTACATCTCGAAATTTTGATGAACTTATGAAATCGAAAATTTGGCTTGCATGAATGTTGTTTGGATGAAATTAGAATAAAATAGTGTCTAGGAATAAACCCTAGCCATTAGATTGTTGAAATTATGCTCAATACTTGAGAATTCCATAATCACCATTGAAGGTGTTAAGTGGGTGATGTAGAAGTATGAAGACACTAGGATTATGATAGTTGTATTAGTGTAATTTGAATTCTATAAAGCAATTTCAGGTTTGTTGATGTTAAAATTGATGTGAAATTGCCAAATTGATGTTAACCATGGTAAAGATAATTATTTATGAACTAGTTAGTAAATATGTAAAGTTATGCACACTAGGTGTTTGTTAAAATGCCTAAATGAAAACTAAAGTGCTGAAATTGTAAATGAAATGCGTGATTGCCAAACTCGATTTATCCTGTATGATATGGGGTAATATGAATTCTAATCATGATGTTGATTTAATTTAAATGGTATTTGTCATATGGATAACGGTAGTTAACTTTTAGAAAGTTAAACTAACCAATGATGAAGTCGAATGGTAGATTCGACACAAAATTTGTAAGACGGAATAGTCGTAGCTAATAATGACTAAACTAACCGTCTTACGGATTATGATGATAGTTTGACTCATGACAAGCTAGACGGAGGCTTGGGAGGAAGCGGGTCAAACGAAACAAGAAAGAAGAAAAGGCGTAACTTGGATACAAGGTAAGTTAAACTTACACCCCCTTTTTAATTACTATACACTTACTAGCGAAAATTGATTGTGAATAATGATAAGTAATTGAAATACGATGTTCCGGCATGATACAATGCAAGTCGGAATGAATAAAAAGGTAAGAAATCATGAATTATGGTAAAAGGGGTAAAAAGGTAAATTAGTCATGTAATGACGAACAAATAAAAACGGTTTTGAGTAAAACGAGTTTAAGGGAAAAACCGGGATAGGTTTAAAGGGATGAAATGGTAACTAAATACCATCTCATACGGATAAATGGTCAATTAGGCTAAATGTGTCAAATGGTGTCGTTAACACCATTTGACAACTTCATTTGACAATTGCTTGTTGAGTGTTGTAATCACAGGAGACAACGTAAACGTGCGTTGCTTTAACTAGAAAGATTTAAAGCAAAAAGATATGTAAACGGGTCAATACCTTGACCCGAGCCAGGTACGCATAAATAAGCTTTTAGTTAAACATACAATTTATGGTCAAATATTTAACGAAAGTCCTTCGTCGTAAAGTGAGGGACTAAAGTGGACCAAAACACCCTTGAAGGGTATATTGGGTAAACGACCCATAGGGGTTTGCATTAAGATTATGGAATCATTAGATATGAATAAAAGTTATAGGAATACACATTCATGGGTCAAATGCATAAAAATGGTCATTTGCGTAAAATGACCAACCGATGGGTAAATTTTGGGATAATAGGTTAGTTATGCTAAACCCATCATAAAAATAGTTGTGGTGGAACATAAGCAGATGTTTAGATGTGGCCTTACGAAGTATGAAAAGAAAAGAGTTAGTTTTAGACTAAAATGCATAAAAGATCCCCTGAACGGGTCAAAATGAATTACGCACGTAACTTGGGTGTTTGCCGTGTAATTCACAAAACTTATGAATCCAAGATAGTTATTTTGAGTTAAATACCTTGGTTTATGATATGCGAATAACTAGAAACACGTTTGGAGGTCTTAAATACAAACGGGTCAACATGTGGATTTTGAATAATAAACCGAATGTTTAGAAGTCCCAGATTTTATTAGTTTGAAGGTCGGATTTAAACTCCACGAGATGGAAAATCAAATTTCCATCATGTAGGAAGAAACGGGAGATCAAACGGATATGTGGATTGAAAGATACGAAAGTTTTCGTGTCAAAAACGGCAAAAATGGGAGGGTCTGATACAGGGGCCACCGTAACTTACGGTGCCCACCGTAAGTTACGGTGGGACTGAAATCATTACGCCAGATACCTACTGCCTTACGGTGAGGGCATTTTAAATCAGGGGCCACCGTAACTTACGGTGCCTACCGTAAGTTACGGTGGAGGCCAAATTCGAGTCCTTGTTTCTGGGATCAAGAGATTAATGTTGGGATGTCCGGATTTTTCTTTAATTCGATTATTCGACCCATTTTCCTTGTAATACTAGTTATTTAATCATCAAAACTGACTTTTGAGTTGGCTTTGAACATAGGTGAATGTCAAGAGCCCCGGATGAAGATCAAGCGTCGAGCAAGAACCGAACACGCGTTAAATGAAGCTTCCACAAGTTGTTTCGTCGTTATTCTAAAACGACGAATTAATTCACATTATGTTGTATCTTTTTAAATTGTAAAAGTTTTTAATAAACCCGTATTTTCGTTGTAATTTTGACCGCGATTACATGATTATGGACTTTAATTTTATGAAAAATGTAAAGTATTACCAAGAGTGTTACAAGTTGGTATCAGAGCCTTGATTTAAGAGATTCAAGTATGGTGGGAAAAACTATGCTTGGACTTAAACCTTATGCTCTTGATTAAGATTGGTGTTCGGTTCGAGGCTTGATCGCAAATCCGGTAAGTGCATGTATGTTAATGGTTTAGCGTATTAAAGTGTTGTAAACAACACATAGGGTTATCGTGTAATACACGTTACCCCAATTAAAGGATAGATATAGCTAACAAAATTTCGTGCGTTGACACACATAGTAGAAAAGCCTTGTATTATGATACGGGCGTTTAGTAAAGTTGACATGGCTAACTTTTGTGAATATCTTAATTGAAGGACACTTGCAATTAAAGATGACAAGGGTTAAACAAATTACAGATATGATAGAGGAACGGTCCGAAGTATGACAAGAGGAGCATGCTCACCAAGGACTAAATCGCGTAACGACCGTGAACAAGGTTAATGGCAAGGAACGCCCGTCGGGGCAAGCATTACCAGGTGCACGCTTTTAAATATAATCACACAAATAGCAATATGTAACAAACATGTAGAGAATGATTGTTGCATATGTAAATTAGAAACTTGGAAAACCTGAATAGAATACCTATCCAGGATATTATTTCCAAGAAAACTAAATAGAGGCGTTACTTACATAGGGCGTGATGTGAAAACTATAAAAAGGTCGTGTGTGTCATGTGTTAATCGCTTACTCTGGCCAAGTAAGTAGTGGCATATGATACCATGAACTTCTTGTAGCGGACACATTTACGTCCGATGTAGTAAGGGCGGGGTGAATGGGACTAACTTAAAAGGTAACCAAATAAATCAAATAAGCAAGATGTTTGATAATAAACGTAGACGCAAGTCGGATGATGGAAGCGTATTACGTTAGAATGAAGAGCCCGAGAGAAAGGACAAGGATTAAAGTAAATGAAAATACAGATCAATTAATGAGAATGCTAAGGCATAAAGATAAAGTTTGACTGTCATATAAGAATGGTTACTTGATTATAACTTCGGTAAAGATACCCGATAGATGGGTAGGATTTTGAAAGCATGCGTAAACCAAGAGACGGGTACGCGAAATAGAAAGTCAAACGACTCGGATTAAGAGTCATGACTAAAAGACGATGAGAATTTGCAAACAAAAATTTTGATAACTACGTTCAACTATTCTAAAGTTGAACGGGTCGAATAAAGAATGAGGTTTGACGTTCATGAGTAATTAAATCTCACACGAATAAGTCAAACGGGATAAATAAAGTATAAAAGCTTGGTAGTGCAAGTAAGCGCAACCGAATAATGGAAGCGCGAAATAATAAAGAACCCGAGTAACGGGTCGTAAAGAAGTATAATTATGAACCGGGGAAACGGTGAGCGTAGAACAAACCGACGTGTAAATGACATAAGGAGTCATAAAGTCGGAAGATTAGTCCAAGAGTAAACGAACGAAGCTTTAGACTACAGTCAAGGCCAACTAAAGTTCAAAAGCGAAAAATAAACGATTCCAAACATAATAAAAGATGCTTTGGCGCTATATATATATGTATATATACATTTGAATATAGACATGGATAAAAGACGATCTACGGGATCATCATAACCTATGGGATTATAAATAGTGTTAAAGTCTACGGGACCAAAAAGATCTTCGGGTCACAAACAGAAAGAAACGAATTGTTGGGGTTCTCACCTTAAAAAGGTGAAAATCTAAAGAGAAAGCTTACGAGGCTAAGTAAAAGAACTTGCGGGTCACTTGGATAAAGCGTGGAAAACTGGTTACAATTCTCCATGTCAAATAATAATGGTCAGGAATAAAACTTAGACAGAAATTCCTAGACATGAGGAAAAGACATAAGACAGAGAAAACGTAAAAAAAAAATTAATTTAAAAATTAGTTTTTAGTCAAAAGAAATGTTTTAACAAACATAAGTAGTATAAGGCGGTTTAGAAAATCTTAAACACACATAAGGCCAGAGATGGCAAAATAATATACCCGGGTGACGGGGTATGAAGTGATGGCGACTAATTAGTCTAGCCGGTAAAACTTTTCAAAGTCAAGAAAATGTTATGACAAATACAAAGAGCTTGTTAATATAAAACAAGCGCGGAATAAACTTGTTAATAGATTGATGAGACTAAGTGGTCAAGTGACAACTCGGTCAATAAGGATAATGCATATAAGCTAAAAAAATAACGGCCCGCGAGGCCTTACACATGAAAGACGTACGTGTCAATATAAATGAAGACGTTAGATCGAAAAGAGCGAGTGAATGTCTTGAAAACGATACTAAGTTCGTTTAATCTAAATTAAAAGAAATACGTAAATAAGGTTTCGGGGACGAAACCTCTTTAAGGGGGGTAGACTTGTAACACCCCGAAAACGGGTTTGGTAATCAAAGCACGTTAATACTAAAGGGTGGGTAAAATACAGTTAGTGGTAAAACTTACCCGGTAAATATTAGGACTTAAATAAATAAATCTAATATTTATTAAAAGGATGAGAAATACTTTGAGAAAGCAAAGTATATAAAAAGGCCCGAGGTTAACGGGGCTTAAAATAAAACGGATTATGAACAAGATAAAGTAACTGGGAATAAATGACCTAGTTAGTCATAAGTCTTATAGTAATAAGAAAATTTGTTAGAACACACTATATGCAACTGGGTAAAGTATAGGGACCAAAGGTGACAAACTTGAAACAAGTTTGTATTAAATAAAACATTCAACACCAAAACACACACTCTAAGTGTGTGTTCTGGTCGAAAATTTCAGAGGAGCCAGGGAACTCCATGCTCAAACCCTAACTAGCAAAAATCAAGCAATTGAGAAGCCAAATCGACTCCAAATTGAAATCTAAGTTTAGATTAGTGATCACCTCAGTGAAAGGATCACAAGGTATGTCAAATTTCATCTCCTAGTTACATCTCGAAATTTAGATGAACTTATGAAATCGAAAATTTGGCTTGCATGAATGTTGTTTGGATGAAATTAGAATAAAATAGTGTCTAAGAATAAACCCTAGCCATTAGATTGTTGAAATTATGCTCAATACTTGAGAATTCCATAATCACCATTGAAGGTGTTAAGTGGGTGATGTAGAAGTATGAAGACACTTGGATTATGATAGTTGTACTAGTGTAATTTGAATTCTATAAAGCAATTTTAGGTTTGTTGATGTTAAAATTGATGTGAAATTGCCAAATTGATGTTAACCATGGTAAAGATAACTATTTATGAACTAGTTAGTAAATATGTAAAATTATGCACACTAGGTGTTTGTTAAAATGCCTAAATGAAAACTAAAGTGCTGAAATTGTAAATGAAATGCGTGATTGCCAAACTCGATTTATCCCGTATGATATGGGGTAATATGAATTCTAATCATGATGTTGATTTAATTTAAATGGTATTTGTCATATGGATAACGGTAGTTAACTTTTAGAAAGTTAAACTAACCAATGATGAAGTCGAATGGTAGATTCGACACAAAATTTGTAAGACGGAATAGTCGTTGCTAATAATGACTAAACTAACCATCTTACGGATTATGATGATAGTTTGACTCATGACAAGCTAGACGGAGGCTTGGGAGGAAGCGGGTCAAACGAAACAAGAAAGAAGAAAAGGCGTAACTTGGATACAAGGTAAGTTAAACTTACACCCCCTTTTTAATTACTATACACTTACTAGCGAAAATTGATTGTGAATAATGATAAGTAATTGAAATACGATGTTCCGGCATGATACAATGCAAGTCGGAATGAATAAAAAGGTAAGAAATCATGAATTATGGTAAAAGGGGTAAAAAGGTAAATTAGTCATGTAATGACGAACAAATAAAAACGTTTTTGAGTAAAACGAGTTTAAGGGAAAAACCGGGATAGGTTTAAAGGGATGTAATGGTAACTAAATACCATCTCATACGGATAAATGGTCAATTAGGCTAAATGTGTCAAATGGTGTCGTTAACACCATTTGACAACTTCATTTGACAATAGCTTGTTGAGTGTTGTAATCACAGGAGACAACGTAAACGTGCGTTGCTTTAACTAGAAAGATTTAAAGCAAAAAGATATGTAAACGGGTCAATACCTTGACCCGAGCCAGGTACGCATAAATAAGCTTTTAGTTAAACATACAATTTATGGTCAAATATTTAACGAAAGTCCTTCGTCGTAAAGTGAGGGACTAAAGTGGACCAAAACACCCTTGAAGGGTATATTGGGTAAACGACCCATAGGGGTTGTTTAGGAACTTGCATTAAGATTATGTAATCATTAGATATGAATAAAAGTTACAGGAATACACATTCATGGGTCAAATGCATAAAAATGGTCATTTGCGTAAAATGACCAACCGATGTGTAAATTTTGGGATAATAGGTTAGTTATGCTAAACCCATCATAAAAATAGTTGTGGTGGAACATAAGAAGATGTTTAGATGTGGCCTTACGAAGTATGAAAAGAAAAGAGTTAGTTTTAGACTAAAATGCATAAAAGATCCCCTGAACGGGTCAAAATGAATTACGCACGTAACTTGGGTGTTTGCCGTGTAATTCACAAAACTTATGAATCCAAGATAGTTATTTTGAGTTAAATACCTTGGTTTATGATATACGAATAACTAGAAACACGTTTGGAGGTCTTAAATACAAACGGGTCAACATGTGGATTTTGAATAATAAACCGAATGCTTAGAAGTCCCAGATTTTATTAGTTTGAAGGTCGGATTTAAACTCCACGAGATGGAAAATCAAATTTCGATCATGTAGGAAGAAACGGGAGATCAAACGGATATGCGGATTGAAAGATACGAAAGTTTTCGTGTCAAAAACGGCAAAAATGGGAGGGTCTGATACAGGGGCCACCGTAACTTACGGTGCCCACCGTAAGTTACGGTGGGACTGAAATCATTACGCCAGATACCTACTGCCTTACGGTGAGGGCATTTTAAATCAGGGGCCATCGTAACTTACGG
Organism: Helianthus tuberosus; assembly: GCA_030545235.1. Classification (NCBI taxonomy): domain Eukaryota; kingdom Viridiplantae; phylum Streptophyta; class Magnoliopsida; order Asterales; family Asteraceae; genus Helianthus; species Helianthus tuberosus. The sequence goes on from CM060351.1 coordinate 154,631,384, forward strand.
TGCCCACCGTAAGTTACGGTGGAGGCCAGATTCGAGTCCTTGTTTCTGGGATCAAGAGATTAATGTTGGGATGTCCGGATTTTTCTTTAATTCGATTATTCGACCCATTTTCCTTGTAATACTAGTTATTTAATCATCAAAACTGACTTTTGAGTTGGTTTTGAACATAGGTGAATGTCGAGAGCCCCGGATGAAGATCAAGCGTCGAGCAAGAACCGAACACGCGTTAAATGAAGCTTCCACAAGTTGTTTCGTCGTTATTCTAAAACGACGAATTAATTCACATTATGTTGTATCTTTTTAAATTGTAAAAGTTTTTAATAAACCCATATTTTCATTGTAATTGTGATTGCGATTACATGATTATGGACTTAAATTTTATGAAAAACGTAAAATATTACCAAGAGTGTTACACTGGATTTGTTATAAATTAGATTTTTGGACTAAACTAGTTAAAATGAACAAACCTCAGGGACGAAAACAAAAATTTACTCTATATAAAATGTATTTTTATTGAGAATACAATTTTTAGAGTATCATAATGTGTTATGAACTCAAGAAGATGTATAACTTAAACTGTTTTCGAGAAAAACGAGTTTAATACTGTATTACACTGGTTTCGGGGAGGAAACTGGGAAATAGACGATGTTAGGGGTGTAACGATCGTAAAGTAAATTAAATTTGGTTGGGACAAGTTCAACCCAGTATCCGGGAGATAACCGCAACTTGTACAACCTACGATATTAAATTGTTATTCAGTAGGTTATATATAAATGTTGAAATTGAGGACAAACATTAGATGCATCATAGCCATTTTAATCTCTTAAGAATACGTGTGGAATCGTTGATAGATTTATCGGGTTGACTACCCGTCGTGATCGGTCGCTCCGATCTAAATAGCGACGAATTCGCATTACATTAATGGTCTAGCATGGATTAATCCCTCGATCTTTTTATATAGCTCGTAATGTCTTGCAAACATACAAAACCGAAATCACAGCAAAAATTTAACATTATTCAATCAAAGTCATGAGTATAAGTTTTCATCGGAAACAGGCTTGCGGAGCTATTTCGGATGAAACCATCCATGACATTTTTAAATGAAATAGGATGTAATCCAATTTCAAATCATATTATGACGACATTATTTTCATCAAAATGAATGTCTTATTTTTTAAACACATGAAAAATGTTTTTAAATATGTAATTGTTTACAGACCATTAAAGGGCCAAATAAGGAAGTTTCCTCAAATAAAACATTACAAAAAAATATATGTGAACCCACGCACCTTTGTGTTGACACTTGATTTTTACGTGTTCTTCAGCTACATGAGTTCGGCTTCGAGGAATTTTGGCTTGTGCGTCATGTGGTTGTTGATGCTTATTGTAATTAAATAAAGTTGTTGGACACTTTTAAAAAAAACTGCCATGGGACCATGTGTACTAAGACCTTTAAGGGTCACTTAAGATCTTTATGGTTGTGAACTATGTTTACAACTTTAAAACCTAATGTTTTTAATTTAATAAATTATCCAATAAAAACAATGCATCGACCACCAAGATGTTATATGGGTACCAACCTCCGTCACCGCCACGTTTGTATTTCCGCTGCGACGTTTTTAGGGTGTGACAGAGGGTGCCGAACAAGATAGACTAGCAGGTGGAGAGACGAGGGTATGCCTAAACGGGTGGGGTTTTTTATTATTTGTTTTGTAAATTACAAAAAAAAACCCATAAATAGAGTTAAAGACATGAATGGACCCTTTGTTTATATATTATTGTTCTAATATTTTTTAAACTTTTAATAAGAAGGGTATTTTGGTCACTTCAATCCAACTTAACAGAAAAATGAATAGAGGTTGGCCTTAGTATCCAAAGTTGTTACAAAATGGAAACCACAAAACTTGAACCTGTTACTCAAAAACGTTATTAACTAAAGGTGTTATTTTGGTGTCTGTGTAATTAACTCTTATAAGTTTATGGTTAGGAGGTGAATTTTATGATATTTTTAGTTACTTAGGGAGTTATAAAATTGCATTGTTTTTATAAACGAGTCTTAAACATGTTGTGTTGACCGATTAACCCATTTGATTACTAAAATGGGTTAGGTGGGCTAAACCCATTTAGACACGCTACTTAAACGTGTCATTAATATTGGTTGTATATAACCCAAACACGTATACCATATACCTAAACCCATTTAACTTTGTGTTGTGTAATGTCATGTTAGGGCTTAAATTTCCAGGTCTAGGTTCATGGGGTATATCTCCAATTTAGGGTTAATTGTCGTAATTTGGCTTAGTGAATCAAAGATAGGTCTTGCTTGGCTTAAAAGATAATACATTGAAGATTATCATGAGAATTTGGAACAAAAATATCTCTCAAGTGATTTCATCGTGAGTATGCCTTAACTTATATTAGTTATTTGGTAAATATCGGATAACTCCATAGATATCTATCCTATTCATTAATATTGAAATTTGCAGGCAAAAAAATTCGTGTATATAATTCATTCCACTCCACATGTACTTAATATGAGGGGTTTGAGAATACTAGAGGACTTCATACTAGTCTAAATTATTATTTTGTTATAAGTGGCAGTTGACATATGAGAAATCCGTTTTGACTAACAACTTCATAAAGTTTAGGAAAATTCGTAATATGTGTTCATGGTAGTATAGGCTAATGTTTGACTCGAGGATACAAATCAAAGTCATACTATTTTATCAAATTAGCCATGCCAAACCCAAATGGAATTTTGGCCTAGTTCAATGTATCTTTTTTATAGTCAGAACAATTTGAAAATGAAAATAAGTTCGGTTAAAATAACATTAGCTTAGTAATGCATATATATTACACGTGTTAGGTTAATACTACTAGAAATATCCCTTTCACAAGCTAAGCAACAACAAACCATTTAAAGCACCAAAATGCTCAACCATATGATTGGTTGTGATTGACCACCTCGAGTGTTGGTCTTAATGTAACACAGTCCAGTTTCTATATCTTTTTCTTGAAAAGATCGACATCATACACCAACTTTGTGATAATCAATGTCTCCTTATAAGTTTTCCTAACTCTATAGTTTGTGTCCTTAAATAATGAATTTATCGGCGTGTTCCATCAAATGTTAGGAAAATTTAATCAACATGGTAACTGCTATTTAAGTGACATACATATGGGTTCTTAACTTCTTTTATAGTCGTTTGTTTGGACATGTATTGTCACACCTCTTAAATCGCAGCAGAAGGTAAGCATGGTGGTGACGGAGGTTGATAACCAATAACAATCTAGTAAACATTAAGTTATTACACATTTGGACATTTTATTTGATAATGAAATCAAGCATCTAAGTTTTAAAGAAAAACATAAACGTCGTTGTTTATGATCAAACAAAGGATCTTAATACATTTGTCCCGGACAAAAAAAACTTGTCCAAAATAATGTTTACTAAAACATGCATCGTGAAAATCCCAAAGCCAATTTATTTACCTGGAAAACACGCTAACAAGTGTCAACACATTGGTTGTGAGTTCACAGAGAAAAATAAAAGTAAAATCTAAACCAAATTACTTTTAATAAAACTTGGGCAACTTCATTTCTTAAACTTCCCTTTTAAAAACACTTAGGAAAGTTTTCTTGTCAAAACTTCCTTTCAAAACATTTAAGCGATTTTTCTTGTCAAAACTCCCTTAAAACTCGAGATATGTAAATTTTTAAGTAACAACTTTTGGATTCATAAACTAGCTAAGGATATGACACGTATTAATATAAAAGCCCATAATCAATACGTGAGGTTAGCTTCTTTTAACAATTCGATAGTATTTTTCCGGTTTCGACCAGAGCGATTGGGCTACGACTTGGGTGGTCAAACACGATACATCTACCGATACTTTGTAGCAACCCCCACCCCCTATCTGTCCCGGGAACGGGCGGCCGCGAACTCAATGGTGGTGGTATTGATATTTATTAGTTTGGCAGTGGAAATGACATCAGGATCGTAGTTAGGAAATATTTTATCTGAGTAAAACACCACATTTTATATAAATAAACATATTGGGATAAAACCCAAGTTTTTATTACAACTAATTTATAGGGATAAATCCCATTTGATTTGAATTAAAACGCCTTCTTTATTTAGGTAACTTTTATAGCCACTTTTCCAAGCCTTCAGTGCTGTCCAGGTGGCTTCTAATTGGCTTTTACATTGTGTTACCTGAAACGCGTTTTAAAAACATTTGTCAGTGGGAAATACTGGTGAGTGAATCCCAGTTTAATCAAGGAACATTAATTTAATTTAAACAGTATTGAGAGCGATTACAATGTTTATATCTACCCAATTACTCATTCAGTACTGTCAATCCTGATTGGTGGGTCATATTACACATTGGCTAACTCTTCGTCCAATGGTAACGTGTCTCACATTTTGTATACAAAACCCCAACATACCGGCAGTAATCGTAGAATTACAAAAACTCAATCACTGCTAAATTGCATTGTAAAATAGTTAAGGTTTTGTAAAAACTGTTTACAAAAAGGAGATTACTCACATTGCTGTCTTAGATTTTCGGTAAGAGTTTCCTGGTGACAATCTATAATTTACACAAATGCACACGTGTTAGTATAATAACCCATTTTAACATTAGTAATACCCTCCCCGAGACGGCATTCCAACGACTACGTCGGGCAGAACCACGACAGCCGTTACGGAACCCTAGATTAATCGGGCAGAGTATCTAATACGTATCCAGGGGTTATGATACTTACAACGGAGCAGAACTTCGCTATTTAGGGGGTATTATGTCCGAGTATAGAGTATACTACGTAGAAATTGAGAGTAAATTGAAAAGTTTGAGCGAATTCGACTGAAGGCCCGAGCTCCAGCTTTATAGGGGCTGAGTTCGGGTTCTACGCGGCCCGCGTCAACGCTGGTCAACAGCGTAGCTTGTCCGGGTCATGGCATAGGGTTGCCGTGTGTTGGGCCACGTGACGGCCCAGGGTTTCGCCACCTTTAACCCTGTCGCGACCCGCGTAAGGTTTGAGGTGTGGCTTACGCGGCCCGCCTCAAACCCAAAAATCAGATTTTAATTATTTTTAATAATATTTAAGGTATTCGGGGTCCGTTTTCGCGTATGGGGTGTATTTTAGGACATATTGGGATATTTTTAAAATATATTGGGGTGTCAGAAATTATTCAGGAGGGTGTCGGTTTAGAATTGTTATATCCTCCCCACCTTGTTTTAGAGCTCGTCATCGAGATCTACTGGAACAAGTGTGGATATTTCTTCTGCATTTCAGATTCAAGCTCCCATGTGTACTCAGGTCCTCTTTTGGAGTCCCACTTCACTTTGACTAGAACTAATCTCTTATGCTTGAGGTTTTTGACTTTCCTGTCTTCAATCTGTAGAGGCCTTTCTACAAACTTGAGTTGTTCATTTACCTCTATATCCTTAAGAGGTATCACCAGTGATTCATCGGATAAACATTTCTTGAGATTAGATACATGAAATACATCATGTATTCCTGCCATTTCCTCTGGCAGTTGTAGCTGATAGGCTACAGGTCCTATTCTTCTAATAATTTCAAAAGGTCCAACATACCTGGGACTTAGCTTCCCTCTTTTGATGAATCTTACTATTCCTTTCCAAGGAGAGACTTTCAACAACACTTTATCTCCTACTTGAAATTCCAATGGTTTGCGTCGGTTATTAGAATAGCTCTTCTGTCGATCGTGCTGCTTTCAGTCGTTCCTTGACTTGAATGATCTTGTCGGTTGTTTCTTGCACTATCTCAGGTCCAGATAGTTGCTTTTCCCCAATTTCTGCCCAACAGACTGGGGTTCGGCACTTTCTTCCATAAAGTGCTTCGAATGGTGCAGCGTTGATACTTGTGTGATAACTATTATTATAAGAAAATTCTATTAAAGGTAAGTGATCGTCCCAATTACCTCCGAAATCAATTACACAAGCTCTAAGCATGTCTTCCATCGTCTGAATTGTTCTTTCGCTTTATCCGTCCATTTGAGGATGATAAGCTGTGCTCAGATTTAACTTGGTTCCCATTGCCTTTTGGAAACTTGACAAAAAATGAGAGGTAAAACGGCTATCCCTATCAGAAACAATTGATAAAGGAATTCCATGTAATGAAACTATTTCATTTACATATAATTTAGCTAGTTATTCCATACTAAAAGTTTCCTTCATTGGTAGGAAATGAGCTGACTTGGTTAGCCTATCTACAATCACCCAGATTGTATTATTACCTTTTCTTGTTTTGGGTAATTTGGTAACATAATCCATTGTTATTAATTCCCATTTCCATACTGGCATTTCTAGTTGTTGTAACAATCCTGAGGGTTTCTGATGTTCAGCTTTAACTTGTGAGCAAGTTAAACATTTAGAAACATAGGTTGCTATGTCTTTTTTCATTCCTATCCACCAGAAATTATTTCTTAAATCCTGATACATCTTATCACTTCCAGGATGCATCGTATATATGGACTTATGAGCTTCTTCTAATATACGATGGCGTAGGTTTCCTAATTTAGGTATCCACATTCTCTTTTTATGGAATCTCCAAATTCCATCTGTTCCTTGTTCTAATTCTTTAATCATACCTTTTAGCTTTTCAGTATCATCCTTGATTACTGATTCTTGTGCTTTTCTAATTTGATAATTTAAATCTACTTGTAGATTTAATTTAAGAGAACGTACCCTTTTTGGCTTTTCGTGATACTTTCGGCTTAAAGCATCAGCAACTACATTTGCCTTTCCTGCATGATACTGGATATCACAATCATAGTCACTAAGCATTTCCATCCAACGTCTTTGTCTCATATTCAACTCCTTTTGCCCGAAGACATACCTTAAACTCATATGATCGGTAAATATGGTAAACTTACTACCATAAAGGTAATGTCTCCAAATTTTAAGTGCAAAAATTATAGCTCCTAATTCTAGATCATGGGTTGAATAATTCTCTTTATGATTCTTAAGTTATCTAGAGGCGTAAGCTATAACCTTTTGACGTTGCATTAGCACACATCCATAACCTAATTTAGAAGTGTCACAATAAACTACTAAATCTTCAGTTTCTTCTGGTAACGCTAATATGGGTGTATGGGTTAGTCTTTGCTTAAGAATTCTAAAGGCTTCTTCTTGCTTTGGTCCCCATTCAAACTTAATGGACTTACAGGTTAACTTAGTTAAAGGAATGGCTATTCTAGAAAAATCTTGAATAAATCTTCTATAATAACCGGCCAATCCTAAGAAACTTCTAACCTCGGTTGGTGACTCAGGGGTTTTCCATTTGGTAATTGCCTTAATTTTTGTTGGGTCCACATGAATTTCTTCATGATTGACTAAGTGTCCAAGAAACTGTACCTGTTCTAACCAAAACTCGCACTTTGAAAACTTAGCATAAAGCTTTTCCTTTCTTAATAGACTTAAAAGTGCGTGCAAATGCTTTGCATTATCTTCCTTACTTTTAGAATAAATTAGAATATCATCTATAAAGACAATTATGAATTTATCCAAATATGGCTTACATATTCGGTTCATCATGTCCATAAATGCAGCTGGGGCATTGGTTAAACCAAATGGCATGACAGTAAATTCATAATGGCCATACCTTGTTCTGAATGCGGTCTTAGGAACGTCCTCTTCCTATACCTTTAATTGATGATATCCTGACCTTAAATCGATTTTAGAGAAAAATCAAGCTCCTTGCAGTTGATCGAACAAATCATCGATTCTCGGTAATGGGTACCGATTCTTAATTGTGACCTTGTTCAATTCACGATAGTCAATGCACATACGCATTGATCCGTCCTTCTTTTTAACGAATAAAATTGGCGCTCCCCATGGCGATGAGCTTGGCTGTATGAATCCTTTTTCCAGCAATTCGTCTAATTGTTTCTTCACTTCCTGCATTTCTGCGGGTGCCAAATGGTAAGGTGCTTTGGAAATTGGTGCTGTTCCTGGTAGCAGGTGAATTCTGAATTCAACTTCTCTGTCTGGCGGTAGTCCTGGTAATTCTTCTGGAAATACATCTGAAAACTGAGACACTACTGGAATGTCTTTTAATTCTTTTCCTTTAGTGTTAGTGATTATGGAAATCAAATACACTATAGACCCTTTTCTTATATAACTTGCAGTTTTCATCACAGAGATGAATTTCGTGGATCTAGAGGGTTTGTCTCCTTTAATTGTGATCTTTTCACCTTTTGGTGAATTTACTTGAATTGATTTTTGATCACATAAAATACTGGCTTTATTGGCTATTAACCAATCCATTCCTAAAACGACATCAAATCCTGCCAGATTCATGGGATAAAGGTTTGCAATAAACTTTTGGTTTAAAAACTCTATTTTTGCTCCCTGCAAGATTTCAGAAATCCTAACTGTTTCTCCATTTGCTGTCTCTACTAGACATTCTTGTGGTAGTTTAGTTAATGACTGATTTAGAAGTTTGCAAAATGAAGTATTAATAAAACTTTGGTTTGCACCAGAGTCAAATAATACTTTAGCAAATACATCATTAACAAAAAACGTACCAGCTATCACGTCTGGAATCATCTTGGCTTCATCTGCGGTCAGAACGAATGCTCTAGCATTTTTAGTGTTCTTGTTGTTTGCAGCTGGAGCCAATTTCGGACAGTTTGGCTTGATATGACCTTGTTCTCCACAGTTGTAGCATATCCTGTTGTTGGCTTTCCTCCTGCAATCTTCTTCCTTGTGACCTGATATTTTGCAGAAATTGCAATATATGGAGCATCTTCCAGAATGCTTCCTTTTGCAATACTTGCAATAAGGTGCAGAGGTAGAGCCCATATTCTTACGGTTGTAATTCCCAGAACGGAATTCTTGGGTAAGCCTTTGGGCTAGGTTTCTTCTCTGGTCTTCTTCTCTAGTACGGACTAATTCATCTGTCAAGGTGTTGGCTAGTTCTACAGCTTCTTCTATGGTTTGGGGTCTAGCTGCCTTGACTACATGCCTAATCTCCCCGATCAATCCCCAGATGTAACAGGAGATTAATACTGGTTCAGGTGATGCAAGGGTTGGTACTATTCTTGCATATTCAAAGAATGTAGTAGTATAACCCTTACTATCTACCCCGGTCATTCTAAGGTTCAGAAACTTATTAGCTATCTGTTCCTTTTCATTGGGAGGGCAGAATTTTCTTTCTACCATATTTTTAAATTCCTCCCATTCTATGTTATATACCTTATCACTTCCTCTTGATTGGAGGATAGTGTTCCACCATTCTAAGGCCGAGTTCTTAAACAAATTAGAAGCAAACATTATTTTATCTTCTTCAGCACACTTGCTTATTTTTAAGACTGCCTCAGTCTTTTCTATCCAGCGTAGAGTTGCAATGGGTCCTTCACTGCCTGAGAATTCTATTGGTTTGCAGGACCAGAATTCTTTGTAAGAACAACCATAAGGCATGGTTCTTCTTCTTTTAGGAATGGGCACTTGAAGTACAGGTCCATTGTTCACGCTGTGTTCTGGTTCAATTGGTCACTTACTGCTATGTTTACTTTTATTATCAGCATCCTTAACAGTTTGAAGAATAAATGGCATTGCATCTATAATTCCTTGTGCCACTATGTGTTGGATAGCACTATTATCCATTTGGTTTCCATTGTTATTGATGCTTGGATTCCCATTAACCAGGTTAATGTTACTCTGGTTATCGTTATTCAGATTTTCCTGATTTCCTTCGTCGGCCATCTGAATTTTAAACATTTACCACATATTAATATCACAAAATAATATTTAATATAGTTAATCACATGACACGCATTTTGGTCTAAAGCGTCGATCATTGCGACTTTACTCTATTCATATAATATGCATCTATTACACACCAGTACTGAAATTAAAATTACAATACCAACTGAAATAAAATTACACTAATGGTAGTAGGCATCCGTACACACATATTTTATTATTTTATTATTATTACTACCGTTTCCACCATCACATTCATGGATATGGATTTATCCAGAAATCCATATTGCGCTCGTCGTACTTCCAGACGAGTCGCTCTCCCACCTGTCGCATTCTTCCACTACTCTCTAAAATTTCCTCACCAAATGTCTTAAGTTCTTGTACGTTTTCTGCACTCATTGGGGGTGCAGGTTCTAGGACTGGGTTCGAAATTTGTGGTGCGGGTTCCTGGTATGGGGGTGTAGGTGCCTGGAATTGGTAAGGATCTTCTAAAATCTCCCTAATGTATTCATCGTGGTAATAGGGATCTAAAGGATCCAAACCTGGGTAGGCTCCTAAGTTCTGCATGGGCATGTCTTCGTGTATTGGGTAACGTTGCACATAGTCCCTATTATCGTCCCACCAGGGGTCGTAATTTGGGTCTAAGGGGTTTGGTGCTGGTACCCTAGGTATTTACTCCGGATTGAAGTCATGCATTTCTACTTGATTTTCAGGGTTTTCTATTTCCATTGGTTGGTCAGGGATTGGTAGTTGTGGTTGGGGTGCAATTATTTGTTCCAGATTAGGGTCAGCTGCAGTGGTTGCTAGGATGTAGATGTTGGCTATTCCCCTATTGATCATGTCCTGGGCATAGGCATCTGTCTCTCTCTTGGCTGCTGCTAGTGCTCTCTGGTCTTGTAACTTTTTCATATGTTTTCTACGCTCATGTGCTCCTCTACTGAACCATCCCCTCTTTTTCTGAGGAAATGGCTCTTCTGAATGAGCCTTAAATACAAATATTCCTTCTTCCGTATCAGCAGAATACCCCGAGAGGGCAGGCTGAGAAGAGGAGGTGCCTTCGCTTCTAGGCGAACCAGTCAATTGACGGTACACGTCAGATGGTCCTTGGTCGCTCATACTGTAAACTAACAAATAGTCAAATAACACATAACAAGAAAATACAATTATGCACGTAGTTCCGTAATTTATTTCCTAACAGATTGAATTTTTGATGTCAGCAGAATGCTTCTGTGGCTGAATCAGTGGCTTGGCTCTGATACCACCTTCTGTAGCAACCCCCGCCCCCTATCTGTCCCGGGAACGGGCGGCCGCGAACTCAATGGTGGTGGTATCGATATTTATTAGTTTGGCAGTTGAAATTACATCAGGATCGTAGTTAGGAAATATTTTATCAGAGTAAAACACCACATTTTATATAAATAAACATATTGGGATAAAACCCAAGTTTTTATTACAACTGATTTATAAGGATAAATCCCATTTGATTTGAATTAAAACGCCTTCTTTATTTAGGTAACTTTTATAGCCACTTTTCCAAGCCTTCAGTTCTGTCCAGCTGGCTTCTAATTGGCTTTCACATTGTGTTACCTGAAACGCGTTTTAAAAACATTTGTCAGTGGGAAATACCGGTGAGTGAATCCCAGTTTAATCAAGAAACATTAATTTAATTTAAACAGTATTGAGAGCGATTACAATGTTTATATCTACCCAATTACTCATTCAGTACTGTCAATCCTGACTGGTGGGTCATATTACACATTGGCTAACTCTTCGTCCAATGGTAACGTGTCTCACATCTTGTATACAAAACCCCAACATACCGGCAGTAATCGTAGAATTACAAAGACTCAATCACTGCTAAATTGCATTGTAAAATAGTTAAGGTTTTGTAAAAACTGTTTACAAAAAGGAGATTACTCACATTGCTGTCTTAGATTTTCGGTAAGAGTTTCCTGGTGACAATCTATAATTTACACAAATGCACACGTGTTAGTATAATAACCCATTTTAACATTAGTAATACCCTCCCCGAGATGACATTCCAACGACTATGTCGGGCAGAACCACGACAGCCGTTACGAAACCCTAGATCAATCGGGCAGAGTATCTAATACGTATCCAGGGGTTATGATACTTACAACGGAGCAGAACTTCGCTATTTAGGAAGGTATTATGCCCGAGTATAGAGTATACTACGTAGAAATTGAGAGTAAATTGAAAAGTTTGAGCGAATTCGACTGAAGGCCCGAGGTTTAGCTTTATAGGGGCTGAGTTCGGGTTCTACGCGGCCCTCGTAAATGAAGACAAGGGCCTACGCGGCCCGCGTCAACGCTGGTCAACATCGTAGCTTATCCGGGATCATGGCATAGGGTTGCCGTGTGTTGGGCCACGTGGCGGCCTAGGGTTTCGCCACCTTTAACCCTGTCGCGGCCCGCGTAAGGTTTGAGGTGTGGCTTACGCGGCCCGCCTCAAACCCAAAAATCAGATTTTAATTATTTTTAATAATATTTAAGGTATTCGGGGTCCGTTTTCGCGTATGAGGTGTATTTTAGGACATATTGGGATATTTTTAAAATATATTGGGGTGTCAGAAATTATTCAGGAGGGTGTCGGTTTAGAATTGTTATATACTTCGTTTGCCCTCTCTAAGGCTAATGATTATAGTGGCCGAAAGAGTGCAATTGTGTACCTCGACGGGCATGATAACTTTCCATACATATACATAACATATTTCAATATAGTTATTCAATTAACATATCCATTCTCAAACAACGTATCTTCCCCAAAAAAACGTTTATAAAAAAATTATATAAAATGAGGCCACGAAGACTTACGTATAAAATACAGTAATAATACTATAATTTCAATCAAGCATGTTCCCCCCAACCCCCAAAACGTTTAAAAACGGTAAAATAAGGGTCGTGAAACTCACCTTCGGGACACTAGTCCTAGCAATTAATTCCTCACTTAAAATTTAGTTGACTTGCATCCTAATCATAAAGAATACTTTATTGACCAAAATAAATTTGTATTTTCTAAGTTGTCCACCCAACTTATGTTTTTTCACACAAACGTATCATCTTTCAAAAACATTTTAGTGGTAGTTATGTTTGTATATTTTTAAAGCATTTAACTCGCATGACCCATTGGCGACCATTCTTTTGGTTAATTCTATACACGTATACATACATACATACACACACATACACACATGCAGACATGCATACATGCATACATATATGTATACATACATATACACATACACACATACACATACACATACACACACACACATACATACATACACACATACACATAGACACACACATACATACACATACACACACACACATACATACATACATACATACACACATACACACATACACACATACACACATACATACATACATACATACATACATACACACACACATACATACACACCTACACACACACACACACACACACACACACACACACACACACATACATACATACATACATATCAAGGATATGTAGAAAATCCTATTGAGTTAAAGAAACCCAGAAAACCTTATATCTACCATTGATTAATAATTGTGATGAATGGTGTAACATTCAAAAAATATTTAATGTTTAATATTTACCTTGAGGGTAAATAACTTGAGCATAGTAACTAGGGTAAAAATTTGCCTAGTTAACTTTTGTGTGTTTTATTATTTAAAAGAAGTAAATGGGGACTTTTAAGTATAAAACCAAAGCATAGGGACTAAAATGGGTTAGTGACTACAAATGGAAATATAAATAGGGTAGAAAATTAAAAACACACACATATATGTGTGTGTTGTGTCGAGATTGAGAGAGGAAGAGGAGAAAACTCCTCTTTAAAACCCTAGATCACAATATGAGAATTTAAGGAACAAATTGAAGTGTTTGATTTGCATGTTTGAAGATTTTGAACATCCAAGATCCCCATAACATAAGGTATGTTGAAATTTCATCTTTTGTGGAGATCTCTAGTTAGGAGGAGTTCCATGGAATAATTATTTTGTAGATGAAACTCGTAGATTATGTGTTTTGATGGCAACAGAAGCATTCTTATCTAGCATAATTGTTGATTATATGAAGTATTTGACATATATTATACATGAGTGTTTATTCATGTAGTCTATGAAATGGGTTTTTAATCTTGGTATGAAAAAACCTAAATTGTTATGTGAACTAGCTAGACATGATGATGACCTTGATATGATATAATTTCACAATTGATTGAGTTCTAGTGAAAGCATGCTCATAAGGTTATGAAATGGGGCATATGAAGTTATTAATAGGGATAAATTGTTAGGCTTAGATGTTGTTGGAAATTATACAAAAAATTTGTGTTGCTGGATTGATTGAAAAATCATTTGTTGAATTGATTGTGAAAAAGCTGAATGAAAGGTGTTTGGATTTAGTCGTTACCAAGGGTACAACCTTCCCTGCATATCGTACAAACTCGCACCGCACATTGCACACTTGTGTGTGCGAGGAATGTCGCACAATTGGGAAGGTACAACCTGTGATGCACTTCGTACACACCAGTCATGCAAACCGCACATTCTGCACCATATACTCATGTGAGGTACAAATTGTCATACATAATGTGCAACCAAACAATGCATGCCGCACACTAGCATGACCGCACACTGCTGATGTGCAACTGGCTAATGAACGTAGTATAGCTAGGAACTGCATGACCGCACACCCGCAAGTAGGTCGCACACTTGCTGGTGGGCCGCACACTCTCTGTTGGGCCATTAAATGATTGGGCCGCACACAATATCCTCACCTCGCACACGTGACAGTCACACACTTATATATTGTATAATTTTATCTGCATATCATACAACCATGTCTTACATGACCGCACACTTGTCAGTAGGTCGCACACTTTCATGTGGACCGTACACTAGTAAAAGCCCATGACTATGGTTAAATGCACACATATACAATACATTTGAATTATGATAAACTGTGATGATAATTGTGAACATGTATACATGTTAGCATGACGTACTGTAACTGCTATTTGAACACTATGTGTTAGATACGTGTAATTAATACGTGATGTTACTTGCATAACAAACCTAACAAACATTGGTAACCATAATAGGGTGTGGTTGACCAACCTAACACAAGTAATTTAGCTGCCGAGCAAAGCAAAGGTGAGTTCACAACTTTTACTAAAAGCATGCATTCCCGGTGGTTGGGAAACAGAACGAGAAACACTTTCCATGGTTTAGGATTGCTTACTATTCTTGGTTTAGAATACGCTGAATGGTACAAACAACACTTTCCCTGGTTTGGGATTGCTTACTATTCCTGGTTTGGAAACGCTAAACGTTACAAACAACACTTTCCCTGGTTTGGGATTGCTTACTATTCCTGGTTTGGAATACGGTTAATTACTATTTATATTAGATGCAACAAGTGTACTAAACGAATCTCTATCATGAAGTCCCTACTTTCTATACCGATTAGTTGTCGGGGCCTGATGAATGGGTTATTAGTTGATAGCGCTATTTAGGTTTCACCAATCTCACACCGTTCCTGGAGAGGATCGGTCGTGAACTAATAGACCTTGGCAAACCGTCAATGATGATAGACATTGACAAACGAGGCAACAACGAAACATGAGGTCGCTAAGTATTCGGTATTACGCAGTTTAGTAGCTTACATAAGGGGTAGCTCCCCATGGCATGATATAAATGAGTAATTAAACCAACAAATGTTTTTTTTGAAATAAAACTGGAAAAACTGTGAACTCGTGAACTCGCTAACTTTATGTTGACACCCTACTGCATGCTTTGCAGGTTGCTCGTTACAGCTTTGGACGGACATTGCAATCGGCTGGAGTGCAGGTTTGAAAGTTTCATGTTAACGTATAATTCAAGAACTTGTGGTTTTAAGTTATGATGGGTTTTCTTTATATTTCCGATGCTAAATTAAATTGCGTTTTGGACATTTAAACATAGAGACTAATCGTGTTAATTGGGAAAAATTTATAACTTACGTAAATGGTTCAACATGATTAGTGGTTAGGATCCTGGTCAGTCACACACCTCGCAGTAATACTCCGCATGTAGAAATTGAGGGTGTGACAACAACTCAAAGTGGTTCTCATTTTAACTCATTCCTATAATTTGTTAATTTGTTTCTACAAGGGAATATACAAGACCATAAGAACTTTGATGCTTACAAATGTGACAAGAAATAAACTTTATTTACTTGAAAGTAATATTTGTGCTCACATTATTGAAATGTAAGGAAATTGATTTTTGAAAATTCAATATACACTTTTAAACGAAGACAAAAAGGTTTACACAAAGTTACAAGTATGAAATTCTTATGATTTTTTTCTCTTCTCGTTTTGTATAGGTTTACAACTTTTTTGAACCAAAACGTGTTAACTGGAACTGAAAAAGGTTGTCGGAAACATTTTCTGAACATATTTCCAACCAAGCGTATTTGCAACCAAATTCCGCCCAAGTGTGTATTAGGATACTTTTGACCATTGTCCCACATAAGTGTTAAAAGATTTAAAAACCAAAGTTTTCGTGGAAATGCGTATGAAAGTTCTGATCATATTCTTGCGAAATTTTTGAAAGCTTAAAAGACAAAGTTTTGTGGGAAATACTTAGGAAACTTCCGACTATGATTAAAAAACAAATTTACCATAATAAATGTGAAAGAAACTTCTGACCATTTCCCTTGTTGGCGGTTTTTGCATAACAACCCTCCAAAATAGTTTCGACACCCTAATATATTTTAAAATATTCTAATACGTCCTAAAATGCACCTCGTATACAGAAACGGGCCCCGAATAACATTATTTTTATTAAAATTAAATAAAAACAAAATTCAAAGGGGTATCGCGGGCCGCGAAGACCTTAGTTGTCTTCTACGCGGGCCGCGAAAGCTAGGCGGTCAGACGACACCCTGAGGTGCCACGTGTCGCCACTCGTCAAGTCTACATTCGTGACCCAGCAACCCTAGGCGGGCCGCGAGGGCCTGGTCGACCAGCCCTATATAATGGGAGCTCAGGCCTCAGTTTTCAATCGCTCAATCTCTCGATCTCTCTCTCTCTCTCAAAATTCTGAATAGCAATGATAATAGCGGGCAAAATACCCCCTAAATAACGAAGTTCTGCCTCGTTGTAAGTATCATAACCCCCGGTTATGTATTAGATACACTGCCCGATTGATCCAGGGTTCCGTAATGGCTGTCGTGGTTCTGCCCGACGTAGTCGTTGGAATGCCGTCTCGGGGAGGGTATTCCTAATGTAAATATTGGGTTATTATACTAACGCATGTGCATTTGTGTATTTAATAGATAATCACCAGGAAACCCTAAAGGAAAACCTAAGACAGCAATGTGAGTAATCTCCTTTTTGCAAACTGCTTTTTACAAAACCTCACATGATTAATAATATATTAAACAGTGATTGAGTATTTGTATTCTACAATTATCGTCGGTATGTTGGGGTTTTGTATACAAAATTTGTTACTACCTTGCGAGGAGTAACATAACCACAAGTCGGGTTGACAGTACCGTGGGTGGTAATTATGTAGATGGAAACAAATGTAATTGCGCGACCGCCCTCAATACTGTACAATGGTTTTATTTAACTTGATTAAACTGGGATTCACTCACCAGTATTTCCCACTGACAAAATGTTTTTAAACGCGTTTCAGGTAACAAAATGTGAAAGCCAAATAGAAGCCAACTAGACAGCACTGAAGGCTTGGAAAAGTGGCAATAAAGTTACCTAAAATAAAGAGATGTTTTATTTAAATAAAATAGGGTTTATCTGTAACACCCGTTCTTATAAATTTAGGTTTAACGTATCATTTACGAAAAACAATCATGTAATTAAGATTACATATGCATTGGAAATTACGGGTTTATTAAAACTTTTTACAACTTAAAGTGATACATCATAATGTGATTTTAATTCGCCGTTATAGAATAACGACGAAACAACATTGCGGAAGCTTTGTTTAATGTGTATTCGGTTCTTGCTCGATGCTTAATCTTCATTCGGGAACCTCGACATTCACCTGTGATCAAAACCAACTTAAAATTTAGTTTTGATAATTAAATAATTAATACAACAAGGAAATTAGGAAAAATCCAACATTTATATCTTGATTCAAAACAAAATGCTTGAACCTGGCCTCCACCGTAACTTACGGTGGCACCGTAAGTTACGGTGGCCCTTGAATTACAAATCTTCCCACCGTACTTCAGTAGGCAACCATCGTAACATAGTCAGCTCCACCGTAACTTACAGTGGCACCGTAACTTACGGTGGTCCCTGCATGCAACCTTTCCATTTTGCCGTTTATTGACACGAAAACTTTCGTATCTTTCAATCCGCTTATCCGTTTAACCTACCGTTTCTTCCTACGTGATTGTAATTTGATTCTCCATCATATGGAGTTAAAATCAGACATCCGGCTTAATAAATTTTGAAACTTTTATAGCTTCGGCTTATTACTCTTTTTACCAACTTTTGACCCGTTCGTGATTTCATCTAACAACTTGTTTGCGGTCCTTGTTTCTTTTGTAAACATATCATATGATTATTTCCTATTGTACGAGGTTCTAATCACGAGTCATTACACATTTTTAACCCGTATCGCTATCACTTCTATTTTGACCCGTTAATGGTATTTATGCACTAAGGTCCCATAACATCCCTTTTATACCTATCCTAAGGATTTAATCTATCAAAACACTTATTTCCAACAACCTTTAAAGGTCGTTTGCCCGATTTACCCAACAAGGGCATTTTAGTCAACTTTAGCCCCTCATTTAAGACGAAGGGCATTTGCTACTAATTTGACCCCAAAAAAATGTATGTTTAACCACAATCTTATTTATACGTACCTGGCTCGAGTCAACCTAGTGACCCGTTTCGACACCTTGCTTTTATTACCGACATTCTTATGGCGACGCAATTACCCAAATTACTATTCGCCCCTGTAAACACATGACTTGACAATCACATTAGTTGATTTTGTCAAATGGCGTTATTCCCACCATTTGACCCGTTCGGCCTATATAACCCTACATTTTCATATGTAACGAAACATGGTTTTTAATTACCAATCACACATCCGACCCAATTCGGATTTTCTCACTATATCCCTTTCTTTCTAAAGTCAATTTCTTATATTTTTAACCCATTCGGCTTACGCTATGGGTGTCCTTTGAAACTTATTTTACTTTAGTCGATACTGGACTAAATTTCCATTTTTACCCATTTTCCATTACTAGTTACGCTATAAGGTAACTTTAAGAAAAACTTACTAATTCTTAACCAATTCGTGACTAATTTACCATTTTGCCTCTTTCACCATTAATCATGGTTTAAAACATTTTTATTGGTTCCGACTCATTCCGTTTCGTGTCGTGTCGGAACCCATGATTCGGACCTAATCCTTTATTGTATTCATCGCTTATAAAATAAATACATATACTACAAGTGGGTGTAAGTTTTACTTACCTCGCATCCGAAGTACGCTTTTTTTCCTTCTTATTTGCTTCGTTTGACCCGCTTCCTTTCCAAGCCTCCACCTAGCTTGTCAAGCGTCAAACTATCATCATAATTCGTAAGACGGTTAGTTTAGTCATTATCACATACGAATATTCCATCTTACGAACTCTATGTCGGAACTACTATTCGACTTCAATGTTGGTTTATTTGACTTTCGATAGTCAACTAACTTCAATCATATTACACGCACAATAAGTTCAATCAACATCACGTTTAGAACCCATATTATTCCGTATTACACGTAGTTAGTCGAGTTAGCCAACTACGCGTTTCTTTCATAATTTCATTATGTCAACATTCATTCGGGCATTTTAACAAACACCTAATGTGCATAATATTACTTATTTACTAACTAGTTCATAACTAGTTATCTTTACCAAGATTTACATCAACACATTCCAAATTCTAAGTCTAGTGTTCATGAACTACATCAAGAACTTATATCCTAACCTCAATATTCATCAATCTTACATTCTAATCTGAGTGTTCATCATATTAACATAAAACACACTTAGCACATAATAGGGTAATTACCAAATCCCTAGTTTTGACAACAATTCATCAAATTTTCTACTAGGGTTTGTTTCTAAACCAAGATATAATCACAATAACACTCATAGATTCAACATTCATTCCAGAATTTCGATTATGATTGTTCATCATAATCTCAAAGTATCACTAAATCATAAAATTTAACATACCTTGTGATCCCCACGACTAGGTGATCATTAATATGTGTTCATGCATCCGATTCGAGCTAGATTCGACCTTCAATTTGTTGGATTTTGTTGAGTTAAGGTTTTGGCTTTTGGGAGCCCTTCCTGGTCGCTCCAGAACACGCACCACACACACTTGTGTGTGTGTGTTGTGTTATTTATTTAGTTTAATTAAAACCATTTTCAGGTTATCCCATTTTGGTCCCTCATGTTTGATTAGTTAATTTAGTAGGGCATAACCTACTTATTTCTAACAATATTCCCCACTTATTAACTAGGTTAAACATTCCTAGTTAAATTAATGGGTTCGGGGAATCTATGACTAAGTTTATTTTAAGTCCCGTTACTCGAACCTTCTATAAACTTTATTTCCACAAAAGCTTTCGTTCAGCTTCTATTTAATATCAGGTTTATTTACATAAAAATAAAAGTCCTAATATTCACCGGGTTATTTTTACTCCTAACGGTACTTTACCCGTCTTTTAGTATTAACGGGTTTGATCACCAAACCCATTTTCGGGATGTTACAAGTCTACCCCCCTTAAAGAGGTTTTGTCCTCGAAACCTTTTCTTACATTATTCATTGAGTTTAAACTCAATGTATTTGAGCCGAGAAATCTTTTAAACATTACTCATACTTTTTTCCAATTATTAGTATTACCACAAAAGTATGGTAACATCTTTTTGGTTATTATTCGTCTACATATCTCCTACGACATAGTGCAACTCGAAATAACGTAATCTCATTATTTCCACTAGTTTAGTTACTTAGCGATATCCATCGCTTCCATATACTATCGAATTCTTTATGAATCCGTTACTTTGACCCGTTTAAAGATCTTTAGTGAAATCTTTCACTTTTAGCAACAAATCCTTTTATTTTCAAATTTATTTATTCGGTTCAGTTATACCGAATCTACCGCTTACAAGCAAACCAAATTTCTTGATTTGAATTGCTGACCTTAACCGGTCTCACTAACTAGACTTATTAGTCCAGTTACTTTTTACCGCTCGCTTGGTTATAATGTGATTTTACCTCACATTACATTTCTTAACCGTGATCGTGTCACATCATGTTTAGTTTGTATCAACCTTTCATTTTCGAAAATATCACTGTTTGAATATATCGTCTTGCACCTATCAGTGTCAAGACTTGAACCTTTCATGCTTACTATTCAAATTCCTATCAGAATTTATATTTGTAAAAATGTTATTTCTTACTAAAAACGAAGTTTTAGTTTTAGGATCTTTTCTTTAACTTTTGTCAATTACTCATATCAAGGAAATTGACAACCCATAATTTATTCCTTTCCGTTTTCATTTTACGCGGGGAATCATAACTAGTTCCCTTGCTTTACACTATTGACCCGTAGGTTCTTTCACTTAGCCTCATAGGCTATTTCTTTAAATTTTTCACCTTTTTAAGGTGAGACATTAACAACTTGTGTCCTTCTCTTTATGACCCGAGGGTCTTTTTGGTCCCGTAGACCTTAACACTGTGTTTAATCCCGTAGGTTACGATGATCCCGTAGATCATCTTTTATTCTTAACTATATTCAAATGTATATATACATATATAGTTTCAAGGCATCTCTTATTATGTTTGGAATCATTTATTTTCGCTCTTGAACTTCAATTGACCTTGACCATAGTCTAAGGCTTCATTTGTTTACTTCCGGACTAATCCTCCGACTTTATGACTTCTGACGTTATTTACGAGTCAGTTTGTTCTACGCTTACCGTCTCCCGGTTCATACTTATACTTCTATACAACCCATTACCTGGGTTCTTTTATCTTAACGTTCTTAACGCCCATAACCCTTTACATAGGTTAGTTAACATCTCACACTTTTACTTGTTCAATCCGCGCCTACTTACATTAGCAAGCGTCATCATTTATTTAATTCGTTTGACTTGTTCGTGTGAAATTTCATCACTGGTGAACGTCAAATTTCATTCTTTGTTCGACCCGTTCGACTTTTAAATAGTCGAACATAAATTAAATTTTTTTTTATCAAAATTTATGTTTGCGAAAATTCTTGTCATCTTTTAGTCATGACTCATATTCCGAGTCTTTTGACTTTCTATTTCGCGTTCCTGTCTCTCAGTCTACGCATGCGTTTAAATCCTTACCCACCAACCGGGTGTTTTACCGAAGTCGTTATTATTGCAACCCTTACGGTATGCATTATGACTTCGTTTCGCTTTTATACTCCTACTTTGTTCTCAAATTTGGTGTTTTACAAAATCGGCCCCTTTAAGAGTCATATTTGCATTTCTCCGGGTTCGAGTGTAAACACACCCCTCCCAATTGCATACCTTAATCCTTTTACATTAATCTTTATCCCTTCACTCGGGCTCATCATCCTAATGTAATACGCTTCCGTCACCCGGCTGTGCGTTTACATTATTATTAATTATTTTGCTCATTTGATTCATTTGGGTACTTTTAAGTTAGTCCCATTCACCCCGCCCTTACTACATCGGATGTAAACGTGTCCGCCATAAGAAGTTCATGGTATCATATGCCACTACTTACTTGGCCAGAGTAAGCGATTAACACATGACACACATGACCTTTTTATAGTTTTCACATCACGCCCTATGTAAGTAACGCCTCTATTTGTTTCTCTTGGAAACAATATCCCGAATACATTTTCTATTCGGGGTTTTCCAAGTTTTTAATCTACATATGCAACTTTCAATCTCTACTTATTTGTTGCATATTACTATTTGTGCGATTATTTAAAATGTGCACCTGGTAATGTTTGCCCCGACGGGCGTTCCTTGCCATTAACCTTGTTCGCGGTCGTTACGCGATTTAGTCCTCGGTGAGCATGCTCCTCTTGTCATACTTCGGACCGTTCCATCATCATATCCACAGTTCGTTTGACTCTCGTCATCTTCAAACGCGAGTGTCCTTCAATTAAAACATTCACAAAAGTTAGTAACGTCAACTTCAATAATCGCCCGTATTATAATACAAGGCCTTTTCTATTATACGCGTCAACGCGCGTATTTTCTTCAACTATATCAATCATTTTAATTGGGGTAACGTGTATCACACGATAGCCCTATGTGTTGTTTACAACACTTTAGCATGCTAAACTATTAACATACTTGTACTTACCGGATTTGCGATCAAGCCTCGAACCGAACACCAATCTTTATTAAGAGCATAAGGTTTAAGTCCAAGCATAGTTTTCCTACCATACTTGAATCTCTTAAACCAAGGCTCTGATACCAACTTGTAACACCCGTTCTTATAAATTTAGGTTTAACGTATCATTTACGAAAAACAATCATGTAATTAAGATTACATATGCATTGGAAATTACGGGTTTATTAAAACTTTTTACAACTTAAAGTGATACATCATAATGTGATTTTAATTCGCCGTTATAGAATAACGACGAAACAACATTGCGGAAGCTTTGTTTAATGTGTATTCGGTTCTTGCTCGATGCTTAATCTTCATCCAGGAACCTCGACATTCACCTGTGATCAAAACCAACTTAAAAGTCAGTTTTGATAATTAAATAACTAATACAACAAGGAAATTAGGAAAAATCCAACATTTATATCTTGATTCAAAACAAAATGCTTGAACCTGGCCTCCACCG